>CM066039.1:140256814-140922834 GCA_033557465.1 Ichthyophis bannanicus
ATGAGAGGGAAGTAGATGGGTGGGAAGGCAGCGCGCATGCGCGTGGGATGCTCCCAAAAGCTTTCTTTCCTGGACGCTGGGGAGTGTTCCCGCGCAGGATCCGTTGGTACCAACGTACCCATATGTGAAGACTCATTCCTGCTTGTTCCTGGAGATCACATCTTCACAGTGCCGTAACCTAAGGTGCCGCATAAGGCACCCTATAAGGCACTCCAGAGGGCACATTATAAAGTGCACTGTCTGCCAAGGCACCCTATAACAGCGATGGCGAACCTATGGCACGCGTGCCAGCTGTGGCACGCGAAGGCCTTGCAGCTGGCACGCGGGAAGGTCGCAAATTGAGATATGCCGGCTCATGGCAATTAAAAAAAAAAAAAAAAAGCTGGTCGCGGCGGCATGGAGTGTCCCGCGGGGCTCCCTCTGCCCGGCGGGACTCTCCCGGCGCGACTCAGCCCCTCTCTGCAGGCTTGCAGATACGCAAAGGGAGAGAGAGTCTCCCTCGCGTCTCTGTTAAGCCCGCAGGGGCAGATGGGAAATTTCCCATCAGCCCCTGCGGGCTTAACAGTGACGCGAGGGAGACTCTCTCCCTTCGCGTATCCCTCCCTCGCGTATCTGCAAGCCGGCAGAGAGGGGCTGAGTCGCGCCGGGAGAGTCCCGCCGGGCAGAGGGAGCCCCGCGGGACACTCCATGCCGCCGCCGCGGCAGCGGCCAGTTTTTTTTTTTTAATTGCCATGAGCCGAGGGGGGGCGGGTAGGACTGGCAATGGGCTAGGGAGGGAGGGGGGTTAAGGCTGGCAAAGGGCTAGGGAGGGAGGGGGGTTAAGACTGGCAATGGGCTAGGGAGGGAGGGAGGGGGGTTAAGACTGGCAATGGGCTAGGGAGGGAGGGAGGGGGTTAAGACTGGCAATGGGCTAGGGAGGGAGGGAGGGGGGTTAAGACTGGCAATGGGCTAGGGAGGGAGGGAGGGGGGTTAAGACTGGCAATGGGCTAGGGAGGGAGGGAGGGGGTTAAGACTGGCAATGGGCTAGGGAGGGAGGGAGGGGGTTAAGACTGGCAATGGGCTAGGGAGGGAAGGGGGTTAAGACTGGCAATGGGCTAGGGAGGGAGGGAGGGGGGTTAAGACTGGCAATGGGCTAGGGAGGGAGGGAGGGGGGTTAAGACTGGCAATGGGCTAGGGAGGGAGGGAGGGGGTTAAGACTGGCAATGGGCTAGGGAGGGAGGGAGGGAGGGGGGCTAAGACTGGCAATGGGCTAGGGAAGGAGGGAGGGAGGTTAAGACTGGCAATGGGCTAGGGAGGGAGGGAGGTTAAGACTGGCAATGGGCTAGGGAGGGAGGGAGGTTAAGACTGGCAATGGGCTAGGGAGGGAGGGAGAGGGGTTGAGACTGGCAATGGGCTAGGGAAGGGGGGTTAAGACTGGCAGTGGGCGGGGGAGGGGGGTTAAGACGCAGTGGGCTATGGGGGGTTAAAACTAGCAATGGGCTGTGGGCTGATGAGGGCTGGCAATGGGCTATGGGGGGGGTTAAGACTGGTAGTGGGCTGATGGGGGGGTAGGACTGATAATGGGTTATGGGGGGGCTAGAACAGGAAATGGGCTGATGGGGAGGGGTTAGGACTTGAGGTGGGCTGATGTGGTTAGGACTGGTAATGGGCTGTGGGCTGATGGGGGGGGGTTAGGACTGGCAATGGGCTATGGGGGGCTGACTGGAAATGGGCTGATGGGGGGTTAGGACTGGTAATGGGTTATAGGGGGGGCTTAAACTGAAAATGGGGTGATGGGGGTTAGGACTGGAAGTTGATTGACGGGGGGCTAGGACTGGTAATGGGTTGGGGTGTTGCTAGGACTGGAAATGGGCTGAGTGGAAGGGGAGGCTTGAACTGCAAATAGCTGATGGGGAGGGGGCTTGGAATGGAAATGGGCTGTGAGGGAAGGGAGCTAGGACTGAAAATGGGCTGATGGAACAGCTAGGATAGGACTGGAAATGGGCTGTTGGGGGGAGCTAAGATTGGAAATGGGCTGTGGTGGGGGCTTGAATTGAAATGGACTCATGGAGGGGCTAGAACTGGAAGTGGGCTCATGGGGGGGCTTGGACTGGAATTGGGCTGAGTGCAGGGGAGCTATGATTTGACATGGGCTGATGGTGGGGCTAGGAAATGACTAGAAATGGGCTGATGGGGGGGCTAGGATTGAAAATGAGCTGATGAAGGGACTTGGACTGGAAATGGATGGGGGAGCTAGGACTGGAAATGGGCTGATGGGGGGCTAGGACTGGAAATGGGTTGATGCAGGGACTAGAAGGGGATGGATGCTGGGTGAGACTGGAACTAGAAGGGAGCTGATGTTGGGGGAGGATTAGAATGGGATGGGGCTGGGAGAGTAAAATGGAGAGGGGAAAAATATTTTGTGTAGGAGGGATGAAAAATCTACAATTGGCCAGGTATTGGGAGAGTAATTGGGGATTGAGGATGGAGGGGTAAAATTTGTGTGGATGAAATAGGAATGAGGAAAGAGCAAAAGGAGAAAGATTAGTATGTTAAAGCAGATGTAGAGAGAGAGAGAATGGAAAAAAAACTAGAAGAGAGAAGAAAGGACAAATGGACAGCAGACGATGGAGAGTTAGCAGAAAACATGAAGAAACCAGAAGAAAGTGGCTGGACCAATTGCAACTGAAAAACAAATGCACAAAAGGTAGAAAGATGTTTCTTTATTTTGAATTTATTAACTGGAATATGTCAGCTCTGGGAAATGTGCATCATTAACATCTGCGCTTTGTTTGGTACAAGAGGAAATTCCTATTTGACGTTGCCACTTGTTCTCTTTCCCCAGTATTCTCTGAAATGTATTGGTTTAATATTTGCAGTGTTGCCTTTTGATAGGTAGGGTATGGTGCTTTGTGAGTCCTGGTAATGCTGTCAGGATACGGCGGGTTTGCTATGGGTTCTAAATGGGCAGCTTTTGTAGTAGTTCCTAATGTGCCTGGCGGTTGGCACTGGATTATAGTAATGTAGAAATCTTTTAGTCTTTCTTTATCCATACACTCATTAAGAGACATGTTTACTAAAAGTTAGTGTATGGTAACATTATGCAAATATTTATGCAAATAAGACCACTTATGCAAATGACGTGCTGGCACTTTGAGGAAATTCTTTGGTTTTGTGCGGCAGTTTGGGCACTCGGGCTCAAAAAGGTTAGCCATCACTGCCCTATAATGTCCCCTATAGGACGTCTTATAAGGCGCTTTATAGGGCACCTTAAGGTTACAGCACTGTGAGAGTGTTTTTGCTGGCAGCACTAATTTACATTAAAAATAGACAATGCCTTGGACAGCCCTATCAAATAGCCCCACTGTGGGATCAAACTCATGACCTCTGGCTCCACAGGCAGTGAAGTAACCAGTAGGCTACATCTCTATTGCTACTAACACAACCCTGGCTGGCTACAGAGGGACTGCAGGTCACCAAACAAACTGTTTGCTGTGGATACCAGGATAGGGTTAACCCACCCGTACCCATGATGCACTGTACATGCAGATCAGCAGTCTACAGATGATCACAAGATGGGGTATGCACCCACACAGCACCTCGGCCTGGTAGGGGGAACTGACCGCGTGTGTTACTGGCACAGAGTAGCTACAGACCGTCACATTGTGCGGATACTGTGCTCACCCTGAGGGTGAGGTGGGGCATCCAGCACTATGTCCACAGCACCTGGCTTAGCTGAGCTGGCTATGCTGCAGGTCACCATCAGTGCCAGTGTGTGATAGGTAGTTCTTGCTGACACACCTAGGATACACCTGTGTCCATCTGTATTTCCCAGTCACGTCTAGCCCTTGTGGACTATGATGCACCCAGAATAGTGCATATCCTATGTGGGTGCCATGGTCACATGATTTAAGTGACACGGGTGGGGGGGGGGGGGGGTGTTTGGATCCATAGGCAGATTATGTAGTACCACCCAACCTGCCCTCTGGGGCTGAGAGTGGGGGACAAGATCTCCCACCAGCAGATCCACATTCTACATCCCTGCAATGGTGGCAGTAGAGGGGACCATCAACCCCAGTCCTGCTGGGGAAGAGACACCCTACAGGGTAGTCAATACAGATCTGTACACATCCATAAAGCAATAGCAGACAGACAGTAGACCTGGAAATGGTCAACTGCCCCCCAACACTATCTGACATTCTCCAGCAGCGAGCATAGCAAGTCTCCAGCCACTACACCCTGCAAGGCGTTCCAGCCATACACATACTAACTGCAGACAGTCTGCTTGCTAGTCCATAGTGCATGTTTCTGGAGATGTGTGCACACCCACCAAGCAGATAAGTCAGTGATTAGGCCCCAGAAAAGAGAACCCATACATATATCACTTGAAAAAAACACAACATAGCACTATGGGGGAACCTAGCCATGCCATGGTCACTGCTCAGTCAGGGTGAGAGTGACCTCCCAGCAGGATATGCTGTGGCCACCCTGTCGGTGCAGGTCGTGGCCGGGCACTACAATGTCCCAGCCATTGCCCTATTCCCTGTGCAGATGCAGCCAGGCCAGGCCACCCTATCCAGGCTATTCCCACAGTACCTTGCTCCTCATTATGCACATTGGCCGGCTAACACTGACAACAGTGCAAGCAGTGTGGGCTGAGGAAGGTGTTGGCAGCCACCACACACTGGATAGACAGACACACACTCCCACACCTCTGCCAGCATTGTGCAACTTTAGAGGCTTTTGGCAGCCCTGGCCACCACACCAGTCCTGGGCACAGTGCAGGCATGGCTATGGTACGCAATACTGTTGGGGTCACTCCCCGGAGTGGTGAACACTATCAGACACCAGACCTGAAACACACTCCACAGACATCAGAGAGGTTGGTATGATACAGCTCAATGAGCAGATTGTGCTTAACTTAGGAATTGCTATCTGCCAGTAATCATAGCAACCTTTTGATATATGTGTACCGTATTCCCAGGTTTAGGGTGGCATTGCTAAGGTATGCAAGTGCTAGTATTGTGAGATGCACGCAGGGTCCAACATCCTGCCTCTCCAAGGAGGCTTTGGATAATGGAGCCTGTGGGTGCGGATGTTTCTGACCCTGTTGGCTGCTGCTCTAGGGCAGAGGTTCCCAACTCCAGTCCTGGTGGGCCAAACACTGTTCGGGTTTTCATGCTGTCCCTAATGAATATGCATGAGATACATCTGCATACCATGGGGGCGGCACATAGACATGCAGCACAGGCATCTTTATTAGCGACAGCATGGAACCTGAATGGTGTTTGGCCCTCCAGGACTGCATTTGGGAGACTCTGCTCTAGGTAATGCACATGTTTATGGTGTCTGTGCTCTGTAGGGTAAAATATAGGCGTTTGAGGCATGTTTATGTTATCTGCAATAAAGGTTCCATCTTTATTACCATGGTTTAGTAGTGGGTAAAATATGGGGATTGGGTTGGCAGGAACCACAGCTGGGACTTAAACCTGTGACCTTCTGCTCCTGAACACACTGGCTGTGTGTACTGCACCACACTGTTGCCAGAGGGACAGTTCATTCCCTGGGGATACCATGACTATTTGTCAGACAGAGCCTGTCTGTTGCAGTGCACGGCACCCACCTAAACAGGGCTAGGAAACGGTCTGCTGTGGGCAGCAGCCACAGCCCCCTCCACCACCAGTACCCCTCCGCCACCATGCTGACATGCCCTTCTGCTGGTGGTGCTGGTGGTGCGCAGTCTGAGGCCATCCAGTGTGCCGGTAGGCGGCTGCCTATGGTGCGGGTTCTGGGGTAGGGGTGCCTGCATAGATGTCCACGCTTCCCCCCAGCATCGCCTGCCAATGTTCTGTGCCCTTGGGGGTACCTACTGGGTACTATCCCCTGTGACACTGTGGGAAACACACTCGTGCCCATGTTGGGCCCTCATCAGTTGCTGTCTGGCTGCTCTACTGTTTCAGCATTCCTATGGGCCACCTACCGTGTTTCCCCGAAAATAAGACTGGGTCTTAAATTTATTTTTGCTCCAAAAATTGCACTAGGGCTTATTTTTAGGGGATGCCTTATTTTTTTTTTCATATACAGCAATCCAACTTTTTTTTTAAGCACAGCAATCTACATTTATTCATATACAATCATGTCATCTTCTTCCAGAACATCGTCAAAACTCTTCAAACGCCGAATTCCAGCCTGATTTTCTTGCAACTTCATTCCCTGTAGAACCTTTGGCCCCAATCTCTCATGTCTAGCAATAGAGCTCTCCTTAAATGAGCACTGTTCTATACCTCTCAATCAGTACTGATAGCACTTGAAGCTGATTGGCTGCCACCTCATGATAGGCAGCAATCAGTGAAGTGTTAGTATGCTGTTGCTGTTGCTGCGAGCAGCGTGCACAGGGAAGCGGGGGATTCGGTCAGCGTGACAGCACAGAATGTGATCACCTGTGATCACACTGGGAATGAGTGGCGCTGCAGCACCCACTTGCCATAAACAGTCAGAAATCAAATATTCTTATAGCCAGCACAACCTTCCTCTCCCCCTCCCCCCCCCACAGGTACCGAATCTGTCAGTCCGTCCAAGATCTACACTAGGTCTTATTTTCGGGGTAGGGCTTATATTATGGGAATCTCAGAAAAATATGCTAGGTTGTATTTTCAGGATAGGTCTTATTTTCGGGGAAACACAGTAGGCATCACCCCTAGTCTGCACTGTGGCCCAGCTGCACCACACCATGTGCCGCTTGCAACCCTCTGTATCCCCTTTTCCAACATCTGTCCAACTGCCCGTTCCGACATGCCCACCCTGCTGTTGCGGAACATGTGCACGCCATAGGAAACCTGTCCAATAACAAGGGAAAACCCTGATCAGTGCTATTTCACTGTGGGATCATTCACCTTGTATGGGGACAGAGCATAGACCCTTCCAAAATAAATATCTTTTTTTTTTTTTTGCTTTCTCGGTAGTGTTTTTTGCTGTTTCCCATTAATATCACTATTGGCCAGCTTGGTTATGTTTTTTTTCCATTTTGTTCAGGTCCTTTTCAATGTTTATTTGCCCTTTTGTTCCGTGCACATGTATCGCACTTATCACTTTTTGTAGGTTTCCCCAGCTTTGCTGTACACTGCTGACGGAAATGGTTTCTATTCCCTTTAAATCTGCTCTAACGCCAGGGTTTCACTGGCGTTAGTTTTCAGACCCGGAATCCACAGCGTTAGTGTGCAGGGAGCCTCTCCCCTCCCACTCTCCACCCATTGACCCTCTCTCTCCGCCCCTGGGGAGCCTTCCTCCGCCCTCCCGGAGCCTTTCTCCACCCTCAGGGCTCGTTTGCGCCGCTGCACGCGTTATCGCGCAATAAGAACATAAGATATGCCATACTGGGTCAGACCAAGGTCCATCAAGCCCAGTATCCTGTCTCCAACAGTGGGCAATCTAGGTCATACGTACCTATCAGTTTCCCCAAAAGACACAGGTTCTGCAATGCTTGTACTAGGTCAAGCATTGATATCCTGGGTCCGTTCTTAATAATGGTTTATGGACCTTTCCTCCAGGAACTTGTCCAAGCCTTTTTTAAACCCAGCTACACTAACAGCCTTTACTACATCCTCCGGTAACAAATTCCAGAGTTTGATTAAACGTTGAGTGAAAAAATATTTTCTTTTATTAGTCTTAAATAGTTTACCCTGTAGCTTCATTGCATGTCCCCTAGTCTTTCTATATTCTGATAACGTAAACAGTCGATCTACGTTTACCCGTTCCACTCCGATCATTAATTTATAGACTTCTATCATATCTCCCCTCAGCCGTCTCTTTTCCAGGTTAAAGAGCCCTAACCTTTTTAGCCTTTCTTCATAGGAGTATCCTTCCATCCCCTTTACCATTTTGGTGGCTCTTCTCTGAACCTTTTCTAATAACGCTATATCCTTTTTAAGATACGGCAACCAGAATTGCACACAATATTCAAGGTGCGGTCTCACCATGGAACGGTATAAAGGCATTATAATATCTTTTGTTTTATTTTGCATTCCTTTCCTTATGATACCTAGCATTCTATTTTCTCTCTTGGCTGCCGCTGCACACTGGGCCGAGGGTTTTAACATGTTATCCACAATGACGCCTAAATCTTTTTCCTGGGAGGTGGTTCCTAATGTGGAACCTTACATCGTGTAATCATGGTATGGGTTCTTCTTCCCTAGGTGCATAACTTTGCACTTGTCCACATTAAATTTCATCTGCCATTTTGATGTCCAGTCTTCCAGTATATCAAGATCCTCTTGCAATTTTCCACAATCCTCTTGGGTTTTAACAACTTTAAATAGTTTTGTGTCTTCTGCAAATTTGATAACCTCACTCGTTATTCCACTTTCCAGGTCATTTATGAATATGTCAAAAAGCAGCGGACCAAGCACAGATCCCTGGGGTCCACTATTCACCTTTCTCCATTGGGAAAATTGGCCATTTAGCCCAACCCTCTGCTTTCTATCTTTTAACCAGTTCCTGATCCATAGTAGTACACTGCCTCCTATCCCATGACTCTTTAGTTTTGCCAAAAGTCTCTGATGAGGGACCTTGTCAAAGGCTTTCTGAAAGTCCAGATACACTATATCAACCGACTCACCTTTGTCCACCTGTTTATTCACACTTTCAAAAAAACATAACAGATTAGTAAGACAAGATCTTCCTTGACTAAAGCCATGTTGGCTGTCTCCCATTAGGCCATGACTATCTACATGCTGAGTAATTTTATTCTTTATGATGGTTTCTACCATTTTTCCCGGTACTGACGTGAGGCTCACCGGTCTGTAGTTTCCCGGATCACCCCTCAAACCCTTTTTAAAAATTGGTGTTACATTGGCAATCCGCCAGTCTTCAGGTATTAGAGATGATTTTAATGATAGTTCACAGATTACTAATAGCAGGTCTGCAATCTCATATTTCAGTTCTTTCAACACCCTTGGATGTATACCATCTGGCCCAGGTGATTTGCTACTCTTCAGTTTATCTAATAGTTGTAATACATCTTCCTGATGTATCGATATTTCCTTCAATTCTTCCGCACTAGGGTGGTCCACTGCCATAGGGGAAAAAATAAAAGTAGGAATTTCTTTGCTCCCTGGCCTGATTCTGGTTCCATTTATGTAGAAAACAATGTGTGCAAAGTTTGAAGCCAATCAAATAGTATTTAGGGGTGGCTCAAGGTCCCTATCTATCAGGCCCCTGGATTCCCCCCCAGGGTTCGTCAGACCACTGGGTATTATCCGCTCATAGACGGGGGTATCATGCTTGCCAAGCACTCAATGTGGTCCAGATGCTAGTAAGGACTTTGACGATGTGAGGAACATCTTACGGTGTTGCGAGACAACACCCAGAAGGAACTGGAGTTGCTCTTCTTTTGTGGTGTGTCGGCCGTTGAACTCCTCAATGAGTTTGACCCCTCGCTCAGCCACATCGTTGATCACTGGAAGATTTTTTACTTTCTTCAGACCGTCTTTGAATGATGCATTCTCTTCCCAGTCTTCTGGGTCTGCATTAAGAAAATCACTGTTGATGTCGAGGTGTTTCAGGAAACGGATTGACTTGCGAGTTGCAAAAGATTCAAGTGGTGGAATCATGGAACTTTTCAATTCGACCCGCTTTGGGGGATCTTCGTCTTCGTCATCATCCTCATCGCTTTCATCTGATTCTGCCGGGATCATGGCCGACACTATGGCCCGCTTTGTCGGTGCTGAAACAGCTTCATCGAACAGTGACAGTGCCACAAGCTCCTCTGACACATACCACAGATGCTGTTGCAGTTTGTCTCTGGCCGCTCTTCCAACACGATCATTGTGGTAAGAGTGTAGTTTCTTCAGCATCTCCAAATCTGTTCGAGGAGCAACTGTGGCATCAGGGGCAGAAAACCAGGCTTCCACATGAATCAGGATGGAGAAAATGCTCACATCACGAACACAGGACTCCTCCCGTTGGGTAAGATCTTTGAGTTGTCCTCAGAACATCCAAATCTTGAGACAGTACAAGACTTTTGCCATCCATCTGGCATGGTGGAAAGCTCCGGGTTTCTTGAAATTGAAACTAGGAACATTCCCTCCAAGGCAGACAATCGTTAACTCCAAGAATTCCAGGTAATCATCTCGGTGATTGCCTTGTGCCAACTTGGATTCCGCAAACTTCATGATGCGATCCCTGTCAGGTTGCAGCACCTCCAAGTCTTTTCCAGTTTGATAGTTGGACTTGTCAAGGGAGCCCCAATTCTTTTGAAACCGGCGAAAGAGTTGGACATCGGGACCCGATGAAGCTCCAGAGCATGTAGAGAATACTGCACCAAGAATTATTTCGTAAATGTGATGGCGGCATGCCAAATGAAGGACTGTGCGACAGAGTCTCTGTTCTAGAAGAATGCACGCTCCTGATCGACGTCCCGTGTTCGATGCAGTTGTATAAAAGCAGAAGCCTGCAACCTTTTCATCCAAACACCATTCCTGTAACAGTTCATAAACTGCTGCAGCTTGATTCTCGCCCGTTCCTGATGTCAGTTTTGGTACACCAAGAAGTTGTGTTTCTCCAGTGGAGACAGCCGTTATCAAAACTGGAAGGCGGTCAACGGATGTGGTTGAACAGAGGAGAGATGGCAATAACTTGCTATCCCAATGCACAATGCAAGTTTTGCCTTCGGCTTTGCATGCGTTGTGCAGGTCCGTCCATTGTTGCTGACGGTGCTTTTCTCTATGGCGCTTGACGCTGGAGCGGCTGATATTGAGCTCCCCAGGATAATGTCCCAGACTTCTGGCGGTTTCAGCTACCACAAACAGAGCATTGCGATCCGTTGTCCCTGTCCGATCCAGGGCTGCTGTAAGCTCTGGGGTCCAGACATTGTTAGGTCGAAACTGCTTCGTTTGTGGAGTTGCTTTCTTCTGTCCGTTATCTGAATCCGCAGATGTCGACGAGTCTTCACCTGACTCTGCTGAGGAAGAAGATCCTTCCAGCTGAACTTGGCTTGTAGTTGCCTCGGCTTCGGCAACATGTTTAAGTCTGCGCCTTTTCAGTTCTTCTTCTCGCTGTTGTGATCTTGCTTCCGTGTTGGCCAGTTTCTTGTCCATCGCGTACATTGAGCCGCGGCACCCTGGTTCTCGTTGCGCTATTAAGAATTCTTTGTCTTCTTGAATATGAATTAAAGACATTGCATTGGCATGCGGCACATCAAATAGGTTTTTCATTGCAACCTGGAATTCTTTTTCATTTGCCTCTTGTTTCCCTCCTCTCCCTTTGTTTTTCTTCAAAAGTTTCCACTGATTGAACAATTTCTTTACTTTTTCTTGAATTTTGTCATTTCTTTGAACAGGAAGCCTGGCCTTTTCCCAGTAAGCTTCTACTTCACTTGTTACAATAGATGCACTTTCACTAACGCCTTTGTTTAATGACATATGGTGATGTAAAAATACACTTAACACTTGCTCCTTGCTGGGGAGCTTGGCCCCCAGAATTGTGGTGGACATTTCTTCAATGAGATAAAAAACACGTTTTTTCGCCATCTGAAAAGAATAAAGATACAAAGATAATAGTATAATGTCTTTGCCACCTCTCAGAGACGAGATTAGTTCAAATATGACGCAATCAAATGTAATCAGCGTGGAACTGAGTGGATGATACAAGATGATGCAACATTTCGTCATCTGCTCCTAGGGGGAAATCTCAAGACTTGTTGAGCCACCCCTAAATATTATTTGATTGGCTTCAAACTTTGTACACAGTGTTTTCTACCTAAATGGAACCAGAATCAGGCCAGGGAGCAAAGGAATTAAGGAATTCATTTTTATGGACCACCCTATTCCGCACCTTTAAATACCACTTCAGTCATGGGTAACATCCCTACATCTTCCTCAGTAAAGACCGAAGCAAAGAATTCATTCAGTCTCTCCGCTATCGCCTTGTCGCCTCTTAGTGCCCCTTTAACTCCTCTATCATCTAATGGTCCAACAGACTCTCTCACAGGTTCTTTGCTACGAATGTACTTGAAAAAATCTTTATTTCGCGTTTTTCCTTCTGCAGCAAGCTTCTTCTCAAATTCTCTCTTTGCCTTCTTTATCAATGCCTTGCATTTGACCTGCCAGTGCTTGTGCTGTTTCCAGGTTTCATCGTTTGGCTCTTTTTTCCATTTCCTGAAAGATGCTTTCTTGGCAACTACAGCCTCTATGACCTCACCTTTAAACCATGCTGGCAGTTTTTTGGACTTCCTTCCACTTTTCTTAAAGCATGGAATACAGCTGGTCTGGGCTTCCAAGATAGTATTTTTCAACAACACCCAAGCTTGATGTAAGTCTTTAACCTTTGCAACTGCTCTTTTTAGTTTTTTCTTAACTATTTTCCTCATTTTATCATAGTCTCCCTTTTGAAAGTTAAAAGGTAGTACTGTGGATTTCCTTACTATCCCTCCTCCACTAATTAAATCAAAAGCGATCATGCTATGATCACTATTGCCAAGTGGCCCCAACACCCTTATCTCTTGCACTAGATCTGGTGTTCCACTAAGGACTAGGTCTAATATGGCTTCCCCTCTGGTCGGTTCATGAACTAGCTGCTCCAAGAAGCAGTCATTTATGTCATCTAGGAACTTTATCTCTCTAGCATGTCTTGCCGTGACACTGACCCAGTTGATACCGGGGTAATTGAAATCGCCCATTATTATTACCGCGCTGTAACATTTGTTAGCTTCCTTGATTTCTTTGAGCATTTCATCATCCATTTGTTCATTCTGGCCAGGCAGTCGATAGTACACCCCCACTGCCATCGCCTTCCCCTTTTTACATGGAATTTCAATCCATAGAGATTCTACAGCAAATTTTGTTTCCTGCAAAACTTTAATCCTTTCTGACTCAATGCCCTCTCTAACATAGAGTGCAACCCCTCCACCAATTTGATCAGCTCTATCATTACGATATAGTTTGTACCCAGGTATCACAGTGTCCCACTGGTTGTCCTCCTTCCACCATGCCTCTGATATTCCAATCACATCTAACCTCTCATTTAGTGCTATATATTCTAACTCTCCCATCTTATTTTTTAGACTTCTAGCATTTGCATACAAGCATTTTAGAGACTGTATTTTATTCATATTAATTTGGCTATTGGTAGACATGGGTAATTTGAGATCTTTAAGCTCTGTCTGCTCCATACTCGAGGGCATTTGGGCTTCTTTACTCTTTTTTGGAACCTCTCTGCTTTTGGTAGTATCCTTCAAGGAGGAACCAAGAAGAAGATGGCCTTCCGCAAATAGACAAGGGCAAAGGGGGCAGCAGAGGGCAGAAAACCACGGTCTACCAGGGTAATTGGTAAAATTCTTTATTAGGGACCCAACTTAACAAGTTTCGGCCGAAGCCTTCATCAGGGGTCTAAAAAACAAACACACATAAAATAAGCATAATAATAAAACAAAACCAAAAATATGGTAAAAAACTGTGTTAATAAATAAAAATGTTACCAGAAAACCACATAGAAGGTGTGGAGAACACGTCTATGGGGTGAAGCAACCACTCTTCCCAATCTGGAACATAGTAGAATTACAGGCATGAATAATAGCATAACAAAAGAAAATTATGTAAAAAGGGGGGGGGGGATTATACATTAAAATACAATAAAACATACATATGTAAAAACATAATAATTGAGAAGCTTTTATATATAGAAAAAGAGATAATTAGTCCTTACCTGCTAATTAGTGTTCCTGAAGGAACGACATTCCAGTCCCTTTACATCCGGGTTGCGTAACCCTTCCAGCAGCTTGGAGGCTGAGCCTAACCCTTTTGAGGATGGTTAGGGATAAATACCCCTGGCACCACCCCTAAGCCCCAGTAATCTATTGACAAAGCAGACTTAACATACAAAACCATTAACTGTAGAAACCGGAAACGTTTTTTTTTTTCCAAATATAAATGATGTAGGAACAAAAACCTGTCGGTACACAAGTAGGAGGGAGGAGAAGGTTTACCTGAGGTTGCCGCAGCCCTCCCCTGGCCCTGGCCCACTTGACCCCTGCAACCAGACACCTTCCGCCTCTGTCTCGGACTCGGAATCGTTCCGCTATCTTTACCGTAGCCCGGGTGGGAACAGGGACTGGACTGTCGTTCCTTCAGGAACACTAATTAGCAGGTAAGGACTAATTATCTCTTCCTTATCGTCACTCCAGTCCAGTCCCTTTACATCCGGGATGTAACAGAGCAGTTCAAACTTGGGTGGGGTTCGCTATCCCGGAACGAATTACCGCGTCCCCAAAGCTAGCATCTGCAGACCTCTGAACATCCAGCCTGTAGTGCTTGGTAAAGGTATGTAGAGAGGACCAAGTCGCCGCTCTGCAAATATCTAGCGGAGGAACAAGGCTGTACTCCGCCCAGGAAGAGGCCTGCGCCCGCGTGGAGTGGGCCCGCAGTCCTCCCGGAACCTGTTTCCCCTTCAGGATATAGGCGGAAGCAATGGCTTCCCTGATCCATCTAGAGATGGATGCCTTAGCCGCGGCCTCCCCCTTGTGAGGACCCCCAAACTGAATAAACAGACGTTCAGACCTTCTAAATGAGGCCGTACGGGAGAGGTAACGCTTCAACACTCTCCGTACATCTAGATGGCGTAGTCTGTCATCCTTCCCTCCCCGCCCGTCGGTTGAAAACGCAGGCAGGGAAACTGGCTGGTCCAGATGGAAAGGGGACATTACCTTGGGTAAGAAGGAAGGAACTGTTCGTAAAACCACCTTGTCCTTAAAAAAGGAGAGGAAGGGGGGCTGGGAGGACAGCGCCTGGATCTCGGAGACGCGTCTTGCCAAGCAGATGGCTACCAAGAAGACCGTCTTCAGTGTCAAATCTTTAAGTGAGGCTTCCATTATTGGCTCGAAAGGTTCTCTGGTCAAGGCATTTAACACCAAGTTAAGGTCCCAGGGAGGGACTACCAATCTTTTCTGGGGGCGCAGACGACTAACCGCTCTCAGGAATCTGGTCACGCCCGGGTGGACCCCTAAGGACTTCCCTCGGACCTTGCCTCTATAGCAAGAGATGGCTGCCAGCTGGACTCGTAGAGAGCTGGGAGCAAGACCCTTCTCAAATCCCGCTTGCAAGAATTCCAGGATCTCTGGGATAGAGGCTGAAAAGGGTTTCTTCCGGCGTTCCGTACACCAGGCCTCGAAGATGCGCCACACTCTCACATAGGAAAGACAGGTCGAACGCTTTCGCGCGCTCAACAAGGTGGAAATCACTGAAACCGAATATCCCCGCTTCCGGAGCCGCGCCCTTTCAATAGCCAGGCTGTAAGCGAGAATCGATCCACGTGGGGCATCAGGACAGGCCCCTGGCTCAGAAGGTCCTTCTTGCAGGGGAGCCGCCACGGCTGGTCGGCCGCCAATCTCACTAGATCCGCATACCAAGGGCGGCGAGGCCAATCTGGAGCAATGAGGATGACCAACCCTTGGTGGGCTTCCACCCTCTGAAGCACCCTTCCGATCAAGGCCCAAGGAGGGAACACGTACAGGAGGCCCTCCGAGGGCCACCTCTGAGCCAGAGCATCCAGGCCTTCGGACATTCTTTCCTTTCTTCTGCTGTAAAAACGATTTGCTTTGGCAGACGAATAACGGGCCATGAGATCCATAATCGGGGGACCCCAAAGGGCGACAATCTGGTTGAAGACTCCCTGCTCCAGCTCCCACTCTCCTTGGTCGACCTTGAACCTGCTGAGATAATCGGCTGTAATGTTGTTCGCTCCGGCCACGTGCTGGGCTGAGAGGGCCAACAGCCAGGTCTCGGCACACTGGAACAGGCTGTCCGCCTCCTTCTCTAGGGAGGGGCTGCTTGTCCCCCCCTGGCGGTTGATGTAGGCCACCGTGGTGACATTGTCTGAGAGGACGCGGATTGCGTTTCGCCTCACTAATGGCTCGAGCGCCTTGAGCGCCAGGACTACTGCTCGTAACTCTAGCCTGTTGATGGACCACTGCGACTCCACCGAGGACCAAAGCCCCTGAGCGAACTTGCTCTGACAATGAGCTCCCCAGCCCGACAGGCTGGCGTCCATTGTTAGCAGGATCCACTGCGGAGTTTCGAGGGGCGTCCCGCATTCTAGGTTCTTCGAACATCTCCACCACTGGAGAGCCTTCTTGGTTCGAGGCGCGCAGGGTAGAGGTACGGACAAAGGATGATTCTGTGGAGACCACCGACGTAACAAGGAGCGTTGAAGGGGCCGCATGTGGGCCCTGGCCCACGGAACTACCTCTATTGTCGCCGCCATGGTACCCAGCAATTGGAGGTAAAGCCACGCTGAGGGGTTCCGTCTCCCCAGGAACTGCGATACGAGATTTCTTAGAGCCTTTGCCCGTTTCCGAGGGAGAAACACCTTTCCTTGCTCCGAGGTACTCGAGTTCCTGAGTGGGAATCAACTTGCTCTTCGTCCGATTGATGATCCACCCTAACTCCTCTAGAACCCTTACTACTCTGGCTGTAGCCGAGTGGATTTCCTCTTCTGATTTCGCCCTGATCAACCAATCGTCGAGGTATGGGTGTACCAGGATTCCTTCTTTTCGTAGAAAGGCGGCCACCACCACCATTACCTTGTGAAAGTCCGGGGGGCCATAGCTAGACCGAAGGGTAGCGCCTGGAATTGGAAATGACCTCTTGGCACCGCGAATCTCAGGAACTGCTGATGAGACCTTCGGACCGGAATATGCAAGTAGGCTTCCATCAGGTCCAGAGATGTGAGAAACTCCCCGGTTCTTACGGCCATAATGACTGACTTTAGGGTTTCCATCCGGAAATGGGGCACCTTGAGGCAGCGATTGACCTGCTTTAAGTCTAGGATAGGACGAAAGGAGCCTTCCTTTTTTGGAACTACAAAATAAATGGAGTACCGACCGGAGCCGTATTGGTCTGGAGGAACCGGAGTCACTGCCCCGAGAGCTACCAGTCTTGATAGTGTGAATTCTATCGCTCTCCTTTTGGCCGGAGAGCCGCAGGGGGATTGAATAAAGGCTGGAAGAATCTGTTTTCCAAATTCGAGAGCATAACCTTCTCTGATCACTTCCAAGACCCACTGATCGGACGTGACCCGGGACCAGGCGGGAAGAAATAGCCCCAGGCGGCCCCCTAAGGGTAAATCTCCCGCCCGGACCCCCTCTAATTCATTGTGATTTTCTAGGTCCCGAGAAGGAGTTAGAGGCTCCAAAACCTCTCCCTGCTCCTCGAAACCCCTTAAAACCTGACCCCCTGGCCGGGAAGCGGCCCCTAGGAAAGGGATTCGTCCTGGGTGAACGAAACCTCCGAAGGTCTCTTGGCTGGCTCCGTGTTGGCGCTGGGGGGCGAGCCTGCTTCGGTCTGTCCTCCGGAAGCCTGCCTCCCTTGGATTCGCCCAGGTCTTTTACTAACTTTTCCAAATCCTCACCGAATAATAATCTCCCCTTAAAGGGAAGGCGACCCAGCCGCGCTTTAGAAGAAGTGTCGGCTGCCCAATTGCGGAGCCACAAAGAACGCCTAGCTGCAACTATGGACGCCATGTTCTTAGCTAGGCTCCTGATGAGATCGTACTGACTATCCGCCAGGTAGGCAGCACCTGACTCCAACTTAGCTGCAATGGGTTGTACGTCACCTGCGGTACCCTCCGTCAGCTGTAGATGTTGGGACCACCTCAAGCAGGCCCGTGCCACCCAGGCCCCCGAAACCGAAGCCTGCAGGGCGAGAGCACTAACATCAAAGGCCTGCTTCAGCAATGTGTCCACTTTTCTATCCTGTGCGTCTCTCAAGGCCGCGCTATCTTCTACTGGTATAGTCGTTTTCTTAGTCACTGCAGATACCGCCGCATCCACTCTGGGAGACTTCAGCAATTCTCTGTCCGATTCCGGTACTGGATAAAGGCGTGTCATAGACCGCACACCCCTCAGGGAGGATTCTGGTTGGTCCCACTCTTCCTGAATCATTTGGCGGACGACCCTGTGGATAGGGAATACCTTTTGAGACTTCCTGACTGCTTGGATCAGAGGATCCTCCAGCGCTTCTTCTTCTCCTGTTGGGGTGTCAGAAGCCACCTTGAGGACCTTCAGGGACTCATTAATTAGCCCCGGGAGTTCCTCCCGACGAAAGACTCGTACTATGCGGGATTGATCCTCCTCCGGGATCTCTCCTTCCTCGAGTTTCTCATCATCATCTCCTAACTCCTTATCGGAGAACTCCTCCTCCAGCATGTCCTGAGGAGGGGAAGTGGATGGCTCTTCGCTCGCTAGTCTTGCGCGTTTAGATGGGATGCCGGAATCAAGGGGAATGGTCTTAACTGGTTTACCCCCGGACCTTCCTTCCCTGAGCTCTGGCCTCCTGTCCCCAGCCCCTGCTTGCGCATGCAGTAGGCCTTGTGCAGCAGGAGGACGAAATCAGGCGAAAACAGATCACAGGAACCCCCAATAGCAGGAGAGAGGAGGGGCAGGGATGGAGCGGGTAACTCAGAGGTCAAGGGAGGAGGGATGAAGGGCTCTCTTTCTCCTTCCAGATGCTCCACTGGACCCTCATTAGTTTGAGGGATGGACAACTGTATGTCCTGCTCCACAGAGGCAGCTTCTGCAGCGCAACCCCTGCAGATCCCTGCCTCTGAGGCCGTGCCCCTGCGAACGCCACAGGATGGGCACCGTAGCTTGGACATGGTTCCAAATAAAGTAACAAATAAATTAAATGAGGTCAAATTATGGGTAATTAATCCTGAGCTATCCACTGAGTTGCAGCACTAGACTGAACAAAGGCCCAAACTTCCTCCCCCCACACTCCCCGAAAGAAATTCTTTGCAATAAGTAGAATAATTCAAAACAAAGTAAATTAAGCACATTAAACTAAATCCGGGCCCCAATATAGAGGGGGATTCTCTGTACTTGCGGTTTTAAAGTATCCCCCGATCCGCGGTGAGCTCCGGGAATAAAGATCACCCTCCGGAGAACTGCACGTGGCTAGGCCTTAGCCACGTGGAGAGCAGGCCCGAACCGGCGTCTCTGTTCGTACCGCCGGACCCGCTACTGGTTTGGAGGCGAGATCCCGCAGCCATCTGTGACCTCCGATCGCTCCCGAACTGCTTCGTTAAGCCGGGAGTGAGGGGGGGACGGCGCTTTGGGGCCTCAAGCGCTCAACCGCCTGAGGACTTCGGCGCGAGGCGGATGGGTCCGATGCCGAGGTCTGGGAGCCGGAGGGCCTGGAGATGTCCTGCAATCTACCCCCGCCGCCGGCCAACCTCTTAGGTAATTTGGAGCCTCTCCCACTGGCAAGAGTTTAGCGAGCAGAGAGCTCGAACGCCGGGGAGGGGAGGGAGGGGGAGAGGAGGAGAGGAGACGAAGGAAAACTTAAAGGGGCACTAACCAAGAAAGACTAAATAAATTAAGAGATAAAACAAAACAAATTCTTTAAAATTAATGTCGGTGCAAATAAACTCAAAGCAAAGAAACTAAATGGGAGACTCCAGTAAGCCCCTGGCTTACGGAACCCTCCAGCTGCTTGGAGGCTGAGAATACTGGGGCTTAGGGGTGGTGCCAGGGGTATTTATCCCTAACCATCCTCAAAAGGGTTAGGCTCAGCCTCCAAGCTGCTGGAAGGGTTACGCAACCCGGATGTAAAGGGACTGGACTGAAGTGACGATAAGGAATAGAGGAAACTAAAACCTTATTTGTGAACACCTTAATATGTGCAAAAATGTGATAATAAAACACAGGAAAACATCTATAATGTGTACACATATATGAGAAGAATCTTATTAAGAAATTAAGAAACACATCTATCATATTAGTTGAACAAAAATTAAACCATAAATAAAGGCAATGAAATCGCTGGGCATTAGAGATTGAAATAGCAGATAATAAACAACGTAACAATTTGGCAAAGAGAGGAGGCACGGCATTGCCTAATAAAAACAGTATACATAAAAGAAACATAAGGATACTAAAATACCACTAGTTGAAATAATCATCCGTTATATATGTGGTAACCATCCATTGTGTATGTAGTGAGGAAGGGGAAGGAGAGGGAAGGGGGGAGGGGGAGGGGAGGGAGGAAAGGGGAAGGGGGAAGGGGGAAGGAAAAACCGGGTCAGTTTGACAAAAAACATATTGAAGAAAGAGTGCAAAATGAAATTAGCAAGGGCGTTTAACAAGATCATAAACAAGCCATGATTAGAAAAAATATATATAAACATGAAGAACCGATTGTACTAATGGCGTGCTTGAACCACAAACAAAATAGAAGGGAACACGAGCTTTATTTCAAAAGAAGGTTAGGTGCCACACAATTATGCCGGTAAAATCAGAAAACAAGTAAAAGGAAATTATGCAGAGCATATTTTGTGCATAACTGAGGGCGTATTAAGCATAGATGAGACGTCGCCTACATCTGCAAGAGAAAGATAATACAAACACACGTAATGCCCCAATAGTGAGAATATGTGCCGTGCATGCTACATCCCTGCATGGACTATAAGAAGCGGACAAAAAAGCACCGCAATGAAACATAAGTAAGAGGGGGATAAAAATGTGTCATATTAAAAGTGTACACTAATAGTGTGTGCCACAAAAAGACAAAGAGCCATAAATAAACCGTCTAAGACAAAATAAATATGGAAGGATAAAATGTACCATAAATAAGCGGTCTAAGACAAAATAAATATAGATGAATGAAAAACGCCCTTTAAAAAACTGGTAGATTAAATAAAAAAACGTACATAAAAGACCTTAAAAACAATAAATATGAGCGAACCATTGTACGTGCCATTAAAAAAACCATACCTGCGCACACCGTGAAAGGCGGGAAAACGCCGCGCAGAAGCATAAAACCACTATTTAAAGGGGGGAGGGGAGAAGACAGAGAAAGGAGCTCCTCCTACTGGCGGCTTGCACTATCAAAACTGGGAACTGCCGTGGGAGGCTGAAACTGGTAAAATAAAACTGAAATTATGATATAAATTTCTACTAATTAGCAGTGTGTCATTAAAAAACTATAAGGATCACAAAACAACAACAGATGCCAAGGCATTGACATAAAAGTCTGTGAGTGACTACCAAAATAAAAGGGGTGGTGAATGTTGAACATACTAATGCTTGTAAGCAGAAAAAATGTGAAATGAACACATCAGCAAAAAAAACACACAAGAGCAGCCCACATAGGTACATTAAAAACAGGGCATTAAAAAACGAATCACAAAGGGCATTAAAAAATGAATCGCAGTGATGTGGATAAAACAAAAAATGAGTCATACAATGGATTATAAAACATAAGAAATATAAAAAAGAAGTATAGAAGACAGACACACCTCATCAACTACATGTCATGTATAGTTACAAGGCACATTGAAAACACACCAGTTGATGTAGTTGATGAGGTGTGTCTGTCTTCAAAGGGCGGTTTCATGAGCTGCCCAAGTACCAGATTTAAGTCCCATGCCACCGGTGGTGGCTTAATGGGAGGCTTCGTTAAAAGAAGGCCTCTCATAAATCCCGCTATGAGAGGATGAGAGGAAATAGGTTGTCCATTTAGAGGCTTGAAAGAAGCTGCAATAGCACTCAAATGGACTCTCACTGAATTAGTCTTAAGCCCTGCATTTCATAAATGAAGGAGGTACTCCAGTAATGATTCCAGAGGTATCACAAGAGGGTTAAGACCCTTCTGCGAGCACCATATGGTAAACCTTTTCCACTTAAATGCATAAGAGCGTCTTGTGGAAGGTTTCCTGGAAGCATGAAGGATATCCTTTACCTGCTGGGAAAGGTTAAGACCGTGAAGTTCTAGGCTTTCAGCAACCAGGCCCTGAGATGCAGAGACTGGGGATTGGGATGCCACAGCATCCCGTCCTCTTGAGAAAGAAGAACTGGAGCAGATCCCAACTCCAGAGGCGGAGCTTGAGAGAGATGTAGGAGCAGAGGGTACCACATTTGCCATGGCCAATGTGGAGCTATGAGGATCATATGACCTCTGTCTCTCTGAAGCTTGAACAGGGTTTTGGGAATTAGGGGAATGGGTGGAAAGGCATACAGGAAGTCCTGACCCCAATGGAGGAAAGCATCCCTGGCCTGACAACCTCGAGCCGGAATTCTGGAACAAAACCGGGGAAGTTTGGCATTCAGCGGACTTGCAAAGAGGTCTATGTCCGGGGTTCCCCAAATTTGAAAAATTTGGGCCACCTGGTCTGCATGGAGAGACCATTCATGTGGAAGCAGAACTCGACTGAGTCTGTCTGCCCAAGAGTTTTAAATGCCTGGAAGATACACCGCAAGGAGATGAATCTGATGCTCTCTGGCGAGGGCCCACAGTTGCAAAGCTTCGTTGCACAGCGACAGAGAGCCTGTTCCGCCCTGCTTGTTCACATAGAACATGGCTACCTGATTGTCCATTTGAACTAGGACTGTCTTGTAGCTGAGCTGGGTGTGAAATACTCGAAGAGCAAGGAAGATTGCTCTGAGCTCCAGGAGGTTGATATGGAGATAGGCCTCCTGTGGGGTCCAGGTACCCTGGGTAGAGAGGCCTTGCAGGTGGGCTCCCCAACCCACCTGTGAAGCATCTGTTGTTAGAGTGGCTTGAGGTGGGGGTTGCTGAAAAGGAGACCCCACCAGAAGGTTTTTGGGTGACTGTCACCATTGGAGGGACAAAATAAGGCGATCTGAGTTTGCTATTTTGTCTGACAGGCAACCTGATGCCTGAGTCCACTGAGTGGATAAGGTCCACTGGGCTGCCCTCATATGGAGGCAAGCATAAGGAACCACATACACGGTGGATGCCATGTGGCCTAGCAACTGTAGCTATGATCACAGTCAGATAACCAATCCTACAGTAAACGCAATGCAGAACAGAGAGCCAGCATAGCAATCGTTCCCATATATGTGGAGTGTGCTCCCACTGTAGTTTGTGACAGTGTTTACCACCCTGGAGAGTGCCCTAACAGTATTGAGTATGGTAGCAATGCCTGCAATGTGCCCAGGACTTGTGTGGCGGCCAGGGCTGCCAACCACCTCTACCATTTCACGATGCTGAAATGGGTGTGGGAGGCTGTGTTGGCTTCCCCAGTGTTCTGTGGCTGCCTACACTTCACTGAGCCACCAATGCTTGCACTGTTTCCAGTGTTAGCCTGCGAATGTGCATAATGATGAGCAAGGTATTGTGGGTATGGCCCATACAGGCCGTTCTGGCCAGGATGCATCTTCAAAGGCATGGGGCAATGGCTGGGATACTGCAGTGGCCAAATGCCATTTGCACAGACAGGGTGGCCATAGCATATCATGCAGCACAGTCACTCTCACTCTGACTGAGCAGTGACCATGGCATGCCTAGCATCCCACATAGTGCTATACAGTGCTTTGCACATGTGAAATGTGTGGGTTCCTTTTTATGGGGCCCAAACACTACCATACCTGCTTGGTGTTGTTGCATATCTCCCAAATCTGGGTGCACATTGTTCCTCTGGGAACATGCACTAAGTATGGGCTAGCAGACTGTCTGCAGTACACATGTGTATGGCTCCAATACTATGAGACTGTCTGTGCCCTCTGCTGGTGACTGCCAGATGGGGGAGGGGATTCATTTAAAAACCTTGCTGTGTAACAGCAAGACTTCATTTTTGCTTTGAAAAGAATTACATACGAGAGTTTTTTCCTTGTGATTGCAATCAAGAACAATTTCCTTCAGGTAACATGTTTGCTTCCGATGGATGCAATGTTTTATGTATCTATTTATTTATTAATCAAAGTTTTAAGATACAATTCATTCATTGGGCATTAAGGCATGAAGAATAGCTAAAAAGGTTTTTAAATGAATCCATTTAAAAGTTCCCCCATAGCATATGGGATCTGTTCCTTCCAATGACCAAACTCCGCATTCCCCCTTTTTTGTTAGCTATACACATTATGTATCACCATATTTTGGGTTTTTAATATCTATGAATGAGATTTGGCATCTCTCGAGATCACTTCTGCTTCTGACCTTGTTTCCTTTTTCTTCCTCCGTTTTAGCACAAGGTCAATGCAATCGGTTTGAACTTACTGGAGAGGTATTGTCATTAAGATTTTAATTTATTTAATTTATTATTTATTTATTTATTACAGGCTCTTATATACCGCACTATTTAGTATCAGCGCGGTTTACAGTATAACAAAAGACCAGAGCAACAAGCTGTTTGGTTTTACATAGAACAGGTTTTACATAGAACAGGTATGAGCAACTTGGATATAAATGGGGAACATTGTTAAATGAAACTATTTACATGCTGTATATACATGTATGTACAGTATTCTTAGTTTGATAAAGTCTTATAGAACAGGAGGTCAAAAAGGGGATGGACAATCAGGTCGGTGGTTGACTGGTATGGTAGTATTGTGGGAACAGGTGAGATTTGAGTGCTTTTCTGAATAGAGTTAGATCGGTGATCGCCCGAATCTCAGGTGGTAACGAGTTCCAGCACTTGGAGGCATAGAAGCAGAAAGCCCTGTTAGACGTCGCTAGTGTGCATTTTGTGGCTGTCTTAGGGATTACTAGCGCGTTTGTAGATGTCGTTCTCCTAGATCTGTTAGGTGGGATGGTCTGAATGATGTCTATTAGTGATGGGGAGGTGATGCCCTTAATGGCCTTGAAGGTGAGTACCAAGGTCTTGAATAAGAGTCTTCCATGGATGGGGAGCCAGTGAAGCTGTTTTAGAATCGGTGTTACGTGGTCCCTTTTTGATGCCCCATAGAGGACTCTGGCCGCGGTGTTCATGACAAGTTGTAAAGGGTTTAAGGTGGACTGAGGGAGGCCTTGAAGAATGGAATTCGCATAGTCTAGGTGCGGTAAGGTTAAGGCTTGGAAAATAGTCCGGAAATCGTCTGGATCAAGTAGGGAGCGAAGGAGTGTTCGGATCTTGAAATAGATCGCTCTGACTACGTTGGTTATGTGTAATTTTAAATCAAGGCGTTGGTCCAAAGTAACCCCAAGGTATCGAATTGAAGGTTTTGTTTGGAGATCGGCTTCTTTCACCTTTATCTGAGGAGGGGGGATGAAGAGTGGGTCCCTAGTGATGAAGAGAACCTCAGTTTTCTTATGTTGAATACGGAGGTTCTGGGATTGAAGCCATTTAGACACAGCATCAAAACACTTGGTTATCGGGGACAGATCCATATGAACTGTGGAGAAAGGCATGTATAGAAGGATGTCATCTGCGTATATCAAGCATTCGACCTTGAAAGACCTGATGATGTTGCAGACGGGCTGTATGTATATGTTGAATAAGAGCGATGAAAGGGAGGACCCTTGTGGTACGCCCTGACTTTGATGGAAAGGGGTGGATGTTGCTGCTCCTGAAGTTACATACTGCCATCTCTGATCTAGGTATGACCTGCACCAATCGAGGGCAGTACCGTTGATGCCCTTTTCTTTTAGCCGCCATATTAAAAGATCATGATGTACAGAGTCAAAGGCCGCGGCAATGTCTAGAAATATAAGAACAAAGCCTTGGCGGATGTTGTCAATGCCTGTGATAATGCTGTTGCAGAGGGTGGTAAGGAGTGTTTCTACCCCGTGGAACTCCCTGAAACCATGCTGGCATTGGTCTAGAGGGGAGGCGAAGTCAATGTGATCTTGTAATTGCCTTTGAGCTTCCTTTTCAATTATTTTAGCTAGAAGCGGTATACTAGCTATAGGTCTATAAGATTCGACCTTTTGTGGGTCGAGTTTAGGGTTTTTCAAGAGGGGTCTAATGGAGGTTCTCTTGAGAGCTGATGGGAAGGAACCAGATGTAAAGGATAAATTCATCATTATAATGATGAGGGGGCTGAGATCACAGCGTAGCTCCTTTATCCAATAAGCTGGGCAGGGGTCGGTTTGTGCAGTAGTGGTGTTAAGGGCAGCGATGGTGTTCTCAACATGTTTTTTAGATGGTGTGGAGAACATAGATAGGTTCGATAGGCAGCTGGAGTCTTGAGCAGGGATTGTTGCGATGTTATCAGTTTGCAGCAGCTTGGATTGTAGATACTCAGCGAAAGCTTGTGGGTGAATAAGTTCCGGTTGTTCAGATGAAGGTTCCTTGGAGAAGGTTTTGACTAGATTCATAGTTTTCTTAGCTTGACACACCCTTATATGTCTATTTTGAATGATTATTATTTTCACTTTCATTTTGAACTTATTTTTACCTATATAGATATTGTTTTTTCTTATTAATGTTTTTATTGCTGTTTATTGATTCATTGTATTATGTTTTTTGGGCATTCCTACATTTTATTAACATTTGGTGATTATGTTTTTATTCATTTTATTTATTTAATTGTCAACATAACTTTTATATGATGTTATTATTTTATGTTTTTATTCATTCATGAACAATTTTTATGTATATATTTATTGTTTGTTCGTGTGTTTATGGATACAGTACGCCTGAATTCCCCTGAAGAAGAGGATTCGAAACACAGCCTGTGTCGGGCGTTTTGGCATGTGCAATTTGTTTGCAATAAAGGTTTCCTTCTCTAATACCACGGTTTAGTACTGGGTTTCAAGAGGATGCTAAGGCAATGGTCTTCTTAATCCAGAGCCCAAGTCAACTTAGCAACCACGTCACCCTTATGTGGGCCAAGAAACAGCAGAAAAAGATGGTCGGACTTACGAAAGAATTAGTAACCTACAAGTACTGGAGAAGCACCCTCCAGACGTCCACAAGGCAAAGATCCTTATCCTTCCCCCAACACTACTCCTTAGAAAAAGAGGTCAGGTAGACCACCTGGTTCACATGAAAGGGAGAAATCACCTTAGGCAAGAAGGAAGGCACAGGTTGAATAGAAACAGCTTCCCTTGAAAAAAAACAGATAAGGATCTCGACAAGACAGAGCCTGCCTCAGAAATCCACTTTGCAAAACAAATCGTGACCAAGAAGAACGTCTTGCGCGTCAAAACCTTCAAAGTAGCTTGCTTCAACAGCTCAAAGGCGCTGACATCAGGAACATGAGCACCAGACACAGATCCCAGGAAGGGACCACAGAACAGAGGGGAGGATGCAGATGCTGAACCCCCTGGAGAAAGCGTGAGACATCCGGTGCAAGGTTAAAGACTTACCAGCCACTGGACCTTGGAAACAGGCCAAAGCTGCCACTTGAACTTTCAGGGAGCAAAGGGAAAGACCTTTCTCCTGGCCACCCTGTAGAAAAGCCAATAGAAATGGCCCCTTGGCCATCTGAGGAGCCAACTGCTGAATGCCTCACCATTGCTCAAAGAGGCACTAGACCTGCATGTATGCTAGCTTGGTAGACCTCTTCCAGGCTCTGAGCTGAGTGGCAACCATCTTCTTTCATAGCCAAGCCATAAGTGAGAAGGAAACTGGGTCCTCCAGGATGATTGGTCCCTGCCGCAATAGGCCCCAAGGAGAAGGCAAGCAAAAAGAAGGCCCCTTGAAGAGCTGCATCAGGTCTCCGAACCATGCTCTCCTCAGCCAATCCAGCACCACCAGGACAAGCCTGCCTGGGTGGTGTTCTATACACCAAATCACACATCTTATTAGGGGCCATGGAGGAAACATGTACAGCAGGTGCTGATTTGGCCAAGGCTGGGCCAGGGTGTCAACACCCTCAGACTCCGTTTCCGTGTGGTGACTGAAGAAGTGGCAACTTTGGCATTGGGGTAGGTCACCATCAGATCCATTTTGAGGTGACCCCAGTGGCGCAGAATCAACTGAAATTCCTGCTGACTCAACTCCCACTCTCCTGGATGCAGAGTGCAAGCTGAGAAAGTCCGCCACCACATTGTCCACCCCAGCAATGTGCTCAGTCGACAAAGCTAAGTGGTTCTTCTCTGCCCAGGCAAATAGGAGAACCATCTCCAGAGCTATCCCGGCATTCCTTGTGCTGCCTTGCTGATTGACATAAGCCGCTGCCATGGCATTGTCTGAAAACACTTGAACCACCCGAAATGCAGAAAAGCCAACTTGACAGTCCTCACCTCGATGCAGATGGACCACACCGCTTCCCTGCAGTTCCAACAGCCCTGGGACGTATGGTCTTGGCAATGGGCTCCCCACCCTGAGAGACTTGTATCCGTCATGAGGAAGATAAAGGAGAAATCATCCAGTGGCTCACCCTTCCTCAGATGACCACTTCACTATCAAGGGGAGTGGAAGGCTGTGTTCAAATTCCTGAGAACTCGGGGACCACCGAGTCAGCATGGACCGCTGGAGCGGTCGAATGTGAGCACATGTCCATGGTACCATCTCTATGGTCACCGCCATCAATCCAAGGAGCTGAAGATAATTCCAGATGCTGGGAGCCTGCTATGCACAGCAGTGCCAGGCAATCCAACAGTCTTTTGACTTTCTCCTTTGGCAGGAAAACTCTGCCCACTTGAGTGTCGAAACATGCTCCTAGAAACTCCAGAGAAACAACAGCTGGCTCTTTCCCCGACTGATCACCCAGCCGAGGCTTTCCAAAAAGGACACCACTTGAGAGGCCACCCGAGATGCTTCTGAAAGGGAACAGGCCCGGATGAGGCAGTCATCCAGATATGGATAGACACACATTCCTTGGCGTTGCAGTGCTGCCACCACCAGAACATCAGAGAATGTCCTTGGGATTGTGGATAGCCCACAAGAATACCGCCGGAACACCACAGCACCCCTGATCAGCATCGGGCCAGAGACCGGGTAAGCCAACCCCTCCCCGATCGCCAGCCTTATGCCAATCAGGAGCAACAAAAGAACTTTAAACAGGATCGCCATTGGGCGCGTGCAACAGAACACCGCCGGAACCCCAGAGCACCCCTGATCAGCATTGGGCCAGACACCGGGTAAGCCAACCCCTCCCCGATCACCAGCCTAAGGCCAATCAGGAGCAACAAAAGAAGTTTAAACAGGAGCGCCATCGGGCGCATGCAGCAGAACACTGCCAGAACACCAGAGCATGGAACACAGGCAATAAAATTCAGCAAAACCCTACGACCTATCTCGCTTTACAATTGTAGACTCTGGTTGAGGATATTCCACTACCAAAGACTCATTGTGAATGCAGCTACCTTATGCCTATACTCTATTCACCCCTCTTCTAACATCTTAGGTTCACAGCAGTGCCTCTTGTTGCCATCTGAACGTAAACTCAGAGTACGCACCATCTTTGGCTCCTAGCTTTCTCCCTGATCGCCCTCATGATGTCGGAGCATCTTGCATTCATATTGCACCTCCTCTGCCTAGCCCAAATCATATCATGGGCAGGCTCTTTTACACAACTCCAAGGCCTGATACCCAACGTGCAAATCCCAGGGCGCAGACGCTATTATGACTCTCCCCATTCCAGAAGACCTCATCTGCCTGCAAACCATTGCCGGCTGATACACATAACCTGTCTACCACTGGAAAAAACTAAGAAACGCAAGTTACCACACCAAGAGAACCTAAACTGCATGCTAATAAATGCCCGATCCATCCGCAATAAGTGGCCTGTCCTCACTATGTCAACAACCGGAATTTGGACCTGCTCTTTGTCACCATGGTTATCTGACTCAGACACGGTCATCACCAACCAGCTAAGACTCCCAGGCTATGACCTCTTTAACTGTCCCAGAATGAACCGGCGAGGTGGTGGCGTCCTCATTATAGCCAGAAGCAACCTCCACCTCCAGTGCACCTTAGCTCAGAGTACAACCAATCTTGACTACATCCTGATCTCAAATAAGACCTTAGCAATTGGTCTCCTCTACCGTCCTCCATCATCAAATACTGATGAACTGGCAACAATCTGGTTAAACTAATAGACATCTGGAATGACAACCTCTCTAGAGCTGCACTCCTGCCACCCTCCACAAAACCCACTTTCAAGAACCACACAGCTGTATGGCTCACTGCTAACCTACGTGAATCACTGGTGCACCTCAGAAAGCTTGAACACCGCTGGAGACGTTCTAGACATACCAACGACCAAGCTGCATTCCTGAATTCTCTACATCAACATCAGAAAGCTGTCAACCACAAGAGAAAAGAGCACCACATTAGCACCCTCTTGCGCTCCCTCAACAAACCTCAGGAGCTCTTCAACCTCATTAAAACCCTCACAAAAGATACATCCTCACACAAACCAGTGAATATTCCTAGCCCAGAGACCTTTACTACATACTTTCAAAGTAAAACCACCTCAACAACGCCCCACTCAGATTGGTCTGACCTTAACAGCCTACCTAGGCATCTCCCCTTTGCCAATGACACACTCGTATCCATACTAGAGACCTTTTACCCATACTCCCCTGAACAAATAGAGAAGATTATCTGCGGAATCAACACCACTACCTCCCCAGCTGACCCATGTCCAGCATTTTGGATCAAGCAAGCACGAACGAACCTCAGCCCAGTCATCGCCAGAATCGTTAACCTCTCACTGTTCGAAGGCTTCCTTCCACCTCCCCTCAAAACCGCTTCCATCAGACCACTGATAAAGAATATCAAACTTGACACATCAGAGGTCAATTCCTACAGACCCATCTCCAGCCTTACTTACTTAGCCAAAATACTTGAAAAGGATATCCACCAACAAACCCAGGACCACATTGACTCCTACGCACTTCTGGACCCACAGCAGCATGGGTTCCGACAACATCACGGCATGGAAACCCTACTGACAACTCTCCTAGACAGACTTCACACTGGCTTAGACAAGAAGAAACAAGGATTCATCCTAATATTCATGGACATCGCCTCTGCTTTTGATTCAGTCAACCACAACCACCTACTTAACCGCCTACACCAAATAGGTATAAGGAACATAGCCCTCAACTGGTTCAAATCATACCTGTCTGATCGCCGGCAGCAAGTCTGCGTAGAAACGCAATCATCCAGATCATTCCAGCAGACACAAGGAGGCGCACAAGGCTCATCCCTCTCTGCCCTGCTCTTCAATATGTATATACAGCCGATCTGTGCCATCATTCAATCATTCAAAATCTACTACCACATTTATGCTGACGATGTCTTACTCTATGCCCGTTTCTCCACAGGCAACCCTGACTACTCTTCCATCACAGAGTGCTTCAATGCAGTCTCATATTGGCTCGCCTCCCACAATCTGATAGTTAACAGCAGAAAGTCAGAGGCAATACTTTCACCCCACCAACTTCCCTCAGGTTGAATGACATCGATCTTGTGATTAAGCAGGAAGTATGTTACCTGGGAATCACATTGGACCAACATCTGAATTGGGAAACCCATGTACAAAACATCACCAAGGCAGTTTACCATAAACTGAGAACTCTCCGGCATCTACACCCTCTCCTCGAACCCTCAGATTTTCGCAGTTTGCCAAGCCCTCATTTTTTCTCATTTTGACTACTCCAACATAATTTTCCATAGCCTCCCAAAGCATGCTCTCCAACCACTACAACAGGCCATGAACACAGTTGCCTGAACACTCCTGTCTGTGTCCAGATATGAACACATCACAACCCAAACTATGGTTACACGATGCAAGGTTCCACATTAGGAACCACCACCCAGGAAAAAGATTTAGGCGTCATTGTGGATAACATGTTAAAACCCTCGGCCCAGTGTGCAGCAGCAGCCAAGAGAGCAAATAGAATGCTAGGTATCATAAGGAAAGGAATGCAAAATAAAACAAAAGATATTATAATGCCTCTATACCGTTCCATGGTGAGACCGCACCTTGAATATTGTGTGCAATTCTGGTCACCGTATCTTAAAAAGGATATAGCGTTATTAGAAAAGGTTCAGAGAAGAGCCACCAAAATGGTAAAGGGGATGGAAGGATACTCCTATGAAGAAAGGCTAAAAAGGTTAGGGCTCTTTAACCTGGAAAAGAGACGGCTGAGGATGATAGAAGTCTATAAATTAATGAACGGAGTGGAACGGGTAAACGTAGATCGATTGTTTACATTATCAGAATATAGAAAGACTAGGGGACATGCAATGAAGCTACAGGGTAAACTATTTAAGACTAATAAAAGAAAACTCTGGAATTTGTTACGTGAGGATGTAGTAAAGGCTGTTAGTGTAGCTGGGTTTAAAAAAGGTTTGGACAAGTTCCTGGAGGAAAGGTCCATAAACAATTATTAAGAAGGGACCCAGGATATCAATGCTTGACACAGTACAAGCATTGCGGAACCTGTGTCTTTTGGGGAAACTGCTAGGTACGTATGACCTAGATTGGCCACTGTTGGAAACAGGATACTGGGCTTGATGGACCTTGGTCTGACCCAGTATGGCATATCTTATGTTCTTATGTTATGTTCTCTTGATACAGCTCCACTGGCTCCCTATAACAAGTCGCCTGATATACAAAGCCCTCCTACTTACCTTTAAGGCTCTTAACGGCTTGTCTGCAGCCACCATCGCTGAACTCATACAACGGACCCCGGAGACCAGAACCAGGAGGTCATGCATGGTAAACTCACTCGTCATCCCTTCAGCAATAAGGACTTGTACTCAATCTACCAGGAATCGTGCTTTTTCATTATTTAAACCAACCTGCTGGAATGCCCTACGTCCAACGATCCGAGCCATCCCAGATTTGACATCCTTTAGGAAGGCATTAAAGACATACTTGTTCCAATCAGTCTACAACCAACTACCCTAAACAAGGTCTTCTCTTAACTGCCCAACCTTGTTCATCTTCCCACATTCACACTGACTAAGAAAAATTAGCTAGATTTTATTTTATTCTACTGTTCCTCTGTTTTTAGTTAAATGTTAATCTGTTCTATACAAATTTGTTCCATGTAACTGTTCCACTGTTTTTGTTCTTGTTATCTCCAGTTCTATGTAAAATGTTTGATTGCTCATGTTATATGTAAACCGCACTGATTTCAAAAAGCACGGTATATAAAAGCAAATAAAGCACAGTTACTTACCTGTAACAGGTGAACTCTGGGAACAGCAGGAATAAGTCTTCACATATGGGTACGTCGGTACCAACGGAGCCTGCGCGGGAATGCTCCCCAGCGTCCAGGAAAGAAAGCTTTTGGGAGCATCCCACGCGCATGCGCGCTGCCTTCCCGCCCATTTACTTCCCTCTTATCAGTTGGGTTTGTAGCTGAGACTGAAGGAGGGAAGTAGACAAATTAGAGAGAAAAAGAGAGAGAGAGCAACTCCTAGGGGAGGTGGGTGGGTTGTGAAGACTTATTCCTGCTGTTCCCAGAGATCACCTGTTACAGGTAACAGTGCTATCTCCAGGAACAAACAGGAATGAGTCTTCACATATGGGTACTCCCAAGCTAAGATGCCTGGAGAAGGCCCCAGCATGTTGCAATGTAAGATGGGCCATGCTTATCCCTCAAACCTCAGGCATCCAAGGGATGGAGGGTAGGAGTTGAACTAGAAAAAAAAAGAGATGCTGTGGAACAGCTTGACTAAACAAGGTATCCAGAGGGGAGACCTTGTGTAAATTATAAATATTAGAAAAAATATTGGGTCCCAATGTTTTAATGTGGATCTCACTCAAAAATATTGCATAAATACTTGAGGGTAATATGGGTCTGTGGTTGAGAGCCAGTACATTGTCCTCAAAGAAATTCCCTCAATGTGAAGTAGAGGGAAAAAAATAAATTTTGCAATACAGGAAGAGATGAGAAGCCTTAATGGCCAGAACTAACCCCAGAACAAAGTACTGGGGGAGTTCAATGAGGTTGGACTTTGGAGAAAAGCTAAAACTTCTGTAAAGTCCTAAAATTGAACTTCTTGTCCTTGGAGCAGAATAATGTCCTAGGAAAGAGTGGAGATACTCTGACTGGTTTGGAGGAAAAAGGTAGAAAAACCCTTTGCAGAAAAAAGGGGATAGGTCTCTAAGACCCCCTTTATTCCAATGAAAGACAAAGACATTTGTACTAGGCGTTGAGCCTCCAATTTCTTGAAGATCAGTAAAGTCTTTCGTAAGTGATGTCACTTATGATGACCTTACACGTAGAGCTTCAGATGTGACGTAACCTAAAAGGTAATAGAAGGTATTTCCTAATTTACCATAGAAATTGGTTGTCCATTGAGTGTTATGGTATGCTGGGACAGCATTAATATGGACAGTAAACAAATCTTTCAAAGTCAGATGTTGTATAGAGATTGACCCAATAACAAGAAGGATTAAGACCTACTTGAGAATATTGATCTCTGTTTGGTTAAATATGGAAGAACTAATAGAGAAAGTTTCGTGGAAACTGGTATTATGTTCTTCACTTATAGGGATAGGACTAGACTTCTTGAAAAGATCTAGCCCCTGAATAATCCGGTCTCGAGACGTACGTGAACGAGTGCAGAGGAGATCCTTAGTCTTAAGACAGCAAGTCTGGATCCTTCTATAACTTCAAATAGTAGCTGGAGATAAAGACGCAATATAAGGGGATACCATGTTTGCCTCTCTATGAGGGTAAAATGAGTATCATGCGTTCTCTTGTTCATTATAAGCTACCATGAAGTATAGGAAATTAGAAGGAAAGTAGTGAATAAGGACCAACTGCAGTGAAAAAAACGCATCTCTGTTGTGGAAGTTCCCGTGAGATGTGGAACGAACCAGGGAATTGTGCAATTTTCTACGCTTTCACGTGGTCTAAACCCTGATTACTTTTTCTTAAAAGGAAATTTTAAGGAATATGGTAAGAGTAGGAAGAAACCAGTAATGTAGGAGCATGACTGGCAGAGTCTACCAGCTGAAGCCCTTCTTAACCATCTGAAAGCTACCTACTAGGAGTAGCTCTGAAGCTCTCTGGCAAAGGCCCACAGTTGCAGAGCTTTGTTGTATAATTGCAGAGAGCATGTTGTAGGTTGCTTAGATCTGGCTGTTGAATTGCCAGTGTGCAACCTAATCTATTCTGTTGGAGCCAAAGAGAATTGAAGATGGCTAAGAATAGTAGACAGGCCTGATGCCTGCAACAATAAATAGTCCAAATGGGTTCTGGACCTCTTTTGGAATTATCTGTTATTAAGGCAGCATAAAAAGTTAGGTCCTATAGATTGGAGAGGACCGACAGACATAATTTGGGGTAGTGATAACCAATTTCTGTCCAAAAAGCTGCCTTAAAAAAGTATCTGAGAAGAAGATGAATCGCCAAGGGGGAGAAAAGACTCTGTATGGAAACTACTTACTGGAGTAGGTACTGAAGAAAATCCTATGGCTTAGAGAATAAGCCCTCCAGTTGATTAGTATTACTTTTAGAGACTGAATGTCTGGGCTAAGAGGGATAGAAAGTAATACAGAGTTGAGAAGACTTACAATTTGGTAAGTCTTTGAAGAGCTAGGGTCCCCTTGCAGTTAAAAGTATGAGATATCCTCGTACAGGAAACTGTCAAGGTGAAGGGTATAGGTCACCTTGTTGTTAGTTGTTAGTGCTCCTTTTGTTTTAAAAGGAGAAACCTGTTATCTCTGGGTATGATTGTCCTTAAAAGCTCTTAGAGCTTAAAGGATAGATTTCTCTTGTAGCAAGAGATTCATGCCCAGAGTCGAGGACTGAGTCAATGTATGACTGATATCTCAGCATGGATGAGATGAATTTTAGATGCTTCTGTTGAAAAGAAGTATGCTCAAAAATTCTAAACCTCACACAGAAAAGTGAATAAAACATCAGAAACCCTGCGACTGCTGGGTTTGCTGAGGTTGTTGAGGTTTTGATTTTCTTAGCCTGGTGTGATGTTGCCCATCTTTGGAAACATCTGCATAATGGGTAGAAGATGGATAAAACTTTTTTCCCCTAGGGGGATAAAGCTTTTTAGGAGATTTTTTTTTAGCTGGGATAGAGGAAAGTTTTGACAATCCTCTGAAAGTAGTATCATCAGTGTTTAACTGATTAGCTTGAAATAAAGCATCCTTGTTAAAGAGATTTTCACCAGTACAAGGAGTATTCCCCTAGCCTTTCTTGTACCCATCTGTTCAAGACTGAAGCTTGGAGCCAGGCTATGCGTTGTGCTCCTATGGCTATAGCAGAAGTTCTGCTAATAGACTCAAAACAGTCCAGGGAAGCACAATTAAGGAACCTAGAGATATTTTGAGCATGATTGACTAGTAAGAAATAGTCTGCTCTTTTATGCTCTTGAAAAGAAGGGTTCAAAAGCTTTAAGCTCTTTGTAGAGATAATCCCATATAGAAAATATATGAGATAATTCTTGTTGAAAGCATGGATGCCTGGAAGCATCGAGGTCCAAAGGCATCTAAAGTTCTAGACTCACGACCTGGCGGATAAGAAGAGTGCTTTTTTGCACTCTTAATATGCCTCATTGCTGATTCTACAACAATAGAATGATGAGGAAGTTGAGTCTTTTGAAAACCTGGAGAAGGTGGCACCTTGTAAATGGAGTCAAGTGTCTTAGAAGGTGGTGATACCGTTAAAGGAGTTTCCCACATTTTTAAAAGGAGATCTTGTAAGATCTGATGCAAAGGAAGCATGATGACCTCCTTTGGAATACAGGGGGATTGCAGGGTCTCTGAATCCCCTGGCAAGGACTCTTTACCAGGTATAGAAATGGCAAGTAACTTTGCCATATCAAGCAAAAAAGCTTGAAAAGAAATCTCCCCTGAGGAGGATCCTCTAAAATGAGGGGTAAAGGCTAGATTTGTGGAAAAATCAGCCTTGGTACCGATGGATTCATTGCAGTCATCGGGATCGGAAGACTTGAAAGGATGACGCATCGGATTTTCTTTAAAGCGATGTCTTCGATACCAGAAGTCGATACCGAGACAAGTCGGTACCAAATCCTCCATGCTAGAGATGGATTCCAGGCTCAGCATCGAAGGAAGCGAGTCTGTGGAAGCAAGCATGGACGGTACTGACACCGATGCCGATGTCGATACCGGTACCGATACCGAAGCCGATACCGATACTGGAGGAACGGTCTGCAGCAACTCCAGCGGTACCGAGGTAATCGAGAGCGCTAGACTACGTTCATCGGTGAGGACTATTTCATCCATCACCATAGCCGATGCCGGGGTGTCGGTACCGCCCGAAGCGGCCACAACCACCGAGCATGGCCCAGGTATGTTCTCCGAGGTAGGAACCCCGGGAACAACCTGAAGCCCCGTTAATGCTTTGGCGCCCGAAGATTCCCGCCGGGGCTTTATTGCCAAGATGTCCTCGAGGGCAAGGCTGGAGCAATCTCGATACTGGAAAGGAGATCTATCACTCGAGGACTGGCTAGTCTTTACAGACTTTTGTTTGGTTACCTGATCCTGTGGAGATATTCTAGCTGGTGACATCGAGAGCGATGTGAACCGGGTATCGAGTTGTGCTCAATTCTGAAGATTTCTTCTGTTTGAGGTCCAGCAGGAAAGACACTCCAGTGAGCAGTGGTCAGGACCCAAACATTTAAGACACCAAGTATGGGTGTCTGAAAAAATATTTGTACCTCCACACTTAGAACATTTTTCAAGGATAGTGGCTGGCTTTTCCATAACGTAAAAAATAGAGGCCCAGTGGCCTAGCAAACCGTCAGACACTAAAAGGGAAAATTTTCTGAAGAAAGAAGAAATTCTTTAGAAAAAAGAAAGAAAAGCACCGGCGGTACCGGTGGCATCGGGGGAAGGCAGACACGACTACAAAAAACTAAGAATAAAAAGAACAATTTTCTGCGGTGACAAGAATACGTCCTGCTGGCTCCGCGGAAAAAGGAAACCTGATGAGAGGGAAGTAAATGGGTGGGAAGGCAGCGCGCATGCGCGTGGATGCTCCCAAAAGCTTTCTTTCCTGGATGCTGGGGAGCGTTCCCGCACAGGCTCCATCGGTACCGACGTACCCATATGTGAAGACTCATTCCTGCTTGTTCCTGGAGATATAAATAAATAAAAGGCGGCGTACTGATAGTGAGAGCCAAGCATGGCAAAATGCAGACACGTTTGCTGATCTGCCTGGATAAGGATTTGAAAATATGTCTTGGCCACTTGAGGTCCAGAATGGGCCAGACGGATCCATCCTTTTTGAGCACCAGAAAATAGATGGAGTATCTGCCCTTGCCTCACTCATCTGGTGGGGATGGGCACCATTGCCCTTAGGTGCAGCAACTTGTCCAATGCGGATCTGGCCAGCGCACCCTCGGTGGACAGGCAGAGGCTGACAAGAAAGAGACACCAGCCTGCTTCACAGGCCCCTCAGACCTGACTTTCAGAAGGTGGTAAGATTTTGTCTCACCCAGGCCCTTCACCAGCAGCTCCAAAAAGAAGTTTCCCATTAACAGCCAGTTGGGCCAACCAGGCTTTGTAAGATGAGTCCGCTGCCCAGAGCTGGAGTCAAATCCAACGCCATGACACTATCGTCAGGGCACCATTCCTGGCTGCCAAACGTGCCAGGTCATACATGGCATCAGAAAGGAAGGCCATAAAAATGCAAAAGAGGGATAGTATCATCTGGCGGAAGAGACTGAATCCACTGGAGTAGGGCTTAAAATGTCAGTCTGGCACATACTGCCCAGCTGGAGAATAGCAGCCACCACGGCAAACTGGCTCTTCAACTATGAATGCACCTTGTGGTCCAAAAAACCCTTTAAGGCCGATCCATCTTCCACAGGAATGGTGGTCTGTCTGGTAACTACTGTGACTTGTGCATCCACCTTGGGAATACCAAACCACTCAAAGCACTCCTTCTCTGAGAGAGCACAGATTTTCTTACACACACTTAACCCCTTAGGTGGAGAGTCGGGAGAGTCCCATTCCAACCCAATCATATCCTTGATCACATCTGGGAATGGGAAGACAGTAGTGGATTTCCGCACCCATTGAAGGAGCGGGTGCACCTTTGGCTCCTGCTCCATGCCGGAAGCATCTAACAAGTTCAAGGCAGATGAGACCCTGGCAATCAACGTCACCTGCTCCTTTTTCTTGAATAGGCAAATCACTCTGGTCTCTTCACAATCTTCTGAAGGTGAGAGTACTTCATACACGTCAGAGCCCAGTACCGAGCCATCTGAATCCAAGTCATAGTCAAATTTCTCGGACAGCTCTCAGCTGTTCCCCATCTCCAGGGAGTGCCCCTCACCAGGGATGCTTAGGCAAAGACAATCAAACAAGGCTTCCACTCTCAGCTTGCCCTGCATGAGACTGCACCCAGGGGCACAGCGTCTGAATTTCCATGCCAGAAGGACCAGGCCTGCTGCAAAAAAAGAAAAGAATTCTGGGGAGGACAATATGGAGTCCAGAAGCTCTCCTCTCAGAAATGACCCCCCAACACTAGGGGGCACATACACTTCAGACCCCCTAGAGGACGAGGAGTGGCTCAGAGTATGGTCACCAGACCTTCCAGCCAGCTGGATATCCTTTTCCATAAGGCCATCCATCATCTCCTGCCCTGAGGCAGGCAAGGTTGGACTATCTGCATCCCCCAACTGAGAGAGGGGGTACAGGCCCTCCAGGGATTATTCAGAAGCTGACATACAAGACGAGCAAAGTCCAGAATCCAGAGAAGAGACACCCTGCTTGCCACAGGTCAAACAATGTTTCCTGGAAGAGGACATAGAGAGTTAAAGCATGTATCACAACAGCACACGCTAATACTGCGGTGGCCCGAAGGCACGCATTAACTACGCTTTTACTGCAGTGCGCTTTAACTGCGCTTTTACTGCAATGTGTGTTAAAGGCACTAGGATAGGAACGCGCATTGGAGCCGCTTGGGTGGAACGCGCGCATAGACCACACGACCGCCAGGTGCACAATAAGAGATAATGCTGCTAACGTGTGCAGAAAACAGCAGGAAATCTCCACACCGCGCCGATGGTCATCAGTTGTCTACCCCAAATTACATCCCACACAGACGGAATCGGAAGCCCACAATAAGGACAATGACAAGGTCAAGCCTTGGTACTCACCCCCTGAGAGCCCTAGGCAGGCGATCCATACTGGGCTCAGCCCTACTCCCCTGATACTGTTTCACTGGCTTTTGAAAGTGCTGCTTTTAAACCGGCTGGCAGGCATAAGAACATAAGAACATAAGATATGGCATACTGGGTCACAACAAGGTCCATTAAGCCCAGTATCCAGTTTCCAACAGTGGCCCATCTAGGTCATACGTACCTAGCAGTTTCCCCAAAAGACACAGGTTCCACAATGCTTGTATTGGGTCAAGCATTGATATCCTGGGTCCCTTTTAAATAATGGTTTATGGACCTTTCCTCCAGAAACTTGTCCAAACCTTTTTTAAACCAAGCTACACTAACAGCTTTTACTACATCCTCCGGTAACAAATTCCAGAGTTTGATTACACGTTGAGAAAAAGAATATTTCCTCTTATTTGTCTTAAATAGTTTACCCTGTAGCTTCATTGCATGTCCCCTAGACTTTCTATATTCTGATAACGTAAACAATCATTAATTTATAGACTTCTATCATATCTCCCCTCAGCCGTCTCTTTTCCAGGTTAAGAGCCCTAACCTTTTTAGCCTTTCTTCATAGGGGTATCCTTCCATCCCCTTTACCATTTTGGTGGCTCTTCTTTGAACCTTCTCTAATAACGCTATATCCTTTTTAAGATACGGCGATCAGAACTGCACACAATATTCAAGGTGAAGTTGCACCATGGAACGATACAGCCCTCCTTGAAGCAATCAACGAACTGGGATACAAGCAAATTGTTGACACCCCCACGCACGAGAGAGGAAACATCCTTGACATGATCTTTGCCCCTCTTACAGCTCTCGACTCCAACAATAGACTTGACAACTCTGTAACCCCAGTACCTTGGTCAGACCATAATTTAATCACCTTCCCCATCCTCATCAATGGCAAACAGTCACCACACAGAAACAATAACTCCCTTGACTCAACAAGAGTAACATCTCGAAAATTCAAAACCCTCAACAAAGAACATATAGTTATGGAAACCCTCCCTCTCCTACATGACACCTCTCTCAATCTGGAAAATCTGATCACATCCTGGAACAGCACTATCAGTATCATTGCACTGCAACCAGTCCAGGGTAACAACCCAAAGAAAAGAAAATCTTCTCCTTGGTTCTCCCCTGACCTACGAGCCTCCCTCACACACCTAAGAAAACTGGAGAAACGATGGCGTCGCTCACACTCCTCAGAAGACCAAGCAGCCTATAAAGCACATCTATCTGTGCACAGGGAGTCAGTCATGGCCAAGATGAAACAATTCCATACCAATACGCTGAAAAGATCACTAAATAAACCACGCGATCTTTTCAACTTAGTCAAAACCTTATCTAAAGAACCTTCACCAAAACATCCTGAACCCATCCATCCCCAAGCATTCGCCGATTTCCTGCAATCCAAGTTGCTTCAAACCAACAACATTGCAACAATCTCCTCTCAAGTCACCATATGCATATCAAACCTATCCATGTTCTCCACACCATCCAGAAAACATGTTGAAGACACCATCGCTGCTCTTAACACGACTACTGCACAAACTGACCCTTGCCCAGCCCACTGGATAAAGGAACTACGCCAAGATCTCAGCCCCATCATCACTAAAATGATGAACTTATCCTTTACAACCGGCTCCTTCCCACCAGCCCTCAAGAGAACATCCATAAGACCCCTCTTGAAAAACCACAAACTCGACCCACAAAAGGTTGAATCCTATAGACCCATAGCTAGCATACCCCTACTAGCGAAAATAATTGAAAAGGAAGCTCAAAGACAGTTACAGGACCACATTGACACCGTCTCCCCTCTTGACCACTGCCAACATGGCTTCAGAGAGTTCCACGGTGTTGAAACCCTCCTTACCACTCTCTGCAACAACATCATCACAGGCATTGATAACATCCGCCAAGGCTTTGCTCTCATCTTCTTAGACATTGCTGCGGCTTTTGACTCTGTACATCACGATCTGTTAATAGGGCGACTAAAAGAAAAAGGCATCAATAACACTGCCCTGGAGTGGTGCAAGTCATACCTTGATCAGAGATGGCAGTACGTTACCTCAGGGACCACAACATCCACACCTTACCACCAAAAGCAAGGCGTACCACAAGGATCATCCCTATCCTCACTCTTTTTCAATATATACATACAACCGGTTTGCAACATCATCAGGTCCTTCAAGGTTGAATGCTTGATATACGCAGATGACATCCTCCTATATATGCCTTTCTCCACAGTTCATATGGACCTTTCCCCGCTAGCTAAATGTTTTGATGCAGTATCCGAATGGCTTCAATCCCAGAACCTCCGAATTCAACACAAAAAGACCGAGGTTCTCTTCATCACCAGGGACCCACTTTTCACCCCCCCATCCCATATAAAGGTGAAAGAAGCTGAGCTCCAATCAAAACCTTCCATTCGCTACCTTGGAGTCACTTTTGACCAACGCATGGATCTGAAACTACACATAACCAACGTAGTCAGAGCAATCTACCTCAAGATCCGGACTCTTCGACATCTTCGCCCCCTGCTTGATCCTGATGACTTCAGAACTATATTTCAAGCCTTAACCTTACCACACCTTGACTATGCCAATGCCATTCTCCAAGGCCTCCCACACTCCACATTAAACCCTTTGCAACTCGCCATGAATACCGCTGCTAGAGTCCTCTACGGAGCATCAAGAAGGGACCATGTAACACCCATCCTAGAGCAACTCCACTGGCTCCCCATACATGGCAGAATATTGTTCAAAACATTACTACTAACTTTCAAGGCCACTAAAAGCATCACCTCCTCCTCTCTAATAGACCTCATTCAGGCCGTCCCACCCAACAGATCCAGGAGAACGATATCAACAAATACTCTAATCATCCCTAAAGCAGCGACAAAATGCCTATCAGTGACATCTAACAGGGCCTTCAGATTCTATGCCCCTAAGTACTGGAACGCTCTACCCCCAGAGATTCGTGCTATCACTGATCTATCCCTTTTCAGAAAGGCACTCAAATCCCACCTCTTCCCCCAATATTACTTGACCAACTAACCAATCTTAATCACTACCCAAACTAAGAACAAATCCTGTTATGTATACTTGTAAATACTCTTGTAAATACTCTTGTAAATAGTTGCAGTAATGACGTCCCATGTTTTATCCAAGTTCTCTGACCTTGTTCTCTGTAAAACCTAACAGTTTGTTGTTATGGTATGTTGTTATATTGTGAACCGCGCTGATTCTGAATAGAGCGGTATATAAGAGCCTGTAATAAATAAATAAATAAATAAATTATAATATCCTTTGTTTTATTTTCCATTCCTTTCCTTATGATACCTAGCATTCTATTTGCTCTCTTGGCCGCCGCTGCACACTGGGCGGAGGGTTTTAACATGTTATCTACAATGACGCCTAAATCTTTTTCCTGGGGGTGGTTCCTAATGTGGAACCTTGCATCGTGTAACCATAGTTTGGGTTGTTCTTTCCTAGGTGCATAAGAACTGAAGGAAATATTGATACATTGGGAAGATGTATTACAACTATTAGATAAACTGAAGAGTAGCAAATCACCTGGGCCAGATGATGTACTTTTGTGGATCAGGAACTGGGTAGTGGTTCCCAATGTGGAACCTTGCATCGTGTAACCATAGTTTGGGTTGTTCTTTCCTAGGTGCATAACTTTGCACTTGTCCACATTAAATTTCATCTGCCATACTGATGCCCAGTCTTCCAATTTATCAAGATCCTCTTGCAATTTTCCACAATCCTCATGGGTTTTAACAACTTTAAATAGTTTTGTGTCATCTGCAAATTTGATAACCTCACTCGTTATTCCCTTTTCCAGGTCATTTATGAATATGTCAAAAAGCAGCGGACCCAGCACAGATCCCTGGGGTACACCACTATTCACCTTTCTCCATTGGGAAAATTGGCCATTTAGCCCTACCCTCTGCTTTCTATCTTTTAACCAGGTCCTGATCCACAATAATACACTGCCTCCTATCCCATGACTCTTTAGTTTTGCCAAAAGTCTCTGATGAGGGACCTTGTCAAAGGCTTTCTGAAAGTCCAAATACACTATATCAACCGACTCACCTTTGTCTACCTGTTTATTCACACCTTCAAAAAAACATAACAGATTAGTAAGACAAGATCTTCCTTGTCTAAAGCCACATTGGCTGTCTCCCATTTAGCCATGAACCTACATGTTCAGCAATTTTGTTCTTTATGATGGTTTCTACTATTTTTCCCGGTACTGAAGTCAGACTCACCGGTCTACTTCACCCGTGGAACCCTTTTTGAAAATTGGTGTTACGTTGGCCATCCTCCAATCTTCAGGTATTACAGATGATTTTAATGATAGTTCACAGATAATAGCAGGTCTGCAATCTCATATTTCAGTTCTTTCAATACCCTTGGATGTATACCATCCGGTCCAGGTGATTTGCTACTCTTCAGTTTATCTAATAGTTGTAATACATCTTCCCAATGTATCAATATTTCCTTCAGTTCTTCTGCACCTTTACATACCACTTCAGTCATGGGTAACATCCCTACATCTTTCTCAGTAAAGACTGAAGCAAAGAATTCATTCAGTCTCTCCGCTATCGCGTTGTCACCTCTTAGTGCCCCTTTATCCCCTCTATCATCTAATGGACCAACTGACTCTCTCACAGGTTTTTTGCTACCAATGTACTTGAAAAGGTCTTTATTGCGTGTTTTTTGCTTCCGCAGCAAGCTTCTTCTCAAATTCTCCCTTTGCCTGCCTTATCAATGCCTTGCATTTAACTTGCCAGTGCTTTTGCTGTTTCCAGTTTTCATCATTTGGCTCTTTTTTCCATTTCCTGAAAGATGCTTTTTTGGCAACAATAGCCTCTCTGACCTCACCTTTAAACCATGCTGGCAGTTTTTTTGAATTCCTTCCACTTTTCTTAAAGTGTGGAATACAGCTGGTCTGGGCTTCCAAGATAGTATTTTTCAACAACACACAAGCTTGATGTAAGTCTTTAACCTTTGCAACTGCTCCTTTTAGTTTTTTCTTAACTATTTTCCTCATTTTAACATAGTTTCCCTTTCAAAAGTTAAAAGGTAGTACTGTGGATTTCCTTACTATTCCTCCTCCACTAATTAAATCAAACGCGATCATGCTATGATCACTATTGTCAAGTGGCCCCAACATCCTTATCTCTTGCACTAGATCTGGTGTTCCACTAAGGACTAGGTCCAATATGGCTTCCCCTCTGGTCGGTTCATGAACCAGCTGCTCCAAGAAGCAGTCATTTATTTAATCTAGGAACTTTATCTCCCTAGTATGCCCTGAGAGCCTTCTGCAATCTTCAGAAGAGAGTAGGAGGGAACAGAGGAAGAGGGAAGGGGCGTTGAGGTTGTGTGAGGCTGCTGCACTCTTCCAGATCCTTCCTAATCCATCCAATTTCTGGCTGCTCAACAGGCTGTTATCATGATACGCGCATGGAGCTGAACCAATTTTCCCTCATCTTATCCAAAAAGACCACAGTCTAGTGGAGCCTCCCACATTGCACTCATGTGAGAGAGTGGGAGGCTCCTCAAGGTGGTCGTTCAATCTTTTCCTCTCAAATCTTCAGAATTTTCTTCAGAGAGGAGAAAATCCATCCACCATCTGCTGGAGACAAATAAATACTGAAGAAACCTCTGGTGGCTGAGGCGAATAGAGGCATGGGAGTGATGTCATTAAAACCTGGGCTTTTCATTGGTTCTTTGTCTCCACCAGTCTGCTGGTAGGGGAACATAACTCACTTATCTGGACTGGTCTAGCAGGACGATATAGAATTATAGTTACATGATGCATGGTTCCACATTAGGAATCACCACCCAGAAGGATCTAGGCAGCATCATGGATAATATCTGATGCATACTGAATGTCAGGAATCACAAATAAAACCAAGGATTTTCTAATGCCTCTGTATCGCTCCATGCTGGAACTGCACCTTGAAAATTCTGTACAGTTCTAGTTTCCGTATCTAAAAAGGATACAGTGGAATTTGAAAGACAAGCGACTGAAATGATAAAGGGGATGAACGTATACCCCTATGAGGAAAGAATTAAAAATTTACGGTTCTTCAGCTTGGAAAAGAGACAGTTCAGGGGAGATATGATAGAGGTCTATTAAATAATGAGTGGAGTGAAACACAAAAGCGTAAATCAGTTGTTTATTCCTTCAAAAAAATAGAAAGAATAAGTGACACACAATGAAGCTACAATGTAGCACATTTAAGATTAATTAAAGAAAATAGTTTTTCACTCAATGTGTAATCAAACTCTGGAATTTGTTGCCAGAGGATGTAGTAATGGCTGTTAGTGTAGCTGGGTTTAAAAGAAGTTTGGACAGGTCCATAACCATTATTGAAATGGACCAGAGATCCGCGGCTTACTCCTGGGACAAGAAGCATGGAGTCCCACTTGTGACCTGGATTCAGTGCCATGCCTAGCCCTGGGCGAGCGATGCAGCTGCACAGGGCGCAAAGGATTAGGGGCGTATTTCAGGCTGCCGGCCTCAGCTCCTCCCCACGCTGCACTGCCACTGCTGGCCCCAAGGAGATGGAAGCGGCAGTGGCAAAGAGGGGGCCTCAGCTCAGTGCGGGGGGAGCAGTTCAGCACGGGGGGGGCGGGGTGGGGCGGCTCGGTATGGAGTGGGCGGCAGGGCCGGGACTCCTGCCTGGAGTAGCAGAAATCCTTGGGCCAGCCCTGGAGAAGAGATCAACTATCTGCTTTGGGGGGGAGGGATGGCGGATCAGAGGGATGCTTTGTTGGGTGAACGTTGATTACAGGGACTGGGAGTGGCCAGGAGAGGCTTTCCTGAGGTTGGGTCTGCAGGTGGTGAGAGGGCCTGATGTTGTAGGCACATCTGCCCCTTTCAGCAGGTACTTATTTGTGCCTGGGGCAGACCTGGCAGACCATATTCAGGTCCATACTCCCAGTCGCTCTCTCCGGTCACTTCACATCAATCATCTCCATCTCCCCTCTCCCTCCCGCGCTCACTTGCAATCAACCCGCTCCTCTGCCTTTTTCTTTATCGGTCCCGCACTCTTGAATTCCCTACCCACCTCCCTCAGACTTGAACAACAGTACACCACTTTCAAGAAAAACCTGAAAATTCATCTGTTCTCCTCTGCCTTCGACCTCCCTTCCCCTTTTGTGTGATATTGCCTTTCCCGATCCCTCTCTCATTCCTTTTCTCCTCTGTCTCGTGTATTTGATTGTGCTGCTTGCTATCCTGTCATTTATTGTAATTTCCTTTCTTTTTTCCGGTCATTGGCCCTCTTTGTATATTTTAATTATTGTAAACCACTATGATTTCCATTGAATTTTATTTATTTTTATTTATTTATTTAGCTGTATTTATATCCCGCTTTTCACCGGGTCAAAGCAGCGTTACATAAAGGGGAGGGGGAATTAAGTATAGGGGGGGGCCATCACCGGTATATCAAATGAATAAACATAAACGCCAACATCTATATTTTTAATCCAGCTGTGGATTCCCTATATACAGTAAAATGGGGACTCCACATTTGTATTGTAGGCCCTGCTAAAACCACACTCATTCCCCTCCCCACCACTCCCCCTGGCAGGGTAGACATATTGAGCATTCCTACATCTACATAAAGCATGTTCTAAACTAGCATTGAGACATGTAACTGAGACATGTGCAACTAACCCAAAATACTGCAACACGACTAATTACCGGATCCAAAAGACAAGACCACATCACTCCAGTCCTAAAATCACTTCACTGGCTACCCATACAATCCCAAATAAAGTACAAATCAATAATGATGACCTTCAAGACCATGAACAACCAGTCCACTGACTGCTTACAACAACTAATCCAGAAGATGCCAGACACTCAGTCAAGGAGAACACGACATCAAAACACTTTGTCAACTACATCCATCAAGAGCAATACCTCACAAACAGCACTCCAAAGAGCGTTCGAACGCTTCAACCCGACCCTCTGGAACTCACTCACTCACCAATTAAGATCAATTAAGAACTCCTCTTTCTTCCATAAAAAACTAAAAAAAAGACGTTCACTAAATACTTCAATACAACACTGGCCCCACAGACTTAACACCCCTGCTAATCACCCCTTCCACAATATTGACTGCTATCTAAACTGAGTGCCCCATATTAGACTTGTAAATACTTGTATATAGTAGTTGTTGAAACGTTACTTAGTTCAACTTTGTGATGTATAAAGTTATAATATCAACTGTTCTATGTAAAACTGTTCTTTTCAATGTAAACGCCTTGATAACATGGAAAGGCGGTACAGAAGAAATACTAAATAAATAATTAAAATGTAATTCAATTTACACATGTCAATGCTGCTTTTGGGATGTGAGAATGTCTCTAATATAACCCCCTTCAGATGGCGTATAAAGGGTCTAAAGGTTTAATTTCAAACATTGATGAGAGGGGAGATTTTTCAAATATTTAAATATGTTAGACTGCGAAACAGATCTGGGGGAAATCCGTCTGAGGGGCAATGGAGGTGTGTAATTGAGAGGGCTAATCAAATCTCAAATATCTGCTGCTATTACGGAAAACAGCTATAAACTTTTAATGAGATATGATGCCTATCAGGCTAAATATGTTTTTTCCAACTGTGTCCACCAGCTATTGAAGGGCTGGTAGTGATATAAGCTCCTTTTTTCCACAAGGGGTGTACTAGTCCTAAGGTGAAAATATTTTGGGAACAGGGGGTTATTAACAAGGGGGGGGCGGATATTCAGTGACAGTGGCTAGAGCTTTTAAAGCACATAGTCGTCGCTGCTGAAGTTTAACCCCAGATATTCAATGCTGGGGCCATATCCAGTCGCCAGCATTGAATATCCAGTGTCCACAGTCCACAGACCCTGGAAGCTAATAAAAGCAGCAGCAATATTGAGCATTTGCCAGCATTTGCCACATCTGACTTTACCTGGGGGTCACTAAGTAGGCAGCGGCTCAATATCGCCGCTGCACAGTTTGCGAAGGGTGCCATCTCCACTCCATCCCAGAACTCCCACGATGCTAGTCGCATAGCATCGGGGCGTGCAGTGGCAACACCCATGGATATTCAGCAGCGCTAACAGTATGTGATGGAAAGATTGGCTGCTATGCATCACATGACTCTTGCCAAGTTTGTAAAAAAATGGACAGTGTTGTTCATAAATCTGAAAGTCGAATGAGAAAGGATGACACTGAATATAGAACGAGATGTGGAAGATACAGTATGTAAAGAATCTTGAAAAGAAACAATCATGATAGGCTGCATTTTTTAAGGATTGCAGAATTTCCCTTTATTTCATGTGATCTGTATAGTTGTAATTGCTAAAAAATAAAAATAAAAGGCCCAATATTCTTCTGGGCAGGCTATGTGCCACTACGGCACATAGCCCTGCCTGTCGACCCTTAATCCCGGATATTTAATGCCGGGGTCATATGCGGCCCCTGCACTGAATATCGAAGGCTTGCTGCATTAGGTAACTGGGTAGCAGCGATATTGCATGCAAAAGGTGAAAAAGCAAAAACGGCCAAAATGGATGACTGAAGAAACTCTGAAAATTGCCCAGAAACGCAGAGAAGCTAAAGCCAGAGGAGAAAGAAAGACAATCACAGAACTCAACAGAGATTTCCAACGTGCAGCAAGACAGGACAAGGAAAAGTACTACAATGACGCATGCAAGGAAATAGAAGCAGAAACTATTAGAGGAAGAACAAGATCAGCTTGCCTAAAGCTACGAGAGTTAAAGAAAAAAAGTTCCCGCCTCGAATTGGAATGTTACAAGATGCTCAAGGTTCTATGTTGAATGATGCTGAGAAGATCAAGAAAAGATGGAAGGAATATACAGAGTTTTTATATGATAAAGATCAAGTGGATCAACAGCCGTTTCAACCTGTACCTTATGATCTGGAACCATTGGTGATGAAAGAAGAAGTTGAAGCATCATTGAAAGCCTTATCAAAGAACAAAGCACCAGGCATTAATTGCATTCCCATAGAAGTATTACAGCAATCTGATGCAGCTGTTACCATACTTACAAGGCTCTGCCAAGAAATATGGAAGACAGCATCATGGCTAACTGACTGGAAAAGATCTGTGTTTATACCAATACTAAAGAAAGGTGATCCAACTGACTGTGGAAATTATCGCACAATCGCTCTGATCCCACATGCCAGCAAGATTCTACTGAAGATTATTCAAAAGAGACTACAATCATACCTGGAACAAGAACTACCTGAAGTGCAAGCAGGGTTCAGAAAAGGGCGAGGAACGAGAGACATCATTGCGGATGTGAGATGGATCCTTGAAAAGACTAAAGAATACCAAAAGGATATCTATTTGTGCTTTATCGACTATAGCAAAGCTTTTGACTGTGTAAACCATGAGAAACTCTGGGCCACATTAAGAAGCATGGGTATACCAGAACACCTGATCGTTCTCTTGCACAATCTGTAAATTAATCAAGAAGCAAGTTTGAACAGAACAAGGAGAAACAGAATGGTTTAAAATAAGCAAAGGTGTAAGACAAGGCTGCATACTTTCCCCCTACCTGTTTAATTTATATGCAGAACAAATCATCAGAGAAGCAGGATTGTATGAAGACAACAGAGGTGTGAAGATTGGTGGAAGACTCATCAACAACCTTCGCTATGCTGATGATACCACATTACTGGCGGAAAGTGAAGATGATCTGAAACATTTGCTTCTCACAATCAAAGAACAGTCTCAAAATAGGCCTGCACCTTAATGTAAAGGAGACAAAGATCATGACAACTGGCATAATCAACAGGTTCATCGTCAAAGGAGAAGAAATTGAAATCGTGAATAACTTTAACCTACTTGGATCAACTATCAATAAAGAAGCAACAAGGAGGACTTCCGGTGGCTCATGAGCGAGTGAGGACGTGAACTCTGCTCGCTCCAGGGCCGCCTCAACCTTACTGATTAAACTTTGCTAAATTTACCCGTGGAAGGTGAGCAGTTGAGTCCCACACTCCTGGGCAACTTGTACGGGGTGCGGTGGCAGCGAAACCGCAGCGCAAAATGCCTCCACCGCCGAAAAAGGAGCGGGAGAAAAGTACCCGAGCCGGGACCGTGCTGCCTGGCGGCCTTAATCCGGCCTCGCCGGGAGCGGAGAGCGTTGATTCTGCAACTGCAGAATTGGCTAAAGAGGTTGTAAAACATCTGGACCCTAAATTTGACCGCATCCTTAACAAGCTCGACTCTATGGGGACGGCTTTAGCTGATCTTGGTCAACGAATGGAGGAGGTGGAGCAGCGTGTTTCTGCATTGGAAGATGCCGGGGGAAGCAGGGCCGGAGAGCACGAGACACAACAGGCACAGATAGCTGCTTTAATGGAGAAGGTGGAGGACCTCGAGAATCGGTCCCGGAGGAATAACTTACGGTTGGTGGGGATACCGGAATCCACCACGGATGCTCTCCTTTTGCCCTTGGTGGAAACTTGGCTACCTAAAACTCTGGGTCTTGATGCCTTGGTGGGTCCGTTGAAAGTGGAGCGTGCGCATAGACTGGGGCCGAAGCTCGAGTCCCACCCGCGCCCGCGGGTAGTTATTGCCCGCATTCTGAACTTCCAACATAAGTTGCAACTTCTTCAGGCCTTTCGGCAGAAGCGGGAAGTATTTTTTGAGAGCCATAAAATTCTACTTTTCCAAGACTATTCAGCAGCCGTTGCTGCCAAACGCAAGAGATTCGCGCCAATTTGTTCTGCTCTCTTCCAGAGGAAATTGAGGTTCACGCTGGCATTTCCTGCTACCCTGCGCATTTCACATTCGGGTGTCAACCATGTCTTCACAGAGTTCGGAGATGCGCAGGCCTTTCTGGACGCTCTGAACCGGCGACCAGCGTCCTCGCCGGCCCGGGAGGAGGCCACTTGAGAGCATGGTTTCCCGCGTTCCTCGGGACGACCTTACTTCAGATGCACCCCCACTGAACTCTTTGGCATGGTTTGATGTAAATGGCCATACCTAGTATATGTTTGGGATTTCTTAATACTCACTTTGTTTGGAGCTTTGGGGAGGCTTTGATACTTGGGAGGGGGGAGGATAAGGGGTCCTTTATTGTTTGCTGGTGGTCCCCTAAGCGGGTCTTGGCCATGGGGATGTATGATGTTTGGTGGGGATATTTGCTGCTTGTGTGGGAAGTTATGTATTAGTTGTTGGGACGGGTACTGTGTGCTATGCTTGTATTGCTGGGGGGGGGTTGGGGTGGCCCTGCAGGGCCGGGCCCGAAGTCAAGCCCCACCTCTAGCGGTTGGGGTGCTCGTTTGCAAGTTGGGGGTGGGGGGGTAGGTCAGTAGCGGGGAGGTAGGTTTTGCTATGGGATGGGAGGGGGTGGGGGGGGAGTGTTATTGGGGGGAAGGGTTGGGCAGGGGTAGGGGTAGGGGGAGGGAAATGAGCCTTAGTGGGGCGGGTGGGAGGGCTGGGGTAGGGGGTAGGGATAGCACACTTTTTCTTTTAGAAGGCACTACAGGGGGGAGGTTGGTTCTCTACACTTGGGAGCTTGGTGCAGCGGTGGGGGTGGGCGAGGGACCTGGAGGTGAGGCTGGGCACCTCCGGGAGCTACACTTAATGTTATCGCCATGGGTAATCTTCAGGGGTGTCCCATGCCTGAGATTAAGATAGTCTCTTGGAATGTGGGCGGCCTTGGGTCTCCGATTAAACGTACAAAAATTCTCCAGGGGCTCAAGCGAAAGGGCGCCCACATTGCTTTATTGCAAGAGACCCATTTGAGTGCTGTAGAACATAAGAAACTTGCCCGGGATTGGGTAGAGGTGGCATTTGGGGCGGAGTCGGGGACGAAGAAAGCGGGAGTAGTGATCTTAGTCAGAAGGGGGGTTTCCCTTGAAGTGCAGGAGATCCAGGCCGACCCACAAGGCAGGTATGTATTGTTGAAGGGCCAATTATACCATGAATCCATCTGGCTGTTGAATGTCTATGCGCCCAATGTATATGACCATGCCTTCTTTACCCATTTGATTGATCTGTTGAAGCACGCGGGGGGGGCCAAGGTCATTGTGGCTGGAGACTTTAATTGCCCCCATGACCCCCGTTTGGATAAGTCATCTGGGGGAGGAGCAGGAGCGTGGTCCCGTAAAGGGATTAGCTATTTGTGTAGGGTGGGGGCCCTTGTGGATGTGTGGCGGGTTTTACACCCGGGGATGCGAGAATACACCCACCAATCGCGAGCGCACCTTACATGGTCTCGCATTGATTATATTCTTGTTAGTGAGGGTGGGCTTCCCCGGGTTGGACAGGCCGATATAGAGCCCATTGCTGTTTCTGACCATGGTATGGTCTGGATTACGTGGGAGTGTCAGGGGCCAGACAGATTGGGGTGGAGATTTCCGGCTTTTCTGTGGGAGGATGAGGCCTTCCGGGTATTTCTCTTAAAACAATGGGAGGAGTATGCTTTATTCAATGATACCCCCGCTTGCCCCCCATTGTTGTTTTGGGAGGCCAGTAAGGCCGTGATGAGAGGAGCGATTATTTCTTATGTGATCTCGCGACGTAAGCATTTGAACCAAAGTATTGTGACGGCGGAGCGTGCTTTACATATCTTACAGCGCCGAGTATCTCGAGGCGCCAATGACTCCCAACGGGAATTGGTTAACGCACAGGCGGCGCTCAATGCTCTGCTTCAGCGGAGGGCCTCGTTCTCGCTGCACTATTACAAGCATCGCCTCCACTTGTACGGCAATAGGGCGGGAAAGCTTCTAGCTCGCTTGGTGCGGGATCCCCGTGGTAACCGCTTTATTCCTGTGCTTCGGGACCAGAATGGTGCTCTGCAGCATCAGCCTACACGCATAGCGCAGCTTTTTCGCGCCTTCTATCAGCAGCTCTATAGGGAGGAGGACCGAGATTACAACCAGGGGGTAGCTTTTCTTCGCAACTTGTCCCTTCCTAGACTTTCGGCTGAGGCCTTGGCACAGCTTAATGTACCATTGCAGACGGCGGAACTTCAGGCCGCGATTGCGCGGGGAAAGACTCACAAGGCCCCTGGCCCCGATGGGTTCAGTATGGAATATTACAAAATCTTGGCCCCGCAGCTGGCCCCATCTATGGTAGTGATGTTTGACGAGGCCCGGCGACAGGGTATTTTCCCACGGGATATGCGCAGTGCGGATATCACGGTGATCCCGAAGCCAGGGAAGGACTTGTTAGAGCCGGCTTCCTACCGCCCAATCTCTCTCATTAACTGTGACATGAAACTTTTGACATCCGTCCTGGCTGCTCGGCTTGCGCCCTTCTTACCGTCTCTGGTTGACTCCAGCCAAGTCGGTTTTGTGCAAGGGAGAGAGGCTTCTCGGAATATAGCCAGGCTACTGTTGGGAATGGAACACTGTTTATGTAATGAGGAGGCTCTCCTCTTGGTTAGCCTGGACGCCGAGAAGGCGTTTGACAGAGTGGCTTGGGTCTACATGTGGGAAGCATTGTCTGCTTTTGGTTTCCGTGGGGATTTTGTGGGATGGTTGCAAGCGCTGTATGCTCGGCCCATGGCCCGTGTGGGCTCGAATGGTGTCTTTTCAGAACCTTTTGTGCTTGAGCGCGGCACGCGGCAGGGCTGCCCTCTGTCTCCGCTTCTTTTTGTGCTAGCCTTGGAACCACTTTTGCGGGCGTTGCGGTTGGACCCGGAGATCACTGGTATGCGCCTTGGCGGTGAGGAGATCCGTGTTAGTGCCTTTGCGGATGACATGTTGTTGAGCCTAACGAAATTGCCGCGGTCCCTAGTGCGTGCCCTTGATCTGATACAGGAATTTGGCGCTTTCTCGGGCTTGAAAGTGAACGTTCTGAAGTCGGAGGCGCTCGATGTTGGCGGGAGGGTTCGTCCGCGGTGGGAAGGAACCTTCCCAGTGGTGTGGGCGGTCGGGACGATCAAATATTTGGGGATTCATTTGCCTGACCTGCCTGAGCGCCTGTACCATGTCAATATCCCTGGTTTGTTGGAGAGAAGTACTCGAACTTTTGCTGGATGGCGCAACCTCCCTTTGTCGCTAAGAGGACGAATTGCTTTGTTTGTCATGGTGGAATTCCCCAGGTGGCTTTATGTGTTACGCATGTTGCCGTTATGGATCCTGGATAAAGATTGGAAACGTTTTGAAACAGATCTGCGCGGTTTTTGTGGGGGGGGTCGGAGGGCGCGTATCCCCCTCGAGCTCTGACGAGTCGTCGAGAGGAGGGGGGTTTGGAAATGCCTTCTTTGCGGCACTATAATCTTCGTTATTTGGCTCGGCATATACGGGCGCTGTTGGAAGGGGAAGGGTGTGCCCCGGTTCGGCAGTTGCGGGAGGCACTGGCTCCCTATCATGGTCTTTATCTCTTACATGTTGGTCAACTCCCCCGGACGCTCCGGACCGGGATCGGTGGGGGTTATCTGGGGGCTCTCCGTGCGGCTTGGAAGGTGTTATGTCAGCGATTTGGGTGGACTTGGACTCGGTCTCCGCTGTTGCCGCTGGTGGGTAATCCGGATTTTGTTCCCGGATATACGCGCCCCAATATCTTCTGGCACTGGGGGGAGAGGGGTCTCGTGTGTTTTGGTGATTTTTTCTCGGGCAACGATGGCATCTTGGATAGTTTCCATCAGGTACAACGCCGATTTCAGATTCGTCGACAGGACTTTTATGGCTATTTACAGGTTCGCTCATATTTAACTTCTGCTGGGGGGGTCGGGGGTGGGGCGAGTCGGCCGGTTTCGGCAGCGCCACGGATAGTTCTGGAACGGCTAGTAGAGGGGAGAGCAGGGGAGCCGACAGTACGCGCCGTGCTTCGGCCCTACGGGGGCCCAGGGTTTCTGCAGACGCTCTCGGACAGGTGGCGCGCTGATGGGATTGAGGAAATGACGATGGAGATGCTGCGGGTAGCTTTTGAGGGCATCCCGCATGGGCCGGTGTGGGTATATCTCCAAGAAATGCAGTACAAATTCCTATGGCGGGCGTATGCTAGTGCTCCGTGGGCCTATGCCGTTGGTTTGCAGCCCTCTCCTCTTTGTGAGTGGTGCGGGGATGGTCCCGGAACATTGACCCACAAATTCTGGGGATGTCCGAAGGTGCGTGCACTATGGATGCAAGTTTGTGCTAAACTTCAAGGATGGTTGCGGTTGGGCGTGGTTATGCAACGTGAGGTTTGTTTATTTCATAACTGGGAGCTGGGCTATGAGCGGCTCTCACCTATGCACAGGGCGCTACTTGAGAGGGGGTTTCTGTTGGTCAAACGGACCTTGTTGAAGCATTGGGTGGCTTCCGCACCTCCTTGTTTGGTGTTCTGGGAGAACTCTATGCTAGATTTGTTTTGCATGGAAAAAGCCACCGCTCAACAGAAAGGAGGCAGGTGTTGGGAGGGGTTTTTGGGAATCTGGTCCCCTCTGATTTCTCAGTTATCCCCTCGGGGAAGAGGGGGACTGCTTAATGGGTAGTAGCTGTGGTCCCTATCGGGGGGATCTCCAAGCCACCATGTGTACCTACGCCTCTCCAGCGCTATGGCCTGTCATTCTCTGTAGGCTGGGAGACCTGGATGGACACCCTGTTGATTTCTGTCTACCCCACTGCTGTGCTGTCTGCTGTGCCTCCTGCCTTCATGTACTGCTTTGCTCCTTTGCTATATTACTCTTGGGTCGCCCTGTGCTGATGGGAGGGGGGAGGGGGGTGGGAGAGGGGGAGCTGTTTCAGCTCGCAGGCCTCTGGCGCTCAGAGCCCTGCGGTGTTTTGTTTTGTGTGAGTTTGTTTGGTTTTGTTGTTCCATGGGGAGGGGGGATGGGACTTCGCTGTTTAATCTTTAGCTGTATGTACTTTGTGTGAAAACTTCAATAAAAATGATTTGAAATAAAGAAGCAACAAGCAGTCAAGAAATCAGACGACGCATTGCTCTTGGCAGAATGGCTATGAAAGACCTAGATAAGATTCTCAAGAGCAGAGATGTCTCTCTCCATAAAAAGATTCGACTTGTTCAAGCCATGGTATTTTCAATAACATCATATGGATGTGAAAGCTGGACAGTGAAAAAGATAGACAGGAAGAAAATTGATGCCTTTGAATTATGGTGCTGGCGGCGAATACTGTGTATACCATGGACTGCCCGAAGAACAAACCAATCTGTACTAGAGGAGATCAAACCTAAGCTTTCTTTAGAAGCTCAGATGACAAGACTTCGACTTTCATACTTTGGACACATCATGCGGAGAGAGAGATCATTAGAGAAAGACATCATGCTTGGCAAGATAGAAGGTCAACGCAAAAGAGGAAGGCCAGCAATGAGATGGATCGATACAATAACAGCAGCTACGGGTACCAGTCTGTCAACAATAAGCCGCCTGACTGAAGACCGAACACAATTTAGGATAGCTATCCAGAGGGTCGCCATGAGTCGACTCCGACTCAACGGCACTTAACAACAACAACAACAACTCAGTTTACTGGGCTGTAAATGCCTTTCGAATATCGGGCCCAAAGTTATTTTAAAAAAAAAATATATATATACATGGTTAGACACCCTGCTAGTTGGGATCAAGGCAAGCATTTCACTTTCATTCCCTCCAATCATGCTCTAAAGTCAATGCCACTGAGACCAAGTGTCCCATCAGAAAGAATTTCCTACTCTTTTGGAATTATCTGACACAATCTTTAAGTTCTCATTTATAGTGTTACAGTGAGAATTCTTCAGTTCTTTCGTTACAGTAGATTCCTATTCAGGAGTATCTTCTATTTGCACTTTGGTGAAGGCATTCTGCAATGGTATCATTTGAGGTGAGACATCAGTGAGACACCCCGCCCCCCCCCCCACAACACTTCATCAAAGAAAGAGATATCAGTGAGAGATCCCTTCTCTTTATGGATTTGGCATAGCACAGCCTATTTCCTGAGACACTTTGGGGGTTATTTTAGTTGAATGTCTAAAAATGGGCACTTAGACATGCAAATCATGGAGAAGTCTTCAGAGTCATTTTAGAAGCCAGATATAGTGACATCCCCAACATGAGAACATCTATGTAGCACGAGGGCGTGGTGGAGGAGTGGCTTGGGTGGAGCAAGAGAGATGCAATTTCAGAACGGCACAAGCATGTCTGGCCCTGGTTGGTGAGGTATCCATACCTATACCTGCTCTTGATCATACATAAAGTAAAAAAAAATGCTCATTTCATGGATGTAACTTTCAAGAGAAAACACATAATGGGCTTATACCGCCAGAGTTATTATTTCCTGCCTGGAAAAAACTTAGCATCAATACAAACTACAAACATATTACTGGCCTGCCACTGCACATCTGAATATCTGAAATGGCAGGCTGAGATGTTCAAGTCTCATACTATAATCGACCCCCCTTCTGAAATACTCTTGCTAACACATCCAAGTATCCGGTTTTGAGACTGTGCAATTTGGAAACGTCCGCATTTGTGAAAAGGCCTACACTCGTGCACATATCTGGCCTTGCAGTATGCACAGGGTATGCTTCCATAACTGGTTAGAGGGACATTCATTTTTCAGGGTGGAGATGGAATGATTTCAGAAGGCTCTTATTCCTGCCCTCCCTATGCTGCTGCCACTCCCTTCCCCCCACCCAACCCTGGTTTTTGGTCGTTCTCTTCTGGACGTGCCAGATTCTAACTGAATGTCCCTTCTAAAATGCCATTTATAGGCTGTACACTAGAGAAATATAGAGACTTACCAGCGAGTGCTTTGATACGTGAGCGCTCAAAGAGACGTGCAGAGCTGTTCTCATTGCCCCAGTCCTCTTCTGCTAACTCCCAGCGGTTATTGATATCATTGTACTGCTGTTGGATTTCCAGGTTGTCAAAATCTGTGGGGGACAGCAAGCTGCTCATGATGACCACAGGGGTCTTTTCATCAACCTGAAAGACAGCCAGAGAAAGAAAGAGATAGTTAAAATCTGTGCAGGACAGCCAGGCCCAAATTTAGCTTTAATCAACATAGGTAATTTTCTCTGGCACCAAATTTTGATAGGCACTGGAGCATTGCCTCTACTGCCATGCCTCAGTTTACATCTTGTGCTGTGGTCCAGTTCAGCAGTTTGGTCCCTAAGAAGTAGCAACAAGGATAATAAGATTCATCAAGGCACCTGCCTTCACCCTTCAGCACCCCGTCTTGCAGGGTTTTTCACAATCTTTGCTGTAATCTTTGCTGAACTATTAGCTCTTCAGAGTACTCCAAATTCCTGTTATAACTTCCGGAATACAATTATAATGCCGCACAAGAACTCTCCCACCACAACTCACCCAATTCTTCTATATCACCAAAATAACTCTGAAACAATCATGCACAATTGGCAGCCTTACATTTATATTATAATAGTACTCAGCCTACTGATCAGTCTAACCTATGGACTAACATATGCCAATAAATATATACCAAGTGTATACAGGGCCGAAAGCCAGAGATCTCACAATCACACAACACCAGATGCAAATTCACACCTCATCTTATTTAAATACCGATTTCCTTCGTTGATCCCACCAACAAACACAACAGAATCCACAAATGTAAACCACTAAAATGCACACTTATAAACACACGCTCTGCAAGAAATAAGATATCCATACTCACTGATTATATCAAGCATAATAAACCAGACATCATGTGCATAATGGAATCATGGCTCTCCCAAACAGACACAGTATTATATAATCAACTAAAAGTACCTGAATACAAACTTTATAGTTGTCCAAGGACCAGCAGGTGGTGGAATACTTATAATTGCAAAAGTTAATCTCGGATTCAAGACCATAGCAACAGAAAATACAGATGAAACTAGTGATCACAAACAAATCACTCACAGTCTGCCTATCCTATAGGTCACCAACAACAAATGCTGAAGGCTTCTCAACAATACTAGAAATAGTCTGCAGAAATACCACACAAAACAAATGCCTCTCAACACTCTGCAAAACAAGCAAACACATTCCTTGAGGCAATGCTTGCTTTGTAGTTCCACAAAAGGAAATATACTAGACCTAATCTTCACCCCATGGAAATGACTAACAGCAGCAGACTGAAACAGCCCCAACCACAACCAGTGCCATGGTCAGACCACAACATACTGAACTTTTTCATACCAAACTTTTCCAGAACGAAGAACACAAAAACACAATGACACGCAGATTCCGATCCTTTGACAAACAAGCATTCTTGAAGGAAATTGTCCCCCAATTACATCAAAGTACAACAGACCTTGATACATTAATACGCACAAGAAATAAAGTCATAATCAATGCTGCAACAGCTCCAACATCAAATCACATGATAAAACAGAAACAGAGGCACACACAAAATGAATGCTGGTACATTAAGGAACTCAGGAACTTAAAGCAACAACTTACTGTAGAAGAATAAAACGTAAATGGAGATGAACAAAATCACCAGAAGTCCAAACAAATTTTATGCACAAACTTAATGAATACCATGATCAAATCAATGTTCAAAAAAAACAATACTACACCAAACTCATCCAAAGCTCCTTGAATCGCCCAATACAATTATTTGACATTGTATACTTCCTCACGAAAAACTCCATTTCTTTCAAAACAGGACCAATCATCAGACCTCTATACCCCTAACAACACATCCAACCAGCAAATTAAAGATACAGTGGCATGCCTTCAATACAATTGTAGTAAGTGAAAATATAGAAAATATAATAAACAACCTAAACACCACAACATCTCTACTCAATCCATGTCCAACTATATGGATTAAAATAGCCAGAGCTGAACTATCTCCCACATTACTTTTATTTATTTATTTTATTTTTTATTTATTTAGCTGTATTTATATCCTGCTTTTCACCGGGTCAAAGCGGTCAATTGGGGGATACATTTAACACGAGGGGATATGAGACACATATGCTAATACTTACAGGGAACATGGGCAATGGAGGGTTAAGTGGCTTGCCCAAGGCCACAAGGAGTGCCTACAGGACTAGAAATCCCAGTTCCTCCGGCCTGAGATTGCTGTCTCCAGGTGGGACTTGAACCCCCGGCCCTCTGGCCTGAAGTACCTTGTCCTAACCACTAGACCACTCCTCCCTTTATTTAAACTTAAACTTACATTTATACTGCCTTTCTACCATTCAAAGCAGTTTACAACTAACCAGCAAATGATACAGAGTCCTCAGGAAAGTACATGGAAAGTAAACAGTATAACAACAACAGGAACCGTAACTCTGAACTATAGACAATGTAGAACATGCCTATTCTATAAAGGCAACATCATCCCAGAGCAGAGATGGTGTCCATCTGTCCAAGAAGGGTCAAAGTGTCTTCCGCAGCAGACTGGCTAACCTACTGAAGAGGGCTTTCAGTTAGATTCATTGGGGATGGGTGAAGAAAGCTCCCAGGTAAGTGAAACATTAAATACCTCTGTAGAAATGGGTATAAGGGGAAGCATCTGGAAAGCAGTGTATATAAATGCCCATAGTCGCCATATCTTAAAAAGGATATAGCGTTATTAGAAAAGGTTCAGAGAAGAGCCACCAAAATGGTAAAGGGGATGGAAGGATACTCCTTTGAAGAAAGGCTAAGAAGGTTAGGGCTCTTTAAAGAGACGGCTGAGGGGAGATATGATAAAAGTCTATAAATTAATGAACGGAGTGGAACGGATAAACGTAGATCGATTGTTTACGTTATCAGAATATAGAAAGACTAGGGGACATGCAATGAAGCTACAGGGTAAACTATTTAAGACTAATAAAAGAAAATATTTTTTCACTCAACGTGTAATCAAACTCTGGAATTTGTTACCGGAGGATGTAGTAAAGGCTGTTAGTGTAGCTGGGTTTAAAAAAGGTTTGGACAAGTTCCTGGAGGAAAGATCCATAAACCATTATTAAGAAGGGACCCAGGATATCAATGCTTGACCCAGTACAAGCATTGCGGAACCTGTGTCTTTTGGGGAAACTGCTAGGTACGTATGACCTAGATGGGCCACTGTTGGAAACAGGATACTGGGCTTGATGGACCTTGGTCTGACCCAGTATGGCATATCTTATGTTCTTATGTTCTTATAGCATGCAAAATAAGATCCCAGATGTTAAGCCTAAGCTAACACAACTATCCCTTGAACAAGGATAGATACCAAACCAACTAAAACTAGCATCAGTGCGCCTACAATTAAAATCGAGCACCACAGACAGAAAAGACACCAGAATCCTACAGAACGGTATGCAGCCTGCTTCTCCTATCAAAAATTATTAAAAAGGTAGTACTACAACAACTATAAAACTATCTCGATATACATGCCCCACTAGATCACCAGTAAAACAGATTTAAAAACCAACATAGAGTTTATTTATTTAACTATTTTTATATTCCGCTTTATCTTAAAATCAAAGCGGGTTACAGAGAACATGAAGAAGGCCTAACGTTGAAACATTATGTTATGGTTTACATTAAAACCCTGCTTACCTCTCTTTTGGATACCCTCATAAAGACACTGTGAAAGTTAACCAAGGATTTATACTTATATTTCTGGATATAGCAGCAGCATTCAATACCATCCCACACAATTTACTCCTAGCAAGATTAAGATCCATTGGAATTGGAGGCACACACTTAAATGGGTCCAATCATACCTTTCTGACTGCTACCAAGAAGTGAACTTAGGAACATGAAAATCCACACCATACATACATACATCAGAGTGTACTGCAAGGATCAGCACTATCTGCAGTACTGTTCAACATATATATATACAACCCACATGCAAAATATTCCAAAAACGCAAAATAAACTATCATATTTATGCCGCCATCATCATGCTTTTACGCGTCTTACAGCATATCCAACCCAAACCAAACTAAGATCATAAACTGCCCTAAGGAAATAATACAATGGTTATCGGACCACAAACTCACAATCAACCTCAAAAAAACAGAAGCACTCTACATTGTCAAGAATAAAACATTTATGCCACCCAAAATAATAAAAATCAATAATGCAGAGCTGGAGGTCAAACAAGAGGTAAAATACCTGGGCATAACACTAGACCAGAACCTAAACCATGTCGCACATCAACAAAATCACCAGGACCATCTACGGTAAAATAAGAATCCTACAGAGTCTACTCCCTCTCTTAACAACAAAAAACTTCAAAATAGTATTCCAGGTCCTGATTTTCCCACACCTGAATTTCTGTAATAATTTACTCCAAGGACTCCCCAAATACACCATACACCAACTACAATTGGCACAGCACATGCAGCAAGAATTATAATAGGAGCAAAGAAATCCGACCACATAAAGCCAATACTTAAACAGCTTCATTGGCTACCACTAAAACGTAGAATGCAGTACAAAATACTAATAAACATATTCAAGGTCATACATAACCTATCTGTACCTTGTTTAAAATCCACAATACAAGAAACATCTAACGGCAGAAACAAAAGAAAACATGCTGACCCTACCAGTGGAGCTAATAAAAAGTGAAAAGTACCCAGGAAACACAGAAGAGAGCCTTCTCCATGTATGCCCTGGACCTCTGGAATTCCCTCTCTGCAAAACTCAGAAATATAACTGAACTCACAACCTTCCGCAAAGAATTAAAACCCATTTATTCAAAGACTGGCACTCCACAAAAAGGGGACAGTTGTAGTGGTTGATATGGAAGGGCAGACTAGATAGGCCATGTGGTCTTTTTCTGTCGTCATGTTTCTATGTTTAGAAGTAAAAATGTTCTATTCTTAAGAAACTGTTTTCTTTTATCTATTAGTAGTGTAACTAATGTTAGACTTATCTATAGTATATTGTAACTAATGTTAGACTAAGGGGCTTGTTTACAAAGCCGCGGTAGCGGTTTGCGATCGTAATCGGAGCCGCGGCCCCATTGATTTCAATGGGGCCGCGGCTGCGATCGCGAACCACTACCGCGGCTTTGTAAACAAGCCCCTAAGTCCAAGTTCTATGTAAAAAAGTTAGAGTAATATTGTTTTCTGTAAACCGCTTTGATTACTTGACTAAGCAATAAAAAGAACAATTAAATAAGTAAATAAAAATAAATAAAACAAAAGGTGGCATTTTACTTACCAGTTAATGTCATTTCCTTGAGCCCTGCTGGACTAGTCCAGACAAGTGGGTTGTGTTCCCCTTATCAGCAGATTGGTGGAGACAAAGAACCAATGAAAAGCCCAGGCTTCAATGACATCACTCCTGTGCTTCTATCTGCCTCAACCACGAGAGGTCCCTTCAGTATTCGTCCCAAAGCAAATGGGAGATACAGAGCAAGCCTCACACAACCTCAATGTGGGCAACAATGAGTAAACAATGGTACAGAACTATGTACAGGAAGGTAGAAATAGAAGGCTGTCAGTAGAAGATGAGCCTGCAGAGCCAAATACAGAATCATGACAGACCCAAGGCTACAGCAGCAGAAAAACAGAACAAATACAAGTTTCAGGGGCGGGTCTAACAGGACTCAAGGAAAGGACATTATCTGGTAAGTAAAATGTCACCTCCATATCGGCCTGCTAGACCAGTTCAGACAAGTGGGATGTACGAAAGCTAATGTGATAGGCGATGGCCTAGTATGTAGCAGAGCTAGGTCTGAAGCCCTTTTTCTCCTGCTTTAAAATGTTATTGCTGATTTTGGAAAATTGCAGAATGCTGTTAGCTGTTAGAAAGAAATACTGTTCTATTCTGGTTTGATAACATGTTCTGCTCTCCTGGAGATAAGAGAATTAAACCTTGGTACTGTTTATTGTTTAGGTAAGTCAGATGTCTCTTTCAGTAGAATGCCGCGCCACTGTATCTTTGCTGATTGTGCACTGACCTCGTAATTAGGATAAAATATAGCAGAGAAACTGAACAGTGTAAGAATATTTTGTCTAGCATTATGAAGATTGTTTAGTGTTTTGAGCCAAGGCTAGAGATACGTCTTAACCTTGCTATGTTTGGCCTCGCTTTGTTTTGCTTTTGTTAAGAATGCTTCTGATATGCCTTCCACTATCTTTGTGGCTAACTGACCTTGCAAGAATAGCGAAATATACTGTATACTTTAGTAAAAGTATTATGTTTAGTGTTATGTCTAATTGCTGACCCGTGGCTAGTAAGACCCAAGCAGGGGGAGCGAGTCCTGGGCCCGGTCAGAGATGTCTATTGGATGAGAGTAAGTGGGCCACTGTGGACAATGAGGAGTTTTGCCTGTATTAGACTGGAGAAGAAAAGTATATAAACTGTCATTTTTCTGAGCTCTGGGATCAGACTATTTTGAACGTTACTGCAATCTGAGCCTGTGCACATTAAACCGGCTTGAATCTTTGCCTGACTCCGGGTATTATTTATTGCATTCTTATCAGCTACTACATATTTCTGGTGCATTGGCCGGGAATGTGCGAGTGGGGGATGGTATGCAAGTGAATATGCCCCGACATCTCGCCTCACAGGTTTGGTCCGGCTGGAGCTGAGCCTGACTGACCGCAGGAGGGTCTCTGGCGCCCCTGGTCCTTTTGTATCAGAGGAGACTCCTCCTTGCCTCCGCAGGTTGCTGTTTCTGGCCGGCCAACACCTCGAACCCGAGGGGGGTCCAGGATTCAACCCAAGGAGGGATTGGTTGCACAGCGCATTAGCTACCGGATCCGGTGAGTATTGATTTTTCTGGTTCTTAGTCAGATAGCTTTGGGAAAGTCTCGAGACACTTCTGGTACAGTAACAGGTAAAGGAAGTCTGATCAACTTCCACGGGCGATCCTAGTACCCCTGCAAGTAGTGCGCGGGGCGAAACCATCAGCCCTTTCGGTTTCAGTAATTCTGGTTTGTCAGTCAGCCCGGGAATTCAGAATTTGGAAAATGCTAGCATGTTTGTCTGTGTGAAGAATGCTTGTGAAAAGGAGGAAGCATTGGGAGTTTGTCTTTGTTATCTGTTGAAACCACGAGTTTCCCTTCTAGTATAAGGGTAGGATTATATTCCGTTGGGTAATTTGTGACACTTTACCGCATATGTAATAGTAAAAGTATAGTTAAGCAGACTGCGAACCCCTAGAGTCCCTGTAAAATCACGAAGCTGTCTCTCTCTCATTCAGCTGTCTTGCAGCACAGAGTGAAACTGACAAGAGACGTGTTTGTGCAGAGGAATGTTTTAACCCTATGAAGGCATGTTTTCAACGTTCTGCTGCTGGGCTAATGGGTGCTTATTTTAGGGGAATTATACCTGTTTTTATTCAATATTTTGTAATAGTGATGTGTCTTCTGCTATGGTCATGTATTATATATCATTTAATAAGAATGTTTAGTCAGAATTGTGGATCTCGATAGTATTGTACTTAGCCTGGAAAGGGTTACATTCCTACTCGAATTCCTGTGCAGATCAAGTGAGCAGAAATCTTGTAGGGCTCAGGTTTCAATAGGAAAGGATGCTTGTATTTTCCTTTTGCCCTACGAAGCCGAGGTTACGAACACTGACAGGACTCTGCAGCATTTGAGCCAGCGGTACTAGATCGCAACTTGAAAGTGCTTTGAATCCTGAGTGAATGAGGGGTTAATCTTATTGTTAATAAAATAAACTAGAAAGGAAAATGTGTATATGTATTTTAGATGTCCACCCGCTTTATGGAAAATGTATCCAGAATGAATGTCTTTTTGAATCTCTGCTTCCTAAAAACTATAAAATTGAAAATAATTTATTTTGTAAAGCCAAGCTGATTACGGCTGGCAGTTAGTTTTTTGCCAAGTAATTTTGTTCCAGTTATACGTAACAGCTATGTAGTCGTCATGTTATGAACTATAGTTCTTTCTGTTAGGATTTGTTATTATAACGTGTTGCAAAAGTGTAGTTTTCTATTGTAAGGACTCTATCTAGATTGTTCCTCTGTCTGTTGACAAGCACATGTGGGGGCTACAGTCCATCGCTGACACTGCAGGCAGGGATTCATTTTACCAGTTCAGAGTCACCCACAGTCAGCGCCCGAGAACATGAAGTGGAATCCAAATAGTGCAGGCAGCCCTCACTATATGCCCCATGAAATCCAGCAGCCCAGGAGAATTTGCGTCTGGTAAATGCAGTTTTTGTCAAGTCAGTCCCAGGGAGATATAAAACAGAACTTGCAGAAACGGGATGGATTTGCGGGCATGAATACAGCACGATTAAGTTGTTCAGAATGTCTGTGAATTGTGGAGATAATGTGACAGAGAAAGTGAATGTAAGATGGCGAAGAGAGCAGTTCATCTTGCTGATACTATAGTTGAATGATGTGGAGGAAGTTTTCCTAATCGAAGGAGCTGGATTGATAGTGCTGACTGTTCCCTGAGAAGAAGAGTAGCGGTTCTATAGTGCATCTCCAATCAGGCCAGCAAAGTTCCTGTATACTTATCAGCATTGCAGCCCCACCTGGAGTATGGGCAGAGAATAATCCATCTGGCCTAGCAAAGAATATAGCTCCTGTACGTGTTACCCTTAAGCCAGGAGCAGAATCAGTGCATGTGCGTCAGTATCCCCTCCCGAGACCAGCAATTGAAGGCATTCATCGCCATTTGAAGAAATTATTGCAGTATGGACTTCTCAGAGAATGCCAATCACCTTGGAACACCCCCCTTCTCCCAATCAAGAAGCCTGGGACAGGTGACTACCTCCCAGTGCAGGATCTACGTCGAGTAAACAGTGCAGTTGAAACCATACATCCAGTAGTACCAAATCCTTACACCCTCCTGGGACTGATTCCAGCAGAAGCCACTCACTTTACTGTTTTGGACTTAAAAGATGCTTTTTTTCTGTATACGCCTGACAGAGGCCAGTCAGTTTTTGTTTGCATTTGAATGGGAAAACCCTACCACAGGACGGCGAGGGCAACTTACTTGGACTCGATTACCACAAGGATTTAAGAACTCACCCATTATCTTCAGTGCAGCCCTCAGTCAAGATTTGTCAAGCTACTCTGTGATTCCGGGAAAAAGAATTTTGCTCCAATATGTAGCCACCAATAACAAATCTGACTGTATACAAGCTACAAGTGACCTCTTGCACCATTTGAATGAAGCTGGCTACAAGGTTTCCAGAGCCAAGGCGCAGCTGTGCCAGACAGAAGTGAAATACTTAGGGTTCCATCTGTCCAAAGGAACCCGGAAATTAGGACTTGAGCGAAAAGAAGGAGTATGCCGCATCCCAACCCCCACTACTAGGAAACAGGTGCAAGCTTTCTTGGGAGCTGCAGGCTACTGCCGAATATGGATACCAAATTTTGCGCTCATGGTGAAACCCTTGTACCAAGTCACACAAGGAATGGAACAATCTCCCCTGGAATGGGGCTCAGAACAAGATAAAGCATTCAAATCACTGAAAACAGCATTGATGTCATCCCCAGCTTTGGGACTACCAGATGTGCAGAAACCATTTCGTCTATATGTCCATGAATCAAGTGACCTGTGGCCTACCTGTCAAAATAATTGGATCCTGTTGCCAAAGGCTGGCCACCTTGCCTGAGAGCTGTAGCAGCCACAGTCCTCTTAGTGAGCAAAGCTGACAAGCTCACCTTAGGACAAAATCTTCAAGTCACTGTACCACACTCTGTTTTAACCCTGCTGGAGCACAAAGGAAGCCATTGGCTCACCAACGCTCGAATGTTAACATATCAAAGTATGCTATGTGAGAATCCTAACTTGCAATTAAGTGTCAGCCAAACTCTAAACCCAGCCACCCTATTGCCCGTCGGTCCAGGCCCTCCTGACCATGATTGCTTGGAAGTAATGGACATTGTGTGCTCAAGTTGCCTAGACTCAACTGATATCCCCTTGGACCGCCCAGACAAAACTTTCTTTGTGGATGAAAGCAGTCTTGTCATCATTAATGGACATAGTTGTGTTAAATATGCAGTGGTGACCCTTGATCTAGTAGTTAAGTCCTCAGCCCTGGCCCCAGGTTCTTCCTATAGCCCTTCATAGGATATACTTAGCCCCTGCCCCTAAGTCTTTAGGAGTTTCCCCTTTTGAGATTCTGAGATTCTGTAGCCTTTTGTATAGTGAGTAAAAGGAGATGTGTGACAGATAGGATCTGAAATTACTAGATAAGCACTATTGGTTTTAAGTTCTGTTTTGCAGGGTCTTCATGCGTGAGTACGAGATCAGCCCATCCAAACCCCTGCATCCTTTCAAGCCTGGAGCCTCGGTGTGGGTGACAGAGTAGAAGAAGACACTGCTGGCGCCGTATTGGAAAGGGCCATATATCGTTTTGCTATCAATCCCAACGGCAGTGAAAGTGGCAGAGATCGACTCCTGGAATCACCACAGTCGTGTAAAACCAGCCACAGTACCTGAGAGTCGTCCCTGGACTTCGATCGCCAATCCTGCAGCACCATTGCAACTCACACTGCGAAGAAAAGATCCATCATCGTAAGAACTTTACCAACTTGCTCCTGGATGTCAAGGGAACAGACGTCCTCCAGTTTTGCATTCCAGCAGCCGCTTCTGAACTTGGTCGTGGACTTCCATAAATGATCCTGAGACTCCATTGCGCCTCACCCTACGACAACAGCCACGGACCTAAGACTTATTGGTCCCTCGGAAACTGCACTATTTGACTGTTTGTTTATCCGAAGGTAAGCCTCGCATCTGGAGAAAGCTGAAATCATCAGAAATAGACTGTGTTGTGTTAAGAAATTGAGTCTTCTATGAGACTGTGTTCAAATGCTCTGAAAAAAAAAGAAAAAGAAAAAACTGTTTTGATCTCCTAAAAAGTGAACTGCTCTAAGGAGGCAATAATAGCCTGAGAGACTGTACTATGATATTTTAAGAGCCTGCGACATCCCAGAGGACAGTGATACTTTGGAATCTACAGCCCTACTCCTGCCACAAAGCTGGTAGGTCTACGTACGGCAGAAGCTTGAGGACCTACAATCAACGCTACGTCTGCTACCTGTTGTGGATGCCGACAGTTCCACCAATTTTCCAGAGACTATGCCCATTATGAATTCTTATTCTTGCTTCGTTCTGGCGGCAGCCTTGGGGTGCTTTGAATTGACTCTTGCCCTACTTCCCTGTGCAGCCTGCAAACCTAGTATTTGCACAACAGGGAATACCCGGACTTGTCTCAACCCCCGCCAGAATCTTTCCTCTCCTGTTATGGGAACTGCGATGGAACAATGAGAACGGGCCTATTGCTATGATGAACAGTATATATGTCATTTGTTCCTCCTATGTCTCCTGCCCCTCCGCTTATACACTAGGTATGCTATATGATTTGACAAAGACACTTGTATCAAATGTATTATTGATTGTGGCTGTTTATGTATCCCATGTTTCCTCCCCTTATGCTTACGTATATTAAACTTAACGTAAGGCAGCAACACGAATCTTAGCAACGTCGGGCTACTGCCCTATACCACACAGTGATCCCTCTACTATAGTCTGAAGTATTTTGCTATTTGTGTGATTTGATTCACATCCTTTCTCACTTGCGGGTCTGAATAATCAAAAGGAGGGAATGTGATAGGCGATGGCCTAGTATGTAGCAGAGCTAGGTCTGAAGCCCTTTTTCTCCTGCTTTAAAATGTTATTGCTGATTTTGGAAAATTGCAGAATGCTGTTAGCTGTTAGAAAGAAATACTGTTCTATTCTGGTTTGATAACATGTTCTGCTCTCCTGGAGATAAGAGAATTAAACCTTGGTACTGTTTATTGTTTAGGTAAGTCAGATGTCTCTTTCAGTAGAATGCCGCGCCACTGTATCTTTGCTGATTGTGCACTGACCTCGTAATTAGGATAAAATATAGCAGAGAAACTGAACAGTGTAAGAATATTTTGTCTAGCATTATGAAGATTGTTTAGTGTTTTGAGCCAAGGCTAGAGATACGTCTTAACCTTGCTATGTTTGGCCTCGCTTTGTTTTGCTTTTGTTAAGAATGCTTCTGATATGCCTTCCACTATCTTTGTGGCTAACTGACCTTGCAAGAATAGCGAAATATACTGTATACTTTAGTAAAAGTATTATGTTTAGTGTTATGTCTAATTGCTGACCCGTGGCTAGTAAGACCCAAGCAGGGGGAGCGAGTCCTGGGCCCGGTCAGAGATGTCTATTGGATGAGAGTAAGTGGGCCACTGTGGTCAATGAGGAGTTTTGCCTGTATTAGACTGGAGAAGAAAAGTATATAAACTGTCATTTTTCTGAGCTCTGGGCTCAGACTATTTTGAATGTTACTACAATCTGAGCCTGTGTACATTAAACCGGCTTGAATCTTTGCCTGACTCCGGGTATTATTTATTGCATTCTTATCAGCTACTACACTACAACACCACTGGACGGGAAGAAGATACAGAAGCTCACAAAATTCTTGAGCCAAAGGCTGTGTCCGCCCATGAGTGGACATCCAAGCAGTAATGCATGACAAAAGTGGAAAGTGATGCCCATGTTGCTGCCCGACAAACATCTGCAGAGGTTACCAAGCTCCGCTCTGCCCACTAGGATGCTTGCACTTTGGTAGAATGGGCACACAGACCCTCCGGAACCAGTCAATTCTGTAACAGATATGCCAAGGCAATAGCCTCCTTAATCCAGCACCCCAAAGTTGACTTGGCCACCGCTTCACCCTTGCCCGGGCCAGCAAACAGCACAAAAAGATGGTCTGATTTACGAAAGGAATTCGTAACTTCCAAGTACCGGAGAAGCACCCTCCGGACATCCATACGGTGAAGATCCTTATCTTCCCCCCGACACTGCTACTTAGAGAAGGAGGACAACCCGTTTAGAAATCACAGTTCATTGTAAGTCCAGTGTAGGTCCTGCTTGCACTGCACAAGTTGTTAACTGTAAACTGCACTGATTCTAAAAAGTGCGGTATAAAAAAAAAGACATTAAATAAATAAATAAAGAAAATAAAGAATATCACCTGGTTCACGTGAAAGGGAGACGCACTTTAGGCAAGAAGGCAAAGGACAAATGGAAACAGCCTCAGTTTAATAAGACAGGTAAGGATTTCAGAAAGACAGATCCTGCAGCTCGGAGATCCAACTTGCAGAACAAATGGCGACCAAGAAGATAGTCTTGAGAGTCAAATCCTTCAAGGCAGCGCACTTCAATGGCTCAAAGTGAGCCGCCATCAGGGCCCTGAGCACTAGAGGCAGATCCCAGGAAGGGATCACAGGCCAAAGGGGAGGAAGCAGACATCGAACACCCTGGAGAAAACGTGAAATGTCCAGGTACAAGACCAAGGACTTGCCCACTACCAGATCATGGAAAGAGGCCAAAGCTGCCACCTCAACCTTCAGGGAGTTAAGTGAGAGGCCCTCCTCTAAGCCATCCTGAAGAAATGCCAACAGGGAGGACACCTTGGTTGCCTCAGGAGCCAAGTGCTGCGTGCCACATCAGCATTCAAAGAAGCCCCATATCTGTACGTATCCTAGCTTGGTAGATCTTCTCCGGGCACCAATTATGGGAAAGATTACTGCTGCAAGAAGGGAGCCAGGTCCCTGCTGCAATAGCCCCCAAGATGCAGGCAACCAAAGAGGAGGCACTTGAAGAAGTTGCATATGGTCTCTGAACGATGCTCTCCACAGACAATCTGCCTGGGTGGCGTTCTACACACCGAATCACATGCCCCACTAGGGGCCATGGAGAAAACATGTACAGCAGCCACTGACTGAGCCAAGGCTGAGTCAGGGCATCAATGGCACACTTTGGCATCGGAGCGGATTGCCATCTGATCCAACTCAGAATGACCCCAGCAATGCAGAATAAATTGAAATGCCTCTTGACTCAACTCTCACGAAGTCCGCTTCCACACTGTCCACTCCTTTGGCCGGAGGTGCTTCCAGAGCACCATACTTGAGGGCCAGGTCCTTTAATACCAGTTGTACATGGACAAGTTCCTCAAGGGCATCATGCTGGATTTGGTTGAGTTCAGCCCGCTCGTCCCCCTGAAGCATCTGGACTCCTTTTGCACCCTAGTAGGCCACAGCAAGGACTGTTCCAAGTTTATGGTTTGGTTGACTTATGACGCCTTTGAGTCCACCTGCAGGGCTGCGGCGGTGGGAATTGGTGCCCGCTGGCTTCCCTGGCTTCAATCCTCTGATCTGGAGCAGTGGGTTCAGAATAAGCTGGCTGATGTGCCTTGCCGAGGTGAGAACCTCTTTGGAAAGCAGGTAGAGGCCAAGGCTGGCGAGTCACCCTTGCCAGCCTTTCGAGAAAGATGGCCGATCCTTCTTATGAGAAGTACCAGGGCAAGAAGACTTTCTACCAGAAGATGCACTGGTACCTCCCAAGCCTGCAGAACTCTCAGCTGAGGGTGCAGGCTCCTTGTCACAGGCACCGGGAGAAACCACAGAAAGCCCAACTGACCCTGCAGGCCAAGACTCCTCTGGAGCATAGCCAATCTGACAGTCTCCATAGTGGACAACCCTCCAGTGGGGTGGGGGGCTCATCCAGTTTGCCCACAGGTGGCCTCTCATCACCTTGGTCAAGTGGGTGCTGCAAATAGTCAGAAACAGCTACATGCTACACTTTGCCGAGTTGCCACCACCTTTCCTCGGAGTTCCTAAGGCCATTCCCTTTCCCCTGGAGTCGGAGGATGAGCCCAGGACAGAGAAACTGAGGTTCTAATGGCCCTCAGCTATACGACCTTGGCAATGGGCTCCTCAGCCCGAGAGACTGGCATCTGTTGTCAGCAGGATCCAGGAGAAATCATCCAGCGGTATGCCCTTCCTCAGATAACATGGTTGCCGCCACAACCACAGGCTGTACCTCGTGTGCAACGTGACCAGAATTGTGTGCTTAAACTCCTGGGAACCTGGGGACCTTTGTGTCAACAAGGACTACTGGAGCAGCTGCATTTAGCACACACCCACGGGACCATCTCTATGGCCACTGCCATCAATCCAAGGAGCTAAAGATAATCCCAAACTCTGGTGGCCTGCTGCACACAGAACATTGCTAGGCAAGTCAACTGATGTCTGACTTTCTCCTCTGGCAGGAAAACTCTGCCCGCTCGAATGCTGAAACATGCTCCCAGAAATTCCAAGGACTGGGAAGGTAAAAACTGTCTTTTTGCCTGATTGATCACCCAGTGGAGGCTTTTCAATAAGGACATCGCTCAGGACATCATCCGAGATGCTTCTGACAAGGAACAGGTTTGGATAAGCCAATCATCTAGATAGGGATAAACACAGCTGCCACCACCAGGAACTTTGAGAACATCCTTGAAGCAGTGGAAAGTCCGAAAGGTAGGGCGGTGAACTGATTGTGAGAGCCAAGCATGGCAAAATGCAGATATTTCTGCTGATTTGCCTGGATCAGGATATGAAAATATGCCTTGGCCAGATCCAGAGAAGCCAAGAATTCCCCTTGGCACACTGCTTGAATCACAGAGCTTAAGGTTGCCATCCGAAAGCGCAGGACATGCAAGTGCTTGTTGACCCCTTTGAGATCCAGAATGTCTTCTTTGGCACCACAAAGTGGATGGAGTATCTGCCCTTGCCCCACCCATCTTGGGAAACAGGCACCACTGCTTTAAGCAAAGCAACTTGCCCAAGGTGGTCCGCACCATGGCACCTTTGATCGCAGACCCACAAGGGGAAACGTCAAAAGCATTGGGAATTGATTCCTTGCATTCCAGGACATAGTTGAATTGAATGGTGTCTAGCACCCAGTGATCCCTGGTAACCTGGGCCCATTCCTGAAAGAAGAGGCAACGCCTGGCACTCACCGGAGGCACCAAAGAATGGGCCCTCAAACTTTCATTGCATGGTGCAGGAGGGGCCTTCTCTGGATAAGGCCAAGCCCCTGAGTCTACGTACTCCATAAAAGGACTGAGAATGAGCCCGAGGCCCTGAAGCAGATGTGAAGAAAGGTTTTCCAGGTAGTAGTGATGATAGTCCCACGACCTCCAGGAATATGGTCAGGGCGCCACTGCTAGTCAGGTGAAGACTGATGAGAAAAGGGCACTAGCCCACTTCACAGGCCCCCTAGACCTGTCTTCTGGGAGGCAATACGATTTTTTCTTGCCTAGGTCCTTCTCCAGTTTCTCCAAATCGTTTCCAAACAGGAGCTTCCCCTTAAAGGCCAGTTGAGCCAAACGAACTTTGGAGGATATGTCCACCACCCAGTGATGAAGCCAAATCCAATGTCATGACACTGTTGTCAGGGCACCATCCCTAGCCGCCAAGCGCACCAGGTTATATATGGGCATCAGAAAGGAAGGCTGTAACTGTAAGAAAGAAATAGTATCATCAGGTGGAAGAGACTGAATCCACTGCAGCAGGGCTCAAGATGTCAAACTGGTACATACCCCCAGTTGTAGAAAAGCCGCTGCTACAGCAAACTGGCTCTTCAGCAAGGAATCAACCTCGCGGTCCAGAACATCCTTTAAGGCTGATCTGCCTTCCACAGGAATGGTGGTCCATCTGGTAACTGCTGTGACCTGGGATGTCAAACCACTCACCATGCTCCTCCTCCGGGAGAGCATAAATCTTCTTATAGACCATTAATCCTTTAGGCAAGGAATCAGATGAGTCCCACTCAGACTGGATCATATCTCTGATCACCTCCGGGAACGGGAAGCCAGTAGTGGATTTCCACACCCCTTGAAGAAGCAGATATACTTTTAACTCCTGCTCCATAGTGGAAGTATCTGTCAAGTTCAAGGCAGATGTGACCCTGGAAATCAATGCCGCTAGGTCCTCCTTCTGAAAAAGGCAGATCATGCTGGCCTCTGCATAGTCTTCTGAAGGTTAGAGTAGGTCCTCATCCACACCACAGCCTAATACCGATTCATCTGGGTCTGAAGCACAGTCAGCTCCCAACTTGCTGGGGATGCTTAGCCAAAGGTAACTGAACAGGGCTTATACTTTCAGCCTGCCTGGCACGAGACTGCGTCTGAGGGCACCTAGAGGCTACAGAGTCTGAATTTTCACACCAGAAGGACCAGGACTGTTGCAAAAAGGAAAAGAATTCCAGGGAGGACAATCTGGATTCTGGAACCTCTCTTCTCAGAAAAGGCTCCCTGACATCAGGGGGCATAGCTGCCACAGACCCTCTAGAGGATGAAGAGCAGCTCACAGCATGGTCACCGGAACCTCCGGCTGGCTAAACATTCTTACCCTTAGTGCCATCCTGCTGCCATTCCTTCCATCATCCCTGGTACCATCCCGGTCTGTATATGCAGCGCATTTACTTGTGTCGCGCAGAGCATATCTGGCGTAAACACCCCACTCCTGATTCCCTTGCTATCTTTTGTCAGTGTCACCACTTCTATCGCCCTATGATCTCCACTGCCAAACAATCATATTACTCCAACCTTATCTCTTCCTCATCCAATTCCATTCAGCATCTCCATCAGGTCGTGCATCTCCTCTCCTCGTCTTCCACCACCCCTGTCTCATCAGTGCCCCTTGCTGAGGCCCCTAGCCGGGCTAGTCTTGCCTCTTTCTTCACTGACAAGATCCAGTCTCTCTGTTCCTCCTTCAGTTCCTGTCCTCTCACCCCTCTCTTCGTCCCCTGCCTCCCCAATCGCGCCCTCTCCCCCCCATCTCACACCTTCCCTCATACCTGGCACACATTCCAGGCCGTCACACCGACTGAACTTGTCAAAGCCATTACCACATCCCACAAGACCACGTGCCCACTTGACCCTCTTCCTTCATCCTGGCTCCTCGACCCCTCATTCGTGCTCCTTCCCTATATACTGCTCATAGTCAACACTAGTCTAAATTCTGGCTGTTTTCCTTCCCCTGGAAGCACGCCCTTGTCCGTCCCCTTTTGAAGAAACCCGACCTTGACCCTGCAACCCCGTCACACTGGCGCCCAGTTTCCAATCTCCCCTTCCTCTCTAAAATTTTTGAGAAACTTATCTTTGCACATCTTTCTGCACACCTTGACTCCACCCTCTCCCTTCACCCATGTCAATCTGGTTTCAGATCCGGTCACAGCACCAAAATCACTCTTCTGGCACTCCTTAGCGAGATACACCAATCACACGACCGCAGTGATATTTCCATTGCTGTCTCTCTGGATCTTTCCTCTGCTTTTGATGTTGTCGACCACTGCACCCTCCTTACTGGTCTGTCCGATCTTGGAATCCACGGCACTGTTTTCCAGTGGTTCCACTCTTTTCTGTCATCACGCACTTTTGCAGTTCAATCAGGCACCACTGTCTCACCATCCCTTCCTCTTCCCTGCGGTGTACCCCAGGGTTCAGTTCTTGCCCCCCTCCTCTTCAATGCATTTCTCGTTCCACTTGCCCTGCTCCTTCAGCAGGCAGGAATCTCTGCTTACTATTATGCGGATGACATCTTGCTTCTGCATCACACCAACCCCCTGGCCCCCGACCTCTCTGCTCTTGACGATTGCCTTGTCCACATATCCACCTGGTTCACCAACAACTTCCTCCATGTGAATCCCTGTAAGTCCGCTGCTCTTTGGTTTTCTTTTGACACTCCTTTCCCCTCGCTATCCCCCACTATGTCTACCCTTCCCATCCCTCTCGTTTCTACCCTCCGTTATCTCGGTGTCACCCTGGATTCCTCCCTTTCCTTTCACCAGTATATATCTACACTCGTCCGTAGCTCCTTTTTCCACCTTCGTAAGATCCGCGCTATTCAATCATTTCTCCCTCCTCCTTCCCTCATCACTCTTGTTCTTTCCCTCATAATCTCATGACTAGACTATTGTAACTCAGCTATAACAGGACTCCCCCAATACCAACTGCGATGCCTTCAGCTAGTCCAGAACACTGCCGCCCGCCTCATCATCAATTCCACTCCATTTGATCATCAATCCCCTCCTCATTGAACCTCATTGGCTCCCTATCAAAGTCAGGTTCGTTTACAAGCTACTCATCATCACCCACAGGGTCCTTCATACCAGTACACCCCAATACCTTGCCGATCTCATTCACTTCCAACCTGCTCCCTGTCTCCTCCGCTCTGCACATGGCAACCACCTTTTTCTTCCATCCCCATCCCAGACTCGCCTCAAACTCACCCGCCACTCAGCCTGCTTCTTCCTCAGTTCCGCCCTCTGGAACTCACTCCCACATCTTCTTCGCACAGAACCCTCCTTTACCCGATTTAAAGCCCTGTTTAAGACACACCTTTTCTGCCAGGCCTTTGACATTCAGATTACACCTTCCATCTAGACCAGTACCCCTTCCTCCCTTTCCCTCCCTTCCCTTTTCTTTAGCATGTTATGTATGTCCCCCTTAGATCTCTTTTCTGTTTTTCTTCCTCTCCTTTATGACTTCCTTTCCTATCAATTAATAGCATTCCTTTCCTCCTTTTCTTTTCTGGCAGCCTATGTTTTATTGTACCCTGCCCTGATGCATAAGCTTGGGTGGTATATCAAGCCTAATGAATAAAGATAAAGATAAAGCTCCTGACATGAGGCAAGTAAGAGCAGACTAAATGTATCCCACATCTGAGAGTGGGAAGGCATGCCCTCCAGGGATGACTCAGAAGTTGCCATACAAGAAAGGCAGAGTCCAGAATCCAAGGATGAGGCTCCTCACCTGCCACAGGTCAAACAACATTTCCTGGAAAAAGAGAGTTAGGGTAAGTATCACAAGAGCGTGCGCTAAGATTGTATCAGCCAGCAAGCGTACGTTAGCTGCACTTTTATATGCATGTTAAAGGTGCTAGGGAAGGAGCGCAAGTTGGAGCTGCTTGGGTGGAATGCGCATTAGGACCATGTGAGCCCAGGTGCACAATAGACAAAAATGTTACTAACACGTGCTGAAAATGGCGAGAAACCCCCACACAGTGCCAATGGCCACTAACAGTCCATCCCAAATTGCATCCCTCAGAGAGAGAACCGGGAGTCCCCAACAAGGACAATGACAAGATCAAGCCTTGGTACTCACCCCCTAAGAGCCCCAGGCTTAGGATCCATGCCGGGCTCAGCTCTACACCCCTGAAACTGCTTCACTGGCTGGATTTATTGTAATATGGCTGGCAGGCAGATCCCTCTGAGAGCCTTCTGCAATCTTCGAGAGAGAGCAGGGGGAAAAGGAGGAGGAGGAGGGAGGGGGTACTGAGGCCGCTATACTCGTCCAGATTCTTTAAAATCCTTCCAATCTGTGGCTGCTCAACAGGCCCTTTTCATGATAAGGGCATGGAGCTGAACCCATTTTTCCTCCTTCTATGGCTATCAAAAAAAACTGCAGTCTAGTGGAGCCTCCCACGTCACGCTCAGGAGTCACCTTTTTAGGGCGTAACGAGCATTTAATCAATCTCTTTTTCTCTTAATCTTCAGATTTTCTACAGAGAGGAGAAAATCCATCCACTATCTGCTGGAGACAAAGAAATACTGACGGGACCTCTGGTGGCTGAGGTGGATCTGAGGCTCAGAAGTGATGTCATTGAAACCTGGGCTTCATTCTGCTGGTAGGGGTAACACAACCTACTTGTCTGAACTGGTTTAGCATTCTTACTTGCACTTTGAAAATTGCCTAAGGAAAATTTATCCATAGGGGTCAATATTCATAACCCTGGCACTATCCAGATAATGGAGTGCAGCTGAAACTATTCCCTACCATCTTGGCACTATCTGGATAGTGCCAGGGTGGCCCATGTGCAAAGCGAGAGCAGAGTTGGCAGTTATCTAGATAACAGCAATATTCATTCTCTTTTTGCTGATAAATTAAAAGAACATGTAATCACCACAGGTTTTGTGAGGAATTTCCATATCTAAAGAAACGACACCCCCCCAAGGACACCCCCCACTCCTCCCCCTCTCTCCCTCCAAAACTGCACTCCATTCACTCTGTCCCTTTAACCAAGTCGCTAAGATGTCGCATCATGCATCACAAGCTATATTCTCTCAATGAGGGCACATCTAGACTCCCCTCCTCCGGCCCGGCATTACAAGGCTCGCAAGGGTATCCGCACATGCCTCCATGCCACAAAATATTCCCTAATAATTTCTCTAACCTTCGGATAGCTGTACATGTGATCCACAAAGGTAGCGGTCGTAGCATGTAAATCCAGCGTGGCAACTCCATCATCTTGTCTCTGTCTCACTGATCCTCTTAATACCCAGGTATTCTTCCCCACCTGTACATAGTTATCGTATTTATTGTACATAGTTATTGTGATTATTGTACTGGCTGTAGGTACTTGAGTGTTCTTGTTCACTGTAAACAGTTGCACCTTGCACTGTTACTTATGTTTTGTTTCATGTAAACCGCCTTGGATAGTAGAAAGGCGGTATAGAAATAAATTTAAATAAATAAATAAAATATTGTACAGTGCCACACAACCTTTTAGTGAAAGGGGAAGATCCACCCAATGCTTTAAACACTGCACCATCTTGCCTAAGGCCATGGTCGGGCTGCGAGGAATAAACCCCGGCCCTCCCTGCCCCATCCGTGCCCCGGGCCGACCAAAAAAAACCATCCAGGACATTATGTTTATGTTTATGTTTAGACTCGGCCCTGTACGTCTAGGGCTGATGATCACCCACTGCCCACCCAGACTCCACCCCCAGACTGCCTCTTCCCTGCCCCATCTAACTTCCCCACACAACCAGCAGGGAAGTTAGTCGGGGACAGGCAAGGGCACGAATAGCGAGGATGGACGTCCCGTCGGGCCGTCCATCCCCGCTATTCATAGCACAGAATAATCCCCATAGAGTTTAAGTGCTGGGCAAGCACTGAGACTAAAAGCTTGATGTTGAAATTAAGGAGAGAAATGGGTCTATAGCAGTGGTTCCCAACCTTTTTTCACTTGCAGCCCATTTCCATAAATTTTACTCCTCATATTAGCAAAATGTTTTGAAATAATATTTATAAAACACACAAGGGGTCATTCCAAGGCATGAATAGTGGGACGTCCATCCCCGCTATTCGGGCCTTTTCCCGGTTCCACATGTTGTATGGGGAAGGTAGATGAGGACGGGAAAGGGGCGGATCGGGGGTGGCGTAAGGGCGGGCAGTGGGCGGTCGTCGGCTCCGGACAAACAGGGCCAATTCCAATGTCGGCTTTGTACATCCGGGGCTGGCGGCTTACACAGGGAATTTATTCGACCTCTGAAGAGGAATAAGTTCCCCTAGTCACTGGGGGATGATGGGCCCGGGGCACAGAAGGAGCAGGACGGATCAAGGATATTCCCCGCAGCCCAACCCTGGCCTTAGGGGGCCAGATCTGGGATCGGGCTAAGGGGAAAGCAGCTCTGTAGCTGGCAGCCAAGGATAGTGGCTTTTTAATGGAGACACAGTGCCATGGCAACCAGACGCCATGGCGCCGCGGCTCCATTGAAGAGCCCTGACTGAGCTAGCCGGGCAAGGTCTGTATGTGTAGGCCGGACAGAATTGGGGTCCTGGCCTGCACATACAGGCCTGTTCACGATTCTTATTCCTTGGGGCTAGATCAGAATCCTGGCTCCCTCTGTGCATCTGGTTGCGACCGGACACACAGAGGGCCCGGACATCCATGAAGGAATCGGGCCCACAACAAATATTTTATAAAACCAAAATATTCAGTGCGATCCTTGAGCTTGTTTTGAGGCGCATAGTTTTTTGAATCAGGTTCAACTGATGTAAGATACAGTCTTAAATCTGAAACTGCATTCTGCTACTACAATATTTATTTTTTTATAAAGGTATAAGAAAAGAAATCCCTCTCCACCAGTTTCATATTTGTAAATGACAACAGAAAGTTAAGTGCCTTGTCAGAAAGCTGTTCATATTCTCTGCTGATGTCTGCCCAAAAGTTAAGAAGGGATTTTTCTTTGAATTCAGCTTTTAAAGTAACATCAGTCGAAAGTTCGATTAACTTCTCTTTTTCCTTGACTGATAATCTGGCAGCTCAGAAGTATTCTTCTTCATAAGAATTTGCAATCCAGTTGTTCTGTTCTCCAGGTTTTGAGAAGTATCCTTGAAAGATGATTTTAGCCCTTTCAAGTGTTCAGTTATTTTCTCGCTCATTTTCTGGGACAGTTGTAGCTTGTTCTCAGACAGGAAATTGTGTAAAGTTTTGAATACCTCAGGTTGGCCTTTTTCAATACATGAGCTCCAAAAATTTATTTTTTTAATCATAGATTCAATTTTGTCTGAAACTTTGGAAATTGTTATTGAACTATTCTAAAGTGTCAAATTTAGATTGTTTATTTGTAGAAAAATATCTATTAAGTATGCAAGATCCTGAAGCCAATCACAGTCGTGTAACTTGGAGGCAAGTTGGAAAGGACTGTCTTAAAAAAAAACAAACAGGATCTCATGTCTAAGATCGAAGAGCCGGGTAAAGCACAGTTACTTATCTGTAACAGGTGATCTCTGGGAACAGCAGGAATAAGTCTTCACAAATGGGTACGTCGGTACCAACTGAGCCTGCGCGGGAACGCTCCCCAGCGTCCAATCAGAAAGCTTTTGGGAGCATCCCTCAGCGCCTGCGTGCTGCCTTCCCGCCTTTCCAACTGTCTCTCCTCAGTTGAGTTTTATAGCTGAGACAAAAAGAGAGAAAGAGGAAAGGAAGATAGATAGAGAGATACAACTCCTAGGGGAGGTGGGTGGGTTGTGAAGACTTATTCCTGCTGTTCCCAGAGATCACCTGTTACAGGTAAGTAACTGTGCTATCTCCAGGAACAAGCAGGAATGAGTCTTCACATATGGGGACTCCCAAGCTATAGATGCCAGGGGGAGATCCCATAAATTGCGTGTCCCTGGAACAGGACTGCACTTCCCACACATGGATCTCTGGCATCCCATGAGGGATGGTGGGTAGGAGTTGAAAAGAGAGGAGCTGTAGAAAAACAGCTATCCTAAGGACTACAGGTAAGGAGTCTTTGGTATGCATGATAATGATCATGAAAAATATTGAATGAACAATCACAATATGGACCTCACCTACTGGATTGCAGGAAGTAGAGAGGCTGATGGAGTCTACTGGAGAATCAGTAGAGGAATCTTCAAGGTGACCTCACGGAAGTGAAGGTGAAGGTCCAAATCTGGAATTGACAGGTGACCCAGGTGTCAACTGGGGTAGCATAAAAACGGCAGGTCTTTAGTGGAAAGCTTTATGGAAAAAGCTGGAAACTCTTTTGGCTACAGAGTCATTAACATTTAGGAGCAAAAGAGGAAGACTGACCGATTTGGACAAACTAGCCCAGTCCTGGAGGGAAGAAGGGGTATGGAAAAAAGCCCGTATTCCGAAGGAGGACAAATGTCTGAAGGGCTGAAACCTCAGATCTACTGAAGATCCACCCTGTCTTTCCTAGCTGGTGAGAGATAGGAAAGATATGGAAGCATGGAGCTTCAGGGATACCTAGACGTAGGGTTAAAGTATGAGCTGTCAGTACCACAGTAGTGGTTGTGTGCATAATACCCCAGACATACTGAGGGACAGTATGAACATATGCGAGTCCACTGTCTGGAACCTATAGGAAGGTAAAACCTTTATAAGCATAGACAGTTAGAGAGATAGTATGTAAATACAGATCTACCTATAAGGAAGCATCTCGACAGATACACATATATATAGGGATATAGATATATATATTTATAGTGAGATCTGGAGGGGCATAACATATGCACAGGCAGCTTACAGACATATGTATGTATAGAGAAGTATATAGAGATATATACATACATGTATATAGATGTCTAAGATAAATGTCTGCAACCAAGCAGATAGAGATATGCCCATAAGAACATTCACATGGGAGATGTGAAGGAGAAAGATTCATCTAATAACAAGAAGGTAGAACCTACTTGAGAAGATATATAGAGAATCTTTTCCCTCTGGTTAAGATGGAGCAGGAATGCTACCTAGTGAAATAACCAGGATGGTTGCGTGGAAAAACAGAGGATAATATCAGTCTGTAAACAACAAGTCCTGAGTCCGGTAGAACTCTAAAATGGTGAATGGACAGAAAACGCAGAGGATGAGATACCAGGTTGACCCACTTGAGGAACAAGGGGGGGTATCATGCGTTGTAGTAGTTAAATATGTGCTGTCCATGAAGGATTAGGATACCATGAGGACAAGCTGCAAGGAAAAAGAGTATATTTCCTGTAGGAATTGGGTAACTCCTTAGACCGTCACGTAGAGAAGGCTTATGTCCTTTATTAAAAGGAAAAAGGAAGGGTGTAAACAATGTTCCCTCTAATTTTCTGTAGGCTGTGTGCGCATAAAATATCAGCTGTGTGCAGCTTTTGAAGGAAGGTTAAATTTTTGTCCGCCACATAACGACACTCGGAGTTATATACTTTAAAATTTGACTACACGTCAGAATACAGTATGTACACCACATTGATTGCACTAGAAAATATTGTAGAACTTGTAAAAACCGTAAATACACAACAACTTTTAAATTTTAAGACGTCTGTGTTGTTTTCAGAACTGAAATCAGAACTGAAATTTTGGTGCGCTCTGTTGTAAAGTATGTGCGCTCGCTCACGCGCACAGCTTAGAGGGAACAGTGGGTGTAAAGAACCTTTACAGTCATGAGGAATGACTGAGGAAGCCTTTTTCAACCATATAGGATAGTAATTAGAGAAAAAATCCCCATGCTCTCTAGCAAGGGCCCATAGTGGAAAGCTTTTCAGAAGGATTGCAGAGAGCATTATGCAGGAGAAATGGGAAATAAAACTGGCTGTTGGAGAAAACCAGCTGCCAGTGCAACTATGCTGCCAACTCCAGGGATTTGGAGATGGCAGAAAGACGTGAAAAGGATTACCAAAGATAGATGAAGCACTATCTTGGAGCACTACTAAGGCTAGACAAAAAGTAGTGGAAGACAAGACTGGAACTTGTAGAAAAGTACCAGTAGTCCAATCACCGGAACTCCTGCATGGGCAGCTGCTGAATAGAACAGCAGAGAGAATCTTTCTGTTTTTAACAGAGAGAACAAACAGAACAAGAGGAAAAAATCCTGATCATGTCTGATGAGTTGCCCAATGAAAGAAGGGAGGTTACTCCAGAGAAAACTCTACACTGGAAAAGAAAGGAAGACTAGAAAGGCTAATAAAGCCTTCCAGTTGTATGGTACCACTCGTACAGGGGAAGCCCTGGAAAAGAGGGTAAAGAAAAATAGGAGCTGAAGGGAGACTTGCTATATGGTAAGTCTGTAGAGGAAAAAATTCATGGTGGTACAGGGAAAACTATCATGAGATAGTTGGCAAACCTCTCTTCATGGTAGGAAGAGGAGGAAAACCCTGTGACCTATAGACATGAATCTCCTGACAGCTCAGCTCACCTAAGAGCAAGTGGATGTCCTGGAAACAGGAATCCATGTGTAGAGTTTCAATGAAAAAACAGTGAAAAAACTTCTGCTGAGAAGAAGTGAACTGTAGGTTATAAAAAGATTAATTAGAACCCTATTGATGGTTAATTTTCCTGGCTTGAGTTTGGATTTTTCAGATCAGAGCGAGGTTTCCCTTGTTTGGGAAAATCCGTATGATGGGCAGGAGAAGAATAAAACCTTCTTCTTTTAGGGAAAGAAGGTTTGGTAGGGCATTTCCTACCTACTGGGGAAGGAGAAGGCTTAGGATAGCCCTCAGAAACAGGGAAGTCAGTGGAGCAATGAGCAACCTGACGTAAAGACTCCCTATTGAAGAGATTTTCTCCAGTACAAGGAGTATTACCCAGTCTTTGTTGTGCCCATCTGTTCAAGTCTGAAGCTTGGAGCCAGGCTCTACGTCGTGCTCCTATGGCTATAGCAGAGGTTCTGCTAACAGACTCAAAAGAGTCTAGGGAAGCACGAGAAAGAAACCAAGAGATATTTTGGCTATGACTAAGAAGTAAAGAATAGTCTGTAGCCTTGGGCTCTGATAGAAAAGGAGTCAAAAGAGATAATTTCTTTGTGACCTCCTGAAGGGATAGACTCATATAAAAAATATAAGAGATAATCCTTGTTGCCAGCATAGATGTTTGGAAGGTTTGACGTCCAAAGGCATCCAGTGTTCTAGATTCACGACCTGGCGGATAAGAAGAATGCTTCTTCTTGCTTTTTACCTTCCTCATTGCTGATTCCACTACAATGGAATGATGGGGAAGTTGAGTCTTTTGAAACCCTGGAGAGGGGGGGCACCTGATACAGAAGATCAGTTGCTGTAGAAGGTGAGGAAACCCTTAAAGATGTTTCCCATATTCTCAGAAGAAGATCCTGCAAAGAATGATGTAAAGGAAGCATTATATTTTCCTTTTCCACAGAAGAGCCTTGTGTAGGATCATAGCCAGGGATAGGAATAGCAAGGAATGTTGCCATGTCAAGGAGAAATTTCTGAAAAGAAGGATCTCCAATGGGAACTATCCCTGGACAGGCTAAAGTTGAATCAGTAGCCTGGGCACCGGAGGATGTACTGGTCCGGTGCAGAAAAAGAGCCCTAATGGATGGATACTGGTACTGGCGGTTATGACTTGAGACAGTCAGTAGTGCATCGTCCATGCCAGGTATCGACTACAAACTAGGTATAGAAAGGAGCGATCCTGGTGAAAAAGGCATGGAAGTAGCTGGTCCCGATGTTACTGCAGGAACCGGCATCGATACCGATACCGGTAGCTGTGCCGGAATCGGAGACGATACTGACATCGAGGCAGACATCGGAGGCTGCTCAAGCGGTACCGAGGTCACCAAAAACTCTTGGTGAGTATCCTCGGTACCACGCATCCGGAATCGGTAAACGTCGGTTCCGAGACGTGTCGGTACCCAGTCTTCCAGACTAGATATCAATTCCAGACTCGGCATCGAAGGAAGCGAGTCTATCGATGCATGTCTAGAGGGTACCGATGTCGGTGGTCGTATCGGCGATGATGCCGATACTGGAAAGTCAATCTGGGACGTATCGATCGGTCCCGAAGGCACCGAGAATGCCAGATGACGATCCCTGGTGAAGAGTGGACCACTCAACACCAGTGCCGATGCCGGGGTATCGGTACCGCTCGAAGCGGATGCCACCACCAAGCATGGCTCAGGTATGTTCTGTGAGGGGTGAGCCCCAGGAACAATCTGAAACCCCTGAAAGGCTTTGGAGACCGAAGACTCCCGCCGGGGTTTTGAAGCCAATAGGGCTTGAGGGCAAGGCCGGAGTCGTCATCATGCCTGGCATGAGACCTACCACTCAAGTATTGGCTAGTCTTAACAGAATGTTTGTGGGTTACCTGATCCTGTAGAGAAGAAATGGTCGGTGCCCTGACACTGGAAGGGAACTCGGTATCGAGGGAAACTCGAAATGGCGAATTTCTTCTCATAAAATTGTAGCCTAATGGCTCCGGAGGAAAAGGGTCAGGACCCAAACAGGTTAGATACCAGGTATTGGAGTCTACAAAGAAAACTGTATTTCCACAGTTAAGGCACTTCTTAGGAGAAGAAGGCTCCATGATGGAGAGGCCTTACAGGCCCAAAAATTTAAGACAAACTAAGGGAAAACTCTCCCTGAATTTGAGAAAAAGAAAAGAAAAAACCCACCGGCGGTACCGGTGGAGGCGGGGAAACAGCCGCAACCACAAGGAAAAAAGAATTAAAGAATTAAAGAAAAAATTTTCTGCGGTGACAGGAGGACGTCCTGCCGGCTCCGCGGAAAAACGAAAACTGAGGAGAGACAGTTGGAAAGGCGGGAAGGCAGCACGCAGGCGCTGAGGGATGCTCCCAAAAGCTTTCTGATTGGACGCTGGGGAGCGTTCCCGTGCAGGCTCCGTCGGTACCGACGTACCCATATGTGAAGACTCATTCCTGCTTGTTCCTGGAGATGGACTTTACCACGAGAGAGCCAACTTACTTCTATATAAAGGAGCAGGGTAGAATGAAGACTCATCATCTCTTCTCAAAGTGCTTTGAAAATCCTCGAATTTGTGGACTTTAACTTTATAAAAGTAAACAGTTTAACAGATTCATCAAGAACGACTTGTAATTCACCAGGCTTTGCCTGTGAATGCAGCAATGACTTGGAGGCTACCTTCATGACACAACCGCGAAGACCAGAGTAAAAACCTGACATAAACTTGCCCAAATCAGTGCATAGCCCACAACGATTAGATCAATTAATGTCCTTTTCTTTGAAATAGCAATCAATAGCATTAAATATATCCTTACCTCTTGTGCACTCTGACAGAGCATGACAAAGCAAAAGATTTTCTTCAACTTCATTGCCTTTCAAATACCTTGCAATAACAAGCAAAACAGCGAAATAAGCAACATCAGAAAGCCTTTGACAAGGTCCCTCATCATAGACTTTTGGCAAAACTAAAAAGTCATGGGATAGGAGGCAGTGTACTATTGTGGATCCCAAACTGGTTTAAAGATAAAAAGAAGAGGGTAGGGCTAAATGGTCAATTTTCCCAATGGAAAAGAGTGAATAGTGGAGTACCCCAGGGATCTGTGCTGGGTCCGCTACTTTTTGACATATTCATAAATGACGTGGAAAAGGGAATAACGAGTGAGGTTATCAAATTTGCAGATCACACAAAACTATTTAAAGTTGTTAAAACCCAAGAGAATTGTGGAAAATTGCAAGAGGATCTTGATAAACTGGAAGACTGGGCATCTAAATGGCAGATGAAATTTAATGTGGACAAGTGCAAAGTTATGCACCTAGGAAAGAACAACCCAAACTATGGTTACACGATGCAAGGTTCCACATTGGGAACCATTACCCAGTTCCTGATCCACAAAAGTACATCATCTGGCCCAGGTGATTTATCTAATAGTTGTAATACATCTTCCCGATGTATCGATATTTCCTTCAATTCTTCCGCACCTTTAAATACTACTTCAGTCATGGGTAACATCCCTACATCTTCCTCAGTAAAGACCGAAGCAAAGAATTCATTCAGTCTCTCTGCTATCGCCGTGTCACCTCTTAGTGCCCCTTTAACCCCTCTATCATCTAATGGACCAACTGACTCTCTCATAGGTTTTTTGCTACGAATGTACTTGAAAAAGTCTTTATTACGCGTTTTTGCTTCCGCAGCAAGCTTCTTCTCAAATTCTCCTCACCTTTAAACCATGCTGGCAGTTTTTTGTACTTCCTTCTACTTTTCTTAAAGCATGGAATACAGCTGGGCTGGACTTCCAAGATAGTATTTTTCAACAACACCCAAGCTTGATGTAAGTCTTTAGCCTTTGCAACTGCTCCTTTTAGTTTTTTCTTAACTATTTTCCTCATTTTATCATAGTCTCCCTTTCGAAAGTTAAAAGGTAGTACTGTAGATTTCCTTACCATCCCTCCTCCATTAATTAGATCAAACGCTGAATAATTCAATCAATTTTTTTCATGCACCCCTAAATGTCTTGGTTCGTAAAGCTGTGGGTACGAGTAGCTCAGGTTGGGAATCGCCGCTCTATAGGATGCCGGCTCTAATGAATCCCTCCCAGATTTAGGCATCACAGTAATTGCTGTGTGCCGCATATCCCTCGGAAGGGACCCCTCTTACAAAACAGCCGCAAATATATTTACTAGAACGGGGGTAACAGAAAGTTCCAAGAGTTTATAAAATTCTGAGCCAAATCTGTCAAGGCCTGACCTCTTGTGCAGCTTCCCCCACTGGATAACCCTCTGAATCTCTGACCCCAAAATAGGCGCATTAAGAGTGTCCATGAGCTGCGGCAAGGCCACCTTACATAGAAAGATCTCTCCAGCACCGGGATCCTTGGGGTTTATTGTATAAAGAGCATGACAAAACACGTGGAACACCTCAGCAATCTGAGCAGGCTGATTATGCAGATGACCCTCTTGTCTTTCAAAACTGAAATGAATCGGGTACCCCCCCCATTCACGCACTAGGAAGCAGAAACCCAAGGGAATTGTATGCGATAAGGGGCGAGAGATTGGTGTGCATGGACCAAGAAAAGGACCTCGGAGTGATTGTTACAGAGGATCTCAAGGTGGCGAAACAGTGTGACAAGGCAGTGGCAAAATCCAGAAGGATGCTGGGTTGCATACAGAGAGGAATTACCAGCAGAAAGGAAGAGGTACTAATGCCACTGTACAAGTTTCTGGTGAGGTCTCACTTGGAATATTGTGTTCAGTTTTGGAGACCAGATCTCGCAAAGGATATAAAAAGACTGGAAACGGTTCAGAGGAAGGTGACCAAAATGATTTGGAGCCTGCATCAGAAGATATATGAGAAGAGACTTGAAGACCTAAATATGTACACTCTGGAAGAGAGGAGGGAGAGGGGAGATATGATTCAGACCTTTAAATACTTAAAAAGTCTTACCGTCGGTAATTTTGCAGAAAAGGCAGAGCAGTCCTGGAGCAGGTTGAAACACCCACTCATCCACTCACATGACTCCTTCAGTACCATCTTTATGCGGATGACCCTCCAATCTACCTCTCTGCAACTGAAATCTCTCTAGGAATCCAGTCTCAAATCTCTGCCTGCTTATCCAATATTGCTGCCTGGATGTCTCACTACAATCTGAAACTGAACATGGTCAAAACTGAGCTCCTTATCTTTCTCTCTAAACCCACCTCCCCCCTTCCTCCCTTCTTTATTTCTGTGGATGACACTACACTCCTCCCCGTTTCCTCACCTTGCAAACGTGGGGTCATCTTTGACTCTACTCTCTCTTTCTCTAGGCACATCCAACAGATGGCTTGATCCTGCTGCTTCTTTACCTGTAACAAAATTTGTTCCTTTCTTTCTACTCACATTATTAAGACCCTTATCCACTTGCTAGTCACCTCCCGCCTTGACTATTGTAACCCGCTCCTCGTTGATCTCCCTCTGAGTCATCTTTCTCCCCTTCAATCTGTTCAAAACTCAGCTACATGGCTTATTTTCTGCCAGTGTTGCTATGCTCATGTAACTCCTCTTCTCAAGACACTTTACTGGCTCCCTATCCATTTCCATATCCAGTTCAAACTTCTCCTACTGACTTATAAGTGCACTCATTGTGCTGCTCCTCACTACCTTTCCTCTCTACACCCCTCCTCGGGAACTCCACTCCTCTGGCAGATTCCCTTATCTGTGCCCTTTTCTGCCACAGCCAACTCCAGACTTCATTCCATCTTGCTGCTCCATATGCCTGGAACAAACTACCTGAGTCTGCACTGAGCTCCTTCACTAGCCCTATTCAAATCCAGGCTAAAAAACAACTTCTTTGCAGATGCTTTTGGATCCTGATGCTCCTCACCCTCCTGTATATGTATCTTACCATACTCTAGTCCCTAGTTTCGCTATGTGTTTTATCTTGATTAGATTGTAAGCTCTGATGAGCAGGGACTGTGTCTTACGTTTACTTGCACAGCGCTGTGTATTCCTTGTAGCACCATACAAATGATTAGTAGTAGTAGTAGTGGTTAGTAGACCTTCTAATTGCATTAATTGCACTATTTTCGCTATTCAGCAGCACAAACACAGTTAGTACTGCTAAAAATCCATGGGTGGCACCGCTGCACACCCTGTGCTAACCGGCTAGTCTTCTGGAGAGGCAGCTGGTGATAACCAGGCTCCGCTATATTGAGCAGCTGCCTGGTTATCGCTACACAGTGAAAGTTAGGAACTTTAAAGGCTGGTCTAACTTTTACTGCCTAAGCTAACCGGGCAGCAGCTGAATATTGCCACTGTCTGGTTAGCGTCATCGTTATCTGGCTGACCCGAATATTCAATGCTGGTGCTCAAATATGGCTCTGGCATTAAATATTTGGGTCTAAACCTCAGCAGTAGCAGCTAGTTGCTTTAGCAGTGCTAGCCATCACTGCTGAATATCAAGCCCATAGTTTTTATCTCATGACCTAACCTCAGTCTGGAAATCCTCTACTACAGAGAAGCGTAATCACTGTAGGAAAAAACCACATACTTTTACCCTTATAGATGGTGAGCAATTAGTAGTTAGGTGATTTAAGAAGGTAAAATACCTTTCCTCCTACACTCCCTGCCCTCACAAGGTGGTCCCTCTAAGAAATGTCCTTCCTTTGATCTTACATACTATGACGGATTCCACTGATTTCCATTTGTGATATCAAATTTCAGTATCCTGCCTGTGTCTATCAAACAAATAGAGCATCGAGGACTGCATTTGTAGAGGGATATAGCCAATGAACTATACTGTAAACTCCTACTCCAAACTTGCATATCAGAGTGACTGTAGGTGGAGACTGGATATATTTATGTTTATATTTATTAAAACTTTCTACACTGGGGCCGCTACAAAATCGACAGCCCAACGCGGAACGCCAGGATCGTTGGAGGATTACCTGCCAGTGCCCGTGTGCTGCTGCGGGTGGTGGAGGAGAAGCTTTGCAGTCCCTCCCTCCCTGAGCCGCTACAAAACCGACGGCCCACCGCGGAACGCTGGGATCGTTGGAGGATTACCTGGCAGTGCCCATGTGCTGCTGCGGGTGGTGGAGGAGGAGTTTTGCAGTCCCACCCTCCCTGGGCCGCTACAAAATCGACAGCCCACTGCGGAACACGACCCGCCCCTTTGGAGCTGTGAGGAGCTATCTGGAGGTTTCATGGAAGAAAGTGTTTCCTGTCTTGGGCTCCAAGTCCATCAAAATAGTTGGTCCTATGGATCGCCATTTACAGAGCGTCCAGGCAGATCAGTCGGAACAGGACATATAAGAACATAAGATATGCCATACTGGGTCAGACCAAGGTCCATCAAGCCCAGTATCCTGTTTCCAACAGTGGCCAATCTAGGTCATACGTACCTAGCAGTTTCCCCAAAAGACACAGGTTCCGCAATGCTTGTACTGGGTCAAGCATTGATATCCTGGGTCCCTTCTTAATAATGGTTTACGGACCTTTCCTCCAGGAACTTGTCCAAACCTTTTTTAAACCCAGCTACACTAACAGCCTTTACTACATCCTCAAATTCCAGAGTTTGATTACACGTTGAGTGAAGAAATATTTTCTTTTATTAGTCTTAAATAGTTTACCCTGTAGCTTCATTGTATGTCCCCTAGTCTTTCTATATTTTGATAATGTAAACAATCGATCTACGTTTACCCGTTCCACTCCGTTCATTAATTTATAGACTTCTATCATATCTCACCTCAGCCGTCTCTTTTCCAGGTTAAAGAGCCCTAACCTTTTTAGCCTTTCTTCATAGGAGTATCCTTCCATCCCCTTTACCATTTTGGTGGCTCTTCTCTGAACCTTTTCTAATAACGCTATATCCTTTTTAAGATACGGCGACCAGAATTGCACACAATATTCAAGGTGTGGTCTCACCATGGAACGGTATAGAGGCATTATAATATCTTTTGTTTTATTTTCCATTCCTTTCCTTATGATACCTAGCATTCTATTTGCTTTCTTGGCTGCCGCTGCACACTGGGCCGAGGGTTTTAACATGTTATCCACAATGATGCCTAAATCTTTTTCCTGGGTGGTGGTTCCTAATGTGGAACCTTGCATCGTGTAACCATAGTTTGGGTTGTTCTTCCCTAGGTGCATAACTTTGCACTTGTCCACATTAAATTTCATCTGCCATTTTGATGTCCAGTCTTCCAATTTATCAAGATCCTCTTGCAATTTTCCACAATCCTCTTGGGTTTTAACAACTTTAAATAGTTTTGTGTCATCTGCAAATTTGATAACCTCACTCATTATTCCTCTTTCCAGGTCATTTATGAATATGTCAATAAGCAGCGGACCCAGCACAGATCCCTGGGGTACACCACTATTCACCTTTCTCCATTGGGAAAATTGGCCATTTAGCCCAACCCTCTGCTTTCTATCTTTTAACCAATTCCTGATCCACAGTAGTACACTGCCTCCTATCCCATGACTCTTTAGTTTTGCCAAAAGTCTCTGATGAGGGACCTTGTCAAAGGCTTTCTGAAAGTCTAGATACACTATATCAACCGACTCACCTTTGTCCACCTGTTTATTCACACTTTCAAAAAAGCATAACAGATTAGTAAGACAAGATCTTCCTTGTCTAAAGCCATGTTGGCTGTCTCCCATTAGGCCATGACTATCTACATGCTGAGTAATTTTATTCTTTATGATGGTTTCTACCATTTTTCCCGGTACTGACGTGAGGCTCACCGGTCTGTAGTTTCCCGGATCACCCCTGGAACCCTTTTTAAAAATTGGTGTTACATTGGCGATCCTCCAATCTTCAGGTATTAGAGATGATGGTGTCTGTGAGTACTGCTTCAGATCTCTCCCTAATTGCATCGGGGTTTGCCATCCCCGGTCAGGAAGTGTTGTTTGAGAATGTTGAGCCCCCCGCGGTGATAGTCAACCGGTGGGAGAACATTCCATTGATAAACAGAAAGTTGCTTCTTTGTTGTCTGATACAGATAAACAGAAAATATCTCCTTTGCCTTCTATTTTGGATTTTTCCGCTCCTGTCTCAGCCGTTGTTTTCCAGGTGGAAGTTTCTTTGCGAGGCGTGTGGGAGATTGTTGCATGCATGGAGTTGTCTCTGCGTTCATCTCTCTCCCAAGTCTCGCAGTTCTCTAAAGAAGTTGTGCAGAAGTAGGCAAATCAAGATGATTCTATTGCTAAATGTAATACATGTTTGAATAAGTTGGAGTGTGAGGTTTCTGTGGCGCAGGCTGCGGTTTCCTCTTCTATACGAGATAGTGTTACTATTCATCACCAATTAGAATCACTAGAAAATGCCGTTCATGTTAAAAATTTACGTTTTTTTAAATTTTCCCCGCACTCATTATCTTTCTCCAAATATATTATTATATAAATACTTTAAGGAGGTGTTACTGATTGAGGATGTTAATGCCATTAAATTTTCCTCGGTTTATTATGTTCCTATATTGTCTGCCACGGAAGCCTCTTCTCCTATTGCTAAGGAAGGAGTAAATCCTCTTTTATCTCAGTCATTAGATGTTTCTGCTTTTTTGGAGTCTTATACTGATGAGATTACTCAGCGAGCTACTTTAATAGTGGGGTTTTTTGCGTCTTGCGGACAAGAATTTGATAATGCGATTATATTTTTCTAAGAAAGATCAGGTTTTTTGTGGCAATACAATTCAGATTTTTCCAGAAATATGTAGACTTACTCAAAAGCGCAGGAAAGCGTTTCTCTTATTAAAATCTCGGACCTTGGCAATAGAGGCTTCTTTCTTCTTAAAATATCCTTGTAAGTGTATTTTGATTTATGAGGTTAAGTATGTATTTATGGAATATGATCAGCTAGAAGCTTGTCTGTTAAGTAAAGAAAATGGTTAAATTTATCTCCTTCCTTTCCAAGTGAATAGAGTTAAGGTAATTTTATGGACCTTGGTTATATATTTTTTATGTTTTATTTTTCTTCTTGTTCTACAGTAAATGTTTCTTTGATTCTTTCTCTTTTTCTTCAGTGTAATGTGTTTACTATTTGGATGTATTTATTTCACCAGCTTTCCTCTTGATGTGGACTGGATTGTAATTCTTATTTCTTTTTCAAATAAAGATTTTGTGGAACTTAAAAAAAAACCTTTCTATACTGCCCTAGGTAGGGTAGCATATCATTTACATAAAAACTTTAAAAAATACACACTTAGAAAAGAATGCATTTTAAAATAGGAAAGCAACAGATAAGTTTAAAAAATCGAATAACCAGTGCAGCCCCAAAACTGGGTCGATCAGCTCTTGAAAGACACAGGTTTTCAGAAGCAACTTAAATTTCCTCAGCTTTCTGATAGGTTATTTTATAAACGTTGATAGGCACCTAGGTGGGAAAGGCATATAGGTGCCTATCATAAACTTACCCTTTCAAATAGGACTTCTCAATCTAGACTTTGGGACACACCTAACCAGTCAGCTTTTCAGGATAACCACAATGAATATGCATGAGAGATCTGCATATAATGGAGGCAGTGCATGCAAATCTTTCTCGTGTATATTCATTGTGGTTATTCTGAAAACCTAACTGGCTAATTATGTCCAGAGGATGGGGTTGAGAACCCCTGCTCTAAAGGGATAATTTTATAAAGCATTTTCCATATGTAAAGAGAATTGTAGTTGCTGTATTAGTCCATTTTGATATGTGCAAAGAAAGGTTGACCAACAAGTTGTAATTGAAATCTTTTTTAATGGACTAACAGTGTATCTTTAACAAGCTTTTGAGAGTTATTTTCATTTCATGAGATCAATGAAAAAGCAATGCTGTACATGACTTTAAATATTAGACTTAGCTATGTCTACATATGTTATTACAGTTGAATAAAATGAGATGGGGGAAAAGGCAGAAGTGGTGGGACAGTGACACATAGAAACATAGAAAAATGATGACAGAAAAAGACCATATGGCCTATCTAGTCTGTCCTTCCATATCAACCACTACAACAGTACCCTTTTTGCCTTTAGAGATCCTCTGTGTTTGTCCCATGCTTATTTGAATTCAGATACCGTCCTCATCTCTACCACCTCCACTGGGAGACTATTCCAAGGATCAACCACTCTTTCCGTAAAGAAATATTTTGGCATATCACTCCTGAATCTATCCCCTTTCACCCTCATCCCATGTCCCCTCGTAACAGAACTTGCTTTCAATCGAAAGAGGCTCTCCCCCTGTGCATTTATGCCACGGAGGTATTTAAACATCTCAATCATATCACCTCTATCCCGCCTTTCCTCTATGGTGTACATATTAAGATCCTTAAGTATGTCCTCATATGCTTTCTAATGAAGACCACTAACCATTTTAGTAGCCACCCTCTGTACTGACTCCTTCCTATTTATATTCTTTTGAAGGTGCGGTCTCCAGAATTGCACACTACAGTATACTTCAAATGAGGTCGCACCAAAGACTTATACAGAGGCACTTTTGCCTCCTTTTTTCTGCTAGCCATTCCCCTCCGTATGCACCCAAGCATTCTTCTAGCTTTTGCTGTCAAGATTTCTACCTGTTTAGCTACTTTAAGATCATCACACACAACCACGCCTAGGTCCCGCCTTTCTTTAGTGGACAAAAGTACTTCACCCCCTATACTATATTGCTCCCTTGGATTGCTGCAGCCCAAATGCATGACCTTACATTTTTTAACATTAAATCCCAGCTGCCAAATTCTAGACCATTCTTCAAGATTAGCTAGATCCCTCTTCATGTTATCTACACCTTCCTGGGTGTCTACTCTATTGCAGATATTGGTATCATCCGCAAAGAGACAAACCTTACCCGACAGCCCTTCCGCTATATCGCTAACAAATATGTTAAAAAGAATCGGACCAAGGACAAATCCCTGGGGCACACCACTGGTAACTTCCTTCTCCTCAGAGTGAGCTCCATTTACCTGTACTCTTTGCCGCCTCCCACTCAACCAATTTCTAACACAAGCAGTAACTTTAGGGCCCATTCCTAGGGTGCTCAGTTTATTTATAAGTCACCTGTGAGGAACGGTGTCAAAGGCTTTACTGAAATCTAAATACACCACCTGGAGGGCTCTCCGTTGGTCCAACTCCCTGGTCACCCAGTCAAAGAAATCAATCAGATTTGTCTGACAAGACCTGCCTCTGGTGAATCCATGCTGCCTCGGATCCTGTAATCTGCTGGACTTCATAAACCTCACTATTTTCTCTTTCAGCAGCGTTTCCAATAATTTACTCACCACTAAAGTTAAACTAACCAGCCTGTAGTTTTTAACCACATCCTTACTTCCGCTTTTGTGTAAAGGCACCACATGAGCCTCTCTCCAGTCCTTTGGCACCTCTTCCGACTCCAACGAGGCATTGAAAAGGTCGGTCAGTAGAGCTGCTAGAACATCCCCAACTTCCCTCAGTATTCTAGGGTGTATCCCATCCGGTCACATCACTTTGTCTACTTTAAGTTGAGCTAGTTTCTCATGAACACAGTCTTCTGAAAATTGTTCAAGATGCCTCTCGCTTCTGTTCCTGTTAGTGGGTGTTTTCTGAGGTCCTGCTCCTGGTTTTTCATCTGTGAAAACAGAACAGAAATATTTAAGCAATTCTGCTTTATCCTCATCAGCTTCTACATTTTCCTCTCCTTCAACCTTGAGTCTGACAATACCACTTTTGCCCTTCCTCGTCTCACTAACATATCTGAAAAATGTCTTATCCCCCATTTTATTGCATTGGCTATTTCCTCCTCTTTTTGAATCTTTGCTTTCCTGACTACTTTGCTAGCTTCTCTAAGGTTTTCCAAATACAGATGCCTGTCTTCCTCTCTCTGTGATCTCTTGTATTTCATGAAGGCCTCCCTCTTTTTCTTCACCTTTTCAGCTACAGTCAAACCTCGGTTTTCGTATGCCCTTGTTTTCGTACGATTTGGTTTTTCACAACTTTTTTCGTCAAGATTTTCTCCCAGTTTTCGTACATCCCTCGGTTTTCATACAGTTAAAGTCTGGAGCACCATCTTGTGGCCAGAAGTGGGATTTTCTTTACCAGACTTTCCATTTGGCTCTTTTTGATTCTCTTGCTGATTGACTGTCTGCCTTTGTTTCTCGTTGAGTGAGCATCACCCCGCGCGTTCATCCAAAACAAATCCTTTGGTTTTTGTGCTTGTTTATTGAGTGTGACAGCTAAATAAGCCACCATTGGGCCAAAGAAAGTTCCGAGTGCCAGCCCTTTGATAAAGAAGGCAACGTTAAATGTTCATTTATCCATTTTATTAGTCATTTATATTTATTTCTCTTTGTTTTCTGTATGTAAAAATATAGTTATTCTCTATTAAATGTATTTTTTGTTAATATTTTTGGGTGTCTGGAATGGATTAATTGGATTTACATTATTTCTTATGGGACATATTGCTTCAGTTTTCATACATTCGGTTTTAGTCAGACTTTTTTGAACGGATTAATCACGAAAACCGAGGTTTGACTGTACTTCTTTCGAAAGCCATAGCAGTCTCCTTTCCCTTTTACCTTTATTTACAGTTTTAACAAAAAGGTTGGTTTTCCTTAAAATATCCCCTTTCAGTTTTGCCCACTGTTTTTCTACATCCCCCAGCTGTTCCCATCCTGCTAAGACTCACTGAAGTATTGGCCCATCTTGACAAAGTTAGTTTTCCTAAAGTCTAAGATCCTCACTTTTGAATGGATTTTAAACAGCCCTAGTCCTAATACTGAACCACGCCATCTGGTGATCACTGGATGCAAAATGATCTCCCACTATAACATCAGAAACACTTTCACCATTGGTAAGCACCAAGTCCAGTATGGCCCCTTCACGTGTGGAGTCTGTTACCAATTGCCTGAATAGTTCTCTCCGTAGAGAATCCAGGATCTCCTTACTTCTAGATGATATTGTAGCAGGAAGGTGCCAATAAACATCTGGCCTATTGAAATCCTCTATCAGTAGCACTTCCCCTTTCCTAGCAATGCTGCGTATGTCTTCAATTAACTCTCTGTCCACCTCTTCCTCTTGTGAGGGAGGTCTGTATATGACGCCAATGCAAATAGATTTCTCTTTCCCTCTTTCCAGTTTAACCCACAATGCCTCCTCTCTCCCTTTTAAGCTCTGTAATTCCAAAGTTTTAATATTATTTTTGTACATATAGTGCCACTCCTCCTCCCCTTCTTCCTACCCTGTCCTTTCTTAATAAAGTATAGCCTGGTATAGTTAAGAACATAAGAACATAAGATATGCCATTCTGGGTCAGACCAAGGTCCATCAAGCCCAGTATCCTGTTTCCAACAGTGGCCAATCTAGGTCATACGTACCTAGCAGTTTCCCCAAAAGACACAGGTTCCACAATGCTTGTACTGGGTCAAGCATTGATATCCTGGGTCCCTTCTTAATAATGGTTTATGGACTTTTCCTCCAGGAACTTGTCCAAACCTTTTTTAAACCCAGCTACACTAACAGCCTTTACTACATCCTCCGGTAACAAATTCCAGAGTTTGATTACACGTTGAGTGAAAAAATATTTTCTTTTATTAGTCTTAAATAGTTTACCCTGTAGCTTCATTGCATGTCCCCTAGTCTTTCTATATTCTGATAAGGTAAACAAGCGATCTACGTTTACCCATTCCACTCCGTTCATTAATTTATAGACTTCTATCATATCTCCCCTCAGCCGTCTCTTTTCCAGGTTAAAGAGCCCTAACCTTTTTAGCCTCTCTTCATAGGAGTATCCTTCCATCCCCTTTACCATTTTGGTGGCTCTTCTCTGTACCTTTTCTAAAATCGCTATATCCTTTTTAAGATACGGCGACCAGAATTGCACACAATATTTAAGGTGCAGTCTCACCATGGAACGATATAGAGGCATTATAATATCTTTTGTTTTATTTTCCATTCCTTTCCTTATCATACCTAGCATTCTATTTGCTCTCTTGGCCACCGCTGCACACTGGGCCGAGGGTTTTAACATGGTATCCACAATGACGCCTAAATCTTTTTCCTGGGTGGTGGTTCCTAATGTGGAACCTTGCATCGTGTAACCATAGTTTGGGTTGTTCTTCCCTAGGTGCATAACCTTGCACTTGTCCACATTAAATTTCATCTGCCATTTTGATGCCCTGTCTTCCAATTTATCAAGATCCTCTTGCAATTTTTCACAATCCTCTTGGGTTTTAACAACTTTAAATAGTTTTGGGTCATCTGCAAATTTGATAACCTCACTCGTTATTCCACTTTCCAGGTCATTTATGAATATGTCAAAAAGCAGCGGACCCAGCACAGATCCCTGGGGTACACCACTATTCACCTTTCTCCATTGGGAAAATTGGCCATTTAGCCCTACCCTCTGCTTTCTATCTTTTAACCAGTTCCTGATCCACAATAGTACACTGCCTGCTATCCCATGACTCTTTAGTTTTGCCAAAAGTCTCTGATGAGGGACCTTGTCAAAGGCTTTCTGAAAATCCAGATACACAATATCAACCGACTCACCTTTGTCCACCTGTTTATTCACTCCTTCAAAAAAACATGACAGATTAGTAAGACAAGATCTTCCTTGTCTAAAGCCATGTTGGCTGTCTCCCATTAGGTTGTGACTATCTACATGCTGAGTAATTTTATTCTTTATGATGGTTTCTACCATTTTTCCCGGTACTGACGTCAGGCTCACCGGTCTGTAGTTTCCCGGATCACCCCTGGAACCCTTTTTAAAAATTTGTGTTACATTGGCAATCCTCCAATCTTCAGGTATTAGAGATGATTTTAATGATAGTTCACAGATTACTGATAGCAGGTCTGCAATCTCATATTTCAGTTCTTTCAACACCCTTGGATGTATACCATCCGGCCCAGGTGATTTGCTACTCTTCAGTTTATCTAATAGTTGTAAGACATCTTCCCGATGTATCGATATTTCCTTCAATTCTTCCGCACCTTTAAATACCACTTCAGTCATGGGTAACATCCCTACATCTTCCTCAGTAAAGACCGAAGCAAAGAATTCATTCAGTCTCTCCGCTATCGCCTTGTCGCCTCTTAGTGCTCCTTTAACCCCTTTATCATCTAATGGACCAACTGACTCTCTCACAGGTTTTTTGCTAAGAATGTACTTGAAAAGGTCTTTATTCCGCGTTTTTGCTTCCGCAGCAAGCTTCTTCTCAAATTCTCTCTTTGCCTGCCTTATCAATGCCTTGCATTTGACTTGCCAGTGCTTGTGCTGTTTCCAGGTTTCGTCGTTTGGCTCTTTTTTCCATTTCCTGAAAGATGCTTTTTTGGCAACAACAGCCTCTCTGACCTCACTTTTAAACCATGCTGGCAGTTTTTTGGACTTCCGTCCACTTTTCTTAAAGCGTGGAATACAGCTGTGGTCTGGGCTTCCAAGATAGTATTTTTTAACAACACCCAAGCTTGATGTACGTCTTTAACCTTCACAACTGCTCCTTTTAGTTTTTTCTTAACTGTTTTCCTCATTTTATCATAGTCTCCCTTTCGAAAGTTGAAAGGTAGTACTGTGGATTTCCTTACTATCCCTCCTCCACTAATTAAATCAAAGGCGATCATGCTATGATCACTATTGCCAAGTGGCCCCAACACCCTTATCTCTTGCACTAGATCTGGTGTTCCACTAAGGACTAGGTCTAATATGGCTTCCCCTCTGGTCGGTTCATGAACCAGCTGCTCCAAGAAGCAATCATTTATTTCATCTAGGAACTTTATCTCCCTAGCATGTCCTGACGTGACACTGACCCATTCAATACCAGGGTAATTGAAATCACCCATTATTATTACTGCGCTGTAACTTTTGTTAGCTTCCTTGATTTCTTTGAGCATTTCATCATCCTTTTGGTCATTCTGGCCAGGTGCTCGATAGTACACCCCCACTGCCATCGCCTTCACCCTTTTATATGGAATTTCAATCCATATAGATTCTACAGCAGATTTTGTTTCCTGCAAAACTTTAATCCTTTCTGAGTCAATGCCCTCTCTAACATAGAGCGCAACCCCTCCACCAATTTGTTCAGCTCTGTCATTACGATATAGTTTGTACCCAGGTATCACAGTGTCCCACTGGTTGTCCTCCTTCCACCATGTCTCTGATATTCCAATCATATCTAACCTTTCATTTAGTGCTATTTATTCTAACTCTCCCATCTTATTCTTTAGACTTCTAGCATTTGCATACAAGCATTTTAGAGAATGTATTTTATTCATGTTAATTTGGCTATTGTTAGACATGGGTAAATTGGGATCTTTAAGCTCTGTCTGCTCCATACTTGAGGGCATTTGGGCTACTTTACTCTTTTGTGGAACCTCTCTGCTTTTGGTAGTATCCTTCGAGGATACATTCTTCCGAACCATCCGCTCTTGGGCGACTGTCGGCTTTCCCCTAATATCTAGTTTAAAAGCTGCTCTATCTCCTTTTTAAAGGTTAATGCCAGCAGCCTGGTTCCATCCCGGTTAAGGTGAAGCCCATCCCTTCGGAAGAGCCCCTCCTTTCCCCAGAATGTTCCCCAGTTCCTAACAAATCCAAAACCCTCATCTCTGCACCATTGTCTCATCCACGCATTGAGACTCCGGAGCTCTGCCTGCCTTTTGGGTCCTGCGCGTGGAACAGGAAGCATTTCGGAGAATGCTACCCTGGAAGTTCTGGATTTCAACTTCCTACCTAAAAGCCTAAATTTAGCCTCCAGAACCTTCCTACCACATTTTCCTATGTCATTGGTACCGACATGTACCAAGACAGCAGACTCCTCCCCAGCACTATCTAAGACCTTATCTAGGTGGCGCGTGAGGTCCGCTACCTTCGCACCAGGCAGGCATGTTACCAGGCGATCCTCACGTCCACCAGCCACCCAGCTATCTACATGCCTAATGATCGAATCACCAACTATAACGGCTGTCCTAACCCTTCCCTCATGGGCACATGGCCCTGGAGAAACTTCCTCGGTGCGAGAGGGTTTTACATCACCTGGAGGACAGGTCCTAGTTACAGGATCACTTCCTGCCACACCAGGGTGATGCTCTCCTGTCACGTGACCTCTCTCCTCCATGGCAACAGGGGTGCTGCCAGACTGGAGATGGGACTTCAGGACTATATCCCTGTAGGTCTCGTCTATGTACCTCTCTGTCTTATGTTTTCCAAGTCTGCTACTTTAGCCTCTAGAGAACAGACTTGTTCCCTGAGAGAAAAGAGCTCCTTGCACCTAGTGCACACGTAAGACCTCTCACCAACTGGGAGAAAATCATACATGTGACACTCAATGCAAAAGACTGGAAAGCCCCCATCCCGCTGCTGGACTGCTGTCTGCATCTTAGTTTTAAGTTTGTGTCTAGATCTTTAAGTTCTTACTTACTAGGGGTTGCTATGGGTATTTATACCAATAAAACTGTACCTAATACGTTTAATATACCTTGTTCACCTGAAGCTTAATTAATCTCAGGTCCTTAGTGTATGACTGATTTGGGTAATAAGTTTCACCTGAAAGCACCTCCTGTCTTTTAAGATGTGTAAGTACCTATAAAGCTATGATTATCCCAGGGGAGGGAGGGAGGGAAATAACACTTATTAAAAGAGGGCTGCTACACAGTACCCTGTCTTGTGCTGCTGAGGTAAGCTAAATTCTGATTTGATTTAAATTATAGCTCTTAGCTGCTGCTAGGCTCTAACTTCTTATGAAATTTAAACTACAAGCTCTCTGCTGGGTACTAAATTTAACCAGAAAGCTCTCTTCTGTGTGTTAAATTTAAACTAAAAGTACTTTGCTGTTACTTGGCCCTGAGTGACTATTAAATTTAAACTACAAGCTCTCTGCTGGGTATGAAATGTAACCAGAAAGCTCTCCTCTGTGTTTTAAATTCAAACTTTAATTGCTGCTACTAGGCCCTAACTGATCCAACAAAAAACAGTGGGTTCACAGATTAAGTAGCTTTAATACAAAGAATTATTTTTAGAAAATTACCAGAAGTATATACTCACAGTTGCAGATTTCTCTCCAGAATTAACAGTACCCCTTTCTAGTCCTTCTAGTCTCCACCCGCTGGAGAACCTTTCCGATAAGAGCCCAAGGAGGAAATACATAGAGAAGACCCTCCGAAAGCCACTTCTGGGAAGGGCATCCAGGCCTTCGGACATTCTTTCCTTCCGCCGACTGAAGAATCGATCCACCTTGGCGGATGAGAACCGCGCCATGAGATCCATGACTGGGAGCCCCCAACGGGCCACTATTTGGTCGAAGATCTCCTGCTCCAGTTCCCACTCTCCGTGGTCTATCTTGTACCTGCTGAGGTAATCGGCCGTGACATTGTCCGTGCCGGCCACGTGCTGAGCTGAATGCGCTTCCAACTGAACCTCCGCCCACTGGAATAGAGCGTCCGCCTCCTTCTCCAAGGCGGGACTGCTGGTGCCGCCCTGGTGGTTGATGTAGGCCACCGCGGTGACATTGTCGGAGAGAACGCGAATTGTTCTTTTTAGCACTAAGGCCTCGAGAGCCCTGAGCGCTAGGACGACGGCCCGCAATTCCAGTCTGTTGATGGGCCATTGAGATTCCAATGGTGTCCAGCGATCCTGGATGAACTGGCCCTCGCAGTGAGTTCCCCAGCCTGCCAGACTGGCATCCATCGTCAATTGCGGCGTTGCCTCAAGCACTCAGCCACCAGGAGGGCTTCGGCGCGAGGCAGGACAGGTCTGCGGGGAAATTGTGCAGGATCCGGCCGTATCAGCAGCAGCTTCTGCCCCCCAAACCTCTACATACCCTCTGATAATCTCAGGAGATCTTAATATTTCCTCAACCTCACAGAAACAGGCTACTTCCTTCCTAGATGTCATGGAAGCTCTACACTTCTCTCAGATCCTCAAATCACCAACCCACAATAAAGGTAATACACCACATCCTCAGAATAACAAGGTACTTTAGAAATGTTATGCCTCTGCCTTCTTCACCACTCATTAGTTTCTGCATATTCCTCAATGCAGGAGAGGGGGAAGGGGAGACACAGACGAGAAGTCAAGGAAAGAAGAAGAAGGAGGACCTATGTTACAGAGTAAATGCTGAGTGAAGATAACATAGGATACAAAGGGAAATAAGGGACAGCACGAGAGACAAAACAAACAGATTAGTTGAGACTACAGGAAGAAATGAGTAAATAGGGATCAAGAAGGAAGTGCTGCTGCAAAAGCCATAGAAAAGAGGTGAGACTTTAAATGAGATTAGAAACAGACAAAAGAAAGCTGAGAACGAAGTGAGATGGGAGGGAATTCCAAAGGGTGGGGGCAACAACACGAAACGCTGATGAATGGACCAATGTAGTACGGACACACAGGGACCAGGAATTTCCAGGAGACTCTGAGATGCAGACCGTAAGGCATGGGATGAAATGTATGCGGAGAGAAACTGGGAAAGGAAAGGAGGGTTACAGGTAAGGAGAATGCGATGGGTAAGGGTGAGGACCTTATATTATATGCAGAAGGACATGGGAAACCAATGTTCGGTAAGAAAGAGGGGTGTAATATGATTATATTTTTGAGTCCCATGGAGAAGTCAGAGGTCTACTTCCCCTGTCCATTAAAGGTCCATTAAAGAAATCACTGTCTATTTCAGATAGTGTAGGGATGTGTAGCCAGTTCAAGAATCAATTTCAGTGCCCAAGTACAGTGCTTCTGTCCATATAGAGCTCTATAATATTGCACAAAGGACTTCTCGATATATTTTGATTTTGTCTGAAGATTATCCTACCATCTCTAATTTTAATTATATGTTTGTTAATTCTTCTCTTTTTAATCTTTTGGGCCAAAAGCTGTTTAGCTTTATCACTTGACTCAAAAAATACCACCTTAGACAAACTGAGTCAAAGAACAATGTCTTTAAACAGAATATCATTTAGTTGCTACTACTACTACTACTATTTAGCACTTATATAGCGCCACGCACGCAGCGCTGTACAGGCAAAAATACAAGAGTCGTGCTTCTACGAGCTTACAATTAAGTTGAGACAATAAAGAGCATTGGTCAATTTGGTGCAAAGCAGAGTATGGTCGTTACAATTCGGTCATGAAAATTGATGGGAGTCAGGTTGAGATAAAGGATAGACGTCAGGATCTGAAAGCGATAATGAAGAGGTGGGTCTTCAATCTGGATTTGAAGAGGGCCAGGGAGGCTGCTTGGCTTACGGACAGAGGTAGGCTGTTCCAGGCGTAAGGTGCACCAAGGTGAAAAGAGCGAAGTCGGGAGTTAGCAGTGCGAGTGAAAGGCCTGGATAGAAGTAATTTGTTAGCAGAGCGAAGTTCCCGGGAGGGGATGTAGGGAGAGATAAGGGATGAGAGGTATTGAGGGGCCATGGAGTGAATGCATTTATAGGTCAGCAGGAGAAGCTTGAATTGGATATGGAACTGGATAGGGAGCCAGTGAAGCGATTTGAGGAGAGGAGTAATGCGGGCATGGCGAGACTGGTGGAAGATCACTCAATCAGCATGATTTTGAATAGATTGAAGGGGGAGGAGATGGCTCATGGAGAGATCGGCAAGGAGTAGGTTGCAGTAGTCGAGGCGAGAGGAGATCAAGGAGTGGATAATAGCAGTGTGCTCAGAAAGGAAGGGGTGGATTTTGCTAATGTTGTAGAGAAAGAAGCAGCACGTCTTAGCTACGAGCTGGATATGAGTGGAGAAGGAGAGAATCAAAGATCACCCCCAGATTGCGGGCCGAGGGGACAGGAAGGATCATGGATCCATCCACGGAGACTGAGAAGGGGGGAAGGGGAGGGGAGGAATTGGGGGGGAAAGACAAGGAGTTCAGTCTTGACCATGTTCAGCTTCAAAGGGCATCCAGGCAGCGATGTCAGAAAGGCAAGCAGAGATCCTATCCTGGATGGCTGGAGAGATATTAGGCGTAGAGAGGTAGATTTGGGAGTCATCGGCATAGAGATGGTACAGAAAGCCATGGGAGGAGATGAGCATGCCAAGGGACTGGGTACAGAGAGAGAAAAGGAGGGGGCCCAGGACGGATCCTTGGGGTACACCAACATGGAGTGGGGTGGGAGAAGAGGAGGAGCCAACAGAGCATACTCTGAAGGAGCGATGGGAGAGGTAGGAGGAGAACCAGGATAGTACGGAGCCCTTGAAACCAAGTGAGGAAAGGGTGATGAGGAGAAGATTGTGGTCAACAGTGTCAAAGACAGCAGAGAGATCGAAAAGGATGTTGGGGCCACTTGGCAATAGTGATCATAGCATGATCGCCTTTGATTTAATTAGTGGAGGAGGGATAGTAAGGAAATCCACAGTACTACCCCTTAACTTTCGAAAGGGAGACTATGATAGAATGAGGAAACCAGTTCAGAAAAAACTAAAAAGGAGCAGTTGCAAAGGTTTAAAGACGGACATCAAGCTTGGGTGTTGTTTGAAAAATACTATCTTGGAAGCCCAGACCAGCTGTATTCCACGCTTTAAGAAAAGTGGAAGGAAGTCCAAAAAATTGCCAGCATGGTTTAAAGCTGAGGTCAGAGAGGCTGTTTGTTGCCAAAAAAGCATCTTTCAAGAAATGGAAAAAAGAGCCAAATGATGAAACCTGGAAACAGCACAAGCACTGGCAAGTCAAATGCAAGGCCTTGATACGGCAGGCCAGGAGAGACTTGGCGAAGAAGCTTGCTGCGGAAACAAAAACGCGAAAAATAAAGACCTTTTCAAGTACATTCGTAGCAAAAAAACCCGTGAGAGAGTCAGTTGGTCCATTAGATGATAAGGGGTTAAAGGAGCACTAAGAGGCGACAAGGCGATAGCGGAGAGACTGAATGAATTCTTTGCTTCGGTCTTTTACTGAGGAAGATGTAGGGATGTTACCCACGACTGAAGTGGTATTTAAAGGTGTGGAAGAATTGAAGGAAATATCGATACATCGGGAAGATGTCCTACAACTATTAGATAAACTGAAGAGTAGCAAATCACCTGGGCCGGATGGTATACATCCAAGGGTGTTGAAAGAACTGAAATTTGAGATTGCAGACCTGCTATCAGTAATCTGTGAACTATCATTAAAATCATCTCTAATACCTGAGGATTGGAGGATCGCCAATGTAACACCAATTTTTTTAAAAAGGGTTCGAGGGGTGATCCGGGAAACTACAGACCGGTGAGCCTGACATCAGTACCGGGAAAAAAATGGTAGAAACCATCATAAAGAATAAAATTACTCCAGCATATAGATAGTCATGACCTAATGGGAGACAGCCAACATGGCTTTAGACAAGGAAGATCTTGTCTTACTAATCTGTTATGTTTTTTTGAAGGAGTGCATAAACAGGTGGACAAAGGTGAGTCGGTTGATATTGTGTATCTGGACTTTCAGAAAGCCTTTGACAAGGTCCCTCATGAGAGACTTTTGGCAAAACTAAAGAGTCCTGGGATAGGAGGCAGTGTACTACTGTGGATCAGGAACTGGTTAAAAGATAGAAAGCAGAGAGTAGGGCTAAATGGCCAATTTTCCCCAATGGAGAAAGGTGAATAGTGGTTGTACCCCAGGGATCTGTGCTGGTCCGCTGCTTTTTGACATATTCATAAATGACCTGGAAAGTGGAATAACGAGTGAGGTTATCAAATTTGTGATGACACAAAACTATTTAAAGTTGTTAAAACCCAGGAGGATTGTGGAAAAATTGCAAGAGGATCTTGATAAATTGGAAGACTGGGCATCAAAATGGCAGATGAAATTTAATGTGGAGAAGTGCAAGGTTATGCACCTAGGGAAGAACAACCCAAACTATGGTTACACGATGCAAGGTTCCACATTAGGAACCACCACCCAAGGAAAAAGATTTAGGCGTCCTTGTGGATACCATGTTAAAAACCCTCGGCCAGTGTGCAGCGGCGGCCAAGAGAGCAAATAGAATGCTAGGTATGATAAGGAAAGGAATGGAAAATAAAACAAAAAGATATTATAATGCCTCTATATCGTTCCATGGTGAGACCGCACCTTGAATATTGTGTGCAATTCTGGTCGCCGTATCTTAACAAGGATATAGCGATTTTAGAAAAGGTTCAGAGAAGAGCCACCAAAATGGTAAAGGGGATGGAAGGCTACTCCTATGAAGAGAGGCTAAAAAGGTTGGGGCTCTTTAACCTGGAAAAGAGACGGCTGAGGGGAGATATGATAGAAGTCTATAAATTAATGAACGGAGTGGAACGGGTAAACGTAGATCGATTGTTTACCTTATCCGAATATAGAAAGACTAGGGGACATGCAATGAAGCTACAGGGTTAAAACTATTTAAAGACTAATAAAAGAAAATATTTTTTTCACTCAACGTGTAATCAAACTCTGGAATTTGTTACGGAGGATGTAGTAAAGGCTGTTAGTGTAGCTGGGTTTAAAAAAGGTTTTGGACAAGTTCCTGGAGGAAAGGTCCATAAACCATTATTAAGAAGGGACCCAGGATATCAATGCTTGAACCAATACAAGCATTGTGGAACCTGTGTCCCTTGGGGAAACTGCTAGGTACGTATGACCTAGATTGGCCACTGTTGGAAACAGAATACTGGGCTTGATGGACCTTGGTCTGACCCAGTATGGCATATCTTATGTTCTTATGTTCTTAGGATGAGGACTGAGTAGAGGCCCTTAGATTTAGCCAGGGTCAAGTCATTGGAGACTTTTGTAAGAGCCGTTTCAGTGGAGTGTAGGGGACGGAAGCTGAATTGAAGTGGGTCCAGGAGGGCCTGGGAGGTGAGGAAGTCGAGGCAGCGGCGGTGGACTGCTTCATTCTATATGAAGGGAAGGAGGGAGATGGGTCGATAGTTAGAGGGACAGGTGGGATCGAGTGAGGGTTTCTTGAGGAGAGGTGTGACATCATCATGTTTGAAGTCATCGGGGACAGTTGCAGTGGAGAGTGAAAGGTTGAGAATGTGAGAGATGGAGGGGACAAAGGTGGGGGAGATGGGGTGTAGGAGATGGGTGGGGATAGGGTCAGAGGAACAGGTGGTGGGTTTGGATGAGGAAAGAAGGAGAGCGGTTTCCTCTTCTGAGATTGTAGGGAAGGAGGAGAGGGTAGCAGAGGAGGTATGGGTGGGAAGGGCGAGTTGGGGAGGGGGGCAGATAAGGAGGTGAGGAAATGAAGGGTAATCTTTTGGATTTTGTCATGGAAGTAGTCTGCTAGGGTTTAGGCAGAAAGGGAGGGCGGGACTGGGGGCGGGGGGCACCTTGAGGAGAGAACTGAGGGTATTAAAGAGGCGGCGAGGGTCAGAGGCAAGGGAGTTAGTCAGATGGATGTAGTATTCTTGTTTGGCAAGTGCTATGGCTGATTGGAAGGAGCCAAGCATGAATTTGAAGTGTAGAAGGTCTTCCGGGGAGTGGGATTTGGTCCAAACACGTTCAGCAGAACGGGTACAGGTGCGTAAATAGCGGGTGGTGGGTGAAAGCCAAGGCTGGGGAACAGAATGTCTGACAGGGCATGGGGTCGGAGGGGCAAGAGTGTCAAGAGCAGAGCATAGTGCAGCATTATAAGAGGATACTGCTTTGTCGACGGGTTTGGAGGACAAAATGGAGGAAAGAGATGGAGAAATGGCAGAGGAGAGGGTCAAGGGATCAATATTATGAAGGTTTCTAAATAGGACGGAGGAGACAGGACGAGGTTGAGACAATGGAAGCTGAAGATTAAAGGTTAAAAGATATAAGAACATAAGATATGCCATACTGGGTCAGACCAAGGTCCATCAAGCCCAGTATTCTGTTTCCAACAGTGGCCAATCTAGGTCATATGTACCTAGCAGTTTTCCCAAGGGACACAGGTTCCACAATGCTTGTATTGGTTCACGCATTGATATCCTGGGTCCTTTCTTAATAATGGTTTATGGACCTTTCCTCCAGGAACTTGTCCAAACCTTTTTTAAACCCAGCTACACTAACAGCCTTTACTACATCCTCAGGTAACAAATTCCAGAGTTTGATTACACGTTGAGTGAAAAAATATTTTCTTTTATTAGTCTTAAATAGTTTACCCTGTAGCTTCATTGCATGTCCCCTAGTCTTTCTATATTCTGATAAGGTAAACAATCGATCTACGTTTACCTGTTCCACTCCGTTCATTAATTTATAGACTTCTATCATATCTCCCCTCAGCCGTCTCTTTTCCAGGTTAAAGAGCCCTAACCTTTTTAGCCTTTCTTCAAAGGAGTATCCTTCCATCCCCTTTACCATTTTGGTGATTCTTCTCTGAACCTTTTCTAAAATCGCTATATCCTTTTTAAGATACGGCGACCAAAATTGCACACAATATTCAAGGTGCGGTCTCACCATGGAACGATATAGAGGCATTATAATAATATCTTTTATTTTATTTTCCATTCCTTTCCTTATCATACCTAGCATTCTATTTGCTCTCTTGGCCGCTGCTGCACACTGGGCCGAGGGTTTTAACATGGTATCCTCAATGACGCCTAAATCTTTTTCCTGGGTGGTAGTTCCTAATGTGGAACCTTGCATCATGTAACCATAGTTTAGGTTGTTCTTCCCTAGGTGCATAACCTTGCACTTGTCCACATTAAATTTCATCTGCCATTTTGATGCCCAGTCTTCCAATTTATCAAGATCCTCTTGCAATTTTCCACAATCCTCTTGGGTTTTAACAACTTTAAATAGTTTTGTGTCATCTGCAAATTTGATAACCTAACTCGTTATTCCACTTTCCAGGTCATTTATGAATATGTCAAAAAGCAGCGGAACCAGCACAGATCCCTGGGGTACACCACTATTCACGTTTCTCCATTGGGAAAATTGGCCATTTAGCCCTACCCTCTGCTTTCTATCTTTTAACCAGTTCCTGATACACAATAGTACACTGCCTCCTATCCCATGACTCTTGAGTTTTGCCAAAAGTCTCTCATGAAGGACCTTGTCAAAGGCTTTCTGAAAGTCCAGATACACAATATCAACCGACTCACCTTTGTCCACCTGATTATTCACTCCTTCAAAAAAACATAACAGATTAGTAAGACAAGATCTTCCTTGTCTAAAGCCATGCTGGCTGTCTCCCATTAGGTCATTATTATCTACATGCTGAGTAATTTTATTCTTTATGATGGTTTCTACCATTTTTCCCGGTACTGACGTCAGGCTCACCGGTCTGTAGTTTCCTGGATCACCCCTGGAACCCTTTTTAAAAATTGGTGTTACATTGACGATCCTCCAATCTTCAGGTATTAGAGATGATTTTAATGATAGTTCACAGATTACTAATAGCAGGTCTGCAATCTCATATTTCAGTTCTTTCAACACCCTTGGATGTATACCATCCGGCCCAGGTGATTTGCTACTCTTCAGTTTATCTAATAGTTGTAATACATCTTCCCTATGTATCGATATTTCCTTCAATTCTTCCGCACCTTTAAATACCACTTCAGTCATGGGTAACATCCCTACATCTTCCTCAGTAAAGACCGAAGCAAAGAATTCATTCAGTCTCTCCGCTATCGCCTTGTCGCCTCTTAGTGCTCCTTTAACCCCTTTATCATCTAATGGGCCAACTGACTCTCTCACAGGTTTTTTGCTACGAATGTACTTGAAAAGGTCTTTACTTCGCGTTTTTGCTTCCGCAGCAAGCTTCTTCTCAAATTCTCCCTTTGCCTGCCTTATCAATGCCTTGCATTTGACTTGCCAGTGCTTGTGCTGTTTCCAGGTTTCGTCGTTTGGCTCTTTTTTCCATTTCCTGAAAGATGCTTTTTTGGCAACAACAGCCTCTCTGACCTCACCTTTAAACCATGCTGGCAGTTTTTTGGACTTCCTTCCACTTTTCTTAAAGCGTGGAATACAGCTGGTCTGGGCTTCCAAGATAGTATTTTTCAACAACAGCCAAGCCTGATGTACGTCTTTAACCTTTGCAACTGCTCCTTTTAGTTTTTTCTTAACTGTTTTCCTCATTTTATCATAGTCTCCCTTTCGAAAGTTAAAAGGTAGTACTGTGGATTTCCTTACTATCCCTCCTCCACTAATTAAATCAAAGGCAATCATGCTATGATCACTATTGCCAAGTGGCCCCAACAACCTTATCTCTTGCACTAGATCTGGTGTTCCACTAAGGACTAGGTCTAATATGGCTTCCCCTCTGGTCGGTTCATAAACCAGCTGCTCCAAGAAGCAGTCATTTATTTCATCTAGGAACTTTATCTCCCTAGCATGTCCTGACGTGACACTGACCCAGTCGATACCGGGGTAGTTGAAATCACCCATTATTATTACTGCGCTGTAACGTTTGCTAGCTTCCTTGATTTCTTTGAACATTTCATCATCCATTTGGTCATTCTGGCCAGGCGGTCGATAGTACACCCCCACTGCCATCACCTTTCCCCTTTTACATGGAATTTCAATCCATATAGATTCTACAGCAGATTTTGTTTCCTGCAAAACTTTAATCCTTTCTGACTCAATGCCCTCTCTAACATAGAGAGCAACCCCTCCACCAATTTGATCAGCTCTATCATTACGATATAGTTTGTACCCAGGTATCACAGTGTCCCACTGGTTGTCCTCCTTCTACCATGTCTCTGATATTCCAATCATATCTAACCTTTCATTTAGTGCTATATATGCTAACTCTCCCATCTTATTTTTTAGACTTCTAGCATTTGCATACAAGCATTTTAGAGAATGTATTTTATTCATATTAATTTGGCTATTGTTAGACATGGGTAATTTGGGATCTTTAAGCTCTGTCTGCTCCATACTCGAGGGCATTTGGGCTAGTTTACTCTTTTGTGGAACCTCTCTGCTTTTGGTAGTATTCTTCAAAGATACATTCTTCTGAACCATCCGCTCTTGGGCGACTATCGGCTTTCCCCTAATATCTAGTTTAAAAGCTGCTCTATCTCCTTTTTAAAGGTTAATGCCAGCAGCCTGGTTCCATCCCAGTTAAGGTGAAGCCCATCCCTTCGGAAGAGCCCCTCCTTTCCCCAGAATGTTCCCCAGTTCCTAACAAATCCAAAACCCTCATCTCTGCACCATTGTCTCATCCACGCATTGAGACTCCGGAGCTCTGCCTGCCTTTTGGGTCCTGCGCGTGGAACAGGAAGCATTTCGGAGAACGCTACCCTGGAAGTTCTGGATTTCAACTTCCTACCTAAAAGCCTAAATTTAGCCTCCAGAACCTCCCTACCACATTTTCCTATGTCATTGGTACCGACATGTACCAAGACAGCAGACTCCTCCCCAGCACTATCTAAGACCGTATCTAGGTGGCGCGTGAGGTCCGCTACCTTCGCATCAGGCAGGCATGTTACCAGGCGATCCTCAAGTCCACCAGCCACCCAGCTATCTACATGCCTAATGATCGAATCACCAACTATAACGGCTGTCCTAACTCTTCCCTCATGGGCACATGGCCCTGGAGATGATGGTCGGATGAGGGAAGGATTGAGTTGTGGAAGTTAGAGGGAGAGGAACTGGAGAAGAGTATCAGGTAAAGGCAGTGGCCGTGCAGGTGGGTTGGGGTAGGGGAGCAAAGTTGGAGGTCAAACGAGGAGGTGAGGGCGAGGAACTAGAGTGTGGGGATTGGAGGGGTTTTCAACATGAATATTGAAATCGCCAAGAATAAGGGTGGAGGAAGAGGGATCCAGAAAGACGGAAAGCCAGGAGTCGAAGTTGTTAAGGAAGGTCGATTTGGATGTGTCGGGTGAGCGATAGATAACAGCAACTCGGAGGGGAAGTGGTGTGAAGAGGCGAATGGAGTGGACTTCAAAGGAGAGGTAGGGGTGTGACTGAGGCAGTGGGAGGCATTGGAATTGGCAAGAGGGAGAAAGTAGAAGCCCAACACCACCACCGCGGCCAATGGATCGAGGTGTGTGGGAGAACTGGTAGCCTCCGTGGCAGAGAGCAGCAGCGGATGTGGTATCATCTGGGAGGATCCAGGTCTCGGTTAGGGCAAGAAGGTGTAGCGCATTAGAGATGAAGAGATCATGAATAAAAGGAAGTTTTTTGGAGACTGAGCATGCGTTCCATAGGGCACATGAGAATGGGTGGGAGGAGGGGGGACAGAGAGGGATATGGATAAGGTTGGACAAGTTACGTGAGGACTTCTTTCCAGAGTAAGACAGCGGTTTAGGGGAGTCGTTACGTGAGGACCTATTGTCAGATCTATTGTCAGAGTAATGCAGAGATCGAGGGGGGCTAGGGTATGGGTAGGTGTCTCTGGATGAGTTTGCTCTCCGTGAGGGACATGAGGGAGGGGAAGTGAAAGGGGGATGAAGAGGGTTATGTGATTTCCTTTTAGAGTGCGACTGACCTCTGGGGGGAGGGGTAGGGTTGGGGTTGATATCTTTGGATGAGTGATTGGGGCATGAGTGAGGGTGGCGGAAGGGGAAAGGAAAGTATGGATGAGATTAGATAGGGTACGTGATAATCTCTTATTAGAGTGAGACAGGGTTGGGGTTGATGTCTCTGGGTGAGAGATTGGGGCGTGAGTGCAGGGGGTGGAAGGAGAGAGGAGAAGGATATGGATGAGGTTAGATAAGGTGCAAGAAGAACTCTTCTTTAGAATGAGACAGAAATTGAGGGGGGCCAGGGCTGGGGTTAATATTAACTGATGAGAGAAGGAGAAGGAGTAGTAGAGAGTGGGGTAAAGCGGAGGCAGAACGGCGTAAGCCAGGATGGGGTTGCCTTAGGGAGAGAGGGGCTGGTTGAATGAGGGGGAGGGTTTGATGAAGCTCAAGAGCAGATACCAGGTTAGAGGACAGAATGGAGGGAGAAGTGAGGAAGGTAGAGGGAGAGTAGGGGGGAGAGGAGTGAGGGTGCTGGTAGGAGGGCAGACAGTTGGGAAGAATGAGGAAGAGAAGGACGATGTGATGTGGGGCCATGGAAGTGGGGGGCTATGCAGTGTGTGTCAACTTACAAGCAATGAAGTGACTATGCAGCGTATGTTAACTCACAAGCAATGAAGTGACTATGCAGCGTATGTTAACTCACAAGCAATGAAGTGACTATGCAGCGTATGTTAACTCACAAGCAATGAAGTGACTATGCAGCGTATGTTAGCTACAAGAAATGAGGTGACTAAGGCTTCTATACACTATGCAGTGTAGTTGAGTTACAGCTGGGTACTACACGCTATGCAGTATTTCTTAAAACAACAAGCAATGGGTAGTGGGGGACTATAGCCAGTGCAACAAGGGTCAATGTGAGCAATGGGTCGCAAGTACAATGTAGGCAGTGGGTAGCATGTTTGATGCAAGTAGTGTCCAGCAAAGCAGCAAATGTTCAAGTAAAGCAGCAGTGTTAACCTATGAGCAATGAGGCAACAATGGTTGTCCAGGCAAGCAGCAATGATTGTTTAGTAAAGTAGCAATTGTTCAGGCAAAGCAAGCATGTTCAGGCAAGCAAAGCAAAGTAGCAAATATTCAGGCAAAGCAGCATGTGTTAACCTATAAGCAATGAGGTAGCAATGGATTGTACAGGCAAGCAGCAATGAGGTAGCAATGGATTGTCCAGGCAAGCAGCAAATGACTGTCCAGCAAAGTAGGAATGTTCAGGCAAAGCAGCACTGCTAACCTATAAGCAATGGGGCAACGATGGGTTTTCTAGGCAATCAGTAGGTGATGATAACCTACAAGCAATGAGGCAGCAATGGATTGCTACAGGTAGTGAGATGGGGGTGAGGCAGCGGAGGTGTTTGAGCTGCTTACCCGTGTTGTAGGGTGCAGAGTGGACGGTTGACAAGTTGTTCTTGAGGAGAGGAGTTCGGCATGCCTAAGGGCCGTGCCAAAGGGCTCTTTGGTGTGGCCCTTAGGCGCAAGGCCCTGGGCGAGGGGGGCTCTAAATAGGGAGACCCTCACTCCTCCCACAGCCCGGATTGGGCTGGAGCTCCTGCACACACGGCTGGGTTGAGGAGGCCGGGAGAGAGCCAGAGTCGGTGCGATCGGGCGATTCAGCCCCTCCCACAGCCCCGATTGGGCTGGAGCTCCTGCACAAGCGGCTGGGTTGAGGAGGCCGGGAGAGAGCTGGTGTCGGTGCGATTGGGCGATTCAGCCCCTCCCATAGCCCCGATTGGGCTGGAGCTCCTGCACATGCGGCTGGGTTGAGTAGGCCGGGAGAGAGCCGGCGTCAGTGCGATTGGGCGATTCAGCCCCTCCCACAGCCCCGATTGGGCTGGAGCTCCTGCACACGCGGCTGTCTGGCATCTAGAAATTGTTTTAATATCTCTGAATTGCCCAAGCTCTAATGAGACTTTTCAAGGCAAGATATCTTGCTATTTAAAAACAAAGAGCCTGATATTCAACGGCAGCAACTAGCGCTGCTATGGCAGCTAGCTGTTGCCACTGAACATTATTGAGTGCTGGGGCCATATCCAGAACCTGGCACTGAATATCCAGGTTGTCCAGATAGCGATGAAGATAACCAGTCAGCGGCAATATTCAGCTGCTGCCCAGTTAGCTTCAGTGGCAAAAGTTAGGTCAGTCTTTGTTGTGCCTGTCTTTTGCCACTTTGCCATAACCGAGCAGCAGCTCAATATTGCCATTGCCCAGTTATCGCCGGGTGTCACCCCTGCTCTGCCCCCGGGGCATGCAGCGGCGGCACCCGGGGATATTCCCTGGACACCATGTCTGCTAACCATGTTAATCCCTTTGAATACTGGGCCCAGAATAATTTGGGTTTGCTCCCTCTTCCACGAAACTGCCCACACTATAAACTTCCCCTGAATAACAGATTTCATGCAATCCTATAACACTGAGTAGTTCATCTCTCCATTCTCATTGAATTAAAAATGTCTTTTATGTCACTCATTATCGAATCTCCAATTTCTGGTTCCTCCAACATATTATCAGTCAGTCTCGGGGCAGTTTCTCCAATTGGGTTAGTTTTGCACATACTATGACAGTCATGAACTTCACTTCTAAGGCAGGGTATGTGGAGTATGATCTCAGTTTCTCAAATTTACTGCTAATGCACAGTACTTGGATCATGCCAAAGAGAGCTTCCTTTTGGAGTTCATAAGATGTAACATGTATGGATAGTTTGTCAAGACGGGCTTGGAAATTATTCTTTATCAAACCTGAGACTCCCAATATGATGGGAAATATTTCTGTATCTTTCTTCCACATTTTCTTATTTATTTATTTACATTCTCTTATACACCGCGCTATTCTGCATCAGTGCAGTTTACATTGAACAAACTGAAATTACATTGAACAGGGCATTATAACTTGGAGATAACTATTTTACAGGGAACATGGGCTATGGAGGATTAAGTGGCTTGCCCAAGACCACAAGGAGCACCTGTGGGACTAGAAACCCCAGTCCTTCCGGCCCAAGATTGCTGTCCTCTAGTGGGATTTGAACCCCCGACTTTCCGGCCTGAAGTACCTTGCCCCAACCACTAGGCCACTCTCTCCACTTCTTGGTCTCTCACTGCATTTCTTGGTACTTCAGGATCTTCTGCCTCTCCACGCTATTCACAGAATAATCACTCAGAACCGACATCTCTATTACCAATGCCGTTCTGGTATTTTTCTCCTTTGCCACTATGTTCAGTTTCCTCGCATCCTGTTTCTTATTCTTCGGAATGGGAATGTCCCAGGTGATCACAACCTCTGTATTCTCTGTAATTCTCTTAGAGTTATGATCCCAGTGCTTTTTAGGCACAGTGATGTTGCAGTATTTACAGAGTTTCCAATATATGAGGTGTGCTACTTTGTTCTGCCTTTCCGTATAGAAATTTTCTGCCATCAGAACTTCACAGCCAGCTATGAGGTGAGTTACTGTTTCCAGGTCTTTCTTACAGTATCGACATATGTCTGTGTTACCATTTTTTTCAATGCTTGCTGTAAACCATCTAGTCCATAATCCATTGTCCTGGGCTGCAACTATTAATGTCTCGTCCTTCGGTTTCAGTTCACCTCTCCTTAAGCATTCATGTTCAGTGGCAACAGCTAGCTGCCATAGCAGCGCTAGTTGCTGCCGCTGAATATCAGGCTCTTTGTTTTTAAATAGCAAGATATCTTGCCTTGAAAAGTCTTATTAGAGCTTGGGCAATTTAGAGATATTAAAATAATTTCTAGATGCCAGACAGCCGCGTGTGTAGGAGCTCCAGCCCAATCGGGGCTGTGGGAGAGGATGAATCGCCCGATCGCACTGACGCCGGCTCTCTCCCGGCCTACTCAACCCAGCCGCGTGTGCAGGAGCTCCAGCCCAATCGGGGCTGTGGGAGGGGCTATCGCCTTGTCACCTCTTAATGCCCCTTTAATCCCTCTATCATCTAATGGACCAACTGACTCTCTCACAGGTTTTTTGCTACAAATGTATTTGAAAAAGTCTTTATTACACGTTTTTGCTTCCACAGCAAGTTTCTTCTCAAATTCTCTCTTTGCCTGCCTTATCAATGCCTTGCATTTAACTTTCCAGTGCTAGTGCTGTTTTCTGTTTTCGTCATTTGGCTCTTTTTTCCATTTCCTGAAAGATGCTTTTTTGGCAACAACAGCCTCTCTGATCTCACCTTTAAACCATGTTGGCAGTTTCTTGGATTTCCTTCCACTTTTCTTAAAGCGTGGAATACAGCTGGTCTGGGCTTCCAAGATAGAATTTTTAAACAACACCCAAGCTTGATGTAAGTCTTCAACCTTTGCAACTGCTCCTTTTACTTTTTTCTTAACTATTTTTCTCATTTTATTATAGGGGTATGTTTACTAAACCGCGGTAACGTAGCAGTGGCTACGTTAACGCGTGCTAACATTACCAGATGCAATGTTAGCGCGCATTAATGTCTCCGGCAGCGTTAAATCCCGCAGAGAGTGGAGAGAGGGCGGAGAGAAGAGGTCAATGGGCGGGGAGTGGGCGGGGAGAGGCTCCTGCTACACTAACACGGTGAACTGAAGGGCTGAACATTACCGCGAGTGAAAACCTGTCAGCAGACGCACATTTTGCAGGAGAGAGAAACCATTTCAGTGTCAGCAATGTACACCATAGGCAGGGAGCCCAAAAAAAGTGATAGTAGTGCTACATGTGCAGCAACAGCATAGTGCCCAGGTATGAAAGGGCAGTATGGCTATGCTGCAAATGGGGCATAGGGGGATGAAAGTGGGACATACAATGGGGCAACTTGGGCACAGGGTGGGCTAGGCAGATGCCTAGGAACGCAAAATCTGGAAATCAGCAAGACAGCAACTGACCAAGATCAAACAAGCCCACGAGTCTGTGTCCCACAGTGTCCCATCCAGTGGACATTACCCAGCAGGTACCCCAAAGGGCACATAACATTGCCAGGCGGTGCCCGGCGGAAGCGTGGATGTCTATGTAGGCAACCCTACCCAAGACCCCACACCCTAGGCAGTCGTCTACCTGCACACTGGACAGCCTGGGACTGCACACCACCAGCACCACCAGCATATGGGCATGTCAGCATGGTGGGGGAGGGGTCCTTGTGGTGGAGGGGACAGTGGCATCTGCCCACAGAAGACCAAGGCGAAGCCCTGTTCAGTTGAGTGGCCTGCAGTGCAACAGAGAAGATCTGTCTGATGAACAGTCATGCCATCCCAAGGGACTGACTTGCTTTTGTGGCAACAGTATGATGCAGTACACATAGCCAGTGTGTCCTGGGGCAGAAGGTCACAGGTTCAAGTCCCAGCTTTGGCTCCTGCAGGCCATGTCCCTGCATTTTACACCACATTGTACATACAACATAAACATGTGCACTCCGTAGAACATCGGCCAACATGGGCACAAACACCCATACCCACAGGCTCCACTATCCAAAGCCACATGGAGAGTCAGGCTGTTGGGCCAGGAACAGAGAAGCACTTACCACCAAAGCAACTACTACTAGCACCTGCATACCTTAGCAATTCCTGCACTGTGCTCAGGACTAGTGTGGTGGGCAGGGCTGTCAAACACCACTATCTTTGCACAATGCTGAAATATGAGTGGGAGTGTGTGTATGTCTATCCATTGTTTTGTGGCTGCCTACTCCTCACTGGGCCCACCGTTTCCAGTGTTAGCTTGTCAATGTGCATAATGAGGAGCAAGGTATTGTGGGTATGGTCCAGACTGGGCAGAATGCATCTGAACAGGGTGTGGGGCAATGGCTGGGACATTGTAGGGCTCGACCACCACCTGCATGGGCAGGGTGGCCACAGCATGTCATGCTGGGAGGTCACTCTCACCCTGACTGAGCAGTGACCATGGCATGTATAGGTTCCCACAGAGTGCTATATAGTGTTTCTCTCAAGTGATATCTGTGTGTTCCTTGTTCTGTGGCCCAATCACTGAGATATCTGTTTGGGGTCTGTGCTTATATCCCACTTATGAGTGCACATAGTTTCTCTGGGGACATATACTATAGACTAGCTAGCAGACTGTCTGCAGTCAGCATGTGTATGGCTGGACTGCAGTGCAGCAGGTGCAAACTGATTGTATCCTCTGCTGGTAAATGTCAGATTGTGGTCGGGGGCAGCTGCTTTTCCAGGCCTACTGTCAGTGCCTGTGTGGTAAGTACAGATCTGAATCAACTGTCCTGGATGCTGTTCTTTCGCCAGCAGGACTGGGGTTGATGGTCCCACAGTTCTTTATCATACCCCTCTACTGCCTCCATTACAAAGATGTAGAGTGTGGGTCTGTTGGGGACAGTTCCTGTCCACCACCTTGACCCAGACAGGGTGGGTTGGTAAGTGGTGCTACATAATCCGCATGTGGGTCCAGACACCCCCCTGCTCTTATAACAACTGACCATGGCAACAACACTGGATATGCTTAAGTTGGGTGGCTCCTGGTCCCTAAGGGCTAGATGTGACTGGGGAATACAGATGGACACAGGATTATCTTAGGTGTGGCTGCAAGGAATACCTGTCACACACTGGCAATGATAAGGTTCTGCAGCAAAGCCTATCTCAAGCAACTCGGGTACTGCGGACCTGGTGCTGGCCACCCCACCTCACCCTCAGGGTGAACACAGAACCGGCACAATGGCATGGTGTGTGGCTACTCTGTGCCAGTATCACACACGGTCAGTTCCTCCTACCATGCTGAGGTGCTGGAGAGCTGCATACCACATCTGGTAATCAGATGTAGACTGCTGTTCTGCATGTGCATTGCATCATGGCTACTGGTGGGTTTAACCTATCCTGGTGGACACAGCAGACAGTTTGTGCGGTGACCTGCAGTCTTTCTGTAGGCAGCCATTGCTGAAACAGAAGCCATAGAGGTACAGCCAACTGGTTAATACAATGGCATCCTAGGCAGAAGTCATGGGTTCAATCTCTCCGTGGTCTCATTTTATTAGGCCTGTCTGAGGCAAGTCCTTTTCATTCCTGTGACAGTCATATCTCTGCAGATCTGTGCTGCCAGCACATAGTACCCTCATCACAGTTGCAAGCCATCCTTCTGCCCGTCTATCTGCGTCTGTCAGCTGTGTAGCGTCCTGTCTTCATGTGCTGGCTGCTACCCCATGTCCTGCACTGGTATCCTTTTCTCCATTGCGGCTCTTCATGCTTGCCTCTCCTGTGTCTGCTCTGCATGGCACTACTACTCCTCTGTCTTCCTATCTTGCCACCTCTACCTCCACTGGTGGAAACATATACCCATCCTCTTCCACCCACTGTCATTGTAGCACTTTACATTGCCAACACCCTGTGCATCGGTACAGCTGCCTCCAATATGTTTGTCCATTTTGCCCGCTGCCACATCGGCGGCATACAGATTTTGCAGGTCCACCAGTTCCCAACTCTACTTCCTTCCATCACTTGTCCATTGCCTTTCCTTGGTGCTCTGTGCAGTGTTAGGGTTACATCAGATTTTTTCCCCTTAAATTTCATGCTTGTCAACGTGGGGCACCTTACTGCCCTTAGGCACCATATCTTGGGTCACCTTAACATCCTTAGGGCACCTTAGGTTACGGCACCTTACGAGGTGCCTTACCCTGAGGCGCCTTTTAGGGCACCTTATAAGGCGCTCTATAAGGCACCTTATAAGGCGCTCAATAAGGCACCTTATAAAGCTTTGTAATGTGTTTTGTTTCTCAGCTTTAACGTGCAATGTCCCGCTAACGTGCGCTAACTGGCCAAGGTGCCCTTTAACACGCGTTACACGGCCATTGCTACCCTAACGCGGTACGCCCACTTCCTTATATGGCATTACTCACGTTAACGCTGCACTTATCGCCGGTAACTTTACCGCAGTTTAGTAAACATACCCCATAGTCTCCCTATCAAAAGTTAAAAGGCAGTACTGTGGATTTCTTTACCATCCCTCCTCCATTAATTAAATCAAACATGATCTTGCTATGATCACTATTGCCAAGTGGCCCCAAACACCCTTATCTCTTGCACCAGATCTGCTGTTCCACTAAGGACTAGGTCCAAAATGGCTTCCACTCTGGTTGGTTCATGAACCAGCTGCTCCAAGAAGCAGTCATTTATTTCATCCAGAAACTTTATCTCCCTAGCATGTCCTGCCGTGACAATGACCCAGTCAATACCAGGGTAATTGAAATCACCCATTATTATTACTGTGCTGTAACTTTTGTTAGCTTCCCTAATTTTTTTTGAACATTTCATCATCCATTTGTTCATTCTGGCCAGGCGGTTGATAGTACACCCCTACTGCCATCGCCTTCCCCCTTTTACATGGAATTTCAATCTATAGAGATTCTACACCAAATTTTGTTTCCTGCAAAAAACTTTAATCCTTTGTAACTCAATGCCCTCTCTAACAAAGAGTGCAACCCCAGGATCTATCATTGCAAAATAGTTTGTACTAGGTATCACAGTGTCCCACTGGTTGTCCTCCTTCCACCATGTCTCCAAGATACCAATCATATCTAACCTCTCATTTAGACTTCTAGCATTGCATACAAGCATTTTAGAGACTATATTATATTCATATTAATCTGGCTATTGGTAGGCATGGGTAAATTGGAATCTTTAAGCTCTGTCTGCTCTGTACTCAAGGGCATTTGAGCTACCTTTGTCTTTATTGGAACCTCTCTGCTGATGTGCCCTAACTTCATTTTTTTGGTAGTATCGTTTAAGGATAAATTGTTCCGAACCATGCGCTCTTGGGTGACTGTCGGCTCTCCCCTATTATCTAGTTTAAAAGCTGCTCTATCTTCTTTTTAAAGGTTAATGCCAGCAGCCAGGTTCCATCCCGGTTAAGGTGAAGCCCATCCCTTTGGAAGAGCCCCTCCTTTCCCCAGAATGTTCCCCAATTCCTAACAAATCCAAAACCCTCATCTTTGCACCATCGTCTCATCCACACATTGAGACTCCGGAGCTCTGCCTGTCTTTTGGGTCCTGCGCTTGGAATGGGAAGCATTTCAGAAAACGCTACCCTAGAAGTTCTGGATTTCAACTTAAGAACATAAGATATGCCATACTGGGTCAGACCAAGGTCCATCAAGCCCAGTATTCTGTTTCCAACAGTGGCCAATCTAGGTCATAAGTACCTAGCAGTTTCCCCAAGAGACACAAGTTCCATAATGCTTGTACTGGGTCAAGCATTGATATCTTCGGTCACTTCTTAATAATGGTTTATGGACCTTTCCTCCAAGAACTTGTCCAAACCTTTTTTAAACCCAGCTACACTAACAGCCTTTACTACATCCTCCGGTAACAAAATTCCAGAGTTTGATTACACGTTGAGTGAAAAAATATTTTCTTTTATTAGTCTTAAATAGTTTACCCTGTAGCTTCATTGCATGTCCCCTAGTCTTTCTATATTCTGATAAGGTAAACAAGCGATCTACGTTTACCCGTTCCACTCCGTTCATTAATTTATAGACTTCTATCATATCTCCCCTCAGCCGTCTCTTTTCCAGGTTAAAGAGCCCTAACCTTTTTAGCCTTTCTTCATAGGAGTATCCTTCCATCCCCTTTCCCATTTTGGTGGCTCTTCTCTGTACCTTTTCTAAAATCGCTATATCCTTTTTAAGATACGGTGACCAGAATTGCACACAATATTCAAGGTGCGGTCTCACCATGGAACGATATAGAGGCATTATAATATCTTTTGTTTTATTTTCCATTCCTTTCCTTATCATACTGTGATAAGGAAGCTTATCATAGCTCAGGAAGGAGCTATAGAAAAGGTGAAGTGACTCTGAACAAGCAGCCTGTCAGTTCTGGTAGAAATAAGAAAACAGAATTTTCCCACAAAAGACTACCAGTCCCAGAATGCACCAGGTTTCCATTAGAGGAGCTGAAGTGGGGAAACGTGTGTTCAATCAGGAGGGCTATGAGGTAATCCCTAAGCACTCATCTCAAAGGGCAGGGCCTGATTCAGCACAGCTGCGCTGTGTTAGGGAGGAGCACTCATCTAGGCAGAATAAAGGTAGAGTTTATTCTACAGAGAATTATCCTGAGAATCAGCTTGAGCTTGATCATCTTCATCATCAGGAGGATCATCAGAAGCAGAAGCCAAACCGGACGGACAGAGAGGGAAAGAAACCCTTTGGAAGAAGGAAGAGAAAAGCCTTTGATAGGTCTAGAAGAGTCCAGAGCAGTACGTATACTGGGAGGCATTCCAAGGGCCAGCATACACCATTGGACTGGGGAAAGCCAGAGGAATGGCGCTGTAGAGCTAGGAATCTCCAGACGGTACCTGTGAGAGAGACGGCTGCACGTGGAAGGGACCCTAAGACCCGTGCCAGAAGGTATGTGAAGAGAGATCCAGTGTCCAGGGATCTGGATTGGAAGGCTGGACATAAGAACTGGACTACATACTGGCCAGGCTATAAAGAGAGGAACTCTAACAGCAATGGAAGCTCAGGTATGAACACTGATCTATGCCCTAGCTATAACCTTGAAAGATAGCAGGGAAACAAGTATTCTCCTGAAAGTGCTCCATTGGGACATTCATCTGTGCCAATCCATGATATTGAACCCATGCTTGTTAAAGAAGAGGGGGTGATAGCAGATGAAAAATCTGTTTACATGGACTGCTCTCTGTCTAAACTCCTTTGGTGATTTTCTGTTATAAAGTACAGCAAACATCACAAAGAAATACAAACTTGTTCTTTAATCTACTCAGAAAAGCTCCTGAGTAGTATTTTTTTAGCCACGCAGTAGAAAGCAAACCAGCTAAGGGGTTTCAGCTGGATAACTGCTAGCAATTGAGCCTTACCTAATTGCTTGTGAGCTAGGAGAGAATCACTTCTAAATCTATGTGGGAAGATATAAGAAGTTATCCTGAAAAGAACAGTTTTTTTTCTTTCTTTGTGGCTTTTGGTTTGTTGTTTGATACTTGCTAAGAGAATATTAGCTAAGCCTACAGAAAAGACCAGTTTATCATCAACCAGGTCTTATTTCTTTTGCTTTGATTGCCTGATAAGTTAAAATGTTGTTTTCCTGATTTTGTTTTCCAAGTTTAACACTGAAAGCAAGTAACCTGATTTATGTGCTACCAAGCATATCTGTGTTGGGAGAAATAACCCCATAAATAAATATCTTATTGGCTTTACCCAAAAGCACAACTAATTATTGTGAGCAGCTGTGTCTGCTGTGAATGAACTGCATTGCCCACAATCCCTTGCAAATCATATAGATATCTGCACTTGCCAAGACTGTGAAGATTCTCACCCAGGCAGCCGTCTGACAATACCTAGCATTCTATTTGCTCTCTTGGCCGCCGCTGCACACTGGGCCGAGGGTTTTAACATGGTATCCACAATGACGCCTAAATCTTTTTCCTGGGTGGTGGTTCCTAATGTGGAACCTTGCATCGTGTAACCATAGTTTGGGTTGTTCTTCCCTAGGTGCATAACCTTGCACTTGTCCACATTAAATTTCATCTGCCATTTTGATGCCCAGTCTTCCAATTTATCAAGATCCTCTTGCAATTTTTCACAATCCTCTTGGTTTTAACAACTTTAAATAGTTTTGTGTCATCTGCAAATTTGATAACCTCACTCGTTATTCCATTTTCCAGGTCATTTATGAATATGTCAAAAAGCAGCGGACCCAGCACAGATCCCTGGGGTACACCACTATTCACCTTTCTCCATTGGGAAAATTGGCCATTTAGCCCTACCCTCTGCTTTCTATCTTTTAACCAGTTCCTGATCCACAATAGTACACTGCCTCCTATCCCATGACTCTTTAGTTTTGCCAAAAATCTCTGATGAGGGACCTTGTCAAAGGCTTTCTGAAAGTCCAGATACACAATATCAACTGACTCACCTTTGTCCACCTGTTTATTCACTCCTTCAAAAAAACATAACAGATTAGTAAGACAAGATCTTCCTTGTCTAAAGCCATGTTGGCTGTCTCCCATTAGGTTGTGACTATCTATATGCTGAGTAATTTTATTCTTTATGATGGTTTCTACCATTTTTCCCGGTACTGACGTCAGGCTCACCGGTCTGTAGTTTCCCGGGTCACCCCTGGAACCCTTTTTAAAAATTGGTGTGACATTGGCGATCCTCCAATCTTCAGGTATTAGAGATGATTTTAATGATAGTTCACAGATTACTAATAGCAGGTCTGCAATCTCATATTTCAGTTCTTTCAACACCCTTGGATGTATACCATCCAGCCCAGGTGATTTGCTACTCTTCAGTTTATCTAATAGTTGTAAGACATCTTCCCGATGTATCGATATTTCCTTCAATTCTTCCGCACCTTTAAATACCACTTCAGTCATGCGTAACATCCCTACATCTTCCTCAGTAAAGACCGAAGCAAAGAATTCATTCAGTCTCTCCGCTATCGCCTTGTCGCCTCTTAGTGCTCCTTTAACCCCTTTATCATCTAATGGACCAACTGACTCTCTCACAGGTTTTTTGCTACGAATGTACTTGAAAAGGTCTTTATTTCACGTTTTTGCTTCCGCAGCAAGCTTCTTCTCAAATTCTCTCTTTGCCTGCCTTATCAATGCCTTGCATTTGACTTGCCAGTACTTGTGCTGTTTCCAGGTTTCGTCGTTTGGCTCTTTTTTCCATTTCCTGAAAGATGCTTTTTTGGCAACAACAGCCTCTCTGACCTCACCTTTAAACCATGCTGGCAGTTTTTTGGACTTCCTTCCACTTTTCTTAAAGCGTGACATACAGCTGGTCTGGGCTTCCAAGATAGTATTTTTCAACAACCCCCAAGCTTGAGGTACGTCTTTAACCTTCGCAACTGCTCCTTTTAGTTTTTTCTTAACTGTTTTCCTCATTTTATCATAGTCTCCCTTTCGAAAGTTAAAAGGTAGTACTGTGGATTTCCTTACTATCCCTCCTCCACTAATTAAATCAAAGGCGATCATGCTATGATCACTATTGCAAAGTGGCCCCAACACCCTTATCTCTTGCACTAGATCTGGTGTTCCACTAAGGACTAGGTCTAATATGGCTTCCCCTCTGGTCGGTTCATGAACCAGCTGCTCCAAGAAGCAGTCATTTATTTCATCTAGGAACTTTATCTCCCTAGCATGTCCTGACGTGACACTGACCCAGTCGATACCGGGGTAATTGAAATCACCCATTATTATTACTGTGCTGTAACTTTTGTTAGCTTCTTTGATTTCTTTGAGCATTTCATCATCCATTTGGTCATTCTGGCCAGGTGCTCGATAGTACACCCCCACTGCCATCGCCTTCCCCCTTTTATATGGAATTTCAATCCATATAGATTCTACCTAAACTTCCTACCTAAAAGCCTAAATTTAGCCTCCAAAACTTCCCTACCACATTTTCCTATGTCACTGGTAATGACATGTACCACGACAGCAGACTCCTCCCCAGCACTATCTAAGACCTTGTCTAGGTGGCGCGTGAGGTCCGCTACCTTCGCAGCAGGCAGGCATGTTACCAGGTGATCCTCATGTCCACCAGCCACCAAGATATATACATGCCTAATGATTGAATCACCAACTATAACGGCTGCCCTAACCCTTTCCTCATGGGCACATGGCCCTGGAGAAACTTCCTCGGTGCGAGAGGGTTTTACATCCCCTGGAGGACAGGTCCTAGCTATAGGATCACTTCTTGCCACACCAGGGTGATGCTCTCCTTTCACATGACCTCTCTCCTCCATGGCAACAGGGATGCTGCCAGACTGGAGGTGGGACTTCAGGACTATATCCCTGTAGGTCTCGTCTATGTACCTCTCTGTCTTCCTTATGTCCTCCAAGTCTGCTAGTCTAGCCTCCAGAGATCAGACTCGTTCCCTGAGAGCAAAGAGCTTCTTGCATCTAGTGCACATGTAAGATCCCTCACCAACTGGGAGAAAATCATACATGTGACACTCAATGCAAAAGACTGGAAATCCCCCATTTCGCTGCTGGACTGCTGTCTGCATTTTAATTTTAAGGTTGTGTTTAGATATTTAAGTTCTTTACTTACTAAGGGTTGCTGGGGATACTTATACTAATAAAACTATGCCTAATATGTTTAATGTACTTTGTTTGCCTGAAGTTTAATTAATCTCAGGTCTTTAATGTATGCCTAATGAGGATAAACAGATGCACCTGAGAGTGAATATACCACCTCCTTTCCTTTAAGAGGTTTAAGCATCTATAAAGCTATGATTATCCCAGGGGTGGGTGGGTGTTGGAGAGGGATGAAGGGAAAGAAAACCTATGAAAAGCTGGCTGCTACACAGTACCCTATCCTGTGCTTCTAAGATAATCTGTGACCAATTTCCAGGGGGAGTCCCACAGCCCTTGCTTGGATAGAGGGAGTCTTGTGGTCTAAATTTAACCAGAATACTCTCTGCTGTGTTTTAAATTTAAACTGAAAGCTCTTTTCTGCTACTAGACCCTGACTGATTTAACAAATACACTGGGTTCACAGATTAATCAGCTTTAATCTAAAAAGTTCCTTTTTCCCCCAAGATTTAGAACAATTTCCAGAAGTAAATACTTACAATTGCAGCCGCCACAGCAAACTGGTTCTTCAATACAAATCCACCTTTTGGTCTAGAGTATCCTTTAAAGCCAATACGCATTCCACTGGAATAGTGGTCTAGCTGATAACCGCTGTGACCTGTGCATCCACCTTGGAAATATCAAACCACACAATGCACTCCCTTTCCAAGAGAGTATGCATCTTCTTATACACACCTAGCCCCGGAGAGTCGGAGGAATCCCACTCTGACCAAAACAGGCCCCTCACTGGCAAGACTGCACTTGGGTGGACCCGGAGCCCGCAAGAGTCTGAATTTCCATGCCAGAACAACCAGGCCTGTTGTAAAAAAGGAAAAGAATTCCAGGGAGAACAATCCAGGCCCCGGAAGCGCTCCCCACAGAAATGAGCCCCCCACCAAGGGATATAGTCACCATTGATCCCCTAGAGGTTGGGGAATGGCGCAAGCACAAACGCTAGAACCTTCAGCCAGCTGGTTATTCTTACCCACCGGCAGGCAAGGTCAGACTAACTGTATCCGCCAGCATAGAGAGGAGGGGCAATCCCTCCAAGGACAACTCAGGAGCTGTCATGCTAGAAGAGCAGAGTCCAGAAGACAGAGATGAGGCACCACGTTTGCCACAGGCCTAACAACAATTCCTGGAAGAAGACATAAGAGAGTTAAGGCAAGTATCACAACAGCGCATGCTAAGGTTGCGGTGTTCTAAAGGCATGCATTAACTGCGATGAGCATTAACTGAGCTTTTACTACAACACGCATTACAGGTGCTAGAGTAGGAACCCGCATTGGAGCCATTTGGGCAGAATGTGCATACAGACCGCGTGACCTCCAGGCGCACAAAAGTAGAAAATGCTATTAGTGCATGCAGAAAATTCTGGAAAAACCCCACACCTTGCCACATCTGTAATCTTAGAAACATAGAAACATGACGACAGAAAAAGACCACATGGCCTAGTCTGTTCTTCCATAAAAACTACAACAGTCCCCTTTTTACCTTTAGAGATCCTCTGTGTTTGTCCCATGCTTTTTTGAATTCAGTTACTGTCCTCATTTCTACCACCTCCACTGGGAGACTATTCCACGGATCCACTACTCTTTCAGTAAAGAAATATTTCCGCATATCACTCCTGAATCTATCTCCCTTCACCCTCATCCCATGTCCCCTCGTAGCAGAACTTGCTTTCAATTGGTGCACTCTTTCAGATTTTTCCAAATCTTTCCAATTTCTGTCTGCTCATGATAAGCGCCTGGAGCTGAACCAATTTTCCCTCCTCCTATGGCTACTGAAAAGACCGCAGTCTAGTGGAGCCAGGGCTGACCCATCCACAAGGCAAAGTTAGGTGGTCATCTAGGGTGGCAGATCTCCATGGGCGGCACAGCACACATGGCCTGCCACCCCCTCGTGCTGAGCTGTGCCACCACCGCTGATTCCGGAAGCACATGGCTTGCCGAAGCACATTGCCTGCCGCTTCTGACCCCCACAAAGTTGTCAGAGTGATCAGAAGTGGTAGGCCATGTGTGCCAAAGCACATGGCCTGCCACTGCCACCAAGTCATTCCCCGACCTCGCCACCATAATCAGCAGCAGCACGGCTCAGCACGGGGAAGGGGGGTAGCCGGCACACAGGGGGGGGGGGCAGCAGCAGGTCAAGGCTTCTGCCTAGGGTGGCAGAAACCCTTGGCCAGCCCTGAACGGAGCCTCCCATGTTGCTCTCAAGTGAGTCACCCTCAAGATGGGTTGTAGTTGAGTGGTTAATCTTTTCTTCTCAATCTTCAGAATTTTCTTCAGAGAGAAGAAAATCCATCCACCATCTGCTGGAGACACTGAAGAGATTTCTGGTGGTTGAGGCAGATAGAGGCATGGGAGTGATGTCATTAAAACCTTGGTTATCATTGGTTCTTTGTCTCCACCAATCTGCTGGTAGAGAAACATTGGTCTGAGCGGTATATCAAATTCAAATAAACATAAACATAAACATAAGCAACTTGTCTGGACTGGTCTATCAGGATGATATGGAATCCACATTCATGCCAACCTGGATCTAAAACATTACAATTAAATCAACACATAACTACCTTACACAGCAGAGCATAGCCCCATATAATTAACACAGCCCTGACAGATAACATATCTCAACTGCTCAGCATGCCCAAAACCCAAACAACACAGCACAGATATTCACAGAGCGCCAACAAATCTTAGGTATTCAGCACAAGAAAACCTAACCCCTTATAAAACAACACACCTCTTCAAACGCCCATTCTACCATACCTAACCTCACACAATATAAGATATTCAGATATCGGCACAATGTAACAGTCCAGCGCAGCTGAGCCATAGCTAATACCTAACAACATATGATAATCAAGTACAACCAGCTTAAAACATGCAACCATATCGTCAAACTGAGCATATTCTTAAAAAGCAACACAACTCAGCTGCCCGGTGCCCACACCCAATAAAAAAATACATAAAATCAGAACACCCCAGCGCACTCCAGCAGACTGTATCACACGCCCAGTTGCATTTATCAGGCAGATGGCTGTTTATGGGGCAATATCTTTACAATTACTGTAGGCTGGCCTAGAGGTGGAAATTTCAAATACAGAATTAAAAATGCAGAATTTACCAGCTATAGATACAATGATGGCAGGGACTCCTTCCCGCCCCCAAATTCATTTCAGGTGACTTGCAGTTTTCGGGCAATTAAGAGCAATCAGAGCAGAATAGAATAAGCAGAGGAGACAAAACCTTGCTTGGCTCTATGCATCCAAGAAAGATTCTCTGTCTGATTTACAGGGAGGTTGTGAAGGAAAAAAAAACACTAAGAGAGAGTGTGAAAAAGAACCTACCTCTCTCTATAGCTACCCTACAGTTCCTACCTCTAGAGACAAAGGAAGATGGTCTTCATCCAAGGCAGTGCGTTTATTTCCCTAGCATCACCCTCGGCGGTAGATGTACAACTGGCAAATCCAAACCTAGGAGCTGTCTTTTTCAGCAAAGGAGAGCTGAGCTGAGTCCTGCCCTTGCAAACGGGAAGGATTTCTTTCTGGATTTTCTTTGAATCAGATGTCACAGCTTCTGGCAGACGAGCTGCGAACAAGGAAAAGCATCCACAAGCCACGTGAGGGGGGAGGGGGCAGGAAGACAGGAGGGGGGAGGGATACAGAGAAAGAGGACAAGTGCACACCCTAGTGCTCACGACCTGCATTCTCACTGAGTGGGGTGTAAAGGAGGCTGTTAACAACATCTTAGAAAGCAGAAACTGGTAAGGAGGGAAAGTCTTTGTAGTCCGTATCTGTCCATTATTGATGCAATACTACAGACGGCTTTACTCTCACATCCTCACACATAAGGATCTTCTATACTTATCTCAAACTTACTTCAATTCTGTTAATTTTGGCGTCTATAACATCCGCTAGGAGGCCATTCCTGGTATTTCCCATCCACTCAGCAGGTTTCTTGGCAACTCTGTTAGCCTGTGTTAGCCTGTTTGATAAGGGGCGTATATGTGTCCGTGTGTGTTGGAGTGGTGGGTGGGTGTTTGCACTGTCCCCTGGCCACCTGTACCTATTCCTTACCCTTCACATCTTCTTGCACTATTTCCCATTCCTATCTTTCACTGCTCTCTCATGCATTCTCCATCTCCACCCGCCCTTGTATCTCTCTCTGCTGCTACCCAACTATGTTACTATAAAACAAACGTAAATAACCTCATAGAGAGTAGTAACAAAATAGAGAGCGGTAACCTGCCTGAAGCAGCAGGTACAACCTTAAGCAAAGTCATAGAGGAGAGTAACCTGCATGGAGCAGCAGGTACAGTACCACTACTACTACTACTACTATTAATCATTTACAGTATATAGCACTACAAGGGTACAGTTCTAGCCACCTTATTGGGCAGACTAGATGGACCATGCTGGTCTTAATCTGCTATCATTTATTATGTTATTATAACTTTGCACACTCTGGCTTTTTACTCACTCACTCCCTTTCCTTCTCCCTTAATGTACTCACTGTCTCTTCTCCTTCCTTCCTCTACCCCTGCCCCAATGGGCGTAGTTTGGGGGGTGAGGGAAGGCATTGCCCCCCAAATGAATTGCCCCATTGGCCGGGATGTTTTGTCTGCCCAAGGGGATCCGATTTTTCATGGGCAGAAGAAAAGGGGATCTGTTCTCTTCTGCCTACAGGGGATGAGATCCCTGCGGGCAGACAGCTTGCCTCTGGAACACAATCATGGCCTCTTCTGCCCATGGGGATCCCATCCCCCGAAGAAAGAAGAAAAGGGGATGGCTGCAATCATGGCAAAGACCCCTTCTATCTGCCCAGGTAAGATTGGATCCCCACGGGTAAAAGAGAATTGCCACCATCGCGGCGAAGACCATCTTCTATCTGCCTGTGGGAGAAAAGGTGTTTATCGGCAGGAGAGGAGGAAGCGAGGTAAAGCCAGGGACAATTTAAAGGGGCAGTGACCTATTTAGAAAAGGAGGATGGAGGAGGGGATTTCTAGGGGAGTTAGTGAATGGAGGAGAGTCTGAAGGGTAACAAAGGAAGGGAGCCAGTAGGAGAGGGGTTGGAAAGGGAGGGAAGAATGCAAGGTGTTGCAAAAGGTGTATTCCCCTCCTCCCAGAACACACACAAGTACCCCATCCCCACCCCTACACCACACACACGCAGGCACCTCACGCATGTCAGACACAAACACAAACACACACAGGCACCTCACCTATACACCACACACACTTATACGGGCATATCACCTCCGCACCACACAGACAGCCTCCCCAGTTCTGCAGCACGCACGCACATGCACCACAGCTCTGCGCCCCACCCCCTCAAAGGCCACACCCCACACACAGATAGGCACACCACCTTTGCATCACATGCACACAAACAGACAATATCTGAAGCTGTAACTGTTGTTATCTGTATTCTTGTTTAACGATGCCATGCAGTACTGTTCTCATGAGATGAGAACATGAGACCAGCTGGAGAGACAATGAGGGGGGCGGTGAGGAGGTCACAAGTATTGGCTTCTAAGATTTTGGCCTGGCTTGTAATAGAGGCACAGTACATTTGGAATTTTGGCACTAGCCTGCACAGCTGCATAAATAAAGTTCCATCACAATGTGCACCTCTCTGCTAGCTGCTGCTTTTACATTTGCTGAGCAGTAACATGAGGCATATTTCTCTCTAATCCCACATGCAGGCAATACTGCCTCTCTCCATAGTCTGCACCCTCCCTCTATCCCAGTCATTCTTGTTCAGAAATGAGCTGTGGGAAGATCCAACACTGCACCTAATCATCCATATGGTCACCTCTGAGCAAGTGGCACTGAGATCAATGGAGGGGGAAGACTGTGGGGAGATACTACACCACCTGCATGTGGGATTAGAGAGTCCTGTGAAGTAAAATTTTGCCTACCTTCTCTATTTCCTGTGTTGCACCATATGCAGAGCCTGGTTTGTTGGCATTTCAATTTAATGTTATCTACATATTTCTACACTGAGTTTGTTATTTATTCTGTACTTGGTAAGAGTTTAACTGTGTTCTGTTAGCATGGTGTTTCTATATAGGATCTGTACTAATTTGGCTTGTTCAGTTTTCCGAATAAATCTAAGGATGTTCTAAGACCCATCGTAATATTTATGGTGCTGCTCTCTTTTGGGTAGACTTCTTATTGTCTTAATTTTTGAAGCTAGTATCATTATGATAGATAGATTTGCATTATACGTCTTCAGTGACTTTTGTAGGGCTTTGTTTTAGTTTACAATTTGCCTGATACTAAAGAGGCAGTTATGAGATGACACTGGAATCAGGTTTTAATTTTCTTGTATGTTAGGTTCTATGGTGCTCTGTTCTTACTGTTGGAGGTGGGGTTTCACTGGACGCAAAGTAGATGTTCAAAAAGAAAAAGAGAACCATAGCACAGTTTCTAACACCAAAATAAAATTAGTTATAATTTATGTTGGTGTTAGAAACTGTGCTGTGGTTCTCTTTTTCTTTTTGTTCCTTGGTGTGTGAGCACCTTACATCCCCTGTGTGTTTTGGGAGAATATATATTAAGGTGTCAATATTTTTTTAATTTTAGAGTGCCAGGCTAGATAATTAAACAGCTTCAATCTTTGCTGCATTTATAACCTAGGAATATATTCATTTAATTTTTTAATTGCAAAGTCACTGAATGAGAACCTTTGCTCTCTCTTTGAGTAGAAACATAGAAAAATGACACAGAAAAAGACCACATGGCCTATCTAGTCTATCCTTCCATATCAACATCAGTCTCCTTTTTTTCCTTTAGAGATCCTCTGTGTTTGTCCCATGCTTTTTTGAATTCAGATACTGTCTTCATCTCTACCACCTCCACTGGGAGCCTATTCCACGGATCCACCACTCTTTCCGTAAAGAAATATTTCCGCATATCACTCCTAAATCTATCCCCCTTCACTCTCATCCCATGTCCCCTCTCTCCCCCTGTGCATTTATCACGGAGGTATTTAAATGTCTCAATCATATCACCTCTATTCCTCCTTTTCTCTAAAGTGTACATATTAAGATCCTTAGGTCTGTCCTCGTATGCTTTATAATGAAGACCACTAACCATTTTAATAGCCACCCTCTGTACTGACTCCATCCTGTTTATATCCGTTTGAAGGTGCGGTCTCTAGAATTGCACACATTACTCCAAATGAGGTCGCACCAAAGACTTATACAGAGGCACTTTCACCTCCTTTTTTCTGCTAGCCATTCCTCTCCCTATGCACCCAAGCATCGTTCTAGCTTTTGCTGTCACCTTTTCTACCTGTTTAGCTACCTTTAAGATCATCAGACACAACCACACTGAGGTATCACTCTTCTTTAGTGGACAAAAGTACTTCACCCCCTATACTATATTGCTCCCTTGGATTGCTGCAGCCCAAATGCATGACCTTGCATTTTTTAACATTAAATTCCAGCTGCCAAATTCTAGACCATTCTTCAAAATTAGCTAGATCCCTCCTCATGTTATCTACACCTTCCTGGGTGTCTATTGCAGATTTTGGTATCATCCGCAAAGAGGCAAACCATACCCGACAGACCTTCCGCTATATCGCTAACAAAGATGTTAAAAAGAATTGGACCAAGCCAGATCCCTTGGGAACACCACTGGTAACTTCCTTCTCCTCAGAGTGAGCTCCATTTACCTGTACCCTTTGTCGCCTCCCACTCAACCAATTTTTAACCCAAGAATTAACTTTAGGGTCCATCTCTAGGGTGCTCAATTTGTTTATAAGTTGCCTGTGAGGAACAGTGTCAAAGGCTTTACTGAAATCTAAATGCACCACATTTAGGGCTCTTCCTCAGTCCATCTCCCTGGTCACCCAGTCAAAGAAATCAATCAGATTTGTCTGACAAGACCTGCCTCTGGTGAATCCATGCTGCCTCGGATCCTGTAATCCTCTGGACTCCATAAACCTCGCTATTTTCTTTTTCAACAGCGTTTCCAATAATTTACTCACCACCGAAGTTAAATTAACCGGCCTGTAGTTTTCAATCACACCCTACTTCCGCTTTTGTGTAAAGGGACCACATGAGCCTCTCTCCAGTCCTTTGGCACCACTCCCAACTCCAGTGAGGCATTGAAAAGGTCAGTCAGTGGAGCTTCTAGAACGTCCCCAACTTCCCTCAGTATTCTAGGGTGTATCCCATCCGGTCTCATCGCTTTGTCTACTTTAGGTTTAGCTAGCTTCTCACAAACACAGTCTTCTGAAAATTCTTCAAGAAGCCCTTCGCTTCTGTTCCTGTTTGTGGGTGTTTTCTGAGGTCCTGGTTCTTCATTTATGAACACAGAACAGAAATATTTGTTAAGCAATTCCACTTTATCCTCATCAGCTTCTATGTATTCCTTCCCTTCACCCTTGAGTCTGACAATACCAATTTTGCCCTTCCTCTTCTCACTAACATATCTGAAAAAATGTCTTATCCACTCATTTTATTGCATTGGCTATTTCCTCCTCTTTTTGAATCTTTGCTTTCCTGACTACTTTGCTAGCTTCTCTAAGTTTTTCCAAATATAGATGCCTGTCTTCCTCTCTCTGTGATATCTTATATTTCATGAAGGCCTCCCTCTTTTTCTTCACCTTTTCAGCTGCTTCTTTCGAAAACCATAGCGTCTCCTTTTCTTTTTACCTTTATTTACCATTTTAACAAAAAGATTGGTTGCCCTTAAAATATCCCCTTTCAGTTTTGCCCACTGTTTTTCTATGTCCCGCAGCTGTTCCCATCCTGCTAATGACTCCCTGAGGTATTGGCCCATCTTGGCAAAGTTAGTTTTCCTAAAGTCTAAGACCCTCGCTTTTGAATGGATTCTATCAGCCCTAGTCCTAATACTGAACCACACCATCTGGTGATCACTGGATGCAAAATGATCTCCCACTATAATATCAGAAACACTTTCACCATTGGTAAGCACCAAGTCCAGTATGGCCCCTTCACGTGTGGGGGTCTGTTATCAATTGCCTGAATAATTCTCCCTGTAGAGTATCCAGGATCCCCTTACTTCTAGATGATACTGCAGCAGGAATGTGCCAGTCAACAACTGGCATAGTGAAATCCCCTATCAGTAGCACTTCCCCATTCCTAGGAATGCTGCGTATGTCTTCAATTAACTCTCCATTCACCTCTTCCTCTTGTGAGGGAGGTCTGTATATCATGCCAATGCAGATAGATTTCTCTTTCCCTCTTTCTAGTTTAACCCACGGTGCCTCCTCTCTCTTTTAAGCTTTGTAATTCCAAAGCTTTAATATTATTTTTTACATGAAGTGCCACTCCTCCTCCCTTCTTCCTACCCTGTACTTTCTGAATAAAGTATAGCCTGGTATAGTTGTATCCCAGTCATGGTTTTCTGTGAAGCGTGTTTCTGTAACTGCCACTAAATCAAAGTCTGCCACTCCCATTAAAGCTTCAACATCTGAGATCTTATTTCCCATGCTGCGAGTATTTATACATACCGTTTTCAATATGTTGCCCCTTTTACCTATTTCCATAAAGGTATTTAATGTTTCACTTACCTGGGAGCTTTCACGTACTTGGGGACTTTCTTCACCCATCCCCGATGAATCTAGTTTAAAGCCCTCTTCAGTAGATTAGCCAGTCTGCTACTAAAGACACATCAACCTTTTTTGGACAGATGGACACTATCTCTGCTCTGCAACCCTTGGAACAGCATCCCATGGTCCAGGAAACCAAAATGCTCTTGATGACACCATCCACAGAGCCATGCATTCATCTCCAGGATGCGAGTTTCTCTGCCTTGGCTTTTACCCTCAACAGGGAGGATTGAAGAGAACACCACCTGTGCACCTATCTCCTTCACCCTCTGTCCCAGAGCCATGAAGTCACTTTTGATATGCTCAGAGGGATAACTGGCAGTATCATTTGTGCCGACATGGATCAGCAACATTGGATAATAGTCAGTGGGCTTGATGAGTCAGGCAAATTCTCCGTAACATCTCAGATTTTGGCACCTGGCAGACAGCATACCTCTCTGGACATCAAGTGTGGTAGGCAGATGGATGCCTCAGTACCCCTCAGAAGAGAGTCACTAACCACCACTACCCTTCACTTCCTTGTGGTCACTGATTCTGCGATCTTGGGGTACTTGAGCTCTGGTTCTTCCCTTTCCAGGGATGCTTTCACGTCCTCCATTTCCAGGACTGCATAATGGTTCTTCAATTCAAGGGCTGGAGAAGTTGGATCGGTGATTCTGCAGGCCCTGGTGACTTCTGTCCAACCTTCGTCATTCTGTAGGCACCCATCTTCTCCTCTGCTGGAGAGCCTGGATGTTGTAAGAAGCATCTCATCGATGTACTTCTCACTATCTTGAATGCTCCTCAGCCTCGCCACCTCCTCTCTGAGTCCCTCCACTTGTTTCCTGAGAGCTTCAGCATGCAGGCACCCTGCATATGGAACCGGTCCTTCAGCTGGCATTAGGACGTCTGTCTGGACAGAGGCAGAAGCTGTAACGGGGGCAACAGCTTTAGCGATATGATTTTTCCCAGCCATTGTTCAGTTCGTGGAGTTTAGGTATCTGTTAAAACAAAAGAGAGAGATCTACCAAAGTACCAGCTGGTTTCCCAGCTGTCCTTTCAGAGAAAAAGCAGTTAAATCTCTTTAAGTATGTTCAAAATGTGCTGTTCCAAGTCCCTGTGTGTAGTTAATTGGGGAGGTACCGTATAAAGCAAGACTGCTCACTAGGGGTGGTTGGGAGTTGTGGGGTTAGGGAGGGAACTAACACCTGATTAGGTGTCAGTATTTTCAAAGAGCTGAGAAAGATACTAAAGCAGAGTTTTAAACCTAGCCCACTAAAGAAAATATTTCTCCTTTTAAACTAAAGCACCAAAAAGAATGTAACTTTGTTTTAAAAATGTACCAAAACCCTTTTAAGAGCTGCCAGGCAGAGAGCACTAATTTAAAAATCACAAACTTACCTTTGCTTGAAATGTATAGCCCCTGTTAGGAATGCCTCAACAGTGCAGGGTTCTGAAGCCTTTTATGCAGGCCTCAGCTGATCTCAGTTCTTTCACAGGCTAATCAGGCCCACTAACTCCTGATTAGATGTCAGTAGCTTCAAAGAGCTGAGAAAGATACTAAAGCAGAGTTTTAAACCTACCCCACTAAAGAAAATATTTCTCCTTTTAAACTAAGCACCAAAAAGAATGTAACTTTGTTTTAAAAATGTACCAAAACCCTTTTAAGAGCTCCCAGGCAGAGAGCACTAATTTAAAAAGCCACAAACTCTTACCTTTGCTTGAAATGTATAGCCCCTGTTAGGAGTATCTTGGAGGAGCCAGCTCATCCCTCGCTTGTTTGATATTCTGGCTTCCTATCCATCTAGTGTTTTTTTAATGATGACCATAATGAATATGCAAATGATATGCAAATAAATAGAACCCCCACCCTTTTCCCCCAAATGAAACCATCAAACTGCATCCATGCCTGCTCCTTCCCTTATGCTTTACCCCTAGCACAGCCCCTTCCCTTATGCCCCACCCATTATTTTCTTCTAACCCCACCTCTTCCCTTAGGCTGCACTCCCTTATCCACCCATTCTTTAAGTTATCCTCTTTCTATGCATGTCACAACCTTTTCTTCTGGCCAGTGGGACCCACAGTCTACTGCCGACATCTTCAGGTCACAGCCCCTCTTTTCTGGCTGGTGGAATCTGGGGCGTCTCGCCGGCCTCTTCAGGTCACTGCCCCGGTTCTTCATGGCAAAAGAACTGGGACTCTCATCAGCTGTTAATGCTGTAGCTAAGGGTGTCATGTGGGTGGGCACATGTTTGTTTGTGCATGCTTACATATGCACAGTCAAACATGCTGGTTTGACCTTTGACAATAGGCACTATGCTGCAGCAAAACGGGTTTAAAAAAGGTCTATCCTATAATAATTCTATTTTGTATAAGCTCAATGTTCTTTCAGTGTTAATAAGAAATACTATACTACCTTATTTTACTCCTGAGTCAACTCCATTTTAGCCTCATTATCACGACCTCTTACACTGGAATTTTCTTTCCATTAAACAAGGGCATTATTCTTGGGCATTATTTATATCTTTTTGGGTATTTGAATGTTTCTATCAACTATCATACTCTCCCTACACCCCTCTAGGCAGAGAATACATATTTTACTCTCTCTCTTTCCCTGTAAAAATACATTGAGGTCCTGGGGAACTGGTACAGGATCAAGAACCAAGAGAACCATCACAACATCACTCTAATATGGCAGAAGTTCCTGATTCAGACTTTTAAAAAGAGTAACAAGATGCCCCTGTAGAATCATTTAATAAGATTTTGAACAGGGATGAGCTTTAGGTTGCTTAGAGGTGGAGAAAGCTCGGTGACACAGATGAAAACTTTGATAGTGCACAAGTTTGATTTCAGAATACAGAACGAACAAAGCCCGCCTGGAGGGTTGGATTAAAGAATACATTATGGTAGATCTAGGTGTGATCTGCATTTCATGTATGTTATAGCACTCCCATATGTAGAGGTGGGTGGATCATTTGGACATTAATTACTTTTATCAAATGATTTTGATTGACAAAGTTTCTATGATTGTGATGAGCACTTCATTTTTCTTCTTCATTAATATAGATAAGCAAGTATCTGGTGTCTGTTTTTCCAAAGGTGGGCCTTATTGACTCCTGAATTGTCTCTATATCTGTCTGTTTTCCCCCTACATACTCCTTTCCTCCTGCACTCAGATGTCTGCTGTACTGACTTCAAATGGACTATAGAACCCCAACAACCTGGATCATATAAAATCAAAAGCTAGAATTAGCCAGCTGACTCACATCACTCCTATGAGATGGACTCAAGAAGCCTCATTTTCTCACCTGGTCCTAAATGTTGGTGAAACAAGTAGATCCAGTCCTAGTTTTAGACAATCTCCTTGCCCCTCATTGTATGTATGGAGAAGCAATTCCTACTGTTCTTAGGAAAATCATATAGTTAAGGTATGGGAGAAAGAAAAGGTGCCAAAAAAGGACTGGATCAGTTTGCCCTGCAAAACTGGAACTCGGTGGGCCTAACAAGTAAACATTGGGTGATTTTTCTTTGTTTCTATGGTGATGCATCACCATGTAAAACAATTCACATCCCTGCCACACTACCTACTCCCTCCAGCCCTCAAACCTGCACTGTTATTTAACTTATAAGAGGAGTGGCCTAGTGGTTGGGGCAAGGTACTTAAGGTCGGGGGTTCAAATCCCACTAGAGGACAGCAACCTTGGGCCGGAAGGATTGGGGTTTCTAGTCCCACAGGTGCTCCTTGTGGTTTTGGGCAAGCCACTTAACCCTCCATAGCCCATGTTCCCTGTAAAATAGTTATCTCCAAGTTATAATGCCCTGTTCAATGTAATTTCAGTTTGTTCAATGTAAACCGCCTTGATATCATGAAAGGCAGTATATAAGAAATGTTAAATAAATATAAGAAATGTAAAATAAATAAAACTTATACATTCAGCCCATCTGCGCAATCTTGAAAAGACACAAGATCCACTACACACTATATGCAGACGACATAATGATTTACTCTCCAATCAGCCTTGACAACCCAGATTATTCAATATTAACAGTCTGCCTAGAAGAAATGACAAGTTGGCTAACGCAAAACATCATAAACATCAACTACAACAAGACAGAGCCCTCCTGATCACACAAACCCCCGGATTTACTCCACCACACTCAATCCAGCTCAAAAACAACACAATACCCATCAAACCAGAGGTGAAGTACCTTGGAGTCACCCTGGACCATGAGTTGAATATGCATTCCCACATAAACAAGACAACCAGGAGCGCCAATCACAAACTGAGCATCATCAGACGGCTAAAACCGCTACTCAGTACAGACCACTTTCTCACCGTACTCCAAGCCATAATCACATCCACCTTGGATTATTGCAACCCCATACTCCTAGGCCTATCCAAACAGGCACTCCAACCCCTATGGATTTGACAGAATACCGCAGCTCATATTCTAACTGGTTCACCTAAATATGACCACATCATCCCCCTCCTGAATCACCTTCATTGGCTCCCCATTACCTCCCTCATCAAATATAAAACTGCACTAAACATCTTTAAAATCAAGCAAGCCATCTCAGCAGACATACTGAGTAACCTCATTACGACGAACTGCTCGAGACCCAGAAGGCGCACCACCACGGACACTATTGCTACCCCCAGCGCATATACCAAATCAAATCAATCCACATCTGGACGAGCCTTCTCCCTGGCTGCCCCAGCTCTATGGAACGCCCTCCCAGAGACTGTAAGGGCCACTTCAGACTATATAAGGACTTCTGGAAGAAGTTGAAAACAACTCTCTATGTGGAACATTTTGGAGACGTTACACAGCAAGACCCCATAACACAGCCCCACTCAATTAATTAACAAGCATTGTACTATAATGTAAATAGCTTATTCTGTAAATAGTTGAATCCAATCCCATGCATGCCCCCTCTCCCAAAGCTTTATGTAAAAGTTGAAATGTTGATCTGTAAACCGCTTTGATTATAAGAGAAGGCGGTATAGAAAACCTACTAAATAAATAAATAAAAATAAATATTCATCTTCACCAAAAGATCTATCAGTTGATGTAGACACTATTGAGGTCATTCCGAAATGTGAATAGGCCGCTTGGACGTGCGCTGGAGACATTATTCTTGTGAAAATATTCATGGCTCTATTTTGAAACCCTGGGCCTGTGCATGCCCAAGGTGCTAGCACGGGGATCTCAGAACGTCTCTGGAAGGGGCAGAACAGGGGCGTGGTTAGCCACAGAGAAATATAAAGCGTAGTCAGGATGCTCCCATGTACATTTTCCGAGATCCCCAAAGACATCCATGTTATTCCTGCGGAGACGAGGAATAAGGCCAGGACTTAGAAAATATTCTGCTGTTAACTACAGATCGTCCCATCTTGAAGAATGGTTGTGACAAGTATGTTTTGAACTGGTGTGACTGCAGTCTGGAAGAACATAACATGTAGTTAAAAAGAACAGAAAGCAGAGGTGAGGGGATCTTTTAATCTAAAGAGACATTAATCTACACCCAAACAGATATATTAAGAATAGCAATTGTGTTTATTCTGGCTATGCTGATATGTGTTGTTTGTGCTAAAAGATCTCATCTAGGGGACCGTAACATTTACTGTGTTCTGAAAACTGGGCATGTTAGGAATAGTATGTGAGGTGAGTCAGGAATAAACCTGTTAGAGTGAGAAAGTGAGGCAAGATGTGTAGTCCTGGCATGTAATGCTAATATGGTATAGCAGCTTTTATTTATATGTCCTGTTTTGCAGAATGATGTCTTTTGTGAGTGCAAGTGAGAGTGTGTGTTATGAGGTTTGCACGGAAGGATCTGGTGTGTGGGTCTGCAATTCAGGGAGGCCATGAATGCCTGGCCAGTACATGGACCATATGGCTGACTGCAGTGTCCTCAGGTGATGATGAAATGCTCATAGAAATCAAGGAAGCTGACAAAATTTACAGCACGGTAATAATAATGGCTGATTTCAATTACCCCGGTATCAACTGGGTCAGTGTCACGGCAGGACATGCTAGAGAGATAAAGTTCCTAGATGAAATAAATGACTGCTTCTTGGAGCACCTGGTACATGAACCGACCAGAGGGGAAGCCATATTGGACCTAGTCCTTAGTGGAACACCAGATCTGGTGCAAGAGATAAGGTTGTTGGAGCCATTTGGTAATAGTAATCATAGCATGATCACGTTTGATTTAATTAGTGGAGAAGGGATGGTAAGGAAATCCACAGTACTATCTTTTAACTTTCGAAAGGGAGATTATGATAAAATGAGGAAAACAGTTAAGAAAAAACTAAAAGGAGCAGTTACAATGGTTAAAGACGTACATCCAGCTTGGGTATTGTTGAAAAATGCTATCTTGGAAGCCCAGACCGGTTGTATTTCACACTTTAAGACAAGTGGAAGGAAGTCCAAAAAACTGCCAGCATGGTTTAAAGGTGAGGTCAAAGAGGCTGTTGCCAAAAAAGCATCTTTCAGGAAATGGAAAAAGGAGCCAAATGACGAAAACTGGAAACAGCACAAGCACTGCCAAGTTAAATGCAAGGCATTGATAAGGCAGGCAAAGAGAGAATTTGAGAAGAAGCTTGCTGTGGAAGCAAAAACGTGTAATAAAGACTTTTCAAATACATTCGTAGCAAAAAACCTGTGAGAGAGTCAGTTGGTCCATTAGATGATAGAGGGATTAAAGGGGCACTAAGAGGTGACAAGGCGATAGCGGAGAGACTGAATTAATTCTTTGCTTTGGTCTTTACTGAGGAAGATGTAGGGATGTTACCCATGACTGAAGTAGTATTTAAAGGTGCGGAAGAATTGAAGGAAATATCGATACATTGGGAAGATGTATTACAACTATTTGAAAACCTGAAGAGTAGAAAATCACCTGGACCAGATGGTTTACATCCAAGAGTGTTGAAATAACTGAAATATGAGATTGCAGACCTGCTATTAGCAATCTGTGAACTATCATTAAAATCATCTGTAATACCTGAAGATTGGAGGATGGCCAAAGTAATGCCAATTTTTAAAAAGGGTTCCAGGGGTGATCCGGGCAACTACAGACCGGTAAGCCTGACGTCAGTACCAGGAAAAATGATAGAAACCATCATAAAGAACAACATTGCTGAACATGTAGATAGTCATGGCTTAATGGGAGACATCCAATATGGCTTTAGACAAGGAAGATCTTGTCTTACTAATCTGTTATGTTTTTTTGAAGGTGTGAATAAACAGGTAGACAAAGTTGAGTCTGTTGATATAGTGTATTTGGACTTTCAGAAAACCTTTGACAAGGTCCCTCATCAGAGACTTTTGGCAAAACTAAAGAGTCATGGGATAGGAGGCAGTGTACTATTGTGGATCAGAAAATGGTTAAAAGATAGAAAGCAGAGAGCAGGGCTAAATGGCCAATTTTCTCAATGGAAAAAGGTGAATAGTGGTGTAACCCAGGGATCTGTGCTGGGTTCGCTGTTTTTTGACATATTCATAAATGACCTGGAAAATGGAATAACGAGTGAGGTTATCAAATTTGCAGATGACACAAAACTATTTAAAGTTCTTAAAACCCATGAGGATTGTGGAAAATTGCTAGAGGATCTTGATAAATTGGAAGACTGGGCATCAAAATGGCAGATGAAATTTAATGTGGACAAGTGCAAAGTTATGCACCTAGGGAAGAACAACCCAAACTATGGTTACACATTGCAAGGTTCCACATTAGGAACCACCACCCAGGAAAAAGATTTAGGCGTCATTGTAGATAACATGTTAAAACCCTCCACCCAGTGTGCAGCGGCAGCCAAGAGAGCAAATAGAATGCTAGGTATCATAAGGAAAGGAATGGAAATTAAAACAAAGGATATTATAATGCCTCTGTATCATTCCATGGTGCGACCGCACCTTGAATATTGTGTGCAATTCTGGTCACCGTATCTTAAAAAGAATATAGCATTATTAGAAAAGGTTCAGAGAAGAGCCACCAAAATGGTAAAGGGGATGGAAGGATACCCCTATGAAGAAAGGCTAAAAGGGTTAGGGCTCTTTAACCTGGAAAAGAGACGGCTGAGGGGAGATATGATAAAAGTCTATAAATTAATGAACAGAGTGGAATGGGTAAACGTAGATTAATTGTTTACGTTATCAGAATATAGAAAGACTATGGGGCATGCAATGAAGCTACAGGCTAAACTATTTAAGACAAATAAGAGAAAATATTTTTTCACTCAACGTGTAATCAAACTCTGGAATTTGTTACTGGAGGATGTAGTAAAGGCTGTTAGTGTAGCTGGGTTTAAAAAAGGTTTGGATAAGTTCCTGGAGGAAAGGTCCATAAACCATTATTAAAAAGGGACCCAGGAGATCAAAGCATGACCCAATACAAGCATTGTGTAACCTGTGTCTTTTGGGGAAACTGCTAGGTACGTATGACCTAGATTTGCCACTGTTGGAAACAGGTTACTGGGCTTGATGGACCTTGGTCTGACTCAGTATAGGGTATCTTATGTTCTTATGATAGGCCAGCCATACAGCAGCTGTGCCAGGCACTGGGAGACATGACTGATGTTGTGGCAACATTCCTCAGATTGAAAGCTGCAAGAGTAGTGATATATCTGGAGTCTGGCCACGTGGTATGATGGCATAGGGATCCCCACTCCCATTCCCACACAGGCCTGAGCAGGGGGTGTAGTGCCACAAAGCAGACTAGTCATCAAACAGACCAGTATATGTGGTCTACTCTGCATCAGCATATATGTATCTTCACTATTAATGTCCCGTTTGCATCAGCATAACACTGTCAGTGAGGACAGTAATTTAGGAGATGCATGTTGTAACTGAGGGGCATGGTGTTTATGAGTAAATCGTGGAGACGGTTACGAGTAGAAACATTCATCATTCCAGAATACAATGAGCGCGGGTACATCCAACCCTGCTGGAATGCCTACAGCGCCGTTCACGTTTCTGCAGAGCTAGCCAACTTCTATGGAATCTGTCTCGTGACCCTCAGACAGTAACCCTGTGGTGAGAATAAAAGGTAGCGCAGAGTATGCACCAGCTCCCCAAAGGAGGTGGAGGGAGTGTTTCACAGGCCCTGTAACAAGCATTCTCCAGGAACAAGCAGGAAGTCATTCCTCACTTATGGGTGACATCGGCACCGATGGAGCCCGTGCGATGCAATTCCCCAGCTTTCAAAGAAAGCCTTTGGGATTGCTGCCATGCATGGGTGGTCCTCTTCCTGCCCAAGGGTGCCATCTTGCTCAGTCTCCCTTTTTCTGCGGAGCCCTTCGGACGCACGTCCTCGTCTCTCGGAAAAAGTTTTGTTTTTTTGCCTTAACAGTCCTCTACCCATCCTTCCCCTGTTCTCTTTTTTAGAGCTATCGGGGATACTCTTTTTCTTTTAATTTTTTTCGTTACGGGCTTCGCATCCTTTTTTCTTCCCTAACCGCTGGCCGCATGGGTCTTCGACCTCTGTCAGACGGGTGCCTGGGTGAGAATGTTCACAGTCTTGGCAAAGGCATATATCAATATGATTTGCAAGGGATTGTGGGAAATGCAGTCCATTCACACCAGACACAGCCGCTCACAATAATTAGTTGTGCTTGAGTGTAAAGCCAATAAGATATTTATTTATGGGGTTATTTCTCCCAACACAGATATGCTTGGTAGCACATAAAACAGGATACTTGCTTTCAGTGTTAAACTTAGAAAAACAAAATCGGGAAAACAGCTGAACTTGTCAGGCAATCAAAGCAAAAGAATAAAGACCAGGATGGTAACAGAATGGTCTTTTCTGTAGGCTTTAGCTAATATTTTCTTAGCAGTACTTCAATCAACAAACAAAACCCACAAAGTAGGGAAAAACTGTTCTTTTCAGGTTAACTTCTTATATCTTCACACATAGACTCAGAAGTGATTCCCTCAGAGCTCACAAGCAATTAGGTAAGGCTCAATTGCTAGCAGTTATCCAGCTGAAACCCCTTAGCTGGCTTACTTTCTACTGTGTGGCTCAAATCCTATTCAGGAGCTTTTCTGAGTAGATTAAAGAACAAGTTTGTATTTCTTTGTGATGGTTATTGTACTTTGTAACAGTAAATTACCAAAGGAGTTTAGACAGAGAGCAATCCATGTATTCACAGCCTGTATCTATAACCGCTCCCCCTTCTTCAACAATCATGGGTTCAATATCATGGATTGGCACAGAGGAATTTCTCAATGGAGCACTCTCAGGAGAATACTTGTTTCCCTGCTGTCTTTCAAGGGTATAGCTAGGGCATAGATCAGTGTTCATACCTGAGCTTCCATTGCTGTTAGAGTTCCTCTCTAAATAGCCTGGCCAGTATGTAGTCCAGTTCTTATGTCCAGCCTTCCAATCCAGATCCCTGGACACTGGATCTCTCTTCACATACCTTCTGGCACGGGTCCTAGGGTCCCTTCCAAGTGCAGCCGTCTCCCTCACAGGTACCGTCTGGAGATTCCTAGCTCTGCAGCACCACTTCTCTGGTTTTCCCCAGTCCAATGGTGTATGCTGGCCTTTTGAATGTCTCCCAGTATACGTACTGCTCTGGACTCCTTTAGACCTCCCAAAGGCTTTTCTCTTCTTTCTTCCAAAGGGTTTCTTGCCCTCTCTGTCCGTCCGCTCTGGCTTCTGCTTCTGATGATCCTCCAGATGATGAAGCTGTCCAAGATGAGGATATCCAAGCTGATTCTGAGGCTGAGGATGAGGATCTGTAGAATAAACTCTACCTTTATTCTGCTTAGATGAGTGCTCCACCTTAGCACAGCGCAGCTGTGCTGAATCAGGCCCTGCCCTTTGAGATGAGTGCTTGGGAATTACCTCATAGCCCTCTTGATTGAACACACGTTTCCCCACTTCAGCTCCTCTAATGGCTGCTGGAAACCTGGTGCATTCCGGGACTGGTAGTCTTTTATGGGAAAATTCTGTTTTCTTATTTCTACCAGAACTGACAGGTTGCTTGTTCAGAGTCACTTCACCTTTACTATAGCTCCTTCCTGAGCTATGATAAGCTTCCTTATCACACCTCGCAGGGGCCATTTTGCCTCCATGGCCAATGGATTCAAAAAATGTGATAGATGCTCTAGGAACATGTCGCTTACAGACACTCATCTGTGGTACCTCGGAGCCGACCATGATCCAGAGCTCTTTTCGCTCTGCAAGAAAATGTCCTCTAAGGCCCTGCTCAGCCGTAAGCAGAAGTCCGAAGACATTTTCCGAATGGCTGACTCGGAGTCTCTGGTGGCATCCTCGGTTGTCTCCGAGGGTTCCCCCCCTACGGCCCCGCGTTCTCGGCAGGACTCCGACCAGGGGTCCCCCGGGTAGAACGGCGCAAAAAGAAGAAGGCCTTGAAGTCACTGTCTGGGACTCCTGACAAGCACGAGCGCTCCCGCACCCGGTCACTTAGCCCCCTTCGGCATTCCCGAGAGTCGGACAAGGAGCAGCCCCGCAAGGTACCCTGCACGGAAGTGGAGGCCTCTGGCGAAGGCGCCCGGTCTCCTGAGGGTCGTCCCAGTGAGGACCCCCTCTCCTCCTTGACACCCGACCCGGTGAACCCGGGATCGGCATCGCAGGGCCCCACGCCCGCGTGGGAGTCCTGCATGCTGGCACTGGAACGCAGCATTTCTGCATTCATTGCTTCCCAGCAGGCGCTCATGGCCAGCTTTGTTGAACCACGCCCAGAAACCACAGGTCCCTCACGTGGGACACCCAAATCCATCTAGGAAACCCTCGAGAGCCACGGGCCTCATGAGGATCCTCGACATCAGTCTTGCTCACCCTCCCATTCCTCAGAGGTGAGATCGTCCAGGGCCTCCGGCACCAGGCCACCGGCCATTGGACAGGGCAATCTGCCCAGCTCAGACTCCTCAACTGATTTCTCAGAGTGGGAGTCCGATGGCGACACCTCCCCGGAAACCCGTACCCACCGGGATCTTCCGTTAGACCCCTCACTGCCCGCGTTCCAGCAGCACTCACCACCCAAAGAACCTCCTTCCTGATGTTCATTCGGGACATGGCACAGGCCCTTAGCCTGGTCACCCAGGCTGAGGAGGACCCTCGTGCTGAAGAACTCGACATTCTTCAGTACGAGTCCCCGCCCAGGGAAATCTTCACTGTGCCTGTACCTTCTAGTCTATCTCGGCTGCTGCTCCGCATGTGGGAGGCCCCGGCCTCGGTCCCCATCGTAAGCAAGCGCCTTGACACGATGTACAAGGTACAACTTGGGCCAGGCTTCCGAGAGACCCAACTCCCACACACCTCGATGGTGGTGGGATCCGCCAGGAGGAAGCAAATGTGCCCGAAATCGCACTCATCGGTGCCACCTGGCCAAGAGTCGAGAGCCCTGGATGCCCTGGGCCGCAAGGCCCCATGCTCTCTTGTTGCATCCAGGCATATCAACTGTACATTGCTATGTTCCTGCGCGATTTGGCTAAGGAACTCAGGGGTTTCTCTGCGGGCCTCGAGGGAGAGCTCCTCAATAGGTTCTGCACCCTGCTAAAGTCCGTCGCAGACTACTTTAAGCCTCCTATGATGGCTTTGAGACATCGGTTCGGGTGGTGGCCACGGGCATTGGGGCCCACCACCAGGCATGGCTCCAATCCTCAGATTTGGAGCAATGGGTGCAGGAGAAGCTCCTGGACATTCCCTGTCTCGGTGAGCAGCTCTTCGGCAAGCAGATGGAGGAGAAGGCCGCGGAAATTGAGACGGAGTTCGTCACCAGAACCCATCTCTCCCGCAAAACATCCACCCTGCCTCGGAAGAAGCAGCCAACCAAGAAGCCCTTATTTATTTATTTACATTTTCTTATATACCGCGCTATTCTGCATCAGTGCGGTTTACATTGAACAAACAAATTACATTGAACAGGGCATTATAACTTGGAGATAACTATTTTACAGGGAACATGGGCTATGGATGGTTAAGTGGCTTGCCCAAGACCACAAGGAGCACCTGTGGGATTAGAAACCCCAGTCCTTCCAGTCCAAGGTTGCTGTCCTCTAGTGGGATTTGAACCCCCGACCTTCCGGCCTGAAGCACCTTGCCCCAACCACTAGGCCACTCCTCCACTCCCTTCTTCCCTAGAAAGGGTCTCCAGTTTCGGGGCTATCCGCAATATCTGGCTACCCCCATGCCGACTACTCCGGCACAGGGAAAATCTGGTCAGGGGCATTGTAAACCAAAGGGACCGAAGGCCCAGACGCCAGTTCCCCCACAACCCACTCAGGGGTTTTGATGCTATTGGCATAGCCCCTCACCCTCCGGCAATGCAGCAGCCAATGAGGAGGATGCCTGTCTTGTTTCGCCCCATCATGGGCTTCCATCACCTCGGACACTTGGGTCCTCCAAGTCGTCCGAGACAGCTATCGCCTTCACTTTGACAGGCTTCCACCTCCTTTCTCCCCGGCGGAGCCTCCTCAACTCCCCGGACACCAGCTTCTCCTGCAGCGGAATTACATTCTCTCCTCACCCAATGGGCAGTTGAGAAGGTCCCTCCCCGCCTTCAAGGTCGGGGCTTCTATTCCTGGTATTTCCTCGTACTGAAAAAGACGGGGGGGGGGGGGTCTGCTGCCCATCCTTGACCTCCACAGGCTAAACAAGTTCCTGGTGTGGGAGAAATTCAAGATGTTATCTCTTGGTGTTCTGCTGCCCTTCCTCCGGCAGGGCGACTGGCAGTGCTCCTTGGATCTAAAGGACGCTTACGCCCACATCTTAATCCACCCCCAACACAGGCAGTATCTGCATTTCAGGGTGCAGGGAGAGCACTTCCAGTACAGGGTGCTCCACTTCGGCCTCGCGTCTGCCCCATGAGTCTTCACAAATTGCCTCGTCATGGTCGCCACTTACCTTCGGTGTCAGGGAGTGCCGGTCTTTCCCTACCTTGACGACTGGCTTGTTACGGGCTCCTCAGTCGAGGAAGCTCGGCGAGTGATGTTGCGCGCTGTCCTCCTCTTGGAGAGCTTGGGGTTCTTGGTCAACTACCCAAAGTATCACCTCGAGCCGGTGCAGGCTCTCAAGTTCATCGGGGCGCGCCTCGATACTCAGCAGGCGACCACCTTTTTGCCAGTGGATCGCTCCACCCGCCTCCGAGCTCTGGAGGCTTGTATCCAAAGCGCTCCCCAGGTCACCGCTCGGACCATGCTGTGTCTCCTGAGCCACATGGACTCGACCGTGCATGTGGTTCCCCACACCCGTCTGCACATGTGGACGGCTCAGTGGTGTCTCAGTGCCCAATGGAGCCAGTCCCTCGGACAACTCAGGGACCCCGTCAGGGATCTTCTCGATCTTCACTTGTCCCTGAGCTGGTGGCAAAACCCCCACAACCTCTTGCGGGAATTGCCCTTTCAGGCCACGCAACATGATGCGGTGCTGATGTGGTACAGATGAATTTTGACTATTGATTATGCCTCAGTAGTGAATATGCCTCAACTGTAAATAGGGGCACTTGAAACTGTTGAAACAATTTACATAACTACAGATACTGGAAAGATCAGGGAGGAGACCTTCTCCTAGCAAGCAAATGGAGACCCATTACAGAGAACAAAAGAACACTTCACCTAGGAGTCTTTCTACTAGCAGACAAATTGAAACCCATTAACAGGACAAAACAGGACAATTCACCTTGCCTTGGAAACATTTCTCCTAATTCATCAATTGTAATGTAGACCAGGGAGGGGGGTTCCCTTGAGCATTTTCAAGCACCTGGCCAGTGTCTTGGATGTGCTTAATGGATAACTGACTCTATACTACGTATGTGTCACATGATAGGAAATAACTAGATTGTTCTTGCAACTGGATAAAATGAGTACCTGTTTTCAGCTAGACAGAGAGAAATGGATTCATCTAGGAATGGACGCATTGCCTAGAGAAACTCCCGATTGAGAAGTCTCTCTTGTCTGGTTGAATCAGGGATCCATTCAATCGAAGTGTGACAAGGGATGAAGTAGAGCTCTTTCGGTGAAGTATATTCTTCTTCTGTAATTATCTTTCTAGTTATCTATTCTGTAATTAAGTGCTTTTATTCTAATAGTTTTCCAGATATCTTTTTAACTAATCATAGGTAGATATATGAATTACTTGCCTTTCTAAATAAGTACGAATTAAGAAGTTAAATAAGTGAAAATCAAGTTATCCCTGCTTTGTATTATAAATAAACTGCACGTCTTCATTAACAAGGTGTGTTAGCCTTTGTTGGAGTAAGACAGCTGATGACAGACGCTTCCCTGTTAGGGTGGGGAGCCCACTGCGGGCCACTCTGCATGCAGGGGCAATGGTCACCCGAGGAGTCTCAGCAGCAAATAAACCTGCTTGAACTCCGGGCAATTCGGTGGGCCCTGAGGGCCTTCGAGGAAAACCTCAGCGGGAGGTCAGTTCTCGTGCAAACCGACAACCGTGTAGCGATGTTCTACATCAACAAGGAGGGAGGCACGGGATCACGCTCCTCTGCCAGGAAGCGATCCTCATCTGCTCTTTTGCTGTCCAGCGGAGGATGTCCTTCAAGGTGACGTACCTCCTGGGTCAGGAGAATGGCCTGGTGGACAGACTCAGCAGAATCCTTCGCCCCCACGAATGGCGGCTGGATCCCAGAGTAGCAGACTGGCTGTTTCTCTGCTGGGGGACGCCGGCGATAGATATCTTCGCCAGTCCCCAGAACACCAGCTACCCCGCTTTTGCCAGCCAGTGCCGCACCCGAGCAGGGAGGGCCCTGATGCATTTCTCCTGGACTGGTCATCCAGCCTTCTCTATGCATTCCCTCCTTTTCCCCCTCATTGTGAGGACTCTTTTCAAGGCTCAGCAGGATGGGGCATCGTTGATTCTCGTTCCCCGCTTATGGCCTCGGCAGCCTTGGTTTTCACTCCTGCCCCAGCTGTTGGCGGAGACTCCGGTTCCCCTGCCCGGCGTCTGCTGATGCAGGAGAAGGGTTGGATGCTGCACCTGAACCTAACCTACCTATCCCTCACGGCCTGGCAGCTGAACGGGCCTCCCTAGCCTCTCTGGCCCTTCTGGAAGAGGTCGAGGAAGTCCTCCTCGCCTTGAGGAAGGACTCCCACTAGGCAAGCCTCCGCCTTTAAGTGGAGATGCTTCTCCGTCTGGTGCTCGGAGCACCTTTCTCATGCCCCGTTCAATGGGTTCTCCAGTACCTCCTCCATCTCTCGAGAGAAGGGCTGAAGTCAAACTCTGTCAGGGTTCATTTGAGCGCCATCTCGGCTAATCACCTCCCAATCGAGGGAAAACCCCTCTCAGGGCAACCGTTTAGTCTCCCGCTTCATGCGGGGTCTTCTGCTTTCCAAGCCGCCCATCTGTCCTCCTACGGCAGAATGGGATCTGAATGTGGTACTCGTGCAGCTCACTCATCCACCCTTCGAGCCAATGGCGACGTGTTCACTCCGGCACCTGTCCTGGAAGGTGGCCTTCCTGGTGGCACTGATCTCAGCCCGCCGAGTCAGTGAGCTCCAGGCTCTCATGGCTGGCACCCCTTACACCAGGTTTTATCGGAACAGGGTGGTCCTCCGTACCCACCCTAACTTCCTGCCTAAAGTCATTTCGGACTTCCATCTCAACCAAGAGATAGTCCTGCCGACCTTCTTCCTGAGGCCCCACGCCAACCAGGCGTCGATGGCTCTTCACACCCTCGACTGCAAACGGGCCCTCACCTTTTATTTGCAGCGTACCCAGACTCATCGCAAGTCTGACTGGCTTTTTGTGACCTATGATCCCAATAGACCGGGGCAAGCAGTCACCAAGCGCATCCTGTCGGTTTGGGTGGTGGACTGCATCGCTTTCACCCATGCGTGTGTTCTCTCCCATGTGTATGCAGGTGTATAGACATTGGCTGATGACCCCCATCATGCAGCCCAGCTCACCAGCAGAGAAGCGATAAAATAGGGCACACAGGAGCACCAGGGGAAACAGTGAGTGTGCATGTGGGCAACTGAAGAGCCGTCTCAGGTGTCTCAATTGTTCAGAAGGGGAACTGCTGTACAAGCCAGCCAAGGTGTGTGAAATATGCATGGCATGCTGTCTGCTGCATATGCGCTATGGTGAGGGCAAGCCCTGCCAGATAGCCCAGAGATACCCATGAAAGATGGTGACACCGATATGGAGATAGCTATGCAAGTGCCCATTGGTCATGCTTTCCAAAGGGGAGCAGCGGCAAGACAAACCCTGATCCACATACATTTCATCTAAAGGTATGTTTGTTTCCTACAAGTGACCTATTTCCTAGGTCTTTACCCACAGTACTGGCAGGATGCAGTATTGTGAGCATAAATATGATGACTGGTAACCTGGATGTTACCCATCTTCATGGAGTGGAGGAGTAGCCTAATGGTAAGAGGAGTGACTTGGGAACTAGGAGATCAGCATTCAATTTTCACTAGCACTCCTTGTGGCCTTGAACAAGTCACCTAACCCTCCTTTGCCCCAAAAGAATCCAAGTTATCAATGTCCCTGTATAATGTACATTACCAATGTTAAGTTACAATGTAAATCGCTGTGAATAAAATTATCAAACAGTATAAAAAGCCTGATAACCAAATAAATAAATACCAGGAAATAAATGGCCAAGAATGAACCAATGACTAATAAATCATTTGATGCAAAAGTGTTCATCATTGCAGTTGGTTTTATTATTTTTTACTGCAATTATTTTTTCATAACTGTGTGAATATAGCATATCATGCCCCTTCCCCTACATCCCCACCCTGGCCCAACCACTCCCCCACACCTCTTACATCCCCACACCACACACCCTACAGCCCATGTGCAACCATAAACCCATAGCATCCCCCACATATCCCATCATCCCCAACACAGAGCAAGCACCATACCCCCTCTCCCTCCCTCACATACACATGGTAACAATCATTTGCCCTGCCCAAGACACCTGCCCCTCATCCTGCCCCTCCACCTCATAAGGCACATGGACCTGTGCCTCTGTCATGACCAATGTTTGGGATGAAAGGCAGTGTGTCACTTGATTCGGAACTGTTGCTCTGCCCACTCAACTGCATAAAAAAAAGGCTGGAAATTTCATCATAGGCCCCCTGCTTTGTAGAACAAGCCCCAGAATATTTGCAGCCTATCCAGGGGTGGCCCAAGGGGGGTGCGGGGCCTCATTTACATAAGAAGCCTCATTTGCATAAATATTAGCATCATGTTAACATACCTCTTAATGAGTGTCTGGATAAAGAAAGACTACCAGATTTCTACATTACTATACTCCAGTGCCAACCGCCAGGCACATTAGGAAGTACTATAACGCTGACCATATAGAACCCATAGCAAACCCACCATATCATAACAGCACTACCAGGACTCACAAAGCACCAAATCCTACCTATTAAAAAGGCAACACTACAAATATTAATTCAGTTCATCTCAGAGAATACCAATACATCTCCTACTGGGGAAAGAGAACAAGTGGCACTGTCAAACAGAAACTACAAAAATAGAATACCTCAGCTCGGTTACACATGCAGAACATAGACTGTCACCAAACAAAGAACAAGGAATCACAATTTAGAAATCGGAAGACAATAATTAAATTGGGAACCCTTAAAGCCAAACTTGGAATGTACATCAACACTATAAATTAATTTCCTTTTGTACTAAACAAAAATGCAAAGACGTTAGTGATACACATTTCCCAGAGCTGACATATTCCAGTTAATAAATTCAAAATTAAAAAGTATTTTTCTACTTTTTGTTGTTTGGGCATTTTATTTTTCAAATGCAATTGCTCCAGTCACTTTCTTCTGGTTTCTTCTGTCTTCTGCTAATTCTCCATTGTCTGCTGTCCATTTGTCCTTTCTTCTCTCTTCTAGATTTTTTCCATTCTATCTTCTACATCTGCTTTAACATACTCATCTTTCCCCTTTTGCTCTTTCCCCAATATCTTTTTTATTCCTTTATCATCTACTCAAATTTCACCCTTCCATTCTCAATCCCCACTTACTCTGCCAATACCCAGCAACTTGTAGATTTTTCTTCCCTCCCATACCAAATATCTTTTCCACCTCCATCCTCATTCCCCCAGCCCCATCCCTTTCTAGTCCTCCCTAAAATCAGTTCCCTTCTAGTTCCAGCCCCACTCAGCATCCGCTCCCTTCTAATTGCATTCTCCCCCCACTCCCGCATCAGCCCATTTCCAGTCCTATTCCACCCCCAGCCCATTTCCAGTCCAAGCTCCCCCCATCAGCCCATTTGCAATCCTAGCTCTCCCATCAGCCATTTCCAATACTAGCCCCCCCTAAACCAATTCCAATCCTATGCCAGTGAGCTGATGGGGGAGATTTGGACTGGAAATTGGGCCAAGTGTAGGGGAGCTTCAGCCCATTTCCAGTCCTAGCCCCCCAATCAGCTCATTTCCAGTCCTGTTCCACCCCCCATCAACCCATTTCCAGTCCAAGCTCCCCCCATCAGCTCATTTGCAATCCTAGGCCCCCCCATCAGTCATTTCCATTAGTAGCCCCCCCCCCCATTATCCAATTCCAATCCTATTCCAGTAAGCTGATGGTGGGGCTTGGACTGGAAATTGGGCAAAGTGTGGGAGAGCTTCAGCCCATTTCCAGTCCAAGCCCCCCCACAGCTCATTTCCAGTCTGAGCCCCCCATCAGCTCATTTCCAGTCCTAGCCCCCCCCCCCCAATCAACTCATTTCCAGTCCAAGCTCCCCCTATCAGCCATTTCTAAAAGTAGCCCCCCCCCCCCATCGGACATTTCCAATCCTATTCCAGAACCACATCAGTCCATTTCCAATCCAAGCTCCCCCATACTCTGTCCATTTCCAGTCCTACCCCACAAAAGCCCATTTGCAGTCCTAGTCCTCCCCATCAGCTCATTTGCAGTCCTAGCTAGCCCCGCCCCACTCAGCCTATTTCCATTCCTAGCTCCCCCACCACTCAGCCCATTTTCAATTTTAGACCCCTCCACTCAGCCCATTTCAAGCCCAAGCCCCCTCCCCTTCCCGAAGAGCCCCGCAGCAGGCTTTAGAGGCCCCAGCTCACCTCTTTTAGCGGCTTGCGGCAGGCTCAGCAACAGCTTGTTACAGCCGCCGAAGTGAAGAGTGTTGTTTCCTTCACTTTGGCAGCTGTATTGTAATGAAGATCGCTGGCACACCAGAGATCAAAGGAGGAGTGGCCTATTGGTTGGGGCAAGTTATCTCAGGCCAGAAGGTTGGGAGTTCAAATCCCACTAGAGGACATCAATCTTGGACTGGAAGGACTTGGGTTTCTAGTCCCACAAGTGTTCCTTGTGGTCTTGGTCAAGCCACTTAACCCTCCATGTTCCCTATAAGTATTAGTGTATGTGTCTCATATCCCCTCATGTTAAATGTATCCCCGAATTGTGTTGTGACCACTTTGACTGAAGAAATACCCGGCTACTGCCATTACTGACCTAGTATCAATCACACCTCCTAACCGGGTAAGGAGATTGAATGCTTCAAATACCCTCATTCTACCTAAGGCAAGCACTAAGTGCTCCCAAGTTACCAGATCTAGAGCCTTTGCCTTCTTTGCACCATCCTGCTGGAACGCTCTACCGGCGACTATCAGAACCATCAGTGATCTCTCCCAATTCAAGAAGGCACTGAAACATCACCTTTTTCTCTTTCACTACGATGTCTCAGTCTCCCCCTCGTACTCACCTACTGTCACACCTCAAGGCAGCACCTCAAGCTCATGCATCTCACATTCTTAGACTGAATACTCGCAATCACACTTTCACACCTCAAGGCAGCACCTCAAGCTCATGCATCTTGCATTCTTAGACTGAATACTCGCAATCACACTTTTAACCCCCTCCCACCATGAGAAGCTTGTGCAGTTCATATAACCCGTTATGCAGCTGCATAAAGTGGCTTGTATATATTTATCATGTTTTCCCTGTTAAGAAACTTGTTTAATGTTTACCCAAGTTATTATACCTGTTTATTGTAAGCACAAATCACTAAACCGAGATGTGTAGTTCAATGTTCATTGTAAACCGCACTGATGTCAAATAGCGCGGTATAAAAGAGACTGTAAATAAATAAATAAATAATACAGCTGCCAAAGTGAAGGAAACAATGCTCTTCGCTTCGGTGGCTGTTGCTGAGCCTGCCGCGAGCCACTAAAGGAGGTGAGCAGACAGCATGCAGGATGTTGTTGGCACAGGGCCCCCTGAAGCACCAGGCCCTGTGCCAACAACATTCTTGCTCAATGGACGGGTCGGCCCTGAGCCTATGTGCTGGGTATTGCAGATGTGGAGGCCTGTCGTGTTGTGCTACGTGTCAGCACAGAGCTGGAACTTGGCCCTGTGACTGTTCCCGCAGAGGTGGCAGCTGAAGTCGCCACTGGCTGACACGTGCAGGAGCCTGGGTAGGTGTGACTCTGGTGCAGACTGATTTAACAAATACACTGGGTTCACAGATTAATCAGCTTTAATCTAAAGAATTCCTTTTCCCCCAAGATTTAGAAATATTCCCAGAAGTAAATACTTACAATTGCAGATCTCTCTCCAGAAGTAGCAGTCCCCTTTTGTAGTCCTTCTGTGCCTGTGCTGGTGCTCCTCATTCTGAGACATCAGCCTCTCTGGGCATTGGAGAAGGCTTTCTGAGGTCCTGGTGCTGTGGCGCACCTCCTGGGCATTCACCTCCTGCTGTTCCTGAGGACCCAGTGACAGTGCCAGGAGCTTTATCTCTTCCACTGCAGTGTCCCCAGCTGCCGGCAGCTGCCTGCCATGGTCAGAGGCAGCATCATGTTCCACCCCCTGAGCAGTGGCCGAGAATCCTGCAGTAAAGTGTGAGGGAGGATCACCAGGAGTTGCACCCAGCTACTGCTCAGCAGCATCAGCACCTGTGAATAAACATAGCAATTATGTTAACCACAAGGTATGATCTGCCCATCACCTACAGAAGGATGTCAGTTTATCAGCTATAAGTATCACATAGTTGACCCCCATCGGAACAAGGCCAGATTCTTAGATGGGGGCTGCTGTCCCATTGTGCAATGCTGCTCTCTGCAAAAAGGTAGTGCAAATCACAATATGCTATCTCACAATCCACAGAGCCCAACAAATTGTTATCCAATCTGCATATGTATACTGCTGTGGTCAACATTATTGGCACCCTTGCATTTCAGATATGTTGTATACAATATCTTGAGAAATAATTGGAAATGTTCCAACTGTATCATAATATTTTAATAGTATGTTCAAAGGTATACAACAAAAAAATATGTCCGTGCAACTCAGATGTAGTATTTATTTATTTATTTAGATGGATTTAGTATACCGCTTTATCATGAAATCAAAGCGGTTTAGCACATCAAACAATCGAGGTAATTGTATGGTCAGTAGCATGCTGTGGGAGATCAAGAAAAGTGATGTGGGGTGCAGAGTGCTAGATTTTTTCGGTGCACTATATACAAAGTGAGCAATATACATATATACAAGATTAGAGCCATGTGCAAAGGTGATCTAAGATCCGGACCTGTATAGCGTTGTAGATACTGCACATAGGAATCAGTTCAGGTGAAGTCCTTGTAGTATTCTGTAAATAGAGTTGTTTTAAGTAGCTTTCTGAAGTCCTTGAGGTCTTTGGTTGATCTTAGGTGGTCGGGGAGAGAGTTCCATAGTGCGGCGCTGCCAGAGAAAGTGCCCTTCTTTTTTTTCTTTTTATTTGAAATTTCAACAAACTTACAAAGCAAGCATAAAGAAACCATGAATGTTTCCAAAAGGCAAAATAACACAAATATTAACCGAAACACACAATTAGTGGCAATACATCATCATAGCCCACAATCCGGGGAGATACTTAAAAGAAAACAAATCAGCACAAAACAAATAGAGCCAACTCTAATTTATCAGGCAGCTTACTAACTTAACCCACCCACCTCCAGTTACTAATTACCCAGTCGTTCCTTGTCAGCAAGAAATACCTCAAGCTGAGAAGGATCAAGAAAGACAAACTTTGAACCTTGATACAAAACCAAACATTTACAAGGGTATCTAAGAAAAAAGGTAGCAGAGATAGCAAGCAGTCTAGGTTTAAGAGCCAAAAAGGCCTGTCTCCTAGTCTGAGTCACCCTACTAATATCTGGAAACATTTGAACCCTAGCACCGCAAAACAAAGCAGACATATTTTTAAAGTAACTACGAAAAACCATCATTCTATCCTGGTCTGAAAGAAAAGATACCACCAAAGTGGCTCTTGAGGAAATATTATCTCTTGAGTCCTCTAGAAATTTGGTAAGGTCCAGGGCCTCCATGCCCTTAACCTCATCAAACCCAACCAGAGAACCCGTAGCTAACCTCTTACCAGTAAGGTAATATAACTTAGAGAGGGCAATGGAGTCAGCCGAAGCCAACCCCAAGACCTCTTTGAAATACTTTCTCAACAAGATTTCAGCAGAAAGCAAATGAGAACAGGGAAAATTCAACAATCTAACATTTTTTGCTCAAAACATATTGTCATATTGCTCCATCTTGTTGTGCACATACAAACTATCCTTTATGTGAGAAAAATTAACAGCTGCAAGGGCCTGACACTGGGTTTCACACTTAACAACCTGTTTGGAAATATTCTTAACCTTTTTATCTACTTCAGACAGCCTAGTGGTAATCTCAGAAGAGAAACCACAAAGCTGTATTACAGTGGGCACCAAGGTGTTTTCAATACGGGTTACCACTTTCCAAATATCTGCCAGGGTAACCTGATCATCTGAGATCACCCTGGCTTCGTCTGGAACAGGTACCCATACCACTGGTTTCAGCTTTTCCCCAACATCAATCGGGGTACTCTGCTGAAACTGAGTGCCCAAAGGAGCAGACAACGGTGGAGATTCATAAACTGGAGGAAGAGGTGGTGTCCGATCTGGAGAGCTAAGAGATACCGGGGATGAACATAGAACGAGAAAGTCAGGATCAAGTGGTACATTGGTGTTAGTCACTACCTTAACATGTTTGTCCATGGGTCCAACAGCAACCTCCGTTTGCTCCGCCGGCAAGATCTTCTTTTTTCTTTTACCCATCTATCCCGCAGCTACAACACGCAGCACTTGAACGGCTCTCCCGCTCTCCTTCGTGGCTCCAAGGGACTCCCAAGGGGCATAATATGCCCCTTGTATCTAGCCCCTTATATCGCTGCCCCGACTAGCGCCTCCGGCTGCGCCTGGCCTACCAAGTTTTTAAAGGGGCCCCCGATGACGTTGGGGCCGGCGGGGAAAGAAGCCCGATGTCTCCGGACCTCTGCGCTGCCTCCAACCTCTCTCCCGGGACTGCAAAACAGCTGAGCAGCTTTTTAAAAGGCCCCCGATGATGTCGGGGCCGGCGGGGAAAGAAGCCCGATGTCTCCGGACCTCTGCGCTGCCTCCAACCTCTCTCCCGGGACTGCAAAACAGCTGAGCAGCTTTTTAAAAGGCCCCCGATGACGTCGGGGCCGGCGGGGAAAGAAGCCCAATGTCTCCGGACCTCTGTGCTGCCTCCAACCTCTCTCCCCGAAAGTGCCCTTCTTGATGTGGCCTGATTTGTTTTGGCGAATTCCTTTGGTGTGCTGATGGTGTTCGAGGTTCCTTTTCTTCTTGGTCTTGTGCTGTGGATGGTTTTAATGATTGGTTGTAGGCTGTTAGCTGAGAGGTTGTGTATTATTTTGAAAATGTTTATAAGTACTTTGAAGCGGATTCAAGAGATGATTGGGAGTCAGTGCAGGTGGTACAGTATGGGAGTAATATGGTTGTGACCTGTGCAGTCTGTTATGATGCATGCGGCGGTGTTCTGTGCTAGCTGTAGAGGTCTTAGAGTCTGTTTTGGTAGCCCCAGATGGGATTACAGTAGTCTAGTATAGGAATGATAAGGGCTTGACAGACTGTTCGAAAATGCTCCTGTGAGAGGATGGGTTTGAGCCTTCTGATGGTTCTCATTTTGATGTAGGCGCTCTTTGTGGTTTTGGCAATGTGGGATTGAAGGCTAAGGTCCTTGTAGAGCGTTACCCCCAGGTATTTTACTTCTTGTCTTACTGGTATTGTGATGTGATTCAGTTTGATGGTAGTTGAGGGTGAAAATGTGGGGTTCCTTGTGATGAATAGAGCTTCAGTTTTGTTGTAGTTTATTGAAAGATTGTTTTCCTGAAGCCAAGTTGCCATTTGTTGGAAGCAGTTGGCTATATTGGAGTAGTCTGTAGTAATTTCTGAGAAAAAAACAAAATATGACCTGGACAGGATTAATGGCACCCTTCACTAATATTTGGTTGCACAACTTTTGTCAGTGATGACAGCCTTCAAACATTTCTTGTAGCCATCTATAAGTTTCTTACATCTGTCTGCTAGCAGTTTCTCCCACTCTTCGACTGTGATTTATTGCAGGTCATGAGTGTTTCCAGGATTCTTTTTACCAATTGCAGATTTCAGCTCTTTCTAAATGGCTTGAGATCAGGACTCATTGTTGGACAGTTTAAAACAGTCCATTTGTTCCTTTTTATGTTTTTTATTTGGACTTTTGGAGGTATATTTTAGATCATTGTCCTGCTGAAGGACCTGTGACCTTCAACCCAGACCTAGCATTCTAAGTGCTACTACTACTACTACTATTATTATTATTAAACATTTATACAGATAGAGACAGTCCCTATTAGCACATTTCACTCCAAAATACCTTGGTGTGTAGTCCTCTGACTTCATGATTCCTTTAATATGTTTCAGGCCTCCAGTTCCTGAGGCAGCAAAACAGCCCCACAACATTATGAAACCTCCACCATCTTTAACTGTAGGAAGAGTGTTTTTTTTCCTTATAAGCTTCATTTCTTCGCCTGTAAATGTATTGCTGGCCTGCATTGCCAAAGAGCTCAAATTTGGTTTCATCTGTCCACAGAACATTTTCCCAGAAGGATTGTGGTTTCTCAAGGTGGGTTTGGGCAAAGATCAGGCGTGCCATTTTCTGCCTGTCAGCAGGGGTGACTCAAGGCAATCTGCTGCCTGAGGCCAAGGATGAGATGGTGCCCCTCCCCCCCACCCCATAGAGGGGGGGAGGGGCTTTCTCAAAACTCCAAACAGGGACTGAACCAAACCAAAAAGCCGATTAGATTATATGGAGGAAATGCAAGATGTTTGCACACCAAGGAACTAAAGGAGAGTGAGAACCACAGCACAGTTTATAAAACTAAATCATAATTAATTTTGTTGTTATAAACCTCGTTATGGTTCTTGCTTTTTCATTTTGAACATATATTTTGCATCCACAGAACACCCTTCAACAGTGGGTGCAGAGCAGAACCAGGATATTCACCCATAAAACTCATCATCTTTAAAAAAAAATCTGATTCTGATCATCTCACCAACAACAACAACAAACATTCTCCAGTGCCAGGCATATTGTAAACTAATACAAAATCCTACAACAAAGTCACTGAGTATCTGTAGAGCAAATCTACCATATCATACCATATCAGCACCAATTTCCAAAACTCACATAAGGAGCCCATCCAAAAAAAGCATCACTGTAAATTATACTTTCCCAAAATTATATTTTACTGCAGAGTGAGGTGAGAGAAAGAACTCACACACAGGCATCTGCATTGTCAACAGAAACTAAGATAATGGCTCAGCGCAAGTAGCATGAGTGTAACTAATGCCACCTCAATGTGTAGCCTTATTTGCACTGGAAGCTGTTTTGCCACGCTGAAATGTGGTAACTGCAGAGGGATGTAACTGCCACCCTGCAGTTAGCCTATGGCCCTGCGTAATCAAACTCTGGAATTAGTTACCAGAGGATGCAGTAAAAGCTATTAGTGTAGCTGGGTTTAAAAAAGGTTTGGACAAGTTCATGGAGGAAAGGTCCATAAACTATTATTAAAGAGGACCTGGAAAATCCACTGCTTGCCCTGGGACAAGCATTATGGAACCTGTGTGCCTTTTTGGGAATCTGCCAGGTACTTGTGACCTGGATTTGCCACTGTTGGAAACAGGATACTGAGCTTGATGGACCTTAGGCTGACCCAGTATGGCATTTCTTATGTTCATATGTTACCAGTGCAGAGCCTAGGAACATGCTGCTAAATATGTCAAACAAGAGGGGCTCAACAGCATCCATGCAGCATCTCCCACTTCCACAAAAACAAGAGTGACTTGGCACCCCAACACAGCACTTCCCACCCTCTGAAAAACAAGAGGGACTTTGTGACCCCAACACAACACCACCCACTCCAACATTAACACCAAGAAGGGCTTAGCAACACCACCATAACTCCTGAAATTGTGCACTGGACCAGCATGGTGTTAATGTAAATATATATGGAAAAAGGAGAGAGGAAAAAGGTTTATTTTTGAGTTAAACACAGTATCCCCTTTTGGGTTAAATAAAGAGATAGATTTACAATGTTTTTCTATGATCATTTTATGCTCCGTTTTGTTCCAGCATTGGTATTTATTTGTTAACTCCTTTTGGTTTGTTTCTTATATTACCGCCCCCCCCCCCCCACCCCCCCATGTCTCTCTTCATATACAACTGGTTTACACATAAGCTTGCTGATTTTCTGGTTTCATGTTTCTTTGTTCCCCTTTCATGTTGGTTCATGCCCTAATAGATGGTATGGTAATTAGTGGGAGGTCTATATTTTTATTAAGTGCAATCTCTTTTTTTTTATTAAGTGCAATCTGTTCTTGTGTGGTTCTCCTGCTGTCTGACAATGCCATCAGGTAACCCCCTCTTTTTACACGGCTGTGGCTATTTTATTTGTGTTCATTTGTACCCATAGCATGCAGTATACATTTTTCCCCACCTTATGCTTTAGTGGCATAGACTGCTGTTTATTAATAATTTTTATAGTTGTGCATACTTGGTCAAGTGGGTCCTCATTAAAATATTTTCGTGACTACCTACTCCAGTGTGGCCATGGTATTTGTGCCCTCCACTCCTTGCCTGGTTAATGTAAATATATATTCCATAAAAAACAAAGCAAATGAAAGATGGTCACACACGAAGGAACTAAAAGAAAAAGTGAGACCAAATTATAACTCATTTTATTCTGGTATAAACTACGTTATTGTTCTCACTTTTTTTTTTGAATATATATTCTGCATCCACAGAAACCTCTCCCTCGACAATGGGTGCAGAGCAGAAGCAGGACATTCACCCACAGAACTAAATATATTTAAAAAAAAATAAGATTCTGGTCATCTCACTAACAAACAAACATTCTTCAGTACCAGGCATACTGGGAACTAATATAAAACCCTATAGAAGTCACCTAAGAGCTACAAGGCCAAATCTACCATATCATACCATACCATACCAGCATAAACTTCCAAAACTCATACAAGGGATCTACCCAGAAAAAAGCAGCACTATAAATACTGCAGCAGGCCCTAGAACATCCATACACCTATTTGAAAAGCTGAACAAGTCAAATTCTACAGTACGGTATAGATCCCTATGTACAAACTTCATGTTAACAGACTTGGCCTCAGTCACACACTCAGAACACAGACCCTTACCAAGTACAGAATAAGTGACTACAACCTAAAGTAAAAATAAAAATCTGTAGACAAAAATTAAATTGAAACCCGAAGAAGCCCGACTCCGCATGCAGTGCAACATCAGATAAATAAGAGATGCAGTTCCCCATACTGTGTAAAATATAAAAATAGCACAAAATCCAATCACTAAAATTACAATAAAATTATTTTTCTACCTTTGTTGTCTCACCATTTTATTCTCTGATCATGCTGGTCCCTTTCTGAGACTTCTGCATTCCTGTCTTAGCTCTCTTTCTATGGTCTATGGTCCATCTGACATTTCTTATCTCTTCTTTTGTTTTCTTCACTTCCTTCCTATTTCCAGTCCCAGTAACCCTCCCCAGTATCGGCCTCCTTTCCAGTCTTCCCCTCCCATTATCTTCCAATGTCAACCGCTTTGCATTCCCAGGACTGTCTCTGGTGTCCATTCCCTTCCAGTCCCCCTCCTTCCCCACTGTCCAGCTCCTGCTAGTCCAAATACCATCGCAGGTATCAGCTCACTTCAACTCCCAGTGCCACCCCCTTCCATTAGCTCCCTTCCAGTCACCCTACTTTCGGTCCATCCCCCTTCCAGTGCCATCCCCACATGTCAGATCCCTTCCAGCCCCAGTACCCTCTCCCTTCCAGCCTGCTCCCCATTACAGCCACCTACCAATCCCATCTCCAAGTGTCAGCTGCCTTCCAGCCCTCTCCTTCCCCCATATCATCTCCCTTCCAGCTCCCTCCTTTCCCCGTGTCAGCTCCTTTCCTGCCCCCATCTCTCCCCCACCCCATGTTATCTCCTTTCCTACCCCCTCCTTCCCCTGGCAGACCCTCTCAGCATCCGGTCCCTTCCAGTCCCATTCTCCCATCCCCCAGCATCAGCCCATTTGTAGCCAGAGCCCCTAGCTTTCTTCCAGGGCCAGCAGCTCTCTCCTTTCCTCCCCTCCCCCCATCAGCCCATTTCCAGTCTAGCCCCCAGTCTTCCTCCAGTGCCAGCAGCTCTCTTCTCTCCCCATCAGCCCATTTCCAGTCCAAGCCTATTTCCAGTCCTATCCCACTTATCAGCCCATGCCAGTCCTAGCCTCCCATCAGTCCATTTCCAGTTCTAGCCCCCCCAATCAGCCCATTACCAGTCCTAGCTCATTTCCAGTGCTAGTCCCCTGATCAGCCCATTTCCAGTGCTAGCCCCCATCAGCCCATTACCAGTTCTAACCCCCTCCCCGATAAGCCCATTATCAGGTCTTGCCCCCCTAATCATCCCATTTCCAGTCCTAACTCCCCCATTAGCCTATTTCCAGTTCTAGCCCCCAGCCTTCCTCCAGTGTCAGCAGCTCCCTCATCAGCCCATTTCCAGCCCCAGCCTATTTCAAGTCCTATCCCCCTTATCAGCCCACTCCAGTCCTAGCCCCCCATCAGTCCATTTACAGTCCTAGCCTCCCCAATCAGCCCAATACTAGTTCTAGCTCATTTCCAGTACTAGCCTCCCGATCAGCCCATTTTCAGTGCTAGCCCCCCTTCAGCCCATTAGCAGCTCTGTTGTTGTTGTTAAGTGCCGTCGAGTCGGAGTCGACTCATGGCAACCCTCTGGATAGCTATCCTAAATTGTGTTCGGTCTTCAGTCAGGCAGCTCATTGTTGACAGACTGGTACCCATAGCTGCTGTTATTGTATCAATCCATCTCATTGCTGGCCTTCCTCTTTTGCATTGACCTTCTATCTTGCCATAATGTGTGAACACACTGAAAGTGTTTGGTCTGTTTACAGAGGGTAGTTATAGAACAACTATATTATATAGGGTATCCCTCTAATGAAATTAATCAAAGCCGGTGTAGCAGAATCCACAAGGTGCAATTAGAAACCTCTTATTAATATGCCAATTATTATTTAACCACTGGTCTCAGCCTATAGCGTGCACTGCTCAGGATACATATCGCAAGAGCTATGTGCTACAATAACATCAATGACCAGGTATAATTTTTAGAGTATGGCTTAGAAAGTGTCATGTACCAAATTTTGGGATTCTCAAAGAAAACCAGACTTATCTTAAATATTGATCCAGTTTCAGTTTTTGCCAATATTGCAGTTGCCCCAACGCCACCACTTCGGTATCCGATGCACGTTTCGTTGCTTCTTCAGGGGGCTTGCAAACAAAAATTGGCTCTGCATACAGAGGAAAATGCAGCAATTATTAAACAGATATATTTACTTTATAAGAGTAAAGATAGGAGATAAAAAATCAAACCTGAACTGGGATATCTCTGATTCAGGCTTGTGCGGGTAACAGTATACTTGATATGGCTGCCTAGCCCTCTCAAAAGACGCCGCGCATGCAAGTTGGGGGAATGCTCAAAAGGATTTAAATACTAGTAGCAAAGGATGATGTCATTCTCTGTGTGCCACCAATCACATCTCTCCATCTCACAGACAAGCTCTTCATTCAATCATACTATTCAGCCCTCCGGGGAAGACAGTTTGCAATGTGTAAATCCATTTTTGTTCCCGTAAGAGAAGCATTTTCGCTCGTGATCTCCCAGAGCTACCTCCTAGCACCCGATCAATTCCAAAACAACGAAGATCTTGAAACACATGACCTTGTTGTACACAGTGGGTTACTAAAGGGGCTTCCATCGTTTTGCAGTGAAGGCGGCTGCGATGTTCCCCCAAGCGAACCTTCAGGGGACGGGTAGTTTGTCCTATATATAGCAACCCACAAGGACATCTGATGGCATAGACTATATGGTCAGTGGTGCAGGAGGTGTAGTGCCGTAAATTATATCGCTTCTCATGATAAATGAAAGTGTCCGTGTCTTCAGTGATAGCGCAAATAGTGCATTGACCGCATTTCTGATGACCGCCCTTGACACCTTCAGTCAATGAAGCCCCTCGTAGTTTTGCTGGGCTAAGCTGTTCCTTCAAATTAGCTGAGCGCGCCCATACACAACGGACCCGTTTATCTTGTAAACCCGGGATCGTGGTTAATACATTCTGATGTTTCTTAAAAATACGTTGGATAGAGCCGCTCAAGGGGGAATAACGGGTAATCAAATTTATATGATCTTCTTCCTGTTTTTCAGAAGGACGAGGAATTCGTGTTTGCAGTAGAAGTCCCCTGTTGTTATACAGTGCACGTTTATAGGCAGCCTTAATCACTGACGTTGGATACCCTCGAAGTTGAAAATTCTGAGTTAGCTGTTTTGCTTGATTCTTGTAATCAATTAATCGGGAACAATTACGACGATATCTAATGAACTGCGACAGTGGTAGACTGTCTTTCAATTGTTTAGGATGCTGGCTGGTGTAGTGAAGAAGGGTGTTCCGGTCAGTTGGTTTTTTATGAACCCAGGTTATCCAACTTTGAACGCCTTTCTGAACTTCTACATCTAAAAAAACCACCTTCTGGGTATGGTACGTATAAGTAAAGGTGATATGGGGATCCACCCCATTAAGCCAGTCTATGAATTCTATCAAAGCTGCCGCTGTTCCTTCCCACAAGGCAAAAACGTCATCGATAAAACGTTTCCATAATATGAGCTGATGTCTTTTGGGGGATTTTGAGAGCCAACGATGCTCAAAATCTTGCATGTATAAATTTGCCACTGACGGGGCACAGGTAGCCCCCATAGCCACTCCGGCAATTTGCTGATAAAGAATCCCTTCAAAATCAAAATAATTTTGAAAAATAGTTAGATGGGCCAGCTGAGATAGGAACTCTATGTGCTCTGCCGATAAATCCTCTCGTTTTTGCAAAGATGAAACAATAACATCAAGTGCCGCCTGCTGCGGAATGTTAGTGTACAAGGCAGACACATCTAATGTGACAAGAAGCAGATTGGCATGGGTGACCCATTCTTCATGTTCCGACAAAACATTTAAAAAATGTGCTGTATCTTTTAAGTACGAAGGTATATCTATCAATAAAGGTCTTAAGAACGAATCAATGTACACGGAGAGCGGTTCTAAGACTGAACCCTTAGTCGAAACGATAGGTCTTCCTGGTGGGCTTTCTATATTTTTGTGAATTTTGGGCACCAGATATAACCGAGCAACTGTGGGCGAGGATTCATTTAGAAATTTACATTCTTTCCATGTAATCAGCTTACGATCTAATGCACTAGTAGTGATAGATTTAATCTGACCCTGCAAATCTTTAGTTGGATCATGGTTCAAAACGTGGTAAGTATGTGCCTGAGATAGTTGACGCACGGCCTCCCCAAATAATAGGACTTATCCATCACCACAATAGCTCCTCCTTTATCGGCTCGTCTAATGACAATATCATTCCTGGTTCGTAAGTCTTCAAAAGCTCGACGTTCTGCCTGAGTGAAAATGTTTTGTTTAAATTTTCGTACTTGTTCCAATTTTGTCACATCTTTCAAAATTAACTCTTTAAATAGACCCAATACTGGGTGCAATGGTCCAGGAGGCATCCAAGTGGATTTTATTGGTATGGGAGTGCGGCGGTTATGGGCTGGACCATCTCAGCTGGCCCATCTAACTATTTTTCAAAATTATTTTGATTTTGAAGGGATTCTTTATCAGCAAATTGCCGGAGTGGCTATGGGGGCTACCTGTGCCCCGTCAGTGGCAAATTTATACATGCAAGATTTTGAGCATCGTTGGCTCTCAAAATCCCCCAAAAGACATCAGCTCATATTATGGAAACGTTTTATCGATGACGTTTTTGCCTTGTGGGAAGGAACAGCGGCAGCTTTGATAGAATTCATAGACTGGCTTAATGGGGTGGATCCCCATATCACCTTTACTTATACGTACCATACCCAGAAGGTGGTTTTTTTAGATGTAGAAGTTCAGAAAGGCGTTCAAAGTTGGATAACCTGGGTTCATAAAAAACCAACTGACCGGAACACCCTTCTTCACTACACCAGCCAGCATCCTAAACAATTGAAAGACAGTCTACCACTGTCGCAGTTCATTAGATATCGTCGTAATTGTTCCCGATTAATTGATTACAAGAATCAAGCAAAACAGCTAACTCAGAATTTTCAACTTCGAGGGTATCCAACGTCAGTGATTAAGGCTGCCTATAAACGTGCACTGTATAACAACAGGGGACTTCTACTGCAAACACGAATTCCTCGTCCTTCTGAAAAACAGGAAGAAGATCATATAAATTTGATTACCCGTTATTCCCCCTTGAGCGGCTCTATCCAACGTATTTTTAAGAAACATCAGAATGTATTAACCACGATCCCGGGTTTACAAGATAAACGGGTCCTTTGTGTATGGGCGCGCTCAGCTAATTTGAAGGAACAGCTTAGCCCAGCAAAACTACGAGGGGCTTCATTGACTGAAGGTGTCAAGGGCGGTCATCAGAAATGCGGTCAATGCACTATTTGCGCTATCACTGAAGACACGGACACTTTCATTTATCATGAGAAGCGATATAATTTACGGCACTACACCTCCTGCACCACTGACCATATAGTCTATGCCATCAGATGTCCTTGTGGGTTGCTATATATAGGACAAACTACCCGTCCCCTGAAGGTTCGCTTGGGGGAACATCGCAGCCGCCTTCACTGCAAAACGATGGAAGCCCCTTTAGTAACCCACTGTGTACAACAAGGTCATGTGTTTCAAGATCTTCGTTGTTTTGGAATTGATCGGGTGCTAGGAGGTAGCTCTGGGAGATCACGAGCGAAAATGCTTCTCTTACGGGAACAAAAATGGATTTACACATTGCAAACTGTCTTCCCCGGAGGGCTGAATAGTATGATTGAATGGAGAGCTTGTCTGTGAGATGGAGAGATGTGATTGGTGGCACACAGAGAATGACATCATCCTTTGCTACTAGTATTTAAATCCTTTTGAGCATTCCCCCAACTCGCATGCGCGGCGTCTTTTGAGAGGGCTAGGCAGCCATATCAAGTATACTGTTACCCGCACAAGCCTGAATCAGAGATATCCCAGTTCAGGTTTGATTTTTTATCTCCTATCTTTACTCTTATAAAGTAAATATCTGTTTAATAATTGCTGCATTTTCCTCTGTATGCAGAGCCAATTTTTGTTTGCAAGCCCCCTGAAGAAGCAACGAAACGTGCATCGGATACCGAAGTGGTGGCGTTGGGGCAACTGCAATATTGGCAAAAACTGAAACTGGATCAATATTTAAGATAAGTCTGGTTTTCTTTGAGAATCCCAAAATTTGGTACATGACACTTTCTAAGCCATACTCTAAAAATTATACCTGGTCATTGATGTTATTGTAGCATATAGCTCTTGCGATATGTATCCTGAGCAGTGCACGCTATAGGCTGAGACCAGTGGTTAAATAATAATTGGCATATTAATAAGAGGTTTCTAATTGCACCTTGTGGATTCTGCTACACCGGCTTTGATTAATTTCATTAGAGGGATACCCTATATAATATAGTTGTTCTACTTCTATCTTGCCAAGCATGATGTCTTTCTCTAATGATCTCTCTCTTCGCATGATGTGTTTAAAGTATGAAAGTCGAAGTCTTGTCATCTGAGCTTCTAAAGAAAGCTTAGGTTTGATCTCCTCTAGTACCGACTGGTTTGTTCTTCGGGCAGTCCATGGTATACACCCGGGGTCTCAAACACGCGGCCCGCGGGCCGCATGCGGCCCGCAACCGAACTTTGTGCGGCCCGCGACGGAGGAAAAAAAAAAAACACAAACCCTGTCTTCTGCTGCTGCTGCTGCCGCCGTGGTAGCAGCACAATCAGCTGTTCGCGGTCCCTTCTCCTCAGCCCGGAAGAGCCCCGAGTCTGCTCCTTTAGCGGCGGGCTTTTCAAGATGCAAAGAGAATATTTCCCTCTCGCGCGGCTTGTCAAGCCGCGCGAGAGGAAAATACTCTCTTCGCGGCTTGAAAAGCTCACCGCTAAAGGAGCAGACTCGGGGCTCTTCCGGGCATAGGAGAAGGGACCGCGAACAGCTGATTGTGCTGCTACCACGGCGGCGGCGGCGGCGGCGGCAGCAGCAGCAGCAGCAGCAGACAGGGTTTTGTTTTTAGTTTATTTACTTGGCCTGATTGGGGGGGGGGGGTTAGGACTGGAAATGGGCAGATGGGGTTAGGACTGGAGGTGGTCTGATTGGGGGGGGGCTAAGACTAAAAATGGGGTGATGGGGGGGGGCTAAGAATGAAATGGGGGTGGTGGGAGGGGTAGGACTGGAAGCGGGCGGTTGGGGGGCTTAGGAATGGTAATGGGCTATGGGGGGGCGAGGACTGGAAATGGGCAGATGGGGTTAGGACTGGAGGTGGTCTGATTGGGGGGGGCTAAGACTAAAAATGGGGTGATGGGGGGGCTAAGAATGAAAATGGGGTGATGGGAGGGTTAGGACTGGAAGTGGGCTGTTGGGGGGCTTAGGAATGGTAATGGGCTATGGGGGGGCGAGGACTGGAAATGGGCAGATGGGGTTAGGACTGGAGGTGGTCTGATTGGGGGGGGCTAAGACTGAAAATGGGGTTATGGGGGGGCTAAGAATGAAAATGGGGTGATGGGAGGGTTAGGACTGGAAGTGGGCTGTTGGGGGGCTTAGGACTGGTAATGGGCTATGGGGGGGCTAGAACTGGTAATGGACTGGGGGGGTTGCTAGGACTGGAAATGGGCTGAGTAGAAGGGGGGCTTGAACTGCAAATAACTGATGGGGACGGGGTTTTGGAATGGAAATGGGCTGAGTGGAAGGGGGCTTGGAATGGAAATGGGCTGATGGGGAGGGGGGCTTGGAATGGAAATGGGCTGATGGGGAGGGGGCTTAGAAAGGAAATGGGCTGTGAGGGGAGGGAGCTAGGACTGGAAATGGGCTTAGTTGGGGGGAGCAAGGACAGGAAATGGGCTGATGGTGGGGCTAGAATAGGACTGGAATGGGCTGATGATGCGGGGACTAGAAGGGAGCAGATGCTGGGTGGGGCTGAAACTACAAGGGAGCTGATGTTGGGGGAGGATTAGAATGGGATAGGGCTGGGAGAGTAAAATGGAGAGGGGAAAAAATATTTTGTGTGGGAGGGAAGAAAAATCTACAATTGGCCAGGTACTGGGTGAGTAAGTGTGGATTGAGAATGGAGGGGTAAAATTTGAGTGGATGAAATAGGAATGAGGAAAGAGCAAAAGGAAAAAGATTAGTATGTTAAAGCAGATGCAGAGAGAGAATGGAAAAAAACTAGAAGAGAGAAGAAAGTACAAATGGACAGCAGACCATGGAGAGTTAGCAGAAGACACCAAGAAACCAGAAGAAAGTGGCTGGCACAATTGCAACTGAAAAAAAAAATGCACAAAAGGTAGAAAAATATCTCTTTATTTTGAATTAACTGGAATATGTCAGCTCTGGGAAATGTGCATCATTAACGTCTGTGCTTTATTTAATACAAGAGGAAATTAATTTATAGTTTTATTTCTACAGTGTTGTTGTACATTCCAAGTTTGGCTTTTGGGGTTCCCAGTTTAATTATTGTCTTCCTGTTTCTAAATTTTGATTCCTTGTTTGGTGATGGTGTATGTTCTGCATGTGTAACTGAGCTGAGGTATTCTGTTTATGTAATTCCTATTTGACATTGCCACTTGTTCTCTTTCCCCAGTAGGTCATGTATTGTTATTCTCTGAAATGTATTGGTTTAATATTTGCAGTGTTGCCTTTTGATAGTTAGGGTATGGTGCTTTGTGAGTCCTGGTAGTGCTGTTACGATACGGTGGGTTTGCTATGGGTTCTAAATGGGTAGTGTTTGTAGTAGTTCCTAATGTGCCTGGCGGTTGGCACTGGATTATAGTAATGTAGAAATCTTTTAGTCTTTCTTTATCCATACGCTCATTAAGAGGCATGTTTACTAAAAGTTAGTTTATGGTAACATTATGCAAATATTTATGCAAATGAGGTCCCTTATGCAAATTAGGCCTGCGTCTTGTGCGGCCCCCGGGTTACTTTACAAGTCCTCATTTGGCCCTCAAAGCAATTTGAGTTTGAGACCCCTGGTATACACAGTATTCGCCGCCAGCACCATAATTCAAAGGCATCAATTTTCTTCCTGTCTTTTTCACTGTCCAGCTTTCACATCCATATGATGTTATTGAAAATACCATGGCTTGAACAAGTCGAATCTTTGTATGGAGAGAGACATCTCTGCTCTTGAGAATCTTATCTAGATCTTTCATAGCCATTCTGCCAAGAACAATGCGTCGTTGGATTTCTTGACTGCTTGTTGCTTCTTTATTGATAGTTGATCCAAGTAGGTTAAAGTTGTTCACAATTTCAATTTCTTCTCCTTCAACAATGAACCTGTTGATTATACCAGTTGTCATGATCTTTGTCTTCTTTACATTAAGGTGCAGGCCCATTTTGAGACTATGTTCTTTGATTGTGAGAAGCAAATGTTTCAGATCATCTTCACTTTCAGCCAGTAATGTAGTATCATCAGCATAGCGAAGGTTGTTGATGAGTCTTCCCACCAATCTTCACACCTCTGTTGTCTTCATACAATCCTGCTTCTCTGATGATTTGTTCTGCATATAAATTAAACAAGTAGGGGGAAAGTATGCAGCCTTGTCTTACACCTTTGCTTATTTTAAACCATTCTGTTTCTCCTTGTTCCGTTCGAACTGTTGCTTCTTGATTAATGTACAGATTGTGCAAGAGTACGATCAGGTGTTCTGGTATACCCATGCTTCTTAATGTGGCCCAGAGTTTCTCATGGTTTACACAGTCAAAAGCCTTGCTGTAGTCGATAAAGCACAAATAGATATCCTTTTGGTATTCTTTAGTCTTTTCAAGGATCCATCTCACATCCGCAATGATGTCTCTCGTTCCTCGCCCTTTCCTGAACCCTGCTTGCACTTCAGGTAGTTCTTGTTCCAGGTATAGTTGTAGTCTCTTTTGAATAATCTTCAGTAAAATCTTGCTGGTATGTGGGATCAGAGCGATTGTTCAATAATTTCCACAGTCAGTTGGATCACCTTTCTTTAGTATTGGTATAAACACAGATCTTTTCCAGTCAGTTGGCCATGATGTTGTCTTCCATATTTCTTGGCAGAGCCTTGTAAGTATGGTAACAGCTGCATCAGATTGCTGCAATACTTCTATAGGAATGCTATCAATGCCTGGTGCTTTGTTCTTTGATAAGGCTTTCAATGCTGCTTCAACTTCTTCTTTCATCACCAATGGTTCCCGATCATAAGGTACAGGTTGAAACGGCTGTTGGTCCACTTGATCTTTATCATATAAAAATTCTGTATATTCCTTCCACCTTTTCTTGATCTTCTCAGCATCATTCAACATAGAACCTTGAGCATCTTGTAACATTTCAATTCGAGGCTGGAACTTTTTCTTTAACTCTCGTAGCTTTAGGAAAGCCGATCTTGTTCTTCCTCTAATAGTTTCTGCTTCTATTTCCTTGCAAGTGTCATTGTAGTACTTTTCCTTGTCCTGTCTTGCTGCACGTTGGAAATCTCTGTTGAGTTCTGCGATTGTCTTTTTTTCTCCTCTGGCTTTAGCTTCTCTGCGTTTCTGGGCAATTTTCAGAGTTTCTTCCGTCATCCATTTTGGCCGCGTTTGCTTTTTCACCTTTTGTAGAGATTTCTTTCTTTCTTCCAACACAACCTTCTTGATGTCATTCCATAACTCTTCTGGAGCTCTGTCATTTGTATCTAAAGCAGCAAATCGATTTTGCAGGCAGTCTTTAAATTCCAGTGGTATATTCTCAAGGTCATATTTTGCTGCATTCATGATTGATTTGCTCTTTTTCAACTTTAGCTTGAGTTTGCATACTAGTAGTTGATGATCTATTCCACAGTCAGCTCCAGGTTTTGTCTTTCTTTATGTTATAGAACTTTTCCATCGTTGACTTCCACAGATGTAGTCAATTTGATTTTTATACAATCCATTGGGTGAAGTCCATGTGTACTGTCGGCGCTTGTGTTGCTGGAAGAAGGTGTTTGAGATGAATAGATCATTGGTCTTGCAGAATTCTCTCAGTCTTTCTCCAGCTTTATTTCTGTTGCCGTCCATATTTTCCAACTACTTTGCCTTCTTCTTTGTTGCCAACTTTTGCGTTCCAGTCACCCATGACTATCAGGATATCCTGTTTGCATGTTCTGTCAATTTCAGCTTGTACTTGTTCATAGAACTCTTCAATTTCATTCTCTTCTGCAGCTGTTGTTGGGGCATATACTTGAATTATAGTTGTGTTGATAGGCAATCCTCATAGACGAATAGAGATTAAGCGTTCGCTGACTGCATTGTATTTCATTACAGTTCTTGCAAGTTTCATCTTTATTATAAATGCAACACCATTTCTTCTTTGTCTTTCATTTCCAGCATAGTAGACCAATAGTAGACCATGTGATCATCTGATGCAAAGTGCCCGATGCCAGTCCATTTCAGTTCGCTGACACCCAACAAATCAAGTTGTACACGTTCCATTTCATTCTTGACCACCTCCAACTTTCCTTGGTTCATGCTTCGTACATTCCATGTTCCAATGCGTAAGACATCTTTACAGCTTCTGACTCTCATTTCATGTGCAGCTACATCAGCAGTCAGACTTCCCGAGGGCTTTGATCCAACCACATCATAAATGCTGGCTTTACTCTGAAAAGTCTTCAGCTCTTCCCCAGTAGCTAGTTGAGTGCCTTCCGACCTGGGGGTCTCATCTTCCAGCACCATAGCACAATTTGTTTTGTTGTAACTATCCATTGGGTTTTCATAGCAAGATACAGAAGTAGATTGCTGGGCCTTTCTTCCGCGCAGTTTAAGTTTGGTGTTGTTGCCATTGTCACAAAAATGTGATTCTCCGCCGTCAACACTATCCCATTCTGCTGCTGCCCAGATGGGTGGTTTGTCTTGGTCTGGCACCTCAGCTGAGACCTTTCCATCTTGGGAGACACTGCCAGTAGTTAAACTACCGATAGTTTAGCTCTCAGCATCACTGATGCACGCAAGCCCTCACAACACGACAAGCTGCAAACCAAGTGAGAGACCTAACTCCCCCATCAGCCCATTTCAGGTCATTTTCAGTCCTAGTCCCCCCCCCCCCCCCCGATCAGCCTAGTTCCAGTCGTAGCCTATTTCCAGTCCTAACACCACCTGATCAGCCCCTTACCAGTCCTAGCCACCCTAATCAGCCCATTTCCAGTCCTAACTCCCCCAGTCAGCCCATTTCCAGTCGTAGCCTCCCTTAACACCCATTTCCAGTTCTAGCCCCTCCCATCAGCCCATTTCCAGCTCTAGCTCTTCCATCAGCCTACTATCAGTCCTAACCCCCCCAATCAGCCCTTTATTAGTTATAGTGCCCCTAATATAAGAGAATGTAAATAAATAAATAAAATAATTAGCCCATTTCCAGTCCTAACTCACCTGATCAACTCATTTCCAGTCCTAACCCCCCCCCCCCACCAGCCTATTTCCAGTCCTAGCCCTCCCAATCAGACTATTTTCAGTGCGAACCTCCCCCCAGCACAGCCCAGCAAATTTCCAGTCTAAGCCCCCCCCCCCGTGAAGAGCCCTGCAGTTGCCTGTCCAGTGTGCGAGACAGGAAATGCTTCATTTACCCTCAGTGCCAGCAGGCTTAACTTTAACAGAGCTGCAGGAAAGAAGAGAAGCACTGTTCCTTCTCGTGGCTCTGCAAAGGTGACCTGTGACACCGAACAGGCAACTGCAGAGCTCTTCTGGGGCAGTGGGGGGTAAGAGGGGGCACAGTGTGGGGAGTGGTTGATTCTGCCGCTGCTGAGGAGCAGAGGCAGCAGCTTGTTCCTGTTTTTTTTTTTAAATTAATTTTGAAAACCTAGTGAGGCGGCCTTTTGGGGGGCATTTTTTGCAGCCCCCAAAAGTAGCCTCCTGAGGCGACTGCCTCACTCGGTCTCATTATAGAACCACCCCTGCCTGTCGGAGCAGTGGGGTCTTTCCATGATGTCATTTTTTGTTTAATGTGTGGCGTATGGTGTGGGTTGAAGCCACCAGATTTCTCCAGGTCCGCCTAACCTTCAAAGTCGTCTTGGATTAAATTTCTTCTTCCCACCATGTCCTGGGAGGCTATTGACAGTTCCATGAGCAGAATACTTCTTAATAACATTGCAAACTGTAGACACAGGAATCTCCAGGTCTCTGGAGATGTCTTTGTACCCCTTTTTTTTTGTACTTTTTATTTATTGATTACAAAGTGTTTTTTGTGTAAAACAGTATACAGAACAAGAATTCCCCACTACAACCAAACAATCATCAAAAGCCTGCCAGTAGCCTTCGGCCTCCCCTCCTGCCCCCTCCCCCCAGCAAATTACACCACATTCCTAACAGGGGCTACAAATTTCAAACAAAGGTAAGCATTTGTGTTTTTTTGTTTTTTTAAATTGCTAGCTCTCTGACTGGGAGCTCTTAAAAGTGGTTTGGTACATTTTTAAAACAAAGTTACATTCTTTGTGGTGTTTGAGTTTAAAGGGAGGAATATTTTTTACTTTAGTGGGGTAGGTTTAAAACTCTGCTTTAGTAACTTTCTCAGCTCTTTGAAGCCATTGACACCTAATCAGGTGTTAGTTCCCTAGCTACCCCCCCCCCCCCAACACTCACCCACCCCTAGTGAGTGGTCTTGCTTTATAGGAAACCTCCCCAATTAACACAACACAGGGACTTGGAACAGCACATTCTCAATATAATTAAAGAGAGTTAACTGCTTTTCTCTGAAAGGACAGCTGGGAAACCAGCGGGTACTTTGGTAGATCTCTCTCTTTTGCTTTAAGAGATACCTAAGCTTCACTAACAGAACAATGGCTGGGAAAAATCATATCGCTAAAGCTGTTACCCCCATTACAGCTTCTGCCTCTGTCCAGACAGAGGTCTGAATGCCAATTGAAGGACCGGTTCCATGTGCAGGATGCCTGCATGCTGAAGCTCTAAGGAAACAAGTGGAGGAACTCAGAGAGGAGTTGGCAAGGCTGAGGAGCATTCAAGACATTGAGAAGTACATTGATGAGATGCTTCTTGAAACAACCAAGCTCTCCAGCAGAAGAGAAGATGGGAGCCTACAGAATGATGAAGATTGGACACAAGTCACCAGGGCCTGCAGAATCACCAATCCAACTTCTCCAGCCCTTGAACTGAAAAACCATTATGTAGCCCTGGAAGTGGAGGAGGTGAAAGCATCCCTGGAAAGGAAAGAACCAGAGCTCAAGTACCCCAAAATTGCAGAATCAGTGACCACAAGGAAGCGAAGGTGGTTGGTGACTCTCTTCTGAGGGGTACTGAGGCGTCCATCTGCCGACCAGACTTGATGTCCAGAGAGGAATGCTGTCTGCCAGGTGTCAAAATCCAAGACGTTATAGAGAGTTTGCTATGACTCATCAAGCCCACTGACTATTACCCAATGTTGCTAATCCATGTCAGAACAAATGATACTGCTAGATATTTGTTACATTTAATACAGATAATACATCATATTTGTTAAAATGTAAATAGTTCTCCCCAGTTTAAGTCCATGTTATGCTCTCTGTTATATGTAAACTTAAGACAGATCCTATTCTGTCTGAGTAAAATTTTGTTGTATGTAAACCGCACTGATAACAAAGAGCGTGGTATATAAGAACTGTTAAATAAATAAATAAATAAATATCCCACTGATCATATCAAGAGGGACTTCATGGCTTTGGGACAGAGGGTGAAGCAGATAGGTGCACGGGTGGTGTTCTCTTCAATTCTCCCTGTTGAGGGTAAAGGTCAAGGCAGAGAGGCTCGCATCCTGGAGATGAATGCGTGGATGGTGTCATCGAGAGCGTTTTGGTTTTCTGGACCACAGGATGCTATTTCAAGGCTTGCAGAGCAGAGATGGCATCCATCTGTCCAAGAAAGGTTGTTGCATCTTCAGTAGTAGACTGGCTAATCTACTGAAGAGGGCTTTAAACTAGATTTGTTGGGGATGGGTGAAGACAGCCCCCAGGTAAGTGAAAGCCCCCAGGTAAGTGAAACATTAAATACCTTTTATGGAAATGGGTAGAAAGGGTAACATATGGAAAGCAGTGTGTATAAATGCCCATAGCATGGGAAATAAGAACCCTGATGTTGATGCTTTGATGGGAGTGGCTGACTTGGATTTAGTGGCAATTACAGAAACATGGTTCACAGAAAACCACGACTGTGATTTAACTATACCAGGCTATACTTAATTCAGAAAGGATAGGGTAGGAAGAAGGGGAGGAGGAGAGGCACTATATGTAAAAAATAATATTAGAGCCTTCGAATTACAGAGCTTAAAAGGGAGAGAGGAGGCACTGTGGGTTAAACCAGAAAGAGGGAAAAATAAATCAATTTGCATTGGCGTGATATACAGACCTCCTTCACAAGAGGAAGAGGTGGACAGAGAGTTAATTTAAGACATATGCAGTATTGCTAGGAAAGGGGAAGTGATACTAATAGGGGATTTCAACATGCCAGATGTTTATTGGCACATTCCTGCTGCAGTATCATCTAGAAGTAAGGAGATCCTGGATTCTCTACAGGGAGAACTATTCAGGCAATTGGTAACAGACCCCACACGTGCAGGGGCCATACTGAACTTGGTGCTTACCTATGGTGAAAGTGTTTCTGATGTTATAGTGGGAGATCATTTTGCATTGAGTGATCACCAGACGGTGTGGTTCAGTATTAGCACTAGGGCTATTAGAATCCATTCAAAAATTTAGGGTCTTAGACTTTAGGAAAACTGGCTTTGCCAAGATGGGCTGATATCTCAAGGAGTCGTTAGCAGGATGGGAACAGCTGGGGGATGTAGAAAAACAGTGGGCAAAACTGAAAGGGGATATTTTAAGGGCAACCAACCTTTTTGTTAAAATGGTAAATAAAGGTAAAAGGAAAAGAAGACCACTATGGCTTTCAAAAGAAGTAGCTGAAAAGGTGAAGAAAAAGAGGGAAGCCTTCATAAAATACAAGAGATCACAGAGAGAGGAAGACAGGCATGTATATTTGGAAAAACTTACAGAAGCTAGCAAAGTAGTCAGGAAGGCAAAGATTCAGAAAGAGGAAGAAATAGCCAATGCAATAAAATGGGGGGGATAAGACATTTTTTAGATATGTTAGTGAGAAGAGGAAGGGCAAAAGTGATATTGTCAGACTCAAAGGTGAAGGGGAGGAATATGTAGAAGCTGATGAGGATAAAGCTGATGAGGGAGGAGTAGCCTAGTGGTTGGGGCAAGGTACTTCAGGCCGGAAGGTCGGAGGTTCAAATCCCACTAGAGGACAGCAACCTTGGGCCGGAAGGACTGGAGTTTCTAGTCCCACAGATGCTCCTTGTGGTCTTGGGCAAGCCACTTAACCCTCCATTGCCCATGTTCCCTGTAAATATTAGTGTATGTGTCTCATATCCCCGCGTGTTAAATGTATCCCCCAATTGTGCTATGACCGCTTTGATTGAAGGATAAGGCGGTATACAAAACTGTCTAAATAAATAAAATAAATAAATAAAGCGGAATTGCTTAACAAATATTTCTGTTCTGTGTTCACAGTTGAAGAACCAGGAGCAGGACCTCAAAAAAAAAAAGAAACAGGAACAGAAGTGAGGGGCATCTTGAAGAATTTTCAGAAGACTATGTTCATGAGAAACTAGCTGAACTTAAAGTAGACAAGGCGATGGGACCGGATGGGATACACCCTAGAATACTGAGGGAATGTGGGGACGTTCTAGCAGCTCCACAGACTGACCTTTTCAATGCCTCGTTGGAGTCGGGAGTGGTGCCAAAGGACTGGAGAGAGGCTCATGTGGTGCCTTTATACAAAAGCGGAAGTAAGGATGTGGTTGAAAACTGCAGGCTGGTTAGTTTAATTTTGGTGGTGAGTAAATTATTGGAAACGCTGCTGAAAGAGAAAATAGTGAGGTTTCTGGAGTCCAGCGGATTACAGGATCCGAGGCAGCATGGATTCACCAGAGACAGGTCTTGTCAGACAAATCTGATTGATTTCTTTGACTGGGTGACCAGGGAGTTGGACCGATGGAAAGCCCTTGATGTGGTGTATTTCGATTTCAGTAAAGCCTTTGACATCGTTCCTCACAAAAATCTTATAAACAACCTGAACACCCTAGGGATGGACCCTAAAGTTACTGCTTGGGTTAGAAATTGGTTGAGTGGGAGGCGACAAAGGATACAGGAAAATGGAGCTCACTCTGAGGAGATTGAAATTACCTTTGCTGTGTCCCAGGGATCTGTCCTTGGTCTAAATCTGTTTAACATCTTTCTTAGTGATATAGCGGAAGGGCTGTCGGATAAGGTTTGCTTCTTTGCGGATGATACCAAAATCTGTAATAGAGTAGACATCCAGGAAGGTGTAGATAACATGAGGAGGGATCTAGCTCAGCTTGAAGAATGGTCTAGAATTTAGCAGCTGGGATTTAATGTTAAAAAATGCAAGGTCATGCATTTGGGCTGCAGCAATCCAAGAGAGCAATATAGTATAGGGGTGAAGTACTTTTGTCCTCTAAAGAAGAGCGGGACCTAGGCGTGGTCGTGTCAGATGATCTTAAAGTAGCTAAACAAGTAGAAAAGATGACTGCAAAAGCTAGAAGGTACATACGGAGAGGAATGGCTAGCAGAAAAAAGGAGCTGCTAATGCCTCTGTATAAGTCTTTGGTGCGACCTTATTTGGAGTATTTTGTGCAATTCTGGAGACCGCACCTTCAAAAGGATATAAACAGGATGGAGTCAGTTCAGAGGGTGGCTACCAAAATGGTTAGTGGTCTTCGTTATAAAGCATATGAGGATAGACTTAAGGATCTTAATATGTACAACTTAAAGGAAAGGTGGGATAGAGGTGATAGGATTGAGACGTTTAATTACCTCCGTGGCATAAATGCACAGGGGGAGAACCTCTTTCGAATGAAAGCAAGTTCTGTTACGAGGGGATATGGGATGAGGGTGAAAGGGGATAGATTCAGGAATGATGTGCGGAAATATTTCTTTACTGAAAGAGTGGTGGATCCATGGAATAGTCTCCCAATGGAGGTGGTAGCAATGAGGAACCCATTCCAAGACTTGATAAAGTGGAAAGACAGAGCTTTATTCTTATGAAACCAATAAGAATAAAGCTCTGTCTTTCCACTTTATCACGTCTTGGACTGGGTTCTTCATCTTACGTGATAATTTGCTTTTGTTGTGGTGGTAGAGATGAGGACAGTAATTTCAAAAAAGCATGGGACAAACACAGCGGATCTCTAATGAAAAAAGGGGACTGTTGTAGTTGTTGATATGGAAGGACAGACTATATAGGCCATGTGGTCTTTTTCTGTCGTCATTTTTCTATGTTTCTATATTTTTTTACAAATGGAGCCCAAATTGTCTCAAATTTGTCAATCTTATTTTTTCTAAGGGCTGTTAATTTCTCCATGATATACAAATTCTGCATACAGGCTTTCCAAGACACAGCTGTTGGAGGATATGCTGCCTTCCAGTGTGATCATCCAGAGCAAAAACTTCATCCCACAACTAAACACAATTGGTATTCCATACCTACTTCCAGAGGAAGAAGAAGGATCTCAAAACCAATGAGCATTTCAGATCCAGGTCTAAAACACTAGCCTTGGACCAAGCTCAGGTACATCAAGGATCCAGAAAACTCCCTCACATCAGGCTTTTACAGAAAACTCATTCAAAAATCACAAAGTTATTCCATTCATTGCAACAATGTAATCCCACAAAATTCAACAATGTAGATTTTGTTCACATAGCCTGCAGCATTCATGTGCTTTTTCACAGCTTACCAAAAATCTAGCATTATAGTAGTGGATACTAATCAGCAAACATAACTCCCTCCAGATGCCTATACAGCGTTTCACTGTAGCTTCATCAGAGGGGCAAAATGTATCCACAAAACTTCATCTAAAAAAGCAAACAAGGTCACTGTTTATGTATAGCCTAATAGTGTGTCAACTGACTGTGGAAATTATCGCACAATTGCTCTGATCACACATGCCAGCAAGACTCTACTGAAGATTATTCAAAAGAGACTACAACCATACCTGGAACAAGAACTACCTGAAGTGCAAGCAGGGTTCAGGAAAGGGCGAGGAACGAGAGACATCATTGCGGATGTGAGATGGATCCTTGAAAAGACTAAAGAAAACCAAAAGGATAAATATTTGTGCTATATTGACTATAGCAAGGCTATTGACTGTGTAAACCATGAGAAACTCTGGGCCACATTAAGAAGCATGGGTATACCAGAACACCTGATCGTATTCTTGCACAATCTGTACATTGATCAAGAAGCAGCATTTCAAACGGAACAAGGAGAAACAGAATGGTTTAAAATAAGCAAAGGTGTAAGACAAGGCTGCATACCTTTCCCCTACCTGTTTAATTTATATGCAGAACAAATCATCAGAGAAGCAGGATTGTATGAAAACAGAGGTGTGAAGATTGGTGGAAGACTCATCAACACCCTTCACTATGCTGATGATACCACATTACTGGCTGAAAGTGAAGATGATCTGAAACATTTGCTTCTCACAATCAAAGAACATAGTCTCAAAATGGGTAAAGAAGACAAAGATCATGACAACTGGCATAATCAACAGGTTCATCGTTGAAGGAGAAGAAATTGAAATAATGAACAACTTTAACCTACTTGGATCAACTATCAATAAAGAAGCAACAAGCAGTCAAGAAATCAGACGATGCATTGCTCTTGGCAGAATGGCTATGAAAGACCTAAATAAGATTCTCAAGAGCAGAGATGTCTCTCTCCATGCAAAGATTCGACTTGTTCAAACCATGGTATTTTCAATAACATCATATGGATGTGAAAGCTGGACAGTGAAAAAGATAGACAGGAAGAAAATTGATGCCTTTGAATTATGGTGCTGGCGGCGAATACTGTGTATACCATGGACTGCCCGAAGAACAAACCAGTCGGTACTAGAGGAGATTAAACCTAAGCTTTCTTTAGAAGCTCAGATGACAAGACTTCGACTTTCATACTTTGGACACATCATGCGAAGAGAGAGATCATTAGAGAAAGACATCATGCTTGGCAAGATAGAAGGTCAGCGCAAAAGAGGAAGGCCAGCAATGAGATGGATCGATACAATAACAGCAGCTACGGGTACCAGTCTGTCAACAATGAGCCGCCTGACTCAAGACCGAACACAATTTAGGATAGCTATCCAGAGGGTCGCCATGAGTCGACTCTGACTCGACGGCACTTAACAACAACAACAATAGTGTGTCCTAAGTAAACTGCACCAAAAATTATCACTTATTACTTACTTCTTAACCAAACAAAAAAAAAACCTTACCACCAAACAGCCAGTCACCCACTTGCTGCAGTTCATGCTTGTATCTAATTTGAACACCCAGCATGCCTTCCTTTATATATCAACTAACTGCAGCCATACAGCTGACACCTTCAATTACACAGTCAATTGTTACAAAAGCACTCACTTAAACTTAACTCACAATAAGCTTGATAAAACCCCATACACCTAGATTTACTAATCATCCTCACCTACCAAAGAATCTATTCACCGTATACAACACAGCTGAGACCCAACTCCCTGTGGAAGTAGGTATAGAGCATCAATTGTGTTTGGTTATGGGATGAAGTTTTTGCTTTGGATGATTCTCCGCTCTTCATTCTGACATTGGGACTTGTATTTTTCGGCCTTCCAGTGTAAGGTTACTTCACTATGGGCTGCCACCATACAGATCCACACAAATTTTCCCCATTCCCCCCGCCATCCCTCCCCTGCCACCACCAACATGACATTCTCTAATGCCTAAGCCATCTCAAGCCCCACTAGCCTTTAAACTTCCACTCACACCATCCTCCAATAATCTTGTAATTTAGGGCATTCCCACCACATGTAGTGGAACGTTCTCTGATGCTCACAGCCCCATCAACGGGTTACAGAGTGCCCCCTAATCATGGTATGGAGACATACTGGTGTCAGATACCAGCAATATAGGACTTTGTATCCATTCTCTATATGATTAGCCGACACTAGGCCTTTGCCCATTTGCTTAAACACCGTTGCCCATTGGCTCTCATCCCAGCTTTGCCCCATATATTCCTCCCAGTGCATTTGAAGATGGGCTTTACCCTCCCTAGGTTTGCTCAACAATTTATAAATCCATGATACTACCTTCCATCGAGCAGCCGGGTACATGCTCAAACATTCAAAGTCGGTAGGGTCCTGTATTATTGCGTGTCCCATGCCTTCCCACCCAACCGATGACGCAGCTGCAAATACCCATACTGATCCCGGGGCCCTAGATCATATTGCTCTAGCAAGGTCTCAAAGGATTAAATTTCCCCTCTGGGCATGGAGGCAGCACCACTTTTAGCCCCGTTGCTCACCTCACCTCACCTCACCTCAGTACCGGGGAAAATGGTAGAAAACCATAATTAAGAACAAAATTTGTGAACATTTATATAGTCATGGTTTAATGGGAGACAGCCAATATGACTCTAGCCAGGGAAGATCTTGTCTTACTAATCTGTTAATATTTTTTGAAGGTGTAAATAAACAGGTAGACAAAGGTGGATCGGTCGATGTGGAGTATCTGAATTTTCAGAAAGCGATAGACAAGTTCCCTCATGAGAGACTCATGGCGAAATTAAAAAGTCATGGGATAGGAGGCAGTGTACTGTTGTGGATCAGGAACTGGTTAAAAGATAGAAAGCAGAGGGTAGAGCTAAATGGCCAATTTTCCCAATGGAAAAGGGTGAATAGTGGAGTGCCCCAGGGATCTGTGCTGGGTCCGCTGCTTTTTAACATATTCGTAAATGAACTGGAAATGGGAATAATGAGTGAGGTAATCAAATTTGCAGATGACACAAAATTATTCAAAGTTGTTAAAACCCAGGAAGATTGTAAAAAATTGCAATTGGACATTAATAAATTGGAAGACTGGACATTCAAATGGCAGATGAAATTTAATGTGGACAAGTACAAAGTTATGCACCTAGGAAAGAACAACCCAAAATATGGTTACACGATGCAAGGTTCCACATTAGGAACTACCACCCAGGGAAAAGATGTAGGCATCATCGTGGATAACACATTGAAACCTCCTGTCCAGTGTGTAGTGGTGGCCAAGAAAGCAAATAGAATGTTAAGAATCACAAGGAAAGGAATGGAGAATAAAAAAAGGATATTATAATGCCTCTGTATCATTGCATGGTGCGACCGCACTTTGAATATTGTGTGCAATTCTGGTCACCCTATCTCAAAAAGGATATAGCAGAATTAGAAAAGGTACAGAGAAAAGCCACCAAAATGGTAAAGGGGATTAAAGGATACCCCTATGAGAAGAGGCTAAAAAGGTTAGGGCTCTTCAACCTGGAAAAGGAGGGGCGATATGATAGAGATCTATAAATTAATGAATGGAGTGGAATGGGTAAACGTAGATTAACAGTTTACGCCATCAAAAAGTAGAAAGACTAGGGGACATGCAATGAAGCTACAGTGTAACCCATATAAGACTAATAAAAGAAAATATTTTTTCACTCAATGCGTAATCAAACTCTGGAATTCGTTACTGGAGGATGTAGTAAAAGCTGTTAGTGTAGCTGGATTTAAAAAAGGTTTGGAGAAGCTCCTGGAGGAAAGGTCCATAAACCATTATTAAAGAACCTGAAAAATCCACTGCTTGCCCCGAGACAAGCATTGTGGAACCTGTGTGCCTCTTTGGGAACCTACTAATTACTCATGGCCTGGAATGGGCAATGTTGGAAACAGGATACTGACCTAGTATGGCATTTCTTATGTTCTTATGTTATGTTGTAAAAGTTCCTTCTGAGACTCATAAACCATTATTAAAGGGGACCCGGGAAATCCACTGCTTGTCCCAATACAAGCATTGTGAAATCTGTGTCTTCTGGGGAAACCTCTAGGTACTTGTGACCTAGATTGGCCATTGTTGGAAACAGGATACTGGGCTTGATGGACCTTGGTCTTACCCAGTATGGCATTTCTTATGTTCTTATATACTGACCTGAACACCTTGGAGGTGTCATTGATTATACAGCTGCCACCAGCCAGATCTTTGTTTTGGTTCTGTGCACGTGCATATTGCATGTGGGGACCAACATATATGACATTGTGGTTGTACGAATACTCATAAAAATGTTATGTGTCATGGAATCTGCACACTGCCCACTTTTTTTCCCATCTTGAGGCCTGTTCCTGGAGGTCAAACAGTGACCCCATGATCTGTCTGCATGATGAGTTATGGCACAGCCATGTGAGCAAAATGCGAATGTAAAGCATACACTGTGTACCATCAAATATGAAGTAATTCTAGAAATGGGCTAGAGACACACAACTGAACTTGTTATGGGTTTTCATTCATTTAGGTCACCCATACACTGTAATGGCTCCTTATGGTGGCTGTCCTCTCCCTATGGCTGCTCACATCTCATATGTAAAATATGAATTCCACCAGCATGGGATGGCTTGCCATCATTTTGTATATTGAGATGTTGCAACATCTTCCATCACCACACCAGGCAAATTTAATAAGCAAGACTGGTGTGACACAGATCCAGCAGTGTGTGAATCTGACAGATACATACCCACAATGACCACATATACATATTTGGAGTGATGCATCCACAGTCCCATGTGGCAGATCTGTGACTCCTGATAGATGGCCATTCTGTGAGCGACAGAAAGGTGAATGTCTCTTCACCAGACAGTGAAAGAACAATGAAATGCCCACCTTCCAACCTCAACAAATGAAGGATCCAGACTGCACTGCATTTTGCTCATCCTGAGAACATCAGCTGCTCCTGTACCAGTTCCCTATTAGAGCATGCTAACAGCGTGAGCTCCTGCAGCATGCCACACAGCCATCAGAATAAGCCACTGTAGAAGGTATATGCACAAGACAGATTATAACCATCTGTAATGTGTGATCAACATACATTATGCAGACTGGCCAGAAGTTGAAGTGGCATGATTGTCTAATAGCCATTGCTGCTGTATAACACAACAGCTCGGATGGTATATTGGACTGGCATGCAGGCATGTAACTCTGTGTATAGTAGATATCAAACATTGTCTGCCATTGCAAACCACTGTGATGGCTGTTAGGGTGTCTCTCAGATGTTTAAGAATCACAAGGGCAAGTACTTTGATTATGGAATACTACACTTAACTTGCGATCATATGCCTGCAACTGCTGTGTTCTGTAGTGCTGACAAGGATGATGTGTTCATCAGAATAAGAGGTGACAATGTAGCATGAAGAGCTCACATGTGCCATGTTGACTGCTTTTCCACATATGAGGGGTTGCAGATATACCTTTTGCTGACCTGATTCCACCAACCTCTGTAACATAACAGAACTCTATCATGTTGCATATCAGTGTTTTCAATGTGACTATTCCAAAGTTAATGATCAGAACTCATATACTCTGCTTGATCTGTAGGTGTGAAGCCAGACAGTCACAGAACCACAGAGACATCATGACAAAAGAGTGGCGAGCAGTGATGAAATATCTGTCCTTACAAGGGAACATGGAAAAAACAATTGATGATGCTATAGATGTCACAGTAGGTGATAAGTGTCCCTCCTACACCACAATCAATAACTGGGTTGTCAAGCTGAGGACAGGACATTGCAGCTATGAACATGAATAATGTCATGAGAGTTCATTTGAGATGGCAATCATAAAACATGTGGATGTTGGTTATCACATGGTCCTGGAGGATTTCCAAATATCATCTAACAACAAAGCAGAGACACTGAAGAGATCACCAGAACATGTGACCTATATTATCCATGACATTGTAGATATGATGAAGTTCTCAGCCAAATGGGTCTCCAAATACCTCAGTGCTGGCCTGAAGTGTGAAGGATTGCCTGCTTGGACAGATCCATTTGAATGCTGTGTGATACCTTGATTGGATTGCCACTAGGGATGCACATTGGATCCATATGTATCATTCAAACACCAAATAAGAATGCAAAGAGTGCAGATGCAGTGGTTACACAGGTCATCAGATGTGCCATACCCTCACACCAGTAAGCAAGCTGATGGTGTTTGTCTGTTGGGGTAAAGAGGGAACTGTGCATGTTGATCACCTGCAAAAGGGGGAACCCATATGGCAAACTACTACGTTTCCTTTCTGGACAAATTGAAGAGGGAACTAGTCTCTAAATGTCTATGAAAGCTTGCAAGACGTGTCTAGGGTCTGTTGGACAGTGCCATTCCTCACACTGCAGCCAGCACACAGCACACACTGACTGATCAATGCTTTGAATTACTGTAACATCAGGCATACTGGCCTGAACTGGCCCCTACTGACTATCACCTGTACCCTAACCTCCAAAATAACTTGAAGGGAGGAACATCTTCAAGCATTGATGAGGCTGCATCAGCAGCTGAAAAGTGGTTTTCAGAGTTACCCACAGAGTTGTATTTGGAGGGCCTAGATAGGTTGGAGCAACAGTGTTACACATGTGTGGAGGTCAGGGGTGAATATTTTGATTAAACATTATCACGCCTCCCGCTCCCTAACCTTGAGGGTTAAGGAGGGGTTGCCTTGTGATGCCCTTGAGGCAATTAGTTGTAGTTGTGTTAGTGCTTCGAGCAGTAAGGCATGGCAAAGAGAAATTTATTTTCATGAGGTTTATTTGCCAGTTGTGCAGTTCAAATGCAACAGACGGTGCAGAAGTTATAAATCCAAAACAAGAGTAAAAGAAACTAGATAAACAGGCTTGCAATGCTGTGCTATCTTCAGGAATTCACATTCACCTCATGTGATCCAATCATGAACTGAAGAACAGAAAGGTTCATTCAACAGTAGTGCTTCTGCTATACAAATCAGTTGAACTGTAACTCATTCACTTTTTACCAGCTTCTTTGTATAGGAAGAGTCAAGTACATCTGCTATATTACCTCATACAACAGGTAAAACTTTTCCCTCTTTTCCTTTATTGTCTTTCTCAATTAAGCAGGTTGAACAGTCCATTAATGTGTCCTCTTCTGTAGATGGCAGAGAATTAGGAAAAGGCATTCTTTCCTCACAGCCAGCAACTGGTTCTGGGGCACTGTAATTAAAACTTGCCTTACGTTCTAAAAACTCTCTAAACTCTTGGAGAAGTGATTCAGCTGGTGACTTCCCTTCACTTAGCTGATGTCCCTTTTCTCCCGTGAGCAATTGTTTGCTGAGGCTCTTTATCTCAGGCTGATTAACATACTTGTTTGTATCAGGAAAACAAACATTCAACGTGCTGCTAACGTTATCTCTCCACCTCTCTCTACATGTGGGTGGTGTGCTTAGATATTTGGCAGTACAGGGAGAGTCTTTAAAGAGAGATTTAAAAGCATGGATGTCAGCCCTTTCCTGGCTAGGTACTTCAGCTAGCTGGTAAGAATATTTACTGTTATTCAAACCCTCTCCTTGCTGAAAGCAGCTGCCACCATTTTGTCTGACTTGGCTTTTAAAACTAGGGCACAGTCCCTCTGGCTTTAGGGCATAAAACTTATCAACTATTTCTCCCCACTGGGTACCTTAGATAGAAGTTTTCCTTTGGAGAATTCTTTGTCTTTCTGCCTTTTCTTCCATAGCTCTGCCTGGTCCTGCAGCCTTGGATCTCTCAGTGTTTTGAAAGTCTTCTGCCCCCAGCAGTTTCTTTCAGCCTCTGAGCCTTCCACCACGCTACCTGCTAGTTGCAGACTATTTGAGGAATCACAGCAGCAAAGATGCTTCCTTCCAGACTTCCCCTCTGAAACTCTTATTTCTCCTTCTGGAAATTCTCTCCGTCTCTGTTCTTGCCCTTGTTCTCATTGCTCTCTTTGCTTTCTTGGCTCCCGTTGCCCTTGTTGCTCTCTTTGCTTCCGTTGCTGTAGTTCACTTCCTGGCTTCTGACTATTTAACCAGATACTTCTAGCTTGCACTGCCCGCCTCCTCTTAGGGCGTGCCCAATCAAGAGCTTTACTACTCCCCTCCCCCGAGGTGAGCTGTTCTGCTTGATTAGTTCTGAGTTTTTTTCTTTCTGCAGAGAAATTCCTGCTTTCTCCTGCAGTACCAGCTTCTACCACCGGATGCTTATCTGTGTCCATCGGTTCCTGGGGAGCTACTGCGTCACAACATACATGTTCAAACATGTAGACGGCTTTTATTATCATGAAGCCAAAGATTTATTAGCTTGTATGCTGTGGGTACAAGCAAAAATGTAAAAGACAGAGCAAGGAGGAATGGACACACCGACTGCATTCCACAACACATCACTCCAGTGATGTGTAACAGATGCAATATCCATAATTAGGCTGTTAATATCCAGATTGTTAAGCTATATTATATGGATCCAAACAACCCAGTGCTGGGACATGCATCTTTAAGAGGTAGGGCTTGTTGCCCCAGCTGAAATGGCACATGTGGAGTCACATATATTCTGCTTTCCCCATAACACGTCACCTAGATACCATAGTGATATGTAGCACTAGAAATATTGCTATATGTGCAACTAATGCAGCCTTATTAACTCATCCACAAGGGACACCATAGTAGTATAATGGGTACACTACTCATCAAACTGATTGACAGGTGAGATAAGGATGACAGGAGCCAATCAGTTCTCACTTCCGGTGTATGTCCTACCTCAGGCCATGCCCCCCATAGAAGTGAGTGGTGAGTTAGCCCCACCCATCTATGCCCCCAGGCGTGGCCACACCCACCCACTTTGGCACAACCCCACCCCACCCCCAAGGATGACATCAGCCAATCAGTGCCCCCCTTCCAGGTTTGTGCCACACCCAAACCCCACCCCACAATGTTGGCATTAGCCAGTCAGCACCCACTTCCGGGTTTGTGCCACACCCACATCCTCCCACCCTCAACAACGTCCCAGCCTACATCATCGGAAATGACATCACCGGAAACAGTGTGTCGTTGGAAATGGACAGTGTCACTTTTCGTTGACATCAGCGGAAGCAGAGTGACTGACTCCAGAAATGTGTTTTGCTTCTGGTTAATGCTGACATCTGCAGAAGCAGGAACCCTGGAAAACAAAACAAAAAAAAATGCTTTCTCTCCCCCACTGCCCCAGTTCTTTTTTCTCACAAAGCAGTGCAATGCTTTTATGTGTATTGCAGGCTATTTAGAAGTGATTGTTAAAAATAACCCTTTGGTAGCAGCAGCAGGAACACAATGCAGAGACACAGCACTTGGGTATACATGCTTTTTTTTTTTTCCAAATGCAATTAACATATCTTTGTTAGAGAAACCAGTGCTGTCCATGTGATAGAATTTTGCTTTTAAGACCTCACTGTTAGAGAGAAGTATTCTGGCAGTCCTGTAGTTCAGACTGAAATACAGAGAGAGACCTGAGTTCAAATCCCACAACAGCTATTTTTCAGTGGCTTTGAAAAATAAAAACAATACAGAGAAAACAAGTCTGGGCATGCTTCTAGGATATGGTAAGTAATATGTGATTGGTCTCTCACTTAGTTTTCAGGTTGTCGTGCTGTGAGGGCTTGCGTGCATCAGTGATGCTGAGAGCTAAACTATTGGTAGTTTAACTACTGGCAGGGTCTCCCAAGATGGACAGGTCTCAGCTGAGGTGCTAGACCAAGACAAACCACCCATCTGGGCAGCAGCAGAATGGGACAGTGTTGACGGCGGAGGATCACATTTTTGTGACAACGGCAACAACACCAAACTTAAACTGCGCGGAAGAAAGGCCCGGCAATCTACTTCTGTATCTTGCCATGAAAAACCAATGGATAGTTACAACAAAACAAATTGTGCTATGGTGCTGGAAGATGAGACCCCCAAGTCGGAAGGCACTCAACTAGCTACTGGGGAAGAGCTGAAGACTTTTCAGAGTAAAGCCAGCATTTATGATGTGGTTGGATCAAAGCCCTCGGGAAGTCTGACTGCTGATGTAGCTGCGCATGAAATGAGAGTCAGAAGCTGTAAAGATGTCTTACACATTGGAACATGGAACGTACGAAGCATGAACCAAGGGAAGTTGGAGGTGGTCAAGAATGAAATGGAATGTGTACAACTTGATCTGTTGGGTGTCAGTGAACTGAAATGGACTGGCATCGGGCACTTTGCATCAGATGATCACATGGTCTACTATGCTGGAAATGAAAGACAAAGAAGAAATGGTGTTGCATTTATAATAAAGAAGAAACTTGCAAGAACTGTAATGAAATACAATGCAGTCAGCAAACGCTTAATCTCTATTCGTCTACGAGGATTGCCTATCAACACAACTATAATTCAAGTATATGCCCCAACAACAGCTGCAGAAGAGAATGAAATTGAAGAGTTCTATGAACAAGTACAAGCTGAAATTGACAGAACATGCAAACAGGATATCCTGATAGTCATGGGTGACTGGAACGCAAAAGTTGGCAACAAAGAAGAAGGCAAAGTAGTTGGAAAATATGGACTTGGCAACAGAAATGAAGCTGGAGAAAGACTGATAGAATTCTGCAAGACCAATGATCTATTCATCTCAAACACCTTCTTCCAGCAACACAAGCGGCGACTGTACACATGGATTTCACCCAATGGATTGTATAAAAATCAAATTGACTACATCTGTGGAAGTCAACGATGGAAAAGCTCTGTAACGTCAACAAAGACAAAACCTGGAGCTGACTCTGGTATGGATCATCAACTACTAGTATGCAAACTCAAGCTAAAGTTGAAAAAGAGCAGACCACTCATGAATGCAGCAAAATATGACCTTGAGAATATACCACTGGAATTTAAAGACTGCCTGCAAAATCGATTTGCTGCTTTAGATACAAATGACAGAGCTCCGGAAGAGTTATGGAATTTCATAAAGAAGGTTGTGTTGGAAGAAAGCGAGAAGTCTCTACAAAAGATGAAAAAGCAAAAACGGCCAAAATGGATGACGGAAAAAACTCTGAAAATTGCCCAGAAACGCAGAGAAGCTAAAGCCAGAGGAGAAAGAAAGACAATCGCAGAACTCAACAGAGATTTCCAACGTGCAGCAAGACAGGACAAGAAAAAGTACTACAATGACACTTGCAAGGAAATAGAAGCAGAAACTATTAGAGGAAGAACAAGATCGACTTTCCTAAAGCTACGAGATTTAAAGAAAAAGTTCCAGCCTCGAATTGGAATGTTACAAGATGCTCAAGGTTCTATGTTGAATGATGCTGAGAAGATCAAGAAAAGGTGGAAGGAATATACAGAGTTTTTATATGATAAAGATCAAGTGGACCAACAGCCGTTTCAACCTGTACCTTATGATCGGGAACCATTGGTGATGAAAGAAGAAGTTAAAGCAGCATTGAAAGCCTTATCAAAAAACAAAGCACCAGGCATAGATAGCATTCCCATAGAAGTATTGCAGCAATCTGATGCAGCTGTTACCATACTCACAAGGCTCTGCCAAGAAATATGGAAGACAACATCATGGCCAACTGACTGGAAAAAATCTGTGTTTATACCAATAGTAAAGAAAGGTGATCCAACTGACTGTGGAAATTATCGCACAATCGCTCTGATCCCACATGCCAGCAAGATTCTACTGAAGATTATTCAAAAGAGACTACAACCATACCTGGAACAAGAACTACCTGAAGTGCAAGCAGGGTTCAGGAAAGGGCGAGGAACGAGAGACATCATTGCAGATGTGAGATGGATCCTTGAAAAGACTAAAGAATACCAAAAGGATATCTATTTGTGCTTTATCGACTATAGCAAGGCTTTTGACTGTGTAAATCATGAGAAACTCTGGACCACATTAAGAAGGATGGGTATACCAGAACACCTGATCGTTCTCTTGTGCAATCTGTACATTGATCAAGAAGCAACAGTTCGAACGGAACAAGGAGAAACAGAATGGTTTAAAATAAGCAAAGGTGTAAGACAAGGCTGCATACTTTCCCCCTACTTGTTTAATTTATATGCAGAACAAATCATCAGAGAAGCAGGATTGTATGAAGACAACAGAGGTGTGAAGATTGGTGGAAGACTCATCAACAACCTTCGCTATGCTGATGATACCACATTACTGGCTGAAAGTGAAGATGATCTGAAACATTTGCTTCTCACAATCAAAGAACATAGTCTCAAAATGGGCCTCACCTTAATGTAAAGAAGACAAAGATCATGACAACTGGCATAATCAACAGGTTCATCATTGAAGGAGAAGAAATTGAAATTGTGAACAACTTTAACCTACTTGGATCAACTATCAATAAAGAAGCAGCAAGCAGTCAAGAAATCAGACGACGCATTGCTCTTGGCAGAATGGCTATGAAAGACCTAGATAAGATTCTCAAGAGCAGAGATGTCTCTCTCCATACAAAGATTCGACTTGTTCAAGCCATGGTATTTTCAATAACATCATATGGATGTGAAAGCTGGACAGTGAAAAAGACAGATAGGAAGAAAATTGATGCCTTTGAATTATGGTGCTGGCGGCGAATACTGTGTATACCATGGACTGCCCGAAGAACAAACCAGTCGGTACTAGAGGAGATCAAACCTAAGCTTTCTTTAGAAGCTCAGATGACAAGATTTCGACTTTCATACTTTGGACACATCATGCGAAGAGAGAAATCATTAGAGAAAGACATTATGCTTGGCAAGATAGAAGGTCAACGCAAAAGAGGAAGGCCAGCAATGAGATGGATCGATACAATAACAGCAGCTACGGGTACCAGTCTGTCAACAATGAGCCGCCTGACTGAAGACCGAACACAATTTAGGATAGCTATCCAGAGGGTCGCCATGAGTCGACTCCAACTCGACGGCACTTAACAACATGTGATTGGTAGAAAGAACAGGCTATACTTTAAAACACACAGGATTTGTGGAATAAATCCATTCTGAAGATGTTAGCAAAATAAAAAGAATAGTCAAAACACGGCAATCATGAAGGAAACCTTATTGAAGAGCATTTACTATGACCCCAAAGCAATAGGGAGCTTTGGGGGCATAAATCCTCTACTTCAAGCTGCTAAAAAGCATGATAAAACAGTTATTAGAAACGATGTAATTAGATGGGCTACAGGACAAGATACTTATACTTTACACAGACCTGCTAGGGTCCATTTTAAAAGAAACAAGATGATCGTGTCAGATGTGGATGCGCAATGGCAGGCTGATTTAGTTGATATGGCAGCCCTGTCCCATTATAACAATGGCTACAAATACATCTTAACAGTGGTAGACATCCTGTCAAAATATGCATGGGCTGCAAGTTTAAAATTGAAAACCGGTCATGAAGTTGCTAAAGCCTTTGAAAAAATATTTAATCTAGGTCGTATACCTGAAAAAATACAAACAGACAAGGGTAAAGAATTCTTAATTAGGTCCCTGAAGAATTTATTAAAACAAAGAGGGGTTCATCATTTTGTAACCAATAACAATGTTAATGCTGCGGTGGTAGAAAGGTTTAACAGGAATTTGAAATCCAAAATGTGGCGTTATTTTACTACACACAACACCTTTAGGTACCAAGACGTACTGCAGGCTTTTGTGCACAGCTATAATCACAGTTTTCACAGAACAATAAAGACGAGTCCTATAGATGTGACATACACAAATTCTCTGCAGATCTGGAAAAGAGTCTACGGTGATAGCATCAAATGTAAGCACACAAGAACCCCTTAAAGAAAGGAGATCATGTAAGACTTTCAAAAACTAAAGGAAAATTTTAAAAAGGTTACGAGCAAATGTGGACTGACGAGCTATTTATAATAACGGACATTTTAAACAGGGGACAGAAAGCGACATACAAGATACATGATTATGACGGTGAAGCCATACAAGGTTCTTTTTATCCTGAAGAATTGCTAAAAGTCACCCCGCAACAGGACAGAATATACCGTATCGATAAGGTTCTAAAGGAAAAAGGATGTGGCAGGAACAGATTCTACCTCGTGAAATGGAGGGGATGGCCTGTTAAATTTAACAGTTGGGTTAAAGCATCAGAGATTCAAGACATCTGATTTCTTTCTTTCTTTTGAAGCAGCATTAAAATAAAATTTAAAAAAAAGAATGATGGTGGCTTTTATATCACACTGCCTAGCAATGCCTCAGCAAGTGTGTTTCCCCAAAATACCAGCTCTAATTTTACCATACAACTAGCAAGGCCTTTGGACTTACAAGGACAGTGGGAAGTAGGGCTCGTGGAAATACAATATCCCAACACCTGGGAGAATATTAAGGAAGATCAAAAGTATGTTGTCACCTCCGCAGCAGGAAATATACAGCACCACATTATAGTCAGGAGAGGACATTATGCGACCATGCAGAGTTTAGTGGAATCCATGAATCATGACATTAGCAACATCTATAAATCGGTGCCACCACAAATCATTTATGAGCCCTATGCACGAAGAATCCGAATAAAATCAGAAGATAGGTCTGTTATTTCTGAGATGGTGATTTGGCAACCATTTTGGGAATAGAAGCTGACGTTAATACACAGCGTTCCCATTTTCCAGTGGACATCATGGGAGGTTTTAATACCCTCTACCTGTACACAGATATTGTAGAGCACCAGTTAGTAGGTGACCATTTTGTGCCACTGCTGCGCTGTGTTCCAACTAAGGGGTTTAGGGATGAGTTTATCACATTAACTTATGATAAGCCGCACTATGTCCCTGTGAACAAACAGCATATTGACACCATCACATTTGAAATAAAGATGGATCAGAACAGGCACGTCTCATTTCGTTACAGGAAGGTGATCCTTAAGCTTCATTTGCGCCCCCGGAGGATGACTGTTTTTTAAAATGGTTGTGGCTAAAGACTACGGAGACCCCAAAGTATACAGGCATTATTATATAACACAAGCTGGTTATGGACTTTCAGGATATCATGGAGTACCAGTCATGTACGGTGCCGGTGTCGGTGGGGTGTTTCGTAGTCTCTTTAGAAAAGCTATGCCGTTTTTGAGAAGGTGTTTTGAAATTATTAAACCACACGTGAAAGGCACCACAAAAAACATAGCCAAGGATGTCATGAGTCTTGCAACAATGACTGTTCTAAATAAAATGAACCAGTCTACAGAACAGGCAGGATCAGGACTGGCTGTGATTAGAAGAGCTGTTAAAAGAAAGAGAACCACGTCTCGGGAGTTACCGCAAGGACTGCCCAAGCCTTTTAAAAGAAAGAAACCCGAAGGTGACAAGTCTCAGAAGCTTAACCGCTGGTCTAAGAAGAGAAGCACTAGCTCTAGGACGCAAAATATATTCTAAAAAAAACACCATGGCTTTTGTACACCACGGCTCTGAAGAGTGTGTTAAATCGGAACTGGACCTGTTTCAACTAGCCCCGACCCAAACAAGTATCGAAAAAAGTATTTATGTGGAAATTCTGCCATTATCGGCTTTATCGGAAACAGCCCCTTTGGACTTCTATATCACAGGTCATGGTGAAGACTACATTGATTTAAATAGTACTCTTTTGCACCTGACCTGTAAAATTGTGGCAGAAGATGGCTCGAACATTGATCCGGCAGCCATAGTAGCTCTGGTGAACTACCCAATCGCATCTCTGTTTAGCCAGCTGGATGTTACCCTGGGAGACCAACTCATTAGCCAGAGCAACAACTGCTACCCCTACAGAGCCCTCATAGAACTGCTTCTCAATTATGGTGAAGGATCCCTCAAATCACAGTTTACAAGTGGGCTGTTTTATAAAGACACAGCCGGGCAGCATGAAGTGAGAGAGATAGGATCTCGCAACACCGGCTTTACTGAAAGGGCCCAATTTATGGTCTCTAGCCACAAGGTAGAGCTATTGGGGCATTTACATAGCGATCTTTTTTTTCAAGAAAAGTTATTGATTAATGGTGTGGATCTCAAAATTAAATTGCCCCGCAACAAAAATTCTTTCTGTTTAATGAGCGGTGATGCCGAAGAAAGTTATAAACTCCTTATCCTAAACGCTGTGCTCTTTGTAAAGAGAGTTAAAGTTTCCCCAGGAGTGCGCTTGGGACATGTGGAAGTTCTGCTGAAAGCTAATGTCAAGTATGCTATTGACCGTGTGGGGCTGAAGGTGTTTAGCATACCAGCCGGAGCCCGTGTGACTAACCAGGAAAATCTCTTTTTGGGGCAGCTACCAAAACTCATTGTGCTGGGATTTGTGGATAGTGATGCTTTCAGCGGTAATTATGCTAAAAACCCCTTCAATTTTAAACATTATGATATTAATTTTGCCGCTCTGTATGTGGATGGTGAACAAGTACCCGGGAAGCCTCTTCAACCTGACTTTCAAAATGGCTGTTGTGTAAGAGAATATATGCAACTGGTGCAAGCAACTGGCAAACATCTGAAAGACACAGCGTTGCTGATTGACCGTCAGGAGTTTTACAAAGGTTATACCCTGTTCGCATTTGACCTTTCACCGGATCAGGAGAGTGCAGAGCATTACTCATTGATTAAAACTGGTAACCTGCGGGCTGAAATACGTTTTGCCAGCACTTTACCCCATACTGTTCTTCCAGTAAACAGGTTGTTTCTGCATCTGCCGTGGCATAATATAATTCTATGTCCTCTGGATCCGTTGCATTGTCATCCAGTAAGTCAATTTCAGTGCCTGAATCACAAAGATCTTGAGAGTCAAACAACTTTTGGGCATCTGGTAAATATTCAACCCCTGTTAATTCATGTTCAGACTCTGCCGGACTCTCCTGTTGTTCAAATGGATTTTCTATCAGTGGATAACCCTCTGCTGCAGCATCACGATCCTTAAGAAAATAATTAATGTTATTCACCCTGTTGGAAATTCTGCTTGGTGTTCCAAAAAGAGCCATTTTTTCTTTTTGAATCTCTATGTTAGAATTTTCCCCACATAGGACACACAGCCTTACACCAGGAGCATGCTCCGAATACCTGGAGCATGCTCAGAACAAGTCTCTTGTTTCAGCCAATAACCATATCCTAGAAGCATGCTCAGACTTGTTTCTCTGTATTGTTTTTTTTTTTCAAAGCCACTAAAAAATAGCTGTTGTGGGATTTAAACTCAGATCTCTCTCTGTATTTCAGTCTGAACTACAGGACTGCCAGAATACTTCTCTCTAACAGTGAGGTCTTAAAAGCAAAATTCTATCACATGGACAGCACTGGTTTCTCTAACAAAGATGTGTTAATTGCATTTGGAAAAAAAAAAAGCATGTATACCCAAGTGCTGTGTCTCTGCATTGTGTTCCTGCTGCTGCTACCAAAGGGTTATTTTTAACAATCAGTTTTAAATAGCCTGCAATACACATAAAAGCATTGCACTGCTTTGTGAGAAAAAAGAACTGGGGCAGTGGGGGAGAGAAAGCATTTTTTTTGTTTTGTTTTCCAGGGTTCCTGCTTTTGCAGATGTCAGCATTAACCAGAAGCAAAACACATTTCCGGAGTCAGTCACTCTACTTCCGCTGATGTCATCGAAAAGCGACACTATCCATTTCCGATGACACACTGTTTCCGGTGATGATATTTCTGATGATGTAGGCTGGGGCGTGCTTGAGGGTGGGAGGATGTGGGTGTGGCACAAACCCGGAAGTGGGTGCTGATTGGCTAATCCCAACATTTGGGGTGGGGTGTGGGTGTGGCACAAACCCGGAAGTGGGCGCTGATTGGCTGATGTCATCCTTGGGGGTGGGGTGGGAGGCATGCCAAAGTGGGGGGGTGGCCACACCGGGGGCGTTGATGGGTGGGGCTAACTCACAATTCACTTGTATGGGAGGGGGCATGGCCTGAGGCAGGACATACACCGGAAGTGAGCGCTGATTGGCTCCTGTTATCCTTATCTCACCTGTCAATCAGTTTGATGAGTAGTGTACCCATTATACTACTCACCACCACAAATTGTGTATGGCCCAGAGGTGGCCCATATGTCTGTCACATGTGTAGACAATGAACTGGTGCACTCTTTCTCCAGCACAACATTGTGTATCAAGATCCAACAGAATGCAGTAAGGTCAGACAGTGAGGCTGCAAATCACACCCAATAGGAATCAATACTGTACATGGACAAATATTCAAGATGTTTTCACATATAAGTGAGATTAATGGATGGTGGTTGTGCACATTACTTGCCAGTATGATTGTCCATTTGCATGTACTGTACATTGTTTCCTGAATCCAATTCAGCTGTGACCCCCATTTTTTACCATTATGGGAAATTATGGGCATCAGAGCACTGCATAGGTACACCTTCAGACATAGGATTGCTATGACTGTGTTCACACTCCAAGTATTAGCAAGGAACACAAATATATGTCAGTAGCCTGCAAGTATCCCACACTGTTCCACATTAGCAGACAGGTGACCATGTATGTCAATGAATAGCACATATCCTTTGTGCCAAAAGCAATTGGCTTTTCCTTGTAGAGGGATAGATACCAGCAAGGATGTCCTTTAGGGATATGCACTCTGTTAAATAATGATGAAATATGTGTCAGCCCTTTGCTTGTTCTTACAAATAGAGACCTCTGGTTTCTAAGCGCTGTATTTTGGGGTCCCATGTAGTGACACATCATGAATCATCCGGCCCCAAAATACCCCACAGCACAACAATGGCCACATGGAAGGGTGAGGTGCTACAACATGTAATGGCATAAAGGTGAATCACTCATTACTCCCCAAGTAGCTAGTGGCTGCAGAAACCCCACATAATATCAACTATGATGATTGCAGATGTAGCAGCCCCTCACTGTCCAAGTAAGGTATATGGTCCCTGCTTAGATACATGCTCCAGCTGCAGTATTATGTGCACTGTTTCTCATGGATATTTGGAAACGATTGTCATGATGTGCCTTTAAAGTGTGTATGAATATGAACAGGGCTGAGACCTATATATGGGGCCCACTCATGATTATAGCATTCTACATATCTTTGAATAAAATGCTACAGGTATATGTGAAAATGTATCTGTCCAACATTTATACAAATGGAAAGGGGCAACACAAAATGAGACCTCAGGATGCTTGCTGTACCAATGGAAAAACATGATGTATGCCTCAGACACAGAGCTTCACCTTCTCTGTCTTACATGGGTAATGGTACAAATATGCATTGCAATGGAGAGCCATCACAAGTGTGATACAGAGCGGGAGCATTGACCTTTCTCACAGCCCAAAGATTTATTTATTTATTTATTTATTTGCAAATCTCGTATATACCGCCACTTCCCAAGATCAGTGGCGGTTTACATTAAACAACAAATACATAAAACATTGCTATGGTAAGCAGTTACATCGAACAGTATTTAAACTATATACAGGTATATTGAACAGTGTTCAAAACTATATACAGGTAGTTAATATCAAGTACAAAGAACAGAAATCAGTACTATATATAGATAGATTTGATCAATATTTGAAACTATTTACATATATATATTGAGGTTTTATCAATGGATTTCTATTGGAAGTAGTTTTGCGAGTATTAGGGCGAGCATATTATGGAGATCTAGGGTAGCATTGCAAGAATTAGAGGGAACGTTCATAGATCTAAGGAGGATGAGAGGTCTTATCCAGTTCTTTATCTGTGTTGGAATAATATTGCGTGAACAAGTAGGTTTTTAGATCTTTTCTGAATTGTTTCAGGTCTTTTATTTCCCTTAGTTGATCCGGGAGATTATTCCATAGAGAAGGTGCTACATATGAGAAGGCACCTGTACTTGTTATGTGTTTAGTTTTTCTTATTGAGTCGGGGACTGCAATAGTATGAAGGTTCTTTCTACGTCTTACTCTATTTTCTGTAGGTCTATGAATTAGTGTAGAGAGGTATGATGGGGCAATCTGGTTTATCAGTTTGAAAGTGGTCAATATTATTTTATATTGAATTCTACTTTGTATAGGTAGCCAATGTAATGAATAAAGTATCGGGGTGATGTGATCAGTCAGTTTGGCTTTGAAGATTATTCTAGCTGTAACATTTTGAGCCATCTGTAGTATTTTTAGGCTCTTTTTAGATACACCTGTTAATATCCCATTGCAGTAATCAAAATGGGGTGTTATCAGAGCCTGTGTGATGGTTCTAAAGTCATTGAATTCTAATAGCGGTCTCAGTTGTTGAATTGAGCGTAGCTTGTAGTATATTGTTTTGGTTGTTTTCTTGATATGGCTTGTGAAATTAAGAGCCTTGTCTATAGTGACCCCTAAGTATTTAATATTTTCCTTTATAGGTATGGTAAAGTTAAGGATTTTGATGTCAGTTGGTGGTGTATAATTTGTGTTTCTTGAGGTGATCAGTATCTCTGTTTTTTTGAAGTTGATTTTCAAATTGTTTTCACTTAGCCATTTTTCAGCATCTATAAGGCAGTTTGCTATATTGTCATAGTTTGGATCTTGTATATCAAATGCAGAGTATAGCATAATGTCGTCCGCATATATCTGGTATTTCATCTTGTGGTTTTGAAAAATGGTACAGATTGGTTGGAGATAGAGGTTGAACAGAAGGGCAGATAAGGCAGAGCCCTGGGGTATTCCCTGTTCTTGAGGAAAAGTAGGTGAGGAGTTCTGGTTAACTTTTACAAATTGTGTACGGTCAGATATGTACGATTTAAACCATTCTAGTGTAATTTTCCTTAATCCAATTTGTTTGAGCCTTGATATAAGTATGTTGTGATTTACACTATCAAAGGCCGCAGATATATCTAGAAATACCATAATAAAAGCTTGTTTTGTGTTGTCTAGTCCTTTGTTTAGGGTATCGAGGAGAGCAAGCAGAAGCGTCTCTACACCATGATATGGTCGAAATCCATATTGATGATCATCAAGGGGGGCAAATGTATCTATATAGTCCTGTAGTTGTAATTGTACAACTTTTTCTATAATTTTTGTTATAAAGGGGATACTGGCAATTGGGCGATATGAGGTTGGGTCATTCTCATTTAGAGATTTATTCTTCAAAATTGGTCGAATTGCAGAATTCTTTAGTTCTTTTGGTAGTACCCCCTGCTGGATGGAGCTGTTTACTATTTTGAGAATAAATGGGCAAGTTCTTCTTTTGTTGACTTAATCCAGGTGACTGGGCATGGATCAAGGATAGATGTGGTGGTGTTGATATTTGATATTATGTTTAATATTTGTTTTTTATCAGTGGGTTGGAAGGAATTCCATCTATTGTTATTGTTCAGTGATATTATAGGATCTGGTATTGGTATCAATGATAGTTTTAGTTTACTAGCAAAATAGTTTGCTAAATCAGATAAGTTAATAGGGATGAGCTGGGAGTTGTTGTTAGAAGCTTTAGATAGGGATTTTACTATTTCAAATAGTTCCCTCGGACGATTAATAGCCTTAGTTAATATAGAAGTATGATATAATTTCTTTGCATTATTAGTTGCTGATCTGTATGTGTTAAGTGTTGTAAAGTAGAGAACCCTAAGTTCAGGTGTTTTCTTTACACGCCATTTTCTTTCTATTTTTCTTAGGTTTTTTTTGATAGTAGCCAGTTCATGAGTATACCATTTTTCTGAAGTTCCTTTATAAGGCTTTTTAGGTTTTAGTGTTAATGGTTTAGAGGCTTCTCTTAATACCGAGTTCCAGTTAGTAATTACTTCGTCAATATTGTTTGAATTTATATCTAGTTGAGGTATTATTGTTTCTAGAAATTCTTCTGATATAAATGGACAGAATCGCGGTCCATGATGTGTTGCAGTTTGTTGATGAGAGGATGTGTGTGAGGTGTGGATTGAGAATTGGATCATAAAATGATCAGACTATGATACTTGGGTTACAGTGGGAGGGTTGTAGTGATGTGCCTCCAGCATATGTTCAGGAAGAAAAACAAGGTCAAGAGTGTTGCCTTTAATGTGTGTGGGGTGTTTGACTATTTGTTCAAAACCCATGTCTTCCATTGATTCTAGGAAGGTTGAGTGTAAAGTATTGTTAATGGTTGTTAAATTGAAGTCACCCAACACAACATGAGGTTTGTTCATAGTGGTCTTACAGATTGTTTCTAGGATGGTTGTTAAGTTTTCTGCATCTGAAGATGGAGGTCTGTAAAATAGGCAGATGGCTAATTTTTTATTCTCTAATTTTAAAATATCAATATTTTCTTTAGATTCACAAATCGTTGAGGAACAGTTTAAGCTAGATTTAGCTAGAATGAGTATACCACCTCCTTTCTTATGATTACGGTTACAGTGAAAGATTGAATATCCGGTCACTTTTATTTGGTTTAGCAAAATTGTGTCTGAATTGGACAGCCAAGTCTCTGTTACGCAGAGAAAGTCAGGTTTCTCGTCTGTGATAATATCTGTAATGATAGGTATTTTATTTCTAATTGATCTTGAATTGATCAGAATGATTTTTAATGTTTGATTTGGTGTAGTTAGATTTTTAATTATAGGTTGAGGTTTTAGTTTTATGTGGATTAACCTCTTAGCTTGGGGATTTGTGTTTCTTGGATAAGGGTTTGTGTTAAAATTATTATTGTATTTCTGTTTGTAGTGGTATGGTATGACTTGTATGTGAGCTAAACCAGTATGGTCCAAGTGTGGGCATGGTATTTGGAGACAGTAGTTAAAAGAGAGTGTTAGACAAATGTATATCCCTAAGGCATATAGAAAGTGTATGGTTAGGTGTATCAGTTTCATTTTGAGAATTGTAGTGCTTTATTTACACTATGGGAAAAATGTCTGAAGTGATAGGTATATGCTATTCTTAAATAGTTCAGAATTGTAGCAAGATAATGGTGTATACAGTTTCTGTTACAATTTAATGTGATAATAGTAAATAGTATGGTTACTCTGTAACATTGAATACTCTGTGAACTGGAATAGATACTCTGTAACAATGTGGGATTATCAATTGCTTAGAAAGCAAGAATCTAGGGTAGAATGGTTCCTGGTGTATTACCAACTTTAAACATGCAATTAGAACTAGCAGCTGTATAGCATTTCTGTGATATATTATACTTACAACAGTAATTGAGTCATTCTGGTTATACCCTATGTGTGAAATATCTTACTGACAACAGTAATTGAATCGTACTAGTTGTACTCTATTCAAGAGTTTATGTTACTGGCAACAGTATTAAATTCTGATAAATATAATTTGTACTCTATTTGTGAGTATATGCTACTGACAACAGTAATAAATTCTGACAGATAAATTTGTAATGGCGATATGTATTATTACTAACACTAGTATTGCAGTTTTATGGAATGAGTTAATATAGATAAGGAACAGCAGGGAACAGGACTGTGACCACATATGTTGTGTGACAATACAACAGAAAATACTGCTGCCACATACCAGATAGAACCAACAGGTAGGTCCTGTCCAACTCACATGCTCCACAGACATGTTTATGCAGAATACTAGAATAACTACAAGGATGTGTGGGAGAATACCTGGGACTCCCCCACATTTGTGTTTAAATTGGGATAGTTTCTCCAAATGGGTTAGTTTTGCACATACTATGGCAGCCATGAACCTCACTTCTATGCCAGGGTATGTGGAGTATGATCTTAGTCTCTCAAATTTACTACTAATGCTCAGCATAATACTTGCATCATGCCAAAGAGAGCCTCCTGCTGGAGTTCGTAAGATGTAACATGTATGGGTAGTTTGTCAAGATGTGCCTGGAAATTTTTCTTTATCAAGCCTGTGGCTCCCAGTACAATGGGAAATATTTCCGTATCTCTCTGCCACATTTTCTTGGTCTCTGATTGCATTTCTTGGTACTTCAGGATCTTCTGCTCTCCATGCGATCCATAGAATAATCACTTGGTACCGACACTTCTGTTATCAAGCTGTTCTGGTATTCTTCTCCTTTACCACTATGTCAGGTTTTCTGGCATCCAGTTTCTTATCCATCAGAATGGGAATGTCCCAGATGATCATAACCTCTTCATTCTCTGTTATTCTCTTAGGATCATGATCCCAGTGCTTTTCAGGACAGTGATATTGTAGCATTTACAGAGTTTCCAGTGGAGGAGACATGCTACTTTATTGTTCCTTTCTGTATAGAAATTTTCCACCAACAGAACTTCACAGCCTGCTGTTAGGTGAGTCACTGTTTCCAGCTGTTTCTTACAGAATCGGCATATGTCTGTTGTGACAGTTTTTTCAATACTTGCCGTAAACCATCTCATTCGTAATCCACTGTCCTGAGCTGCAACTATCAATCTTTCATCCTTCGGTTTCAGTTCACCTCTTCTCTAACCATTCATGTGTCCGTTCTTGGTCGACAAAAGGTTCTTGGAGTAACATTCTGTATTTTCCACTGTCCTTGTGCATTTGCCACTTGTTTTTCCTCGCCTGCTGATCTAATTCTTTGAAGAGTTTTTTCTCTTGTTTTGCAAATTCTGTTACTTCCTTTCCTATGCACCTGTGGAACGCTTGTCCAAGTTTGATGATGGAGACAGATTCCTGCATCTACTTTCATATTTCAGCACTTTTTGCATATCTGTATTTTCCACTATATTTGTGCATTTGCCACTTGATTTTGCTATGTAATGGCACCAGTTATGCAAGAACTGAGCCAGGCTACATTGTCCTGGCTCAGTTCTTGCATAACTGGTGCCATTACATAGCAAAATCAAGTGGCAAATGCACAAATATAGTGGAAAATACAGATATGCAAAAAGTGCTGAAATATGAAAGTATACGCAGGAATCTGTCTCCATCATCAAACTTGGACAAGCGTTCCACAAGTGCACAGGCAGCACGTGTCCTCTGCGGAGTCTCAAGAAGAGACCATATCACCCCTACATTAAAGGACCTTCACTGGCTACCAATAGAAGGCAGAATCACCTACAAGGCACTGCTCATTACGTTTAAAGCCATCAATAGGATATCCCCCTCGTCCATCACGGCACTCATTACGCATACCCACGATAATAGGTCAAGAAGGTCAATAGGCGCTAACACACTGGTAACCCTGATCGAAGTGACAAAATGCAAGCAAACAACTAGAAACAGGGCATTCTCTTTCTACGCTCCAAGGTGTTGGAATAATCTCCCGTCCAACATAAGATCAATCAATGATCTCTCACAATTCAGGAAAGCCATAAAACATCATTTATTCCTCTCATACTACTCGCAATCCAACGGTTCCCCTACACCTTGCACAAACACAACCACCCAACAGCTATAAGAATGTAACAGCGACACTAGTAAGCTGCCATTGTTCAGATGTAAATAGTTCAATGTTATGAATCCCAGTTAATATGTCCTGTTTGATGTAAGCACAAGGCACTTCCCCACCTTGTGTAAAATTGTTGACTGTAAACCACACTGATGTCAAATAGCGCGGTATAGAAAAGCTAGAAATAAATAAATAAAATTGTCACTTTCTCTTGGCATAGGATATAAAGTAACATGCACCAGTTGCTGTATGTCTCCTGCCATTGTACACATCTTTGGTTTTAGGGTACATGCAAGAGTGACAGATGCAAAGTGTAGTGGCCCTTCCAAAGGGCAGTGCCTCCTCTATCAGAGATGTGTTTGTGAGGGAGATCTGTATATCTGTGTAACATGCTGTGTGTATCTCTGTTGCTTATGTATCAAACCTGTGAGAGGTACATTTGACGTGTATGTCTGGCTCAAGGCAAATATGTAAGCCACAGGTGCTCTCCTCATACAAGTGCCTCAAGGTTACATCAATCATTATGTGTTTTGTAGCATACAAGTTGACTAGCTCATGCACCACAATACCAGAATTGCAGCTGCCACTCTAACAAGAGGTGCCCTCCCATGTTGAACTAACAAAGACAGATCCATCAAGGGCAATTGAATAAAGGAACTGCTGTGTATGGGGGATGGCTAACCCATGATGAAAGGGGGAATGATATGTAGAGCCTGATATATTGCTGCCAAGGGCACAGCTGGTTTACACACATCACTTGTACAGACATAGAGTGCAGTGTATATGTAGGTCCTGGGTACAGGTCATAGTTCCAACAACAAAAGGCTGTGTTGCTACATGCACACATGTAGCAAGAAAACCATATTTATAACCTAGTGAAATAAATACACACATTGCTGCATGGACTGTGACCTACATGCAAAGCATGCTCCTCAGAACAAATCTATCATTGTCTGAGAGACCGACCCCCATCCCCTCCTTGGCGCTTTGCCTGCAACTTCTGCAGTGCCAGTAGAGTTTGACCCTGGTGTCGGTGGTTGTTGGGGTTGCTGCAGCAGATGTCCAGTTGTTGCATTGAGTCATTTAATAGCATCTGATTGAGTGTCCCATGTCAGATATGCAGCCTTGTATATCCACCAGATCTTGATAGATAACTGGGGAAATGTCAGAAGAAACACAAAGTCAGACAACTGCTGCATAATCAGACAGCACATTGGGGGAGTTGGTGTCAGTGAGATTTCTGAGACATGTCAACACATGGTTTGTGCACATAACTGCATGCTGTATAGTGACCCAGTCTCTGGGAAACAACTCCCCGTAGATGTGGCCCATGTGGAGACATGGCATAGCATCAGACCCATAGTGTGATCTGTGCAGCATTGTACAGATGGAGTATGCTTTCTACTGAATGTCCACAGATGTGTCACACATGGGGTCAGATGTGATCCAAGTCAGCACTCCTTCCTGGTGGCCAATATGCTGCACATCATGGTTGAATGACCCCCTCCAAAGCATTAGCCCAAAAGGCTCACATTGTATGTGTGTTATTGTACCATGCAGTGTTTTGGAGGAGACATGTCTGCATTATGTCCACATTCATTCTCTGATCTTGCTTGGATTGATTTGAAAGGGGGCAGAAGAATGAATACATTTGTAGATTAAAAGAAGAAGTTTATAATGGATATGGAAGCAGAAGGGGAGTCAGTGAAGTGACTTCAGAAGAGGGGTAATATGAGAATAGCGGGGTTGGCAGAGGATTAAATGTGCAACAGAGTTTTGAATAGATTGAAGAGAAGAAAGATGACACTGAGGGAGACTGGCAAGAAGAAGGTTACAGTAGTCAAGATGAGAAATAACTAGAGAATGAGCCAAAGTTTTAGTAGTGTTTTCAGAGAGGAAAAGGAAAAATTTACTAATGTTCTAGAGAAAGAAACAGTAGGTTTTAGCAATCTGATGAATGTGAGGAGAAAAGGAGAGAGATGAATCAAAGAAGACCCCAAGATTATGGGCTGAGAAAACAGGAAGAGAATTATTGACAGAAATAGAGAAAGGAGAAAGGAGGGAGGGTTTAGGGGGAAAGATGAGAAATCCAGTTTCAGCTATATTCAATTTCAGATGGCAGTTAGATATCCAGGCAGCAATGTCAGATAAGCAAGCAGAGATGTGAATTTGAAGAATAGGAGAAATGTCTGGAGAAGAGAGGTAGATTTGAGTGTCATCAGCATAAAATGGTACTGAAAACCATGGGAAGAGATGAGGGCACCAAGAGAGTGGGTGTAGAGAGAGAAAAGGAGAGGGCCAAGAACAGACCCCTGGGGGACCCCAACTGAAAGAGGGATAGAGGTAGAGGAGGAGCCACCAGAAAAAACACTAAAGGAATGATTGGAAAGATAGAAAGAGAACCAAGACAACAATGAGTCTCCAAAACCAAGAAACGATAATGTGTTGAGGAGGAGAGAGTGATCAACAGTGTCAAAAGCAGCAGAGAGATCAAGAAGGTTAAGAATAGAGTAAAGGCCTTTGGACTTAGCCAAGAATAAATCACTGGAGACTTTGGTTAGAGCCATTTCAGTAGAATGAAGAGGTCAAAAACCAGACTGGAAGGGATCAAGAGAGGCTTGAGAAGAGAGAAAATCAAAGCAGCAGCGGAGAACAGCACGTTCAAGAAGCTTAGAAAGGAAAGGGAGAAGGGAAATGGGATGATAGAAGGAGCAGTAGCAAGGTCATATAATGACAGTGCTCTGAGCAGATGCCACAGCACTGAGCTCCTTCTCCTGAGAAAGACCCTGCTAAAGGATGAGATATTCAACCCCAGATCCGAAATAACCCCATTGGAGCACCGGGGAAACCCACCAGCAGCGGCACTGCTCTTCAACCGCCAAGGAGGGGATGCCTGCAAAGCAAGCCAAAGCTATACAGGAGAAGGTCCTAGAGCAGAAAAATGGTAGCAGAACCATCAGCGCAGGCGGTGGCCCTGAACAGGGAGGCAGTTCGGGAGCTTATCAACACTATTACAGAAGCCCTCACAGATAAACTTACTAGGCTGCAGAACACTGTGGATGACATCAAAGGCTGCCTTGAGGCCCAAACTGCATGAATACAGCATGTGGAGGATCAGATGGAGCACCAGGAACAGAGCTTGGAGGTATTGCTGGCCCAGAAAATCGAAGCCGATGCAATAATATTCGGCTAATCGGTGTACCAGAGGAGACATTGGAAAAGGAACTTTGGAGTATCATTGAGGAAATGTTACTAAAGCAGCTAGGCCTGCCATTAAATGGGACCAAGAAGGCGGCAGAGCATGTACACCTCGTGGGGGCCAGAGACCGGCTATGGAAAGACCAAGACCGGTGATCGCGAGGATCTTTAATTTTGCAGAAGAGCACCGGCTCATGACATTATACAGTGGGAAGCAAACTTTAGAGTATAAAGGAAAGCCGCTACTGCTCTTTAACGATTACTCTGCAAAAGTCGTGAAAAGCTGAAGAGCCATGGCCCCCTACTGCTCTAATCTGACGCATTGGATATCTGGTTTGCTCTGAAATTCCCTGCTCGGATCTGCCCGGGTCTATGAAAATTGAACCCAACAGCTGGAATCTCTAGCAGCACTTAAGGTGTTTGTTGACAGTCTGCCAGCAGAATGAGTGGGGAAAAAAAATCAAGATAGACAGATATGTCCTGTTGGCAGTTGATGGTTTGTGTTTGTTTCTATTTTTGGGCACCTGGAGACTGCACTTACTCTGCAATGGCCTGAGAGGAGGGCTGTACACATGCTCATGGCATCAATTACATGGACTGGGGGCAAAGGCAGCGGAGCAGAGAGTAGCATGGGAGCCAGTCTTGGTGGAATGCCCCCCATGTAACAGTTATTTGGCGAGGGACAATGACACAACATGAGGAATGTGGCGGAGAACATGGAGACCCCCAGAGCAGAGAGATCACCAATGCGGTAGAGTATTGAGGGGGGAGAGTGAATTTCGCATTAAAGGACCACACCAGGGGAGATTTTGTAAAGAGGCTGAGGAAAGCCAGATTGCAGACAGGGAAGTGGGAGGGGTGCTGAATTGGGGAGTGAATGGCGCGGATGTGATGAGCAAGTGAGAGATGGGTGCTGGGGGAACAGCGAGAGAGATAGGGGAGGGAGTGGGGAAGCGTGGGGAAAGTTTGAAAATGAACAGTGAGGGTAAATAAGACCAGGGAGGGAAGAGGGGGGGACACTCCACACGAACACTCATGACAATGGGCAGGAAAAGCGAATGGTGGTTGCTCAACTGGGAGGCACTACGCACTAGCATTCGGGCTCATCATACCCAGTATAAAAAATCTACAAACCGATTAGGAATAGGATAACTCCAAACTGACAATATCAACTCTAAATATAGCAGACATTTACTTTCCAGTTAAAAGGACAAAAATATTCAATTACCTCTGCAGGGAACAAATAAACTACCACCTCATAGCTAGCCTACGAACTAACCACAAGTAACACAACACACAGAGTAGAGATACCACTACTAATACAAAATTACAACTACAGGACACAACTTAAGTCGAACTCAGGTCAGTAAACTACAAACCCTATTCCTGATCATTAAAACATAAGTTATAAATGCACTACTTTACCCACTACTTCATTACCTACCTCACACTCCTCTACATGTTTGCACCCCACACACATAGCATCAGACTCAACCAACAAATCCCCTTGATCAATCCACATACCACCCAACCCAGATGCACGCCAGCATCACACATATCCAAAGAACGCCAACAAACAAAAAATATAGCCCACAAACCATACAATGCAATACGTAATACACCCCCCCACCACACAAATAATGAACGCACAAACCCAATCATAACAACAAACATCAGGTGTGCTCTACTAAATGCCAGATCTATCAGAAACAAATCAAATACTATCCTTGACCTAATCCACGACAAGAAGCTTGATATAATATGCATCACCGAAACCTGGCTAGACGACTCATACTAGGTCATATTAAACCAAGTAACCCCAACAAGATACTCGGCATTTAACTGCATCAGAGCACAGAAAAGAGGAGGAGGAGTACTACTGCTTACCAGAAAGGAATACAGATTCAAAACTATCACCACCACTAACACAATCAAATCTAACACACTCACTATAGCCAACAAGTACCTAACCATCTCTCTAACATATAGACCATCTGGAACCACAACTGAACACCTATCTACAGTAATCGAAACGATATGCGCACATAACAGAACGCACAAGCCCCTCATTGCACTAGGAGACTACAACCTATCATCTGCACCCACCAGAGAAATCGCAACGTTCTTAAAAGCCATGGAGTCATTAAAATACTGCCAAACAAGTAACGCCCCAACGCACCAACATGGCACAACTCCAGACATGGTCTTCATGCCAAACCAACTAGTAGAACAGAATAATATCACAAAAGCAACAATCACGCCAGTCCCCTGGTCAGACCACCATGTAATTGAATTCACCATGACCTTGAATAACCCCGCCCAACGCAAAGAAGATGAAAGAATAACTAGATGGTTCAAAACATTTAACAGAGACTCATTCATAAATAAAATCACCCCACAACTTCAACAGGAAAAAGAAACCCTGGACCTAAATATAGAAGAATGGAACACAATAATACCCAACGCAGCATCTGCCCCAGCCACTAAAGAACCACAGACACACAAGAGAACTAACGCACCATGGTACTCACATGAAATCAGAGTTGCAAAACGCACTCTCAGAAGACTGGAAAGAAGATGGAGACGGAATAAATCACACAATCTCCTAACCCAATACAGAGACAAACAACTGGAATATAACAACCTAATTAATGAGCGAAGACAGCAACACCATACCAACTTGATCATGAAATCTACTAAAAGACCAAGAGAACTCTTTAGCATTGTCCAGAAACTCACCAAGGATGACACGCAACAAAGCACCCACCATCTTGACCCACAAAAATATGCAGACTACATGAAGTCAAAGAACACTAACCAAATACACACTACTGCACCACAAACAAATGATTTCACGATAAAAAAGCAACATGGGAGAGCTTCAACATACCAACAAAGCAGCAAGTAGATGACATTATATCTGGACTAAACACAACAACTTCACCGTCGGACCCGTGCCCAGTGTCTTGGATCAAAGCCACCAAAAGCCAGCTCTCTCATCACATTCAAAAAATTGTTAAAGAATCACTCCAACAAGGATACATGCCGCAACCCCTAAAGCACGCAATTATATGACGACCAATACTTAAAAGTAGCAATCAGAGCCCATCTGAACCAAAATCACACCGTCCCATCTCCAGCTTGCCATTCCTTGCTAAAATCGTGGAAAAGGCAGTCCAAAGGCAACTCCAGGACCATATAGATATCAATGCCCCACTGGACATACGCCAGCACGGATTTAAGCCCCAACACGGCATGGAAACACTACTCACCTCCCTCTTTGACAATCTCCTAAGAGGCATCGACAACATAAAAAACGGCTTCTTGCTAGTGTTCATGGACATCTCGACAGCCTTCGACACTGTATCACATGCTAAGCTATTGCAACGCTTACAACAGATAGGACTATCCAAAAATATCCTGAAATGATTTACATCATACTTAGAAGGGCGAACGCAACAAGTCAAATGCGATCAAAAGAAATCACTACAATTCCCCGTCACGCAGGGAATACCTCAAGGCTCAGCCCTATCATCAATGCTCTTCAACATCTACATGCAGCCCATATGCAACATCATCAAGCACCACAAACTACACTACCACATCTATGCCAATGACATCATGGTGTACGCTCCAATCAACTTGCTAGCACTAAACACTACAACAATAACAAGATGCCTTGAAGACATGAAAGGTTGTTGGTTATGAGCCAGTCAAACAGTAAACTACAACAAAACTGAGGCAATGTTCGTCACTAGGAACCCCACCTTCATACCTCCACAAACTATCATCATCCTAGACAAACACATAGTAGTGAAAGAAGAAGTTAAGTATCTAGGCATCACACTAGACAGAGCCCTGAACCTAAAATCCCACATCACCAAAACTGCAAACAAGGCATATCATTGATTGAAAGCAATCAGACAAATCAAACCAATGCTCCGTCAAGACCACTTCTGCACAGTGTGCCAAGCACTCATTACACCACTGCTTGATTATGGAAACTCACTATATCAAGGCCTTCCTCAACAGACACTCCACCCACTACAGATGGTACAAAACACTACAGCACGCATCATTACAGACACTCCAAGGACTGAGCACATCACCCCCGTCCTACAACAACTACACTGGCTCCCAATGGTGGCAAGAGCTAAATACAAAACAATCATGATCATCTTCAAAATCATTCACCACCTCTCAGCAGATGCAGTCCAAAACGTTATAGCAAGGGACATTAACAACAGACAAAGAAGATCCAATAATGACATGATCGGCACACCCGCAGGCTATCACAAAACCAAACAAACAACTTCAAAAAGAGCACCATCACTGCTGGCATCCACACTATGGAACTCCCTCCCAACGAGCTTGAGGGCGTTAGATGACCTCACAGACGTCCGCAAAGACCTCAAAACATTCCTATTTATAGAAACCTATGAGCAATCAGGCAACATCCTCTACCCAAACAATACTACTACTATCTCCACCAACTAAACACACATCCATACTACCCACACACACACAAATCTTTCATACCATGTTTTAAATACCTTCATGTTAAATGTTACCTCAATTGTACTGTCTAATTACTGTTAAGTAACTGTACTGTCTAAATGTTTACATGTACCCTAATGTTTAATGTAACCCTCCAATTGTCATGTGACGTGACCACCTTGATTGAAGGAAAAGGTGGCATAGAAATCTGTCTAAATAAATAAATAGCAGGCATTTACTTTCCAGTTGAACAAAAATATTCAATTACCTCTGCAGGGAACAAATGGTGATCGCATTCTTACACGAAACCCTTCTAACCGAAAGGGAACACAAAAAACTGCACCGAGGATGGGTGGGGGAGATGGGGGCAGCCTCCTACAATGGCAGGCAGCTAGTGGACCCAGAGGGACGACTTCACATAATGGGAGGGGAAATCTGGGAGCAGAGAGAGGTACAACATCTATGTACCTAGCAAGAATGGAAGAGTAGCCTAGTGGTTAGAGCAACTGCCTAGTACCCCAAAAATCAAGGGTTTGATTCCCATTGGCACTCCTTGTGACATTGGGTAAATCACTTTATTCTCCATTGCCTTGGAAGAAAAGGCCTGGCAATTGGATTGCTAGGAGTCAGCACTGACTTGATGGCACTAAAAAAAAAAATTGCACTTACCAGTATTGGTTTTTCTCCAAATTCCTGGCCCATTTGAAGGGTATCAGAGACTGTAGGTCCCCCAGAGCCCAGGTAAAAAACCTGGAGAAGAAGAGTGAAATTCCTATTGGAAGAACTGGGGCTCATAGATGCCTGGTGGACTTTGCACTTGGGAGAACTAGACTTCACTTTTCACTCAGCACCCCATAATAGTCATGCATGATTAGACTACCTTCTTGTGCCTGCTAGCTTGTTTTGGGGACTAGATAAAGTCAACATCCATGACCCCGGCCTCTTGGATCACAATGATGAGTACAGAAAGTGGGAGAAAGGGAAAGAAACAGAATGTGGCGTATGAACCCAACACTGTTCCGAGACCCCGAATTTCATACCCATCTATGGACAGCATGCCGACAGTATTGGGAGATCAATGGGAACACAGAGATAGACAGCAGAACCCAGTGGGAGGCAGCCAGAGCCACAATAAGGGGGGGGGGGGAGATTATGGCTTATGTTGCTCGCAGCAAGAGAATTGGAGATGCAAAGCTTTTAGAGCTCTCTAGGCCGCTCTATGCTCTCCAGCAACAACATATGAGGACGCTTGGGGACACTGAGAGAACAAAATACATAGAAATATGCTGGACCCTCGATGGCTTGCGTAACCAAAGAGCTGAAGGGGATATCCGAATGTACAAATATCAACTCCACAAGTGGGGCAACAAAGCAGGGAAGTTACTGGCCAAATTGGTAAGCCCAGCGAAAGGGAGGGGATTGATTACTTATATATGCGACTCTCAGGGGGAGGAATATAGCTCGGCTGATGGAATTATTAAGTACTACAGTGAACTCTATGGGGAGGGCACAAGCGAGGAGGCCATGAGGGAGGCCTTTTTTCGGGACCCTTCTGGAACTGGGAGAAGAGGAGCGACAAGCAATCAATGCCCCCTTTACAGCAAAAGAAGTTAGTACTACAGTGTGAGTGCTTAAATTAGCAAAAGCACCGGGCCCAGATAGGTTGGGAGCGGAGTTTTATAAAATACTGGGGGAGGAGATGGTGGCCCCATTCTTTACCCAGTGCCAGGTGACCTTAAATCAGGGAGCACTGGGGAACAGCAGTAACTTGGCCACAGTGGTGGTGCTGCCCAAACCAGGGAGGGATCCCACCCAGGTAGGATCCTATAGACTTATTTTGCTGCTAAATCAAAATGTGGAGTTGATAGCAACTATGATGGCTTGCTGTTTGAGCAATCTGCCTTGGTTGATACACCCTGACCAGGTGGGATTTGTCCTGGGGAGATATGCTTCTACTAATATTATAAGAGCCCTCACAGTGTTATATGTAGCTAAAACCCGATTAGCCAATGTGGCTATAATAAGCCTTGATGCGGAGAAAGCGTTTGACAACATATCCTGAAACTATATGTACTGGGTGGTTGAAAGGTTTGGAATCTAGGGGACTTTTTTTGGAGTGGGTGCATATTTTATATTGAGATCTGCGAGCACAAATCTTGACGAATGAGTGCCTTTCAGAGGTATTGTCACTGAGGTGAGGTACGCGACAAGGATGCCCACACTCACCCTTAATATTTCTTTCTTTTAACTTTAGAGCCTCTGGCTCAATGGATCAGGCAGACAGTGGATTGGGAGGGGATCCAAATAGGGAAGCCAAGATAAACCTATACACGGATGACATGCTCTTTTTTCTAAATAACACGAGCCAAGATATTGGTAAAGTAATCAACACCATTAACCAGTTTGGATCTTTTTCGGGGTTGCAGATAAACTGGGGGAAATCTGAGGAAATACCAGCAGCACGACAAAGCTGAGGAAATACCAGCAGCCAGACAAATTTCCCATTACTGTGGGCGGAGGAATACTTGAAATATTTGGATATATATTGTGGCAAGGTCATCTATCCTGAGTATGGGGGAGATGAGAAACGTAAAGAATTCATCCTAGTAAAGGGTCCCCTTTTAGGAGTGCAGGGTAAGAAAGCCACAGCCACACCTAAAAACCAGAAAACCCCCAGCTAGAACAGGTTTCATGCAGTGTCTGATAGAGTAAGTGAGAGAGATTATGGGCACGAGGTCCAAAACCCTTACTTCAACAAGTTCCCTGATTACTCAAATACCAGAAGGCAGGGGGATTGCCAACACCTGGGAAGGAAGGAGGTGGGGCTAGAACCCTGGAGGTATAAGCCTATGCTACAGACAAGCACAAGGAGCAGAAGGAGCAAGGAAAGAAGAAAGGAGGAGAGGGAGGAGAAGGCAGAGAAGGTGCTGACTCATGGAGAAGAGCCGAGCTACCAGGAGCTGAGAGAGCAGAATTCCCTGCAACAGGTTGGCAGCACAGGTTGGAGCCAGGAAGTGGAGAAGCTATCAGAGTACCGGAGAGGTTGTCAGCTGAGCAGTCTGACCGGGTGGGTGAGTCAGAGCCCATGCAGCTGGGAGAGCCAGTGTCAGAGTTGGGGGAAGAAGACATCCTTATGGATTGCTCTCTGTGCCAAGCTTTAGACATGGAGTCCTGAGGAAAAGCCAGCCTTGAAAGAATTATCCTCCTTGAAAAGGTAACCATAAGAAACAGGCAGTGTGGTGGTAAATTCCCATATGTTTTAAAAAGGGAAGTTTACTGAAGCATTAGGATAAGCAGGAAGCTGTGATTCATGCTTGATATCCACCTGTGGTTTGAACTGTGAAACGGCAAGAAGCCAATTTATCTGCTAGAAGAGTTTTTCTTTCCTCCTTTGTTATGTGACAAGCCTGTTGAGAGTTTTTGATGGCAGTCTGAATGTTTTGAGTTCTGTTGTACTGAAATGCAGCCTAGAAGGAATTAAGGCTGATAGAAGCCATACTGCCACAGGACATTAAGCTTGTTTGGACTTTGTGCTGTAATTAGCAAGGACTAAAAGCAAGGTGGCAGCCTTGCTATCAAAGGTTGTGCTTCTGAAAGTAAGAAGACTTTAAACAAGCCATTTTTTGGTTCTTTTGTTTAGTTGGCCCACCATCTGCTGTACCTTAAGCAAATCCTACAGAAATAATCCTGTATATGGTACTTTGAATCTTTTTGTGCGAAATAAATTTTCTGTTATATGCCTTACCTTGGTGGCCTTAACTACAACCTTCTACCTGAAGCACAAACACATTTTAGCAGTACTACACTTCCCAGAAGACACCACAAGGAAATAGGCTGCTAAGGCTGATAGGAGAAGGTGCCTTCAATAACCACGCCCCTCTAAAACTGAAGGCGAGTGGCTCGGGCATTTGACAGTGGCGTAGTTGGCAGGATTTTGCCATTCAGGATATACAAGGATATACAGCAACATGGTGCACAGCACAGACGGCTGCTGGAAGCTTCACGTGGAATTTTCTGGTAGAGTTGGCCAGACGACGGAGCAATCCAGTTTGGAGCATCACAAAGACACCCCTTTTGAAGCAAGAGTCAACACCTGAGCCAGGTTAAGGGTACCAAGGCGGGGGTTGGCTCGGATAAAGAAAAAAAAAAAGAAAAAAAAAGTGAATGCTTTTGAGGAAAAGGGGACAAGGAGGCTGTTGAGTGGTGCCGCCCTTGGTGTTTTGCTCTCTCTTTCAGGTATCCCTGAAGATGGATCCCAAGGAGTTGATTCAATGGATGGCTATTCAATTCCAGCGCCAGTAAGAGTTGGCACAGCAAGCACAGGAGAGTGCAGCTGCAGCTATAAAGGAGCAGCAGAAACATGTCTTGGACTTAGTGGCAGCCCTGATTGCATCCCAAAGACAAGAAAGTGGAGGAGAGCCGGTACCAGCAGGACCATCAATACCTCAAATGGAAGGTCTGGTAGGCCCATCCACAAGTGGGGTCTTTAACTTTGGCAAACTTTCATCTGAGGACGATATAGATGACTTTTTAGAATCGTTTGAAAGAGCAGCGCAAGCTGTGGGATGGCCAGCTAGCCAATGGGCAGTGCAATTAGCAACCTCCTTAACAGGGGAAGCACTGACCGCATATAGGGCTATGCCAACTACCCAGGCCCTGGATTATAATACGGTAAAAATGGCCATTAGAGACAGTTTAGGGTTGACAAAAAGCATGTATCACCGTATGTTCAGAGCCACGTCCCTTAAGGCCGGAGAAACCCCTAAGGCATTAAGCCAGAGGATTTGGGCCTAGCATTAAAGTGGCTGACCCCGGAGGAAAAAACTATGGATATGGTACTAGATATGATAGTATTGGAGCAGTTTATGGTTGCAGTGCCAAAGGAGATACAATCATTTCTGATTCAGCAAAACTGCCAGAGCACAGGGGAGGCAACCCTTTTGACCGAGTGCTACATGGAAGCTGAATTAGAGTGTCAGCCAAGAGGGGGTGCTCCAAAAGTGAAGGCCGAGGCCAGTTTTGGTTCATCAGAAAGGAAACAGGGAAATAAAACAGAATTTGTGAGAACTCATGTGCCTGCTCAGGAGGGAAAGTGGGCTGGAAAGAAGTGCTATCATTGTGGGGAGATGGGACACCTACAGAGAGGATGCAAGGCTCGCACTGGGTTGGTTGGTACAAGTGTGAAACCTCTAGGAGAGGGATTCCTCCTAAGTGTTAATATACAGGGGATCACTACCAATGCTTTGCTTGATTCTGGGGCTGACCAGAGCATGGTATCCCAGAAGCTTTGGCGGGCAATTGAGGCTCAGAATGAGTATGTCCAGAGGAGACCAGAAGGTCATGTCCAGATCCGTTGCATCCACGGGGCCGCCTCTTGTTACCCCGTGTATACAGTGGAGATAAAAGGGTTAGGGGCACAGAAAAGAATTCCCGTGGCTGTGGTACCAAAACTTCCCCACGACCTGGTATTAGGAAGAGACTGGCCCCAATTTAGGAAAGGGTTAGAGAAAGGCCTTGGGCAAAAGGCAGAGGGGATGGTAACGGTGGTCCCTGGCCCTCTGTTTGGGAACCCCCAAAAACAGACTGGAAAGCCAGGTGAAAAGCCTCCGGGAGGCGGTCCCCATGTTAAACAGGAGTTCATATTAAAATTTTGTAACGTTTCTGAAAAGGCCACGAGTCCCAGGAGGGCGTCCCCGCAAGCCGCGGGATATGATTTATGTAGTGCTGTGAATGGAGTGGTGCCCAGCCATGGAAAGGCTCTCATTGATACCGGCCTACAAATTGAGATCCCCATTGGCTGCTATGGACATATAGCCCCTCGCTCGGGTCTGGCATTAAAACACTTCCTGGATGTCAGTACGGGCGTGATTGACCCTGACTATAGAGGGAGTGTCAAGGTATTATTGTTTAACTTTGGTAAGGAAGACTTCCCTGTGAAGGTCGGAGACCAGATTGCCCAGCTGCTGTGTGAAAGAGTAGGGTTTCCCCCACTGGAAGAGGTCCCCATGTTGACTCCCACAGAACGAGGAGCCTGTGGATTTGGTTCCACCGGATGGGCCAGGATGGAAGGCCTGACAGCCACCTCGGAAGAGAGAGTGGAGGAAGCTGAGAAGGAGGATTTGTGTCCACAAGTAACAGAGTGGAGGAAACATCAGGAGCCCCAGGTGGGTGAAGAGCTATCCTTGGTCCAGAGGCAGGGGTTGGCCAATCTATTACAGAGGTTTCCAGATGTTCTGACGCCAGTTCCTGGTGAAACCCGACTGGTCGCCCATGAGATTGTAACTACACCAGGGAAGGTGATCCGACAACGACCCTACCGGTTACCAGAGGCCAAGAAACAGGAGGTAGTCGCACAGGTACGCGAAATGGTAGAGATGGGGGGTCATCGAAGAGTCAAGGAGCCCATGGTGCCGTCCAGTAGTGCTTGTTCCAAAGCCAGATGGTACTTTACAGTTCTGCATAGATTTCAGACAGGTAAATGCCATCTCGGTGTTCGACGCTTACCCAATGCCCAGGATCGAGGAGCTATTGGATCGGTTGGGACAGGCCCAGTTTTTGACCACCCTGGACATGACAAAAGGGTATTGGCAGATTCCCCTGACTAGGGAGTCTCGGCCGAAGACCGCCTTCAGCACCCCGATTGGGTTATTCCAATTTAAGAGGATGCCCTTCAGCCTCCACGGTGCTGCAGCAATCTGCCAGAGACTGGTAGATAAAGTCCTGTGCCCTCATCAGGAATATGCTGCTGCATATATGGATGACATCATTATCTACAGTCACACCTGGGAAGAACACCTCCTGAGGATTGAAGCTGTACTGCAATCTATGAGGCAGGCGGGCCTCACACTGAACCCGAGTAAATGTACCTTCACCAGGCGAGAGGTGAAGTACTTGGGGCATATGATAGGATGGGGAAAGGTCAGGCCCTTAGTCGACAAAGTCGATAGCATCAGGAATTTCCCCAGGCCAGCAACAAAGAAGCAATTGAGAAGTTTTCTAGGCCTAGTCGGCTGCTACAGGAGGTTCCTGCCCCGCTTTGCAGACGAGAGTTCTATCTTCACTGATATGTTGAAAACAAATTACCCGAACCGCCTTAGTTGGACCCCGGAAGCTGAGAGGGCCTTCAACCTGTTAAAAGGAAGGCTATGCACGGCCCCAGTATTATGTGGAGTGGACTTCACAAAGTCCTTCATTGTACAAACTGATGCCTCAGAAGCAGGGTTAGGTGCGGTCTTATCACAGAAGCAGGAAGGAGAGGGGCATCCTGTAATGTTCCTTAGTAAAAAGTTATCCCTGGCGGAGCGCAAATATTCCACCATTGAGAAAGAGTGTCTTGCCATTAAATGGGCAGTAGAAGCACTCCGATTCTATCTTACAGGGCGAAAATTCCTACTGATCACAGACCACACACCCTTGAAGTGGCTCCAACAAATGAAAAACCACAATGCACAACTAACTAGGTGGTACATGGCCCTGCAAGCTTTTGACTTCAGGGTAGAGCATCGGGCAGGAAGACTACACCAAAATGCAGATGCCTTATCCTGAATTACAGACTGTTCGGAGGAACTCCAACAACCTCCGACAGCCAGTAATATCTTAAGCAGGGGGGTATGTGGCAAGGTCATCTATCCTGAGTATGGGGGAGGTGAGAAACGTAAAGAATTCACCCTAGTAAAGGGTCCCCTTTTAGGAGTGCAGGGTAAGAAAGCCACAGCCACACCTAAGAACCAGAAAAACCCCAGCTGGAACAGGTTTCATGCAGTGTCTGATAGAGTAAGTGAGAGAGATTTCGGGCACAAGGTCCAAAACCCTTACTTCAACAAGTTCCCTGATTACTCAAATACCAGAAGGCAGGGGGATTGCCAACACCTGGGAAGGAAGGAGGTGGGGCTAGAACCCTGGAGGTATAAGCCTATGCTAGAGTATACAGACAAGTAGAAGGAGCAGAAGGAGCAAGGAAAGAAGAAAGGAGGAGAGGGAGAAGGCAGAGAAGGTGCTGACTCATGGAGAAGAGCCGAGCTACCAGGAGCTGAGAGAGCAGAATTCCCTGCAACAGGTTGGCAGCACAGGTTGGAGCCAGGAAGTGGAGAAGCTATCAGAGTACCGGAGAGGTTGTCAGCTGAGCAGTCTGACCGGGTGGGTGAGTCAGAGCACATGCAGCTGGGAGAGCCAGTGTCAGAGTTGGGGGAAGAAGACATCCTTATGGATTGCTCTCTGTGCCAAGCTTTAGACATTGAGTCCTGAGAAAAAGCCAGCCTTGAAAGAATTATCCTCCTTGAAAAGGTAACCATAAGAAACAGGCAGTGTGGTGGTAAATTCCCATATGTTTTAAAAAGGGAAGTTTACTGAAGCATTAGGATAAGCAGGAAGCTGTGATTCATGCTTGTTATCCACCTGTGGTTTGAACTGTGAAACGGCAAGAAGCCAATTTATCTGCTAGAAGAGTTTTTCTTTCCTCCTTTGTTATGTGACAAGCCTGTTGAGAGTTTTTGATGGCAGTCTGAATGTTTTGAGTTCTGTTGTACCTGAAATGCAGCCTAGAAGGAATTAAGGCTGATAGAAGCCAAACTGCCACAGGACATTAAGCTTGTTTGGACTTTGTGCTGTAATTAGCAAGGACTAAAAGCAAGGTGGCAGCCTTGCTATCAAAGGCTGTGCTTCTGAAAGTAAGAAGACTTTAAATAAGCCATTTTTTGGTTCTTTTGTTTACTTTGCCCACTGTCTGCTGTACCTTAAGCAAATCTTACAGAAATAATCCTGTATATGGTACTTTGAATCTTTTTGTGCAAAATAAATTTTCTGTTATATGCCTTACCGCGGTGGCCTTAACTACAACCTTCTACCAGAAGCACAAACACATCTTAGCAGTACTACACTTCCCAGAAGACACCTCAATGAAATAGGCTGCTAAGGCTGATAGGAGAATGTGCCTTCAATAACCACGCCCCTCTAAAACTAGAGGCGAGTGGCTCGGGCGTTTGACAATATTTACATACAGACCCTAGAAAGGTGCACCAGAAGAATGTGAGGAATAAGCTGGAGAGCATGCGGATGCCGTGTGAGTGATGGTGGGATCTACCATTGTCCTGGATATGGTAACCTTGGTGAAGATGGTCATGTTGCCAAGCCTGCTCTACCCCCTCCAGATGATTCCCCTCTAGATACAAGGCAAAGAGGAACGATTTTACAGGAGCACACTCACAACGTTTTTATGGATAGGGAAAGGTGTGAGAATTAGCTATCACACACTGACACGGGACAGAGCAGGGGGAGGATTAGGCCTCCCAAATTTATGGTTATACAAAATAGCCTCCATGATGAGATGGATACATGGCGTATAGCTGAAGGATGGGCAATATGCCCCATTAGACCTTTTTGATACACAAGGACAGGGAGCAACAGAGTGGCGGGAGGTAGCAGGTTCCTGGGGGCCCTACAGAAAGCTTGGGATTGGTGGCGATACAAAATAAGGAGGGGGGCAGAAGGAAATCCCCCTTCCGCCGCATGGTAGGGAGCCCAGAGTTCCCCCCAGGTATGGAGCATGGGGTGTTCCAAGAATGGGAAAGAAAGGATTGTAGGTTCACGGGCCAATTGCTGGAGCTGGGAAAGGATGAGTTCCCGACTTTCGGGGAGATGCAAGGAAAGTGGCACTTGCCTCAGGCGCACTTCTTTGCATATTTACAGTGCCACCATTATGTCACAGGAGGAGGGAGAAGGGAGCAAAGACTCAGTGCATTTACGGTCCTAGATAACGCATTCCTTGCTGCCACATAGAAGCACAATAAGATATCTCACTGGTTTAGACTGGCAAGAGCCTGGGGAGAACCAACGCTATTGAGGAAATTGGCAGCGGCATGGGCTACTAATTAGGGGAATTGATGTAAGAGGCAGACCTGCAGGGGTTTTTCAAAAAAATACCAAGCATCACCACAGATATAGTACTACAGGAATCGCAGATCAAACTCTTGCATAGAGCATACATAATGAGAAACCCGCAGGGTGCAGATGAAACTGTGGGAATCCTCGGAATGTTTACAGTGCCTGATGAGACCGTGAACACTGGTGCACACATTCCTAGAATGTCATAGACTAATAGCATATTGGAAGGAAATCTTAGGACATATCCACAGGGTCTTGGGATGTGAGGTGGAGTGGACCTTTACATCCCTGCTTTTGGGAGGGGAAGAGCCTATGCGGGATAAGGGAGTGGGACCTATGGGAAGGAGATTTGCACAGGTGGCAGTCCTGCTCGCCAGGAAGGTCATTTTGGCGTATTGGATAAAACCAACAGTGCCAAGGGGTGAACAGTGGAGGGTGAGAATGCAAGAAATGGCAGAGTGGATGTTAAGTGCTTCTAAAGAAAAGCATGGGAATTATGCACAGTTGTGGACTACCTATTGCGAGGGCTTGCCCTCTGTGAGTGTAGCAGGTGTGGGGTGAGGGGGGAAATAAGGGGAAAATGAGCTTTGGGCATGGACAAACTCAAAAGAAGCTATTGGCCCAATTTGGACTATAAGACTCTGTTGAAGGGCAACACAGCTGGCGGCAGTATTATATAATGGCCACTGGAAACAGCTGTACCAAGGGGCTACCATGCTGTAATTATGGGTCCTAGTGGCAATGTTGATATATCGTGAATGTTATCATTTTTAATTTTTGGTTATGTTGATTGGTGCACCATAGTCTCAATAAAAAATATTTACAAAAAAAAGAAGGAGCGGTAGGGTCAAGAGAAGGTTTCTTAAGGTTTTAAGGAGTGATGACAGCATGCTAGGGAAGGTTGCAGAGGAGAGGGACAAGTTAACAATATAAGTGATGGAAGGGATAATGTAGGAGGAGGTAGAGTATAAGAGGTGGGAGGGAATAGGATCAGAAGAACAAGTGGTGAATTTAGGCGAAGAAAAGAGTAATGTAGTTTCTTCTTCAGAGATTATAGGAAAGGAAGAGAAAGTAGGGGAAGAGGAGGCGAAACGTTGTTATTGGGGAGAAGGAATAGGGGATGAAGAAGGATTGATGGGGAATTGAAGAGTAAACTTAAGAATTTTATCATTGGAAAAGTCAGCCAAGGCTTGGGCAGAGAGAGAGAAGCAGGGATAGGAGGAGGAGGTATCATAAGAAGGGAATTAAGAGTAGAAAAGAGGTGCCGGGGGTTAGAGACTAGGCCAGAGGTCAGTTGGATAAAATAGTTTTGCTTGGCTAGAGCAAGTGCAGAGTGGTAAGTGGAAAGCATGAATTTAAAATGTAGGAAGTCAGAGAGAGAGCAGGATTTGAGCCAGGAGCGCTCAGCAGAACAGGTACAAGTGCGAAGGTAACAGGTAATTGAGGACAGCCAGGGTTGAGGTGGCATGCACTTCACAGGACGAGGAACAGTTGGAGCAAAGGAATCCAAAGAGGAAGAAAGAGTGGCATTATAGGAAGAAACAGCTACATCAACAGACAAAGTGGAAGGAAGAAGGTCGAAACAGAGGTGGAAAGATGAAGAGGGTCAATTGCATGAAGGTTCCTAAAAGGAAAAGGGCAAAATTGAGGAGGGGAGTGAAGAATAGAGAAACTTAAGAGGTAGTGGTCAGATAATAGAAGAACTGAGGTATGGAAGTTAGAGGGTAGACAATTAGAATAAAAAATGAGGTCAAGGCAGTGACCAAGCTGATGATTGGGGGCAGTGGAGCAAAGATAGAGGTGAGGGAGAGGAGATGCGATGCGATGCATAGGGGTCAGAGGGGCTATCCTATGAAAATTGAAATCACCAAGAATGAGGGATGGGGAGGAAAGATCCAGGAACAGGGGGAGCCAAGGGTCAAAATCAGAAAGGAAAGAAGAAATGGACTTGTCAGGAGGTCTATAGATTAAGCCCCTGTGAGAAAGGGCAGCAACCAAGGTGGTGTCATTGGGGTGGAGCCAAGTTTCTGTGAGAGTAAGGAGATGAAAAGCTTGAGAGATAACAAGATCATGAGTAAAGGGAAGCTTGTTAAACATAGAATGAACGTTCCATAAACCACAAGAGAAGGGAAGAGAGAGGGGGAAAGAAGAGGAATGTGGATCAGATTGCGATGGTGGATAGAAAGAGATGATTGGGGACCACGGTTAGGGTTAGGGTTAATATCACCAGAGGTGAAAAGAAGAAGCAAAAGAAGTGAGCGAGGTAGAGAGTAAGCAGCACAATAATATATGCCAGGAACAAGAAGAGAAGATGAGTAGGAGCAAGCATTATTCCAGAGAAAAACAAAAGCAAAGGCAAAAGCCAAAACATGATTTTTATTTATTTTTATTTATTACAAGTTCTTATATACCGCACTATTCGGCATCAGCGCGGTTTACATTATAACATAAAGACCATAACAACAAGCTGTTTGGTTTACATCGAACAGGAGTACCAACTTGGAGAACCGGGTTAAACTATATACATGAGATATTTACATAGAACAGAATAGAGTCATAGTAATATAAAGAACGGAAGGGTGGTTTCATGAGTGAGTCACTTCAGCAGGAGAGAGATCAGACATTTCTGATGATCATGAAGTATAACATGATCATGAAGTATAACATCAGACAAGCAATCACAAGACCAACCAAAGCAGAACTTAAAATGCCCCATAAGGTGAGTGCAGGAAGTATAGGTACAGGCAGACAAAGCATCTAATATGTCCTGAACAGAGACGATTCCCTGAGGGCAAAAATGTGGACCCTACCCATGGGTCCATGGGCCCACACCTAAGGGCCCTTTGGCGAGGCCTGCACCTAGGACCCTTTGGCAAGGCCCTTCAGTGCAGGCCTGCCAGGCATGGACGCATCTCCTGTGCTGGCAAATTCAAACGGAAGCAAATGGAGCAAGTTGGCTGACAGCAGAAAGGGGGAGCAGCTCAAACCCACATACACAGCCAGAGCAGGGCAGAAATGTCTGATCTCTCTCCTGCTTCCAGCACTGGCAAATTCAACATGATACACAGCAGAGATTTGGCATGACAGGTGTGAATCACACATAAGCAACTGGGTACTGGACAGTAAGGCCCCTACATGGCCTGCATCTGCTGACATTGGTCTAATGGACAGTTGTCAAGCACCATTTGGATAGATATCACTGTCCAAACAAAGGATCTAGACACCTCACATAGACACCACACATTGGTGTTTGGGCAGAGAGGAAAGGAGGGGTCGGAGGCAGAGGCACCTTGAGGAGAGAATTGAGAGTTGTAATGAAACGGTGAGGGTCAGAGGCAAGAGGATTAGTCAGGTGGATATAATAGTCCTGTTTGGCGACTGCTATGGCTGACTGGACATGAATCTGTAGTGTAGAAAGTCCGCAAGGGTGCAGGATGTGAGCCAAGTGTGCTCAGCAGCACGGGCACAGGAACATAGATAGGGAGTAGCTGAAGACAACTAGGGCTGGGGTGCAATATGTCGCACAGGATGTTGCAAGGATGGAGCAAGGGCATTCAGACTCAAATGAGGAGGAGAGATGTGAAGTGACAGTGGTAGAGAGAGTCGATGGGTCGATAGCATGAAGGTCTCCAAAGAGGTTGGAGGAGGCTGTCTGAGATTGAGGCAGGGGATCATGAAGACTGAAGCTCTCAGTTGAGAGAAGAGCTGAGCTACAGAAGTGTGAGGGTAAGCAATCAGAGCAGAAGACAAGATTGAGGCAGTGGCTGTGCTGGTGAGTGAAGGCAGTAGAGCAATACAGGAGTTAAAATGAGGAAGTGAGAGAAACGGTCCTAGAAACATAGGGGGCAGAGGGGTTAGCAACATGAATGTTAACATCCCCAAGAATAAGGAAGGAGAAAGATCAATCCAGAAAGAATGAGAGCCACAAGTCAAAGTCTGTGAGAGAGGTAGAAATGGACCTGTCAGGGGGTCAATAGCTATCTGGAGAGGTTGTGGAGTGAAAAGGCAGATGGAGTGGACTTTGAAGGAAGAAAAGGAGTCAGACTGAAGGAGGGTTTGCAATTGGTAGGACTGGGTGACTACAAACCCAATACCACCACCACAGCCACTGGGATGATGTGTGTGGGAGAACTGGTAGCTGCCATAACAGAGGGCAGCAAATAAAGCTGAGTCCTCAGGGAGGAGCCAGGTCTCACTGAGAGCAAGAAGATGGAAGGCATGAGAGATGTTGAGGCCAGTTCAGGGGGGGGGGGGCGGGCAGTATTGAAATTGAGATCTCCAGATGATCTCCATAGAAAGACTAGGGGACATGCAATGAAGCTACAGGGTAAACTATTTAAGACTAATAAAAGAAAATATTTTTTCACTCAACATGTAATTAAACTCTGGAATTTGTTACTGGAGGATGTAGTAAAGGCTGTTAGTGTAGCTGGGTTTAAAAAAGGTTTGGACAAGTTCCTGGAGGAAAGGTCCATAAACCATTATTAAGAAGGGACCCAGGATATCAATGCTTGACCCAATACAAGCATTGTGGAACCTGTGTCTTTTGGGGAAACTGCTAGGTACGTATTGTGGTGACGAGACGGTAATAGAGCCCAAGAAAGTGGGGAGAAAACAGCCATTCACTTCTGAGCAGAGAAATAGTTCAGGGAGTTTTAGGGATAAAACTCTGGTTAAGAAAAAAAACTGCATTCACAAAGCTGTTGAGAGTGAGCCACGCCCCAGCTCCAAGGTAACCAGGGGAGGTGATGAGGAATGCTTGGGGGTGGAGTTGAATGCCGTAGGACAGTCTCACTCATATAAGCTCAGGGAAGCAGAAAGGAAGAGGTGTGCATCCACCAGGGAGGAGGTTTCCACCAAGAAGGGAGAGTCTACCAGGAGAGTAGAGACTTCCAGAGAGTCTGGTGAGGAAGCAGGGACTGAGGAGACCAGGAGAAGACCTGAGAGAGGAAGGTGCTCCAGGAGCTGTCTCAAGAGAAATCCCTATTGCACCCAGCATACAGAAAACTCTAGCCCTGAAGAGAGCTCAGCTGGTAGGGGAATTACAGCTGGCCTAGAAGACAGGAAAGTTCATTCTGTGGGAGATGCTGTTTGTGAGCAAGGTATGAGACTGTCTTTAAGAGAGCTTGGGGGAAGTGTTTCATCTTCAGCAAAGCCTGGGAAAAGACTAATTGCTGGGAAAAAGGTGAGCACATTAGAAGCCTTAAAGAATCTGCTAAAGAATAATGAACTCCTCTGTCCTCCCACTGTTACTCAGCGGGGAGAAGAATCCCAGTGGGGAAAGGTTTCTAAAGTTACTAGAGAAACTAAAACCTGCTGTTTCACATGCTGAGCCCAGCCAAGTGCCAATTGACCTAGATGAGGAAAGCATGCAAATAGATGAGTGTGTTTCAGATAACGTTTCCTCTGATTCTGAAATGGATTGCTCATTCTGTGTAAGCCAGAAGTGACAAGGCTATAGGGTTTTAAAGTTGTAAAAAAAACCCAGAAGCTTTCCTAACTGCATGACCTGCTGGAGAATTGGGTTAAATGAAGTGCTAATGTTTTGAGCTGAACAGAGAGGTTCAAAAGGGGTCATGTGGAGCCTTGAACCCAAAATGCAAATGTTAGCCGCTTGAAGAAAAGAATATAAATGTTAGCAGCTTGAAGTAAAGCATACAAATGATAGCAGCTTAATGTGAAGAATGCAAATGTTTAGCAGCTTGAATTGAAGAAGTTAAGGTGCAGTCTAGAGCACTGTGGAAACCTGGGTTTGTGCTAGACTCAGCTGGGAACCTGGAACTCTGATCTCTGCTGAAGGAAAAGACTATCTCCAGGAACAAGCAGGAATGAGTCCTCACATATGGGTACGTCGGTACCGACGGAGCCTGCGCGGGAATGCTCCCCAGCTTCCCAGAATGAAAGCTTTTGGGGCATCCCACAGCGCATGCGCGCTGCCTTCCCGCCTTTCCTACCAACTCTCCTCAGTTCTTTTTTTCCGCGGAGCCAGCAGGTCGTGTTCCTGTCACCGCTGAAGAAGTTCTTTATTTTAATTTATTTCTTTGGTTGCGTGTCTGCTTTCCCCGACGCCGGACCGGTATCATGGAAAAACCAGCCTCCGGCTTCAAAAAATGCACTAAGTGTAGCAGTACAATTTCTGTTACAGATACCCATGAATGGTGTCTTAAATGTTTGGGGCCTGAACACTCCATCCCGGATTGCCAGTCCTGTTCTCTAATGTCTAAACGAGGGTTACAGAACCTAGAGCAAAAAAATTAGATATTTTGGGATACTCTAAGGTTCCCAGAGAGGCAGTCACCTTGCCAATTCATGAAATTCTTCAAGAACATTTGATTGAATTGTGGGAGACTCCTCTCACCCTTTCTCCTCATTCTCGTAGATTGGACACTATGTAGCATGTCCCTCCTTCTCCTGGATTTCAAAAGACTCAGCTTCCTCACCACTCCATTGTGGTGCAGTCAGCTATGAAGAGGATAAAGAGTACCAAAAGACACTCTTCTACTCCTCCAGGAAGAGAATGCAGCACCTTGGATGCTTTTGGTAGGAAAATCTTCCAAGCTAGCATGCTTATTGCCAGAATCAATTCATACAGCCTTTATATGGGTATGTTTCTGAAGGAGGTTGCAGAAAAGCTGCACAACTTTCTTCCTTTTATTCCAGAGGATAAAAGGGATGAGTTCCTTCTTTGGCTTAAGCATACTCAAGACATTTCAAAGTTTTCCAACAGGGCAGCCTTTGATTCTTTTGAAGGTGCCAGCAGAGCCTCAGGCATTGCTATAGCTGCTCGTAGAATTGCTTGGCTCCAGGCTTCTGATCTAGAACCCTGGGTTCAAGATGGTTTAGGAAATCTGCCCTGTACAGGTGAAAATCTATTTGGCAAAGAGTGGCAAATTAAAGCCACTCAAATGGACGCAGAAAATGCTGCTCTGGATAGACTTTCTAAGTCTTCCTCCACTCCGGCCAAGAAAAAATCTTTTAAAAAGTCTTTTTACAAGAAGGGCAGATTTCCTTCCACTTCTGGTCAACAATCTTCTACAGGTCGCTTTGCTACTAAGTGTCAGCAACCTAAACAGGCCAGGCCTAAACCTGCAGGGGCTGCTGCAACCCAGCAGTCCCAAGCCCCTCAGGGTTTTTGACTTGATACTAGAGAACTTAACCTTTCTGGCTCTACAACAGCCAGAACCTCTCACCATTCCAGGAAGGTTAGCTCATTTTGCTCCCAGATGGGAGCAAATCACATCAGAGCAGTGAACCCTCTCCATCATCAGAGAGGGCTACAAACTTCATTTCTCAGAGCTTCCTCCCTACACCATGGTGAGACATTTCAATTCTCCCACATCTCTCCTCGACCTTCTGGATCAGGAGGTAACCACCCTTCTGGCCCAGAGGGCCATAGAAGAAGTTCCTCTTCTTCAACAGGGGTCAGGGTTTTACTCCCCCTACTTTCTCATTCCAAAGAAAACAGGGGGATACAGACCCATTCTAGATCTCAGAGAATTGAACAAATTTCTTTGCAAGGAGAAGTTCAAGATGCTTTCTCTAGGCACTCTCCTTCCGTACCTACAGAGTCAGGATTGGCTTTGTTCTCTAGATCTCAAGGATGCGTACTGTCACCAGCAGTGGCTGAACTGAGGCGTAAGCAGTCAGCTAAACTGCTGGGTCTGACCCTCCATAAAGAAAGTGGTAGCTGTGAGTCCGAATGGTCAGGTTTCAAAAGGATATTTTATTCCCCTCCCGGGGTTGGATTTTCAAAAATAGTATAATACAAAGGAACTTAGGATACAACCATTACTTTGGCATAACTGAAGAAAAACTTAAATACAGCGTCTTGCTTTAACCAAAAGTTACAAAATCACAATGAGCAGTTTTACTTATGCTGGCAGTCTCTTCTTGGCTTTCCCAGCCGTACAAGGCACTCTTGTCTTTAGCTTCAGCGCAAAGAAGAACTCATATCAGATACAAACAAAGAGCAATCCATTTCTTCAACACATGGACTTAAAATACTAGCCTCTGTAATCATAGGCTCATCAATTACAGTCTTTTCATCAGGATAAAAAGTCTGTAGCTTTCTGAACTCCATCTCTTTCTCTGAGCTCTCTACACAGCTGTCTTCATAACAAGGCAGATAATTATCATATAGCTTGTAGTAGCAGGAAGGAGAAACACCTCTATTTAAACAAGCTTTCTCTTTAGAAGTTTTGAACCTCCTGCCTTTTATATTGGGTTGTAGCTCATAGCACTGCTCTCTTCTGTTAAAGGAAAACTTTTCCCGTGGAAGTCTTTTGCAGGGTTTTACTGTCATACATTCATCAGGATCAAACATACATACATCCTCAACAGGACTGCTTTCCCTCTCAAGGTCTTGGAACTGTTTTACACAGCCCTGCTTCTCAAATACATACGGTTTGTTTCTAGCTGCCTCACGTTCCTTCAACTCAGCCAGGTGCCGGGGAAATTCACACTGCGTCAGAGGTAAGCTTTTCCTGTAGCCGACTTCTCTGGGTGAAACTTTCCTTGTTTCTCTTTGATAATTCCTCTGTGGCTTCCTGCTAGAAGTTTTGGGCAGTTGAAACTCTGTGTCAGAGTATTCTGAGTATTCTGAGCTTCCTTCCAAATCCTGCAAGTTTCCCTTGTCTTGCCAAGCCTGCAAGCTCCTCTTGTCTTGTCAAGCCCCTGCCTCTCCTGAAGCTCCCGAAGCTAATTCTGTTTGCCTTGAGGATTTCTTATACAGCTTCCTGGGCGTTCTCTTTCCCAGGTGAAAGCTGTTTTCCTCATCAGTTGGGGAATGCTCACTAACTAGGCGTGACTGCAGACCTCGTGTCTGAATTTGTTTGTGTTGCCTATGGTAACTAGGAATCGTTTTGCTTGCCTGCCTGTCAGAATCTAAGCTATATCTATCAGCTTTCTGTGTTTCTGAGGCAGAGGGCAGATCTTCCGTGTTACACATCCCCCTCCTTAAGATATTACGAGCTGCAGATGTCCTCGTCGGACAGTGCGTAATCCTACTTAAGGCATCAGCATTGCCATGCAGCTTCCCGGCTCGATGCTGCACCTCAAAATTAAAGGCTTGTAAAGCCAAGTGCCATCGTGTCAGTCGGTCATTGTTATTGCGCATTTGGCTAAGCCATTTTAACGGCGCATGATCCGTGATTAACAGGAATTTACGTCCTGTCAGATTGAAACGTAATGCTTCTATCGCCCATTTGATGGCTAAGCATTCACGCTCCACCGTTGAGTACTTCCGCTCCGCATTCGATAACTTTCTACTTAAATAAGTAACGGGGTGTTCTACACCGTCGAATCTCTGGGACATGACCGCCCCCAGTCCAGTCTCAGAGGCGTCTGTCTGGACTATAAACGGTATTCTAAAATCGACTCCCCTTAAGACAGGAGCTTTGCATAACTTCTTCTTAAGGGAGATAAAAGCTTCTTCTGCCTCTGGAGTCCAACGCACCTTATTTGGGGCATTTTTCTTAATCATCTCAGTGAAAAGGCTACTTTCTTCCGCGAACCTGGGGATAAATCTCCGATAGTAGCCTATCAGGCCTAAGAAGCTACGGACCTGCTTCTTATCCACTGGTCGTGGGAAATTTCTTACACTATCGATTTTATCCGCTAGTGGTTTCACTAACCCATTACCAACCACGTGTCCGAGGTATTTGGCCTCCCTAGCCGCAAAAAGACATTTCTTTGGGTTTAGGGTGAGACCAGCTTTCCTGATGGCTTGTAGTACCGCCTCTATTCGTGATAAATGTTCAAGTCATGTGCTGCTATAAATGATCACGTCATCCATGTAGGCTAGGGCGTATTCTTGGTGCGGCCGCAGGACTTGATCAATAAGTCGCTGACAGGTCGCAGCCGCACCGTGTAGCCCAAATGGCATACGTCGGAATTGGTAAAGACCTATTGGAGTGGAAAAGGCTGTCTTTGGCTTAGAATCCCTCGTTAAGGGGATTTGCCAATATCCCTTGGTTAGGTCTAGGGTTGTTAGGAACCTAGCTTGTCCTAAACGATCAAGTAAATCGTCAATTCTCGGCATGGGATATGCGTCAAACTGCGATATAGCATTAATTTGCCTAAAATCAATGCAGAAACGAAGTGTTCCATCGGGCTTAGGGACTAAGACTATAGGACTAGACCACGGACTATGGGACTCTTCTATTACGCCCATTTCCACCATCTCCTTAACCTGGGCAATGACTTCATTCTTCTTCGCCTCGGGCAACCTATACGGGCGCTGTCTAATTATCTTCCCCGGGGCTGTGATGACCTCATGTGCCACTAAGCGCGTTTCGCCGGGCACGGCTGTCAGGACATCGTAGAACTTCCGCAATACCCTGGCTATATCTGCCTGCTGGTGCTCCGACAGGTCTGTTCCCGTTCGTAGCTCCGGTTGTTCCCTCCAATCTGAGGGTTGTGGACCTAAGTCCTCCTCTTTCTTCTCTTCGGCTATGGCTGCTAAGCCTTTAACATCCCGCATCCCTGTGGAGCCAAACCCTCCTGACCCACGACTTGTGGAAGCCAATGAAGGTGCTTCTTCCAGCACGGGGAAACCCATCCGTTCACATATTAGCTGGGCTATTCTTTCACCCTTTTTCACTGCAAAATCCTCGTTGCCAAAATTGAAAAGTAGGGCCTTGACCATACCACGGTAATCAGGGTCTATCATCCCCGCCCCGATGTCAATGAAATGTTTGACCGCTAGGCCAGACCGCGGCGCTATGCGGCCATAACACCCTTCAGGGATTTGAATCTGTACCCCTGTGTCAATGAGGGCCTTCCCTCCCTTGGGGACTACCGTATCCTCGTTACTAAACAGATCATAGCCAGCTGAGGCTTCGGTAGCTCTTTGTGGGCTTTTTGCCTGCGGGGATGTTTTTGTGAATGTCAACACACATTTCTTTTTAGCTGAGGACCCCCTTTCCACCCGTGGTTTCCCAAACAAAGCACTCGGGATCTTTTGGGCAATCGCTTCAGTCTTTGGGGTCTCAGGTTGTACCTTATTCTTCCCCAGTGCGTCTCTCTCCTCCTGATACAAGGGCAATGTGCTCTTCACATTCCCTGCGTGTGTGACCACTTTTACCACATTGAAAGCATTTCACAATATCATACTTTCTCATATTTTTCGCTTGTACCTCCTGATTATAGGCCTTTCTTACCCCTGGCATTCTTTCCATGCCTGTTACCTTTAAAATGCTCCCCCTGGAAGCCCCGGCTAACTCGACTTCAAAGTAGCACTCTGTCAGTTCAGCCGCTTCCTTAGTTGATTTGCATTTCTGTAATAACAAGAAAGCCTTAACCTCCGGTGGCACAGCCTCAAAATATTGCTCAAGGAGCACAGCGTCCATCAAAGACTCCACTGTTGCTTTCTCCGGAGCAAGCCATTTTGCTGCTAAGCCCTTTAGTCTTTGCATCAATGCTTTCGGCGTCTCTTTAGGCATGAGCCTTGCCTCTCTAAAAAGACGTCGATAGTGGGTAGGCGTTAACCCTAACCTATCTCTCACTGCTAATTTCACCTCCGGGTAATTGGATGCTAGGCCTGCGGGCATTGCCTTGTAGGCCGCCAATGCCTCCCCGGTTAAGGACATGGCGAACCTAACGGCCCACTGGTCTAGTGGCCATTTAGCCGCTTCCGCAATCCTTTCAAAGGCATCTGAATAATCATCAAAATTATCAGTACATTGTAAGGGTCCCAGTGCCAATGCACTGCAGTTTTGCAGTCCTACCACAGGTGGTACCGGTACGCCATCTTCATCTGCGGTATGTGTCTTTTTCAGCAGAGTGGTTAACAAGTCCAGGAGCGGCTGCTGCTGTGCGGCTAGCGCTGCCATAGTCCGATCCTGAGCCTGTCACGTGAGCTCACTCTGGGCTTTCCACTGGGCCTCCATCCACTTCCGCATATCCTGGGGATCCATAGCGGCGTCGAAGTATACCTGTAGGAAAGAAAAAAACAGGGCCCACCAAGTGCGGCACAAATTGCGTTTTTCTTTCTCCCTGCCTGCCTTTAGCAAGGTATAAACTTCTTCCCCTTTCTCAGCAATCCTCACCACCCGTGCCCACCTACTTGTACCTGAGCACGGTGCAGGATCTCACGTTGAGAAAGGTTCTCTGTCCACGCCTCCTTCAGGTCAGGATGTGTGGAAATCCAGTTGCTGGAGAATTCTGTATCAGGTTTTTCCTCTTTCAGGATTTTCTTTACTTGGCTGCTGCTTTTTCTCTTCAGCCAGCTGTATCCTCTTGGAAAAGCCTTGGGTAGTATTTTTTTAAAAATCCAAATTACTACGCCATTTATGTCACCAGCAGTGGCTGAACTGAGGTGTAAGCAGTCAGCTAAACTGCTGGGCCTGACCCTCCATAAAGAAAGTGGTAGCTGTGAGTCCGAATGGTCAGGTTTCAAAAGGATATTTTATTCCCCTCCCGGGGTTGGATTTTCAAAAATAGTATAATACAAAGGAACTTAGGATACAACCATTACTTTGGCATAACTGAAGAAAAACTTAAATACAGCGTCTTGCTTTAACCAAAAGTTACAAAATCACAATGAGCAGTTTTACTTATGCTGGCAGTCTCTTCTTGGCTTTCCCAGCCGTACAAGGCACTCTTGTCTTTAGCTTCAGCGCAAAGAAGAACTCATATCAGATACAAACAAAGAGCAATCCATTTCTTCAACACATGGACTTAAAATACTAGCCTCTGTAATCATAGGCTCATCAATTACAGTCTTTTCATCAGGATAAAAAGTCTGTAGCTTTCTGAACTCCGTCTCTTTCTCTGAGCTCTCTACACAGCTGTCTTCATAACAAGGCAGATAATTATCATATAGCTTGTAGTAGCAGGAAGGAGAAACACCTCTATTTAAACAAGCTTTCTCTTTAGAAGTTTTGAACCTCCTGCCTTTTATATTGGGTTGTAGCTCATAGCACTGCTCTCTTCTGTTAAAGGAAAACTTTTCCCGTGGAAGTCTTTTGCAGGGTTTTACTGTCATACATTCATCAGGATCAAACATACATACATCCTCAACAGGACTGCTTTCCCTCTCAAGGGCTTGGAACTGTTTTACACAGCCCTGCTTCTCAAATACATACGGTTTGTTTCTAGCTGCCTCAAGTTCCTTCAACTCAGCCAGGTGCCGGGGAAATTCACACTGCGTCAGAGGTAAGCTTTTCCTGTAGCTGACTTCTCTGGGTGAAGCTTTCCTTGTTTCTCTTTGATAATTCCTCTGTGGCTTCCTGCTAGAAGTTTTGGGCAGTTGAAACTCTGTGTCAGAGTATTCTGAGTATTCTGAGCTTCCTTCCAAATCCTGCAAGTTTCCCTTGTCTTGCCAAGCCTGCAAGCTCCTCGTGTCTTGCCAAGCCCCTGCCTCTCCTGAAGCTCCCGAAGCTAATTCTGTTTGCCTTGAGGATTTCTTATACAGCTTCCTGGGCGTTCTCTTTCCCAGGTGAAAGCTGTTTTCCTCATCAGTTGGGGAATGCTCACTAACTAGGCGTGACTGCAGACCTCGTGTCTGAATTTGTTTGTGTTGCCTATGGTAACTAGGAATCATTTTGCTTGCCTGCCTGTCAGAATCTAAGCTATATTTATCAGCTTTCTGTGTTTCTGAGGCAGAGGGCAGATCTTCCGTGTTACAGTACACTCATGTCCTCATCCATCCATCTCACAGAAAATTCCTACGTTTTCTGTTCCAGGGAAAACATTACCAATACAGAGTGCTTCCTTTCGGTCTAGCCTCTGCTCCAAGAGTGTTCACCAAATGCATGGCAATAGTTGCTGCATTTCTACGCACTCTGGGAATATTTGTCTTCCCCTACCTAGACGACTGGCTCATCCGAGCTCCATCTCAGTCAGAAGCCCAAATTTCCCTGGACCGCACCAGGTGCATTCTGCAGTATCTGGGACTTGTGGTAAACCTCCCAAAGTCTCAGCTCACCCCTACTCAGTCCCTAGAATTCATAGGGGCCTGGTTGGACACCACTACTGCAAGAGCCTATCTTCCCCAGGCTCGTTGCCAACGTCTAGTGCAGTTAGCCTCCCAGATTCAGTCAAAGAGCCACTTAACTGCCCGGGGGATGCTACAATTACTAGGCCACATGGCTTCCACAGTACATGTGGTGCCCTATGCTCGCCTACACATGAGAGCAGCTCAATGGACTTTGTCCACCCAGTGGACTCAAGCTTCAGGAGCTCTCTCAGACCAAATAGCAACCTCCAAACGTCTCTTTTGGTCTCTCCAATGGTGGATGTCCACTCAAAATCTGTTGCTGGGGTCCCCCTTCCAACCTTTGTTGCCCCAGGCAACCCTCACAACAGATGCCTCCCAAACAGGTTGGGGAGCTCATCTACAGGACCTCTCCACCCAAGGCACTTGGTCCCCGCAGGAGACCTCTCTTCATATCAACCTCTTGGAACTTCGAGCAGTGTTCCTAGCTCTCAAGGTCTTTCATACCCTCCTCAGCTACCAGACAGTCCTCATTCAAACGGACAATCAGGTAGCCATGTTTTACATAAACAAACAAGGAGTAACTGGCTCTCTGTCGCTTTGCAACAAAGCTCTAAGATTATGGGCCTTCGCCAGAGAGCATCAAATCCATCTCCTGGCAGTATACCTCCCAGGAATTCAAAACTCTTGGGCAGACAGACTCAGTCGAGTTCTGCTTCCACACGAATGGTCCCTGCACATGGATCAGGTACTCAGAATCTTCCAGGAATGGGGAACCCCGGACATAGACCTATTTGCAAGTCCGTGGAATGCCAAACTTCCCCGGTTCTGTTCCAGAATTCCGTGTCAGGGAGTTCAGGCCAAGGATGCCTTCCTCCTTCATTGGGGTCAGGACTTCCTGTATGCCTTTCCACCCATTCCTTTGATTCCCAAGACTCTGTTCAAACTTCAGAGGGATCAAGGATCTATGATCCTCATAGCTCCACGCTGGCCACGCCAAGTGTGGTACCCTCTACTTCTGCATCTCTCCCAAGCCCCCTCCCTGGACTTGGGAGCTGCTCCAGACCTTCTGTCTCAGGAGGAGGGGACTTTGTGGCATCCAAACCCCAAGTCCCTTCACCTCAGAGCTTGGTTACTGAAGGCCTAGACCTTCAAGACTTCAGTCTTTCGCAGCAAGTGAGAGATATCCTCCATGCTTCCAGGAAACCTTCCACTAGGCGTTCCTATGCTTTTAAATGGAAAAGGTTTTCCATTTGGTGTGCTCAACAGGGTCTTGACCCTCTGGCACTTCCTGTGAATTCTCTATTAGAATATCTCCTGCATCTTTCCAATGCAGGCCTTAAGACGAATTCAGTAAGGGTCCATTTAAGTGCTATTGCAGCATCCCTTAAGCCTATCAATGGACAACCTGTTTCCTCTCATCCTCTTATTGCAAGATTTATGAGAGGCCTAACTTTAACTAAACCTCCCATTCGACCTCCTCCGGTGGCATGGGACTTAAATTTGGTTCTTGGTCAGCTTATGAAGCCACCTTTTGAACCCTTAGCCACTACCTCCTTGAAATTTCTTTCCTGGAAGGTTATTTTCCTTATTGTAATCACTTCTGCTCGCCGCATCAGTGAACTGCAGGCCTTAGTGGCTAATCCACCTTATACAAGGTTCCATCATGATAAGGTAGTCCTTAGGACAAATCCTCACTTTATGCCTAAAGTGGTCTCACCTTTTCATCTTAATCAAGAGGTATATTTACCTGTCTTTTTTACAGCTCCTCATGCATCCACTGCAGAGAGGAACCTTCATACTCTAGATTGTAAAAGAGCTCTTGCTTTTTACTTACACAGGACACAGCAACATAGAAAGTCTTCCCAACTTTTTGTTGTTTTTAATCCTTCTCATTTAGGACTTCCAGTCTCTAAAAGAACACTGTCCAATTGGATTGCTCAGTGTATTTCTTTTGCTTACCAGAGTAAGAACCTTTCTCTGGAGGGCCATGTCACAGCTCACAATTTGAGAGCCATGGCCACCTCTATGGCTCATCTTCATTCTGTGTCCATCGACCAGATCTGTCGAGCAGCCACCTGGGCCTCGGTTCATACCTTCACAGCCCATTACTGTTTGGACAAGGACTCCCGCCGGGATGCCTTGTTTGGTTAGGCTGTCCTGAGACACCTGTTCCATTCTTGAACAACTCCTGCCCTCCTTCCCTTAATGGATGCCTGAGATCCATAGGAAGACGAGGATCCTTTCAGGGTCTCATACCCTTGGGGATCTCCCAGGCATCTTAGCTAGGGAGTCCCCATATGTGAGGACTCATTCCTGCTTGTTCCTGGAGATAGCACAGTTACTTACCTGTAACAGGTGATCTCTGGGAACAGCAGGAATTAGTCCTCACAACCCTCCCACCTCCCCTAGGAGTTGTATCTCTCTTTGTCTTTCCTTTCCTCTCTCTCTCTCTATTGTCTCAGCTTTAAACTTGAACTGAGGAGAGTTGGTAGGAAAGGCGGGAAGGCAGCGCACATGCGCTGTGGGATGCCCCAAAAGCTTTCATTCTGGGAATTTGGGGAGCATTCCCGCGCAGGCTCCGTCGGTACCGACGTACCCATATGTGAGGACTAATTCCTGCTGTTCCCAGAGATCACCTGTTACAGGTAAGTAACTGTGCTTTATTGCTAGTTTAAAACAAGCTGTTTGAAACAATGCTGCATTGACTGTTCTGAAAGTTTGCTGTGAAGTTTTGTTGCCTTTGTTTTTCAATGGAGAAGTATCCGACTTTGCTTTGCTGTATATTTGAACTCCTTAAAAAGAAGTTCATTGGCTAGGAAAAGAAAATTATAATAAATTTCCTGTTTGCCTTTTTGAAACCCCTCGGCTATTCTTTAATGCACAACTACACTATCCAGATGCTGCGGCTCTGGACCTAAGATGACAAAAGGGACATTAAGAGGTATGTCCACTGCTCCTAGGCAACCGCCTAGCCAGTAGTAGGAGCTACAGTATGACCTAGATTGGCCACTGTTGGAAACAGGATACTGGGCTTGATGGACCTTGGTCTGACCCAGTATGGCATATCTTATGTTCTTATGATAGGAGGAGAAGAAGCAGAAGAATGTGGGGTAGAGAGGATACAGTATGGCGGTAGTGAGGGAATGGTTGTTTCAGAGAGAGAGGAGATGTCTGAATGAGAGGGAAAGAATGGTGAAGCTCAAGAGCTAATGATAGGATAGACAAAAAGATGGTGGGCCAGTATTGAAATTGAAATACTGTACTGAAATACAGTACTGAAAAAAAGAAGGTGGGCTAGTATTGAAAAAAAAAAAGATGGTGGGCCAGTATTGAAATTGAAATACTGTATTGAAATACAGTATTGAATACAGTATTGAAAAAAATACAGTATTGAAAAAAAAGATGATGGGCCAGTATTGAAATTGAAATATAGTATTGAATACTGTATTGAAATACAGTATTGAATACAGTATTCAATTTCAATACTGTATTGAAATACAGTATTGAAATGGAAATACTGGCCCCTCAAAAAGATGGGGGACCAGTATTGAAATTGAGATCTCCAGATGATAGGACGATAAGAAGCAGAAGAATGTGTGGTAGAGAGGAGACAGTATGTGATAGGGGAAAAATAAGGTTTAGTTTTAAGTGTATGTACAGAAGGATTCGGAGGCCTGCAGTGGGGGATCAGAAATCCTGTATATGTCTATATATGGAAAGGAATGTGCTGTGCTAAGCTAAATTGATTGTTCTACACAGAGACTAGTATCTGTAAAGTTACTGATAAGCTGTGGTGGGCCTCAGGAGATGGGTTGATGACGTATGAATATGTTTTTATTAATGTATAAAAGACAGACAATCCCTCCACCCTGTGGAATAAACTTGCATACTGTGTCTTGGTGTGGTTGTGAGTTCATTCCCCTGGAATTCCAGGCAGCCGAGGAGGAACAAAGGAAGCAGACGGAGGGGATTCCCCAGGCCTGGAGGCTGTGAACAGGGATGACCCCGTTACAATTTGGTGTCAGAAAGTGGGATCCTCCTGTGGGCCGGGGGGAATCCTGGGTGCTTGCTAGCACGGTCAAAAATAGAAGTGGGATCCTCCCGTGGGCCGTGAGGACTCCCGGGTGCTTTGTTAGCAATGTGCTTGGGTAGCATGGTCAAAATTCCTCTGTTGTCCCTGGGTGGGACGCAAGGCAGTATCTGCTTCACATTCCTTCCCGGCTGCTATTGCTTGTGTGTGTGTGTGTGAGTCAGGCAAGATGCCCCTGTACGGTCCTGAAGCGAGAGCGCTCGTGATGGACCTGTGCAGAACGCAAGTGGCCTGACGTGGGTTTGTTGTGAATTAATAAAGAGGATGGGGAGGTCCCAAGGTAAGGGGACCGTTCCAGAATCCGCGGGAGTACATGCGCAGCCAAATGTTGTGATAAGGTTTAAAACTGCAGCTAAGAAGGCATCCTATTCTTGATATGTATCAGACATATGCTGTCAGTGTGGGCCACAGGATATTTGCCAAATCTGCAGAAGAAGTCTGTTAGCTTGTTTACTGTGAAGGTAGGACAAAGGTCATTTGCTAACCTTGCAGAGAAAGCCTTTTTAGCTCTGGTGAGGGTAAAACCGTTGACTCAGAGTCTCTGGAATGCAAGTGACAGGCGGTGTTTGTTTATTTGTCTCTCTATTCTTCCAAGCCTTTCCTGCCTTCTTTAGCTAATGGGAGGATTCCTGGGTAAGGGAGACCAACCCACTAAACCTTTTATAAAATTTTAAAACGAAACATCTCCCAGGGTCTGCTGTAGCTCACTCATCCATTAATTGTGAACTAATGTGTTGGGACAGCTAGTTCTTTTCTTCTTGTCTGTATGAGTTTGTATTGTAGCATGGAATGGATTTTCTGAGGCAATGGATTGGGATCGGAATGTATTGTTCACTGAAGTAAGAACCTTAAAAGCAGACCGTTCAGATAACAAGCCTGGCAGTGTTTTGTGTGTTTACATTACTTCTGTACTGCAAGCTACGAAAAAAAAATGCACTTTTGTTTTGATAAAAAAACATTCCTGATTTCAGTTTTGGGGGAACAGCTAAGAAAAAAACAGATATATGTTTAAGCACCACACCCACACTCATTGCTATAGCAATGTACTGCATAATAATAATAAAGAGCTCTTAAACTGCTGCACAATATTATTATCTTTATCTTTATCTTTATTAAAATTTGATATACCGCTATGGCAATAGCATTAAGCGGTGTACAATTAAAATTTGATTTGCACCACAATCCAGGAAAAGGAACGCCAAAGTTAAAACAGGAAAGAGGGTACAAAGAAAAAGAAATACATCACATAATACACATAACAATAGATCATAGATCACACGCAACTTGATTCCTCTCTGAGTCTCATTGGCCAAGTTGGCCACAGGTGAATTGGCCACAGGTAAAGGTGTAGATAACAACTGGGGCTCACCGGGATTTTCCCACAGTAGAGTGACTCCTGCTGAGTGGAGGTGCGAAGACGTGTCCTGTTGATTTCAACAGTCTCACCTCCCACTCTGCGGAGATGTTTCTCTGCTAGCTGGAAAAGATCCTGGAGCTGAACAAAGAACAGAGGTGTTGTGAACCAGAGTGTGAAAGACGGTGAATTAAAAGCAGGCACTGCAGCAACTAAGTAAACTCTGTGCACAGACCAAGGTAAGGAAAAGTGGGACTTTAGTATCTACCTTGGTGGTTGGGACATTCTATCGGGAACTGAGACTGATTGTGTGTGAGTGAGATGTACAATTGTGCACAAAGTGAGTGTGTAGTCCTTATCCGCGGTTCTGTACTCCCGCGAGGGGGACAGCCGGAGACGGACAAAGTGAAGAGGCCGAGTAAGTGTAATAAGTCTCAGTGGGATAATAAATAGAATGGGAAGAAGCCTAGGCAGTAATAAGGAAAAGGGGGAGAATGATAAGAAATGTAGTCTTTCCAACATTCCCCCAGATAGTCCCTTGGGAAAGATGCTAAAACATTGGAAAGATAATAAGACCACTAAGATAAGAAGACGATGATGTATGCAGGGTGAAATTTCTTAAGGAAACCTTATTCTGATCAGATAGGCTGCTATACATAAATGACTAATAGATGCCTAGGCATAAAGCACTTGTAAGCTTGATTTGTCTTCTGTTTAAATTAAGAACCTCTGTAATATGTTTTAGTCTACAGTAAATAATATTATTTTTTCTTTCCTCATTGCTGGCTGGGGCAGGATTTAAGGAATCTGAATAAGATTGTCCAGACCCAGCATCCTGGGGTCCCAACCCTTATATATATTGTTGAGCAAAATTTTGCATGACCACAAATGGTTCAGTGTAGTAGATTTGAGATATGTGTTTTGAGCCTGCTCCCTAGGCACTATGTAGATGACCTCCAAAGTTCAGGGAAGAAGAAACCAGTTGTGCTAGAAGCCATTAACAGTCTGCTGAATTTCTTGGGAAAGAAAGGATTAAGGGTGTTCTGGGAAAAATTACAATATGTGAAGAGGGAGGTTAAGTATTTGGGACACCTCATAAGTGAAGGAAAGAGGAAAATCAATCCAGAGAGAATCAAGGGTATTGTGGAGTTACCTTTGCCTAAAACTAAGAGAGCTGATATCCGTTTGGCCGGGTGTATGCCAACGTGTGAGAAATCTCAGACTTTTTCTCCAGCTATCACTGTGCTCCCCTAGCCGACGGTAAAAGGGCTGTGATGATATCAGAAAGGTATGGTGGAAACTGTTCTGTTTTCCTTTGACCTTCAAAGTAGGGGTTGAGAGCCCTGTCAGGACAATGGGGCATCCTGAGCCAGTAGTTACGAGATTGCAACTTGAAAATGATAAAATCTTGGGTGAATAAGAAGGTAATATGTTATATGTTTGGTTTTGTCTTTGACTGTGTATGCTATCAAGCAAACTTAAAAAAGTTAAGAGAATTTTATATAGTGTGGCAAGCACCTCATAGAGGGCATAATTATTGTTCATATATTACAAAAACACAAAGAGTTGCAACTATAGGTTTATTTAGGAATTTAATAGAAATCACAATTAGTAACAATTCTCAAGCAACTTTTTATTTTTAAACTCTTAGTATTTAGGACTTTTCTCTCTCTTGTTCAGCTACATAGTAATCTGTATTTGCCTGAAGGAATCTGGACACAAGAACGACCTGCTGTTTACTTTGCTATCTGTGTTTAAGATAACATCAAGGTTGGCTGTAACTCTGAGTAATTTGCGTTAAAATAACTTCATTGTTTTCAGATCAGTTTGATACCAGTCTCAGGTATTATGTATAAGGTTTTAATTTAAATGTGACAAAATGCTAACATTTTGGTTAAAAATATAAAAAGGGGAATATTCCAGATATCCACCAACATGGCTGTTTCCTGAACTGTAAGATTTTAGTTATTACTTTGCATTGTTAAGTTCAGTGCTGATGACTGATGAACAGGACAGTAACACCATAGGTGTTAACTACACTGATCTTTCCGATTTTATTTGTTGCAATATTGGGTTTTGGGATAGATTCATCTGGTTTTCTGTATTTGAATTTTGCGTGTTGGTGTCCAGAGAAAAAGTATATTTTGTTTTGAAAGTTTTTTTAATTTCAGGTTCAGGAATACAATTCCTGAGAAAAACAGATATATGTTGTAGCACTTACTGTTTCTTTTGAATTTGCATTACCCTTAAGTTTGCTGGAAATTTGGACAGAGGCTGATCTGAAATTGCTTTGTTCCCAAGCATATAGATCACATTTAGTAAAAAGATGGAACTGAATTCCCAGAAAAATATGACAATATTTGTAATGTTATTTAGAAATAAAAACAATAACATTAACTTGAGTTCACTGGACAAAAAAAAAAAACCAACCCAAAATCTGGCTTGTCAGCAATGATACAGGGCCGTTTTGGGAAAAAATCAGAGAGAGAGAGAGACAGAAGGTGAGGCCACAGCCTAGGAAAAGGCAATAAACGTGCTGCTTCAAATGTGATGATCTGGGCCACCGGAATTCTGACTGCTCTAAGACTCCTTGAGGACCCCCAAGGCCTGAGGAACATGAACCTTGTATATTTATGCCTCGGCAGAGACATGAATAGGCAGGGGAAAGTAGGCCAAGAAGAACCCGAGGAAGTATCGCTATGAGGCCCAACCACAAATGCCTTGTACCTTCCTAGGCCTCTCACCTCAAAAGGGATCTTTTTGACACCATGAGTAGCTTACACAAATCCTTGTGGACTCTGCAGTTACATTATCAGTCCTCAAATGTTTTGAGTTTCCTACAGCACTCTCACTGGGAACAGTGTATACGATAGACTCTAGTCACACATGAGAGATATGTGGCCATCCTGTTAGAAGCCATACTTCTTCCTATTGGGATTGATATTATAAAATGTTGTAAAATAATAGTTTTACATTGTATTTAGAAAGAGCACATGTCCACTTAGTACTGGACCAATTAAGTTAGTGGGAAAGGGATACTATTTACTCACACTGTTATGCTTATTGAGAAGAATCTAAATTTATATTTTCTACCTACCATTTGTTTACAACAATACTAAGTTTTTTAACAATTGTTTGATGTTCTTAGCAGCCTTGCCAAATAAGGATACATTAGTATGGTAAAAACAAAACAGAAGGACCTATGCATGTAGTCTGATGGAATGATGTAAGTGAAAAAAAAAGGTGGTGTTGAGAAGAGTGTGATGGAATATTTATGTCGGAAAAGAGAACTCAGATTGACAGTAAAAAACGATGAAGGTAAATTGAGATGTGAAATGATGTATCTGATGTATCCACCTAGCAGAGGAACTGAAGATGAACACTCTACAATTTTTGATTATGACATCTCCATTAACTCCAATTTTGGAAGTCATCTAGCCCAGATATATACTCAATAATTGGAAATAGACACTTGGAGACAAATTAGTATACTCCTAAAATTGTGAGAGGTTGAGGAAGTGTGGGCATTTTGTCTGCAACTTTTCTGATCTGTAGAAGAGAGAAATGTGCATTAGCTAATTGAGTTGCGTAGGATTGGCTGTTGTATACAAGCAGCAATCCAAGAAGGGGGGAACCTCAGAAACCTTAAACAACTTTGTAAAGAAACTAAACTGCCTTGCCTTTGTTCAACAAAAAAACAAAAAACAAAAAAACAAAACAATTTGCCCTAAGGAGGGTAGACCAGACTGAAATCTTTCTCCCTTTGAACTGTTATATGGAAGACTGCCTACTTTTGTACTCCTGAGCCTCATGTTTGATTTCTTGTATTTCCTAGCAGCAGAGGCAACTCTCTTCCCTCCACAGGTATGCTCAGCAGTTCCAGTCCCTTCTGCTAGATGACTCAGCTCTTTCTTTTTAACCCGGAGACTGGATCCCGGTAAAGATATACCATCAGCACACAGTCCATCTATAGATTAGGCTTCAGTACCAGGATGAGAAGTAGCTGACGCCGGGGCAGCCAAAGCCCTAGCAATTGGAAAGAGAGAGGAGAAGACTCCTGAAGAAAAGCAGCTATCGGTACCGTGATTGCCATCACATGGACAGCCATCCTGTGTGACTCCTCCCCTTCATGGATCTACGCATCAAGAATCAAGCATGCACCGCCTTCACTGATGCCTTCTTTGGTTCCAGACCATCATGAGCAAGACTGCGTTGACTCTCCTCCTACCACTCATGTGGTGCCTCCTTCAGCCCCTCTGAAACTGTTAATACAGCAATACTACTTGCCCAAACTGCCTTACCTTTGTGTGCGAGCTCGCTACAAGCTGGAGCTTTTCTCTCAACATGTCTCATTGCTGTACCTTCTAATCTGTGTGAAATGCAGACGTTTACTGTACTTGACAATTTAAACTGCACCCAGCCCCTTGCCCTTCTTATAACATTGGTGTTATTTGTCCCTTTTTTGGGATATAGCCAGGTCCCTTACTCATTGTAAATTGTCTCTAGTCTCAATGCTACAGATGGTTTTATTGCTTCTGCTTTTAGCCTGTCTAATACTGCTCTATACTGTTCTTCAACTACAGCAGTTTCTCATGCTTACTCTCTGATGTATCTTCCTTTGGGGTGGCCTCAGAGGGCTGATTATTACCCCATTGAGCGGTTTTATAATCTTTGTTCCTTTTTGTTGTATATTCTCATTGTCCTTGGCTGTTGTTGGAAGGCTTTGCAGAGCTCCACCACTTTTATGTACTCTTATACACCTGCTTCCACGGTGGCTGATGTACCTGAGCACGCCACCCCCGACCTTCAGTTAATAATGTCTGCTTAACTGTCTTGCAGAAGACTGTTAGGCTGTTCTTATAGTGGGCCTATGCAGGCCCAAAGGTGGGATTGATAGGGGTAAAATAAGGTTTAGTTTTAAGTGTATGTACAGAAGGATTCGGAGGCCTGCAGAGGGGGATCAGAAATCCTGTATATGTCTATATATGGAATGGAATGTGCTGTGCTAAGTTAAATTGATTGTTCTACACAGAGACTAGTATCTGTAAAGTTACTGATAAGCTGTGGTGGGCCTCAGGGGATGGGTTGATGACGTATGAATATGTTTTTATTAATGTATAAAAGACAGACAATCCCTCCACCCTGTGGAATAAACTTGCATACTGTGTCTTGGTGTGGTTGTGAGTTCATTCCCCTGGAATTACAGGCAGCCGAGGAGGAACAAAGGTAGCAGACGGAGGGGATTCCCCGGGCCTGGAGGCTGTGAACAGGGACAACCCCGTTACAGTTGTCACCCACCAACGTACCCAGAGGCAAAAAGGCTTGGGTAGTTTAATGGGGCAGTATTTTAATGGCTGTAGACTTTCCTGTGAAGGCTTTAGAAAGGCCTTCTGGGACCTGTGGTTTTTAACATTAGCCAAAGAAGTGTAGTTGTAAGCAGAGGGTAAGGTTAAACACAGGCTTTATTCCCCATCCGGGGTGGATTCATAACAGTGGAACACAAAGAATTGCAGACCCTTCGTCTGGTGACACAATTAAAGAAATGTTTCAAACAAAACTTGGCTTACTTCAGCATTAGTTAATGGAACAAAAACCAAAAAGAAAACAGTTCATTTCACTTACAGAACTTTTCTTCCTGTTTCCTTTTCTAAACAGTTCTTGCTGCTTTCAACAAAGAGATGATATGCAATCAGCCAGAGTGTATGTACAGTCCATCTCACTCCCGTCTGAAGACTCTCCAATAGTCTCAAATTGGATTCCTTCCTCATCAGAGTAAACTTCTCCCGGCACACAACTGCCGTTGAGGTTATAATGGTCTTGCTGGTGAGCTAAAGCATTCCCCTCCTCCACTAAACTAGTGGCCCGTGGGAAATTACCATATTCACTGTAGTCAGGCCCTTGAGAGTTACACAGTTCCTGGTAAGTGCAGGGCAAATCAGGGTATTTTAAACCTCTTCTACTAGAGTAAATACGCCTACCTTTAGGCACTGCTACTTCCTGTTCTCTCACTCGAGCAAAGGTCTGTTCTGAAGAACCCTTTCCACGGTGTTTCTCTGTTAGCTTCAAACTTCCTTCAGGGTAAAAGTTTTCCCCTGCTGAATCCCTGGTGTTGGGTAATCTATACCTCCTGGACTTGGCTGCTGGACTGCCACCTCTGCTTACTTCGTAGCAATGCTCCTGGGGATATTGAAAAGCTGTGCACTGCTGCTCACAACAGCTTCCCTGGGAATCACCAGCCTCATATGCCCCGGGCAATCTCTCTGGCTCCGTCCTTGCAGCTCCACTGGTTCTGCTTTCACGCTTAGCAGTTCTCTCAGTAGCATCTACTACTCCTCCAGTAGCTCCTGCCACTCCTCTCCCTCTACCTTCCGGTAAGTGAGTTTTAAATGTGTTTAAGCTGGTGTTAGTTTGGGCTCCGCCCCCATGCAGGTGCTCCTCATTTCCTAATGAGTTTTGTGCTACGCTTCTGTTCGGGTGTTCCCTTACACCTCGTGGCTTTGTTTTTATCTGTTGCTTATAGCAACCTTTCCCCATGTGTGAACCTGAGCTGTCAGTTTCCCTTACGTTTTGCGCAGAGTTCTCTAGTTCCATGGGTTCTGACAGCGCTACCTTATGACAGATCCCCCCCCCTTAAAATATTATGGGCTGCCGGACCACTAACCGGACAGCCCGTAATCCAGGAGAGCGCATCCGCGTTCCCATGTAATTTTCCTGCTCTGTGTTGTATAACGAAATTGAATGCCTGCAGTGCCAGATGCCACCTAGTCAACCGCGCGTTGCTATTTCGCATCTGGTTTAACCATTTAAGAGGGGCGTGGTCTGTGACCAGGAGAAACTTCCTGCCGGTTAAGTAAAACCTTAATGCTTCAATAGCCCATTTTATGGCCAAGCACTCTTTTTCAACCGTCAAATAATTTTTTTCTGCCTTTGAAAGTTTCCGACTTAAATAAGTGACCGGGTGCTCCACCCCCTCAAACACTTGAGATAGTACCGCCCCAAACCCGCTCTCGGAAGCGTCTGTATGGACCACGAAGGGTAGATTAAAATCTATTCCCCGCAGCACTGGGGCTGTACACAGCTTCTCTTTTAGGGAGGTGAAGGCGATCTCAGCCTCTGGGGTCCACTGCACTTTATTGGGAGCATTTTTCTTGAGCATTTCCGTGAACAAAATGCTTTCCTCGGCGAACCGAGGTATAAACCGTCTATAATATCCAATGAGCCCCAGAAAACTGCGTATCTGTTTTTTGGTAATGGGTTGGGGGAAATCCCTGACGCTCTCCACTTTGTTGGCTAAGGGTTTAACTACCCCCCTTCCCACCATGTGGCCCAAATATTTGGCCTCCTCGCTGGCGAATACACACTTCGCCAGGTTGAGGGTCAAACCTGCTCTGCGGAGGGCCCGGAGCACTGCCTCAACTCTAGCGAGGTGCTGGGACCAAGTCGTGCTGTAGATGACTATGTCGTCCATGTATGCGAGAGCATAATCATGGTGAGGCCTCAGTACTTGGTCTACTAGGCGCTGGCAGGTGGCTGCTGCCCCATGCAGCCCAAACGGCATTTGCTTAAAATGAAATAACCCTATAGGGGTACTGAACGCCGTCTTTGGTTTGGAATCCCGTGTAAGGGGCATTTGCCAATACCCCTTTGTGAGATCTAGCGTGGTCAAGTATTTTGCCTGACCTAGCCGGTCCAGTAAATCGTCGATGCGGGGCATCGGATATGCATCGAATTGGGAGATCTCATTTATTTGGCGGAAATCAATATAAAATCTGAGGGTCCCGTCCGGCTTCGGAACTAAAACTATGGGACTTGACCACGGGCTGTGGGACTCCTCAATAATGCCCATCGCAACCATTTCCTTTACTTGTTTTATAACCTCATTTTTCTTGGTCTCCGGCATGCGATAGGGCCGTTGTCTGATAATCCGGCCTGGGGTCGTAATTACCTCGTGGGCGACCAAGCGGGTTTCGCCCGGTTTTGTTGTCAGGACATCCGTAAATCTTCCCAACAGCTGTGTCAGCTCCCGCTGCTGCTATGGGGATAGCCCAACACCTAACCTCGGTTCTGGCCTTTCTTTCCAGTCGGAGGTTTGAGGCCCGAGGTCCTCCGCTCTCCTCTCCTCCACCAGGGCCGTCATGCCCTTAATTTCCCTCTGGCCAGTGGACCCGAACCCGTCCGTCCCCCTAGTGGTAGGTGTCAATGCTGGCACCTCTTCCACGGCGGGGAAACCCACGCGTTCACACACTAACTGTGCGATGCGATCTCCCTCCTGTATTTTGAAGTCAGTTTTTCCAAAATTGAAAATGAGGACTTTGACTAGGCCTCTATAATCAGGGTCTATCACTCCCGCCCCGATGTCTATGAAGTGTTTAACCGCTAAGCCTGACCTTGGGGCTATTCGGCCATAACATCCCTCGGGAATCTGCACTTGTACCCCGGTGTTAATTAAGGCCTTCCCCCCTTTCGGGACGACTGCTTCCTCGGCGCTGAAGAGGTCATATCCGGCTGCTCCAGCGGAAGCTCTTTGTGGGCTTTTGGCTCTGGGTGTGGCTCTACAAAATTTTAGCAGAAATTTCTGCTTCACTGGAGGTACTCCAGTAACACGGGCGTTGGATGGAGTACTAGCCTTTTTTGCTTTACCAAACAGGGGACTAGGGATTCCCGCTGTTAAGGCTTCTACCCTCGCTCCTGTTGCCTCTGGTTGGGGTGGTGCGAACTGTGATAAGGAAGCTTATCATAGCTCAGGAAGGAGCTATAGAAAAGGTGAAGTAACTCTGAACAAGCAACCTGTCAGTTCTGGTAGAAATAAGAAAACAGAATTTTCCCATAAAAGACTACCAGTCCCAGAATGCACCAGGTTTCCAACAGCCATTAGAGGAGCTGAAGTGGGGAGACATGTGTTCAATCAGGAGGGCTATGAGGTAATCCCTAAGCACTCATCTTAAAGGGCAGGGCCTGATTCAACACAGCTGCACTGTGTTAGAGAGGAGCACTCATCTAAGCAGAATAAAGGTAGAGTTTATTCTACAGAGAATCAGCTTGAGCTTGATCATCTTCATCATCAGGAGGATCATCAGAAGCAGAAGCCAAACCGGACGGACAGAGAAGGAAAAAAACCCTTTGGAAGAAAGAGGAGAAAAGCCTTTGAGAGGTCTAGAAGAGTCCAGAGCAGTACGTATACTGGGAGGCATTCCAAGGGCCAGCATACACCATTGGACTGGGGAAAGCCAGAGGAATGATGCTGCAGAGCTAGGAATCTCCAGACGGTACCTGTGAGAGAGACAGCTGCACGTGGAAGGGACCCTAAGACCCGTGCCCGAAGGTATGTGAAGAGAGATCCAGTGTCCAGGGATCTGGATTGGAAGGCTGGACATAAGAACTGGACTACATACTGGCCAGGCTATATAGAGAGGAACTCTAACAGCAATGGAAGCTCAGGTATGAACACTGATCTATGCCCTAGCTATAACCTTGAAAGACAGCAGGGAAACAAGTATTCTCCTGAAAGTGCTCCATTGGGAGATTCATCTGTGCCAATCCATGATATTGAACCCATGCTTGTTGAAGAAGAGGGGGTGATAGCAGATGAAGAATCTGTTTACATGGACTGCTCTCTGTCTAAACTCCTTTATTTATTTATTTTATTTAACTGCATTTATATCCCGCTTTTCACCGGGTCAAAGCGGTGTAACATGTAACATCGGGGGGGGGGGGGGTAATTTTTTTAGGGTGGGGCCATCACCAGGGTCAACATTTAATGATTTGGGTAGACATGGACATGTTTACTTCTAAGTGTTTAGGTCATGGTGTTGTTTCCGTTCAGAGATGTTCACGGAATAGGATTGTCTTTAGCTGTTTCTTAAATGATGTGATGTCAGCGTTGCTCCTGATGTGTTTTGGTAGAGAGTTCCAGAGGGATGGAGCATAGAGTTCGAATGCTCTGTTGCAGGTCCGTTGTGTGGATTTGGTTCTTTTGTAAGGGACAACGATAGAGTTATTGCAGGAATGTCTGGTTGATCTGTTGTGGGATGGTCGAGGCAGTAATGAGTGTAGGGAGGTGATCTGTTTTTGGTGGATAGTTTTGTGGGTGAGTAAGATAGCTTTGTACTTGATTCTTGCTTGCACTGGAAGGAGGTGAAGGTTTCTTAGGATTGGAGTTATGTGGTCCCGTTTTTTTGCATTCTGAATGATCCTTGCTGTAGTGTTTAAGGCAGTACAGAGGGAGCTGGTGTGCGAGGCAGGAAGTCCATGATAGATTATGTTGCAGAAATCCAGATGAGGGAGTGTCACAGCTTGCATCACGGTCCTGAAGTCGTGAGGTTCTAGGAGGGGCCGGAGGTGTTGAATAGTTTTGGCTTTGTGGAATATCATCCCAGCAGTTTTGCTGATTTGTTGTTTGAGGGTGAGAGCTTGGTCGATGATGACCCCTAGATATCTTATTTGAGGCTGGACTTGGATTTGTGTGGTTCCCATGTTGAGGTGGGTAGGTGGTTTGAAATCAGGTTCTTTTGTTACTATTATGGCTTCGGTTTTCTTTATGTTGATGGATAGATTGTTCTCCTGCAGCCAGTTGGCTACGTCATTGAAGCAGGCAGACAGCTGTTCGTTTTTCGGGTTGGTGGTTGTAATTGGTGCGTAGAGCATTATGTCGTCCGCGTAGATGTGGAAGTTGATGTCGTGGGTGCGTATGATTGAGCATAGTGGACGGAGATATATGTTGAACAACATGGCGGATAGGGTGGATCCTTGGGGTACTCTTTGTAGTTGTTGGTAGGGGGGCGAAGTTGTGGAGAGGGTGCGGATCCGTTGCTGTCTGTTAGTTAAGTAGGATCTGAACCATTGGAGTACAGTGTCTTTGATTCCAATTGCTTGTAGTCTGTGTATGAGGATTTCGTGTGAGATTGTGTCGAAGGCCGCTGATATGTCTAGGAAGATCAGGATGTATCCAGAGTTTTTCTCTTGGGTTCCGATGATGAGTGTGTTCATTAGGATGGTCATGAGGGTCTCAACTCCATGTAGTGGTCGGAAACCGTGTTGCTGCGGGTCAAGTATGTCGTTGGTGTCTAGATCCGGGGTCTCAAACACGCGGCCCGCGGGCCGCATGCGGCCCGCAACCGAACTTTGTGCGGCCCGCGACGGAGGAAAAAAAAAAACACAAACCCTGTCTTCTGCTGCTGCTGCTGCCGCCGTGGTAGCAGCACAATCAGCTGTTCGCGGTCCCTTCTCCTCAGCCCGGAAGAGCCCCGAGTCTGCTCCTTTAGCGGCGGGCTTTTCAAGATGCAAAGAGAATATTTCCCTCTCGCGCGGCTTGTCAAGCCGCGCGAGAGGAAAATACTCTCTTCGCGGCTTGAAAAGCTCACCGCTAAAGGAGCAGACTCGGGGCTCTTCCGGGCATAGGAGAAGGGACCGCGAACAGCTGATTGTGCTGCTACCACGGCGGCGGCGGCGGCGGCGGCAGCAGCAGCAGCAGCAGCAGACAGGGTTTTGTTTTTAGTTTATTTACTTGGCCTGATTGGGGGGGGGGGGGGTTTGGACTGGAAATGGGCAGATGGGGTTAGGACTGGAGGTGGTCTGATTGGGGGGGGGCTAATACTAAAAATGGGGTTATGGGGGGGGGCTAATAAATAAATTGGGGTGATGGGAGGGTTAGGACTGGAAGTGGGCTGTTGGGGGGCTTAGGAATGGTAATGGGCTATGGGGGGGCGAGGACTGGAAATGGGCAGATGGGGTTAGGACTGGAGGTGGTCTGATTGGGGGGGGCTAAGACTGAAAATGGGGTTATGGGGGGGCTAAGAATGAAAATGGGGTGATGGGAGGGTTAGGACTGGAAGTGGGCTGTTGGGGGGCTTAGGACTGGTAATGGGCTATGGGGGGGCTAGAACTGGTAATGGACTGGGGGGGTTGCTAGGACTGGAAATGGGCTGAGTAGAAGGGGGGGCTTGAACTGCAAATAACTGATGGGGACGGGGTTTTGGAATGGAAATGGGCTGAGTGGAAGGGGGCTTGGAATGGAAATGGGCTGATGGGGAGGGGGGCTTGGAATGGAAATGGGCTGATGGGGAGGGGGCTTAGAAAGGAAATGGGCTGTGAGGGGAGGGAGCTAGGACTGGAAATGGGCTTAGTTGGGGGGAGCAAGGACAGGAAATGGGCTGATGGTGGGGCTAGAATAGGACTGGAATGGGCTGATGATGCGGGGACTAGAAGGGAGCAGATGCTGGGTGGGGCTGAAACTACAAGGGAGCTGATGTTGGGGGAGGATTAGAATGGGATAGGGCTGGGAGAGTAAAATGGAGAGGGGAAAAATATTTTGTGTGGGAGGGAAGAAAAATCTACAATTGGCCAGGTACTGGGTGAGTAAGTGTGGATTGAGAATGGAGGGGTAAAATTTGAGTGGATGAAATAGGAATGAGGAAAGAGCAAAAGGAAAAAGATTAGTATGTTAAAGCAGATGCAGAGAGAGAAAGGAAAAAAAACTAGAAGAGAGAAGAAAGTACAAATGGACAGCAGACCATGGAGAGTTAGCAGAAGACACCAAGAAACCAGAAGAAAGTGGCTGGCACAATTGCAACTGAAAAAAAAAATGCACAAAAGGTAGAAAAATATCTCTTTATTTTGAATTAACTGGAATATGTCAGCTCTGGGAAATGTGCATCATTAACGTCTGTGCTTTATTTAATACAAGAGGAAATTAATTTATAGTTTTATTTCTACAGTGTTGTTGTACATTCCAAGTTTGGCTTTTGGGGTTCCCAGTTTAATTATTGTCTTCCTGTTTCTAAATTTTGATTCCTTGTTTGGTGATGGTGTATGTTCTGCATGTGTAACTGAGCTGAGGTATTCTGTTTATGTAATTCCTATTTGACATTGCCACTTGTTCTCTTTCCCCAGTAGGTCATGTATTGTTATTCTCTGAAATGTATTGGTTTAATATTTGCAGTGTTGCCTTTTGATAGTTAGGGTATGGTGCTTTGTGAGTCCTGGTAGTGCTGTTACGATACGGTGGGTTTGCTATGGGTTCTAAATGGGTAGTGTTTGTAGTAGTTCCTAATGTGCCTGGCGGTTGGCACTGGATTATAGTAATGTAGAAATCTTTTAGTCTTTCTTTATCCATACGCTCATTAAGAGGCATGTTTACTAAAAGTTAGTTTATGGTAACATTATGCAAATATTTATGCAAATGAGGTCCCTTATGCAAATTAGGCCTGCGTCTTGTGCGGCCCCCGGGTTACTTTACAAGTCCTCATTTGGCCCTCAAAGCAATTTGAGTTTGAGACCCCTGGTCTAGATGATCTTGAAGCTGGTGTTGGACTATCTTTTCTATTATCTTGGTGGCGAGGGGGAGGCTTGCCACTGGTCTGTATGAGGTGGGGTCCGTGGGGTCCAGGTTGTTCTTCTTTATGGTTGGTCGAATGGTTGATGTTTTGAGGGCATCAGGTATGTATCCTTGTTGAAAGGATTCGTTTAGAATGTGAGTCAGTGGGACACTTAGTTCTTCCTTGGTTTTCTTTATCCATTCGGTGGGGCAGGGGTCTAGTGGGGAGGTGGTGGTGTTCAGACAGGAGATGGTGGAGGATATCTCTTCCTTTGAGGTTTCATTGAATGTGTTCCAGTCAGTATTTATGGCGATTCCGAAGTTTGTTCTTGTGGTTGTAGCGCATCGGTGAGGTTGTTGAGGTTGCTGGAATTGTTTGTATTGTCGAGCCAAGATATCTGCGGGGATATTTGGGAGTTGATCGGAGGTGGTTGGTGCCTTTGTCAGCTTTTTGGCAATTTGGAAGAGTTCTCGAGGTTTGTTCGCAGCGGTCGTGATGATTTTGGTGTGATAGTTTCTCTTTGCATTGTCGGTTTCTGAGTGGAAGGCAGTGAGTTCATGTAGGTATTGCTTTTTGTCTTCGTCATTTTTGGTCTTCCTCCATTTTCTTTCTGCTCTTCTAAGTTTTGTTTTCAGTTTTCGGAGGACGGGGGTGAACCAGCGGGCCCTTGATGAGATGGGTTTGTTGCCGGTTTTGTTTATAGTTGCTCTGGATGCCGAGGATATTGTGGCGTTCCAGTTGTCCATGAGGTCATCAAGGTTGTTTGAACTCTTAAGTAGATTAGGTAGGGTCAGTGTCAGGAAGTCTTCTTTGTTGAATGCTTTGAATCTCCGTGTGTGTGGCGTGATTCCTCTGTTTGTATTTAGTTGATATGTGTGAAGATGAAGAATCTGTTTACATGGACTGCTCTCTGTCTAAACTCCTTTGGTGATTTTCTGTTATAAAGTACAGCAACCATCACAAAGCAATACGAACTTGTTCTTTAATCTACTCAGAAAAGCTCCTGAGTAAGATTTTTAGCCACGCAGTAGAAAGCAAGCCAGCTAAGGGGTTTCAGCTGGATAACTGCTAGCAATTGAGCCTTACCTAATTGCTTGTGAGCTCTGAGAGAATCACTTCTGAATCTATGTGGGAAGATATAAGAAGTTGACCTGAAAAGAACAGTTTTTTTTCTTTCTTTGTAGCTTTTGGTTTGTTGTTTGATACATTGCTAAGAGAATATTAGCTAAAGCCTACAGAAAAGACCAGTTTGTTGCCAACCAGGTCTTATTTCTTTTGCTTTGATTGCCTGACAAGTTCAAATGTTGTTTTCCTGTTTTTGTTTTTCCAAGTTTAACACTGAAAGCAAGTAACCTGATTTATGTGCTACCAAGCATATCTGTGTTGGGAGAAATAACCCCATAAATAAATATCTTATTGGCTTTACCCAAAAGCACAACTAATTATTGTGAGCAGCTGTGTCTGGTGTGAATGAACTGCATTGCCCACAATCCCTTGCAAATCATATAGATATATGCACTGTGACACAGTAGCTCCTCAGGAACAGATGGATACAAGTGAGCAGCCAGTGGTAGAAGCCGGTACTGCAGGAGAAAGCAGGGATTTCTCTGCAGAAATAAAAAAACACACTTTCAATCAAGCAAAACAGCTCACCTCGAGGGAGGAGAGTAGGAAGGCTTGTGATTGGGCACGCCCCAAGGGGAGGAGGGCAGTGCAGGCTAGAAGCACCTGGTTAAATACACGGGAACCAGGAAGTGAAAGGGAGATCCAGAGGGGAATCCAACGGCAGATGCAGATGCGGATGCAGATCCACGGGCAGACGCAGATCCAGACGGGGATCCAAGGAGAGATCCAGAGAGAGAAGACAAGAGAGCAACGGAGGTTTCCTTGCTGTGATAATTTCCCTAACAGTCTGCAGCTGGAAGATAGCTTGGAGCAGCATTCAGATGAGGAAGGAAACTGCTGGAGGCAGAGCTCCTTTAGAACGCTGAAAAACCCAAGGCTACAGGACCAGGCAAAGCTGGGGAACAAAGGCAGAAGGATAGAGAATCCTCCCAGGGAGAAGCTCCTGTATAAGGTACCCAGAGAAAGAGGAGTTTATGCTCTAAAGCCAGAAAGTCTATGTTCTGCTTTTAAAAGCAAAGCCAGTCCAGATGGTGGCAGCTGGTGTCAGAAAAGAGAAGCTTTGAATGACAATAATTATTCTTTTAAACTAGCTGAGTTACCTAGCCAGGACAGGGCTGATATACATGCTTTTAAATATTCTCCTAACACTGCTAAGTTTGAATGTATAGCACCCACGTGCAGGGAAAGGTGGGGAGCTAACGAGAGCCCAGCACATGTTTGTTTTCCAAACACAAACAAACCTGATAAGCAGCCTGAGATAGATAGGCTCAGTCAATACCTATTCACTGAGGGGACAGGAAGACAGCTCAATGAAGAAATGTTTCATGCTGAATCACTTCTTAAAGAGTTCCAGGATTATTTAGAACAGAAGAAGAGTTTTAACCACAGTGTTCCAGTTACTGCCTGTAAGGAAGAAAACTCTGTTCATAATTCTGTGTTTTCCCCTGCTGATGATGATGAGATGATGATGGACTGTTCTACCTGTTTAATTGATAGAGGCAATTAAGCAGAGAGAGGATTGTGCTGGTATATGAAGTAAAATAACAGTGACGTAACTTTGACCGACACAAGAAAGCTTGTGGAGGGAAACTGAATTAGAGCACTACTAGTGATTGACAGAACCTGAGCATCATTAGTGAAGGACTTTTCTGTTATCAGCCTGTATGTTAAAAGCACATGAAATGAATGTGAAGAAATACAGCATTTAAAGCCAGTCAGGCAAAGTTTCAGTTAATCCTGTTTTATTTGGTTTAAACTTCTGCACCGTCTGTAATCTTCTTTTGAACTGCACAATGGCAATATGAGCCACATGAAAATAAACCTCATGTAAATAAATAACTCTTGCCAGCCTTACTGCTCGAAGCATAACACAACTACAACTAACTGCCTCAAGGGCATCAAAAGGCAACCCCTCCTTAACCCTCAAGGTTAAGGGGCGGGCGGTGTCATAGCACTTGCCAAGACTGTGAAGATTCTCACCCAGGCAGCCGTCTGACAGAACTCATAACCTATTTTATGAAGACCCTCTCCTAATTCTTGGCAAAAGGGGGCCCAATCGCGCCCTAAAACTATCTGGTGTGGCAATCGCGGAACAATGGCTACCAGCAATGGTTGTGTGACCCCCAACCCTCTGACAGACACCCTATGTAAAAGATAAGGTGACGATGCACCGTGTACGCAACGTATCCGCACCTGGCCCTCTGCTTGACTGATGGCGCCCCTCAATAGTCTCCCAGAGCCCCCGTGAAATCATGCTCTGGTCAGCCCCCGAGTCAAGCAGCGCCAGTGCTTCTACCCCTTCTACCTGCACATGGATAAGGAATCCATCTTGCGCTGGATTGTCCTTCCCAGCCATGAGGATAGTCCGCTCCGTGCAGTCTTTTTGGAAGTGGCCTGCTCTCCCGCACACATAACATTTCCTTTTATGCATAAGAAAAATGTCATCATTAGTACTTTTACTAGACACATTAAACATTTTTCCTTTAAAACATTTTTCTCTTTTAAACTCTGCCATGCCTGCTGCTTTCCTCAGACCCAACTCTGAGGTGCCAACCATCTGTGCCTCGAAATAGCGTTCGGCCAGACTGGCTGCCTCATCAGTATTTTGGCAATTTTGCAACGTGAGATATGTTTTTACTTCGGTGGGTACAGCGTGGAGAAACTGCTCCAAACTGATTGTATCTAACACCGAGTCAATAGTCCTCCGTTCAGGAGTTAACCACTTGTATGCCAAATATTTCAGCCTCTGCTGCAGAGCTTTAGGGGTTTCTTGTGCCCTCATCTTAGCTTCCCTAAATAACCTGCGGTAATGCATGCTAGATAGCCCTAACCTATCCTTAACTGCCCTTTTTATTTCCTCGTAGTCAGCAGCAAGGATGGCAGGCATTGCTTTATAAGTGGAGAGAGCCTCCCCAGTAAGTGATACCGTGAAGCGGGTTGCCCACTGCTCTTTTGGCCATTTCAATGCCTCCCCTATCCGTTCAAAGGCATCTATAAAATCGTCTATATTGTCCTGTGGACTTAACTGTCCCAATGTGAATGCATGGCTAGCATTAAGTCCTACCCCTGGAACTACGTAGGGGTTCTCAGTCCCATGTCCTGGCGATTTCTCCAAAAATGCTCTCATGGTATCTAGGAGTGGCTTCTGCTGCTCCATGATCATTTTTGCCGTCTGCTCCTGCATGTGCCGGGCCAACTCCAGCTGCTTGTCCCACTGGTGTTGCATCCAGCTCATTACTTCTTGGACCTCCATCCTTCTGCTGTGACCCTGTGGAGAAAAGAAAGAAAAACCACCAAGTGCGGTACTTTTACGTTTCTTCACCCCCTTTCCCGCAACACAGGAGCGCCCTCTTTCTTGCCCTTTATCCAACTACGCTAGTGCCCTAGGTATCCGTTACCTTAGGATCTGCGTAGACTCTAGCTTTGGCAAGAAAGGTCACTGTTCAGCGTCTGGTCTGTCCTGCGTGCTTGCTTCTTCAGGGGTCCCCTGCTACAGCAGTATTCTTCTTTAAAAGTGTCCTTTTATTCCAAAAGTTTAAAAAAAATCCTACCAACTACGCCACTATGTCACCCACCAACGTACCCAGAGGCAAAAAGGCTTGGGTAGTTTAATGGGGCAGTATTTTAATGGCTGTAGACTTTCCTGTGAAGGCTTTAGAAAGGCCTTCTGGGACCTGTGGTTTTTAACATTAGCCAAAGAAGTGTAGTTGTAAGCAGAGGGTAAGGTTAAACACAGGCTTTATTCCCCATCCGGGGTGGATTCATAACAGTGGAACACAAAGAATTGCAGACCCTTCGTCTGGTGACACAATTAAAGAAATGTTTCAAACAAAACTTGGCTTACTTCAGCATTAGTTAATGGAACAAAAACCAAAAAGAAAACAGTTCATTTCACTTACAGAACTTTTCTTCCTGTTTCCTTTTCTAAACAGTTCTTGCTGCTTTCAACAAAGAGATGATATGCAATCAGCAAGAGTGTATGTACAGTCCATCTCACTCCCGTCTGAAGACTCTCCAATAGTCTCAAATTGCATTCCTTCCTCATCAGAGTAAACTTCTCCCGGCACACAACTGCCGTTGAGGTTATAATGGTCTTGCCGGTGAGCTAAAGCATTCCCCTCCTCCACTAAACTAGTGGCCCGTGGGAAATTACCATATTCACTGTAGTCAGGCCCTTGAGAGTTACACAGTTCCTGGTAAGTGCAGGGCAAATCAGGGTATTTTAAACCTCTTCTACTAGAGTAAATACGCCTACCTTTAGGCACTGCTACTTCCTGTTCTCTCACTCGAGCAAAGGTCTGTTCTGAAGAACCCTTTCCACGGTGTTTCTCTGTTAGCTTCAAACTTCCTTCAGGGTAAAAGTTTTCCCCTGCTGAATCCCTGGTGTTGGGTAATCTATACCTCCTGGACTTGGCTGCTGGACTGCCACCTCTGCTTACTTCATAGCAATGCTCCTGGGGATATTGAAAAGCTGTGCACTGCTGCTCACAACAGCTTCCCTGGGAATCACCAGCCTCATATGCCCCGGGCAATCTCTCTGGCTCCGTCCTTGCAGCTCCACTGGTTCTGCTTTCACGCTTAGCAGTTCTCTCAGTAGCATCTACTACTCCTCCAGTAGCTCCTGCCACTCCTCTCCCTCTACCTTCTGGTAAGTGAGTTTTAAATGTGTTTAAGCTGGTGTTAGTTTGGGCTCCGCCCCCATGCAGGTACTCCTCATTTCCTAATGAGCTTTGTGCTACGCTTCTGTTCGGGCGCTCCCTTACACCTCGTGGCTTTGTTTTTATCTGTTGCTTATAGCAACCTTTCCCCATGTGTGAACCTGAGCTGTCAGTTTCCCTTACGTTTTGCTCAGAGTTCCCTAGTTCCATGGGTTCTGACAGCGCTACCTTATGACACAGTATCGCGATAGTGAGGGAATGGTTATTTCAGAGAGAGAGGAGATGTCTGAATGAGATGGAAAGAATGGTGAAGCTCAAGAACTAATGATAGGGTAGGCAAAAAGATGGTGGGAGAAGTAAGGATGGTGGATAGGGGATGCTAAGGAGGGGGGGGGGCTTGAGGCTGTTGGTAAAAGGGGAGATTAGGGAGTGTTGACAATAGGAAGAGAGAATGATGTCGAGCCATAATAAAGGAAATCGAGAGGAGAACAGACGTCAGGCGACAACTATAAAGGAAAGGCAGGGGGAAAACCTCAGGGAATTGGCGTGCACCTGTGAGTAATAGTGATGTTGAGCCCAGGACAGCTAAGAGAGACTGTTAGCCAGGGGGTGGACTCTGAAGTGGGAGGGAGGCCAATGAGGAAGTGAAAAGGAGATCCCAGAGTCAGACAACTGGAAATGAGAGGTGAACCAGATTACAATCCAGAAATTCAGAGAAGGTAAAAAAGAACACTAACAATGAGAAAATATCTAGCTAAATAAATCTATGTGTATCAAGATAGACAGAGAGAACTCACAAATAGGCAGTAAAAACTGTGGCCCTGGAGCTGGAAGCTGAGCTAGTATTGGAGTTGCACTTCCACAGCAAGAACTGGCAAATGGCAGAAGCACATGTGGAGAGAGGAGATGAGGAGGGTTAGACAATGCTTCAATGGGGGGGAGAAAAGGGCTATACTAACTGCATAAACAGGTAGGTTAGCAAGCAGGCAGGGGGAAATTTATAACACTCAGTGAAGAGCAGCACAGACAGAGGCAGCAGTGAATAAGAGATCTGCATTGCGGCCCCATGAATGTAGGTGTGCATATTGTGTGGGAGACCATGAACCAATGATATCACCAGGGACGTTGTCCACTGCTGCACCCCACCAGCACTAGTCCTGCATGTAGTGTATGGATTGCTGCACATAGACAGGGGCCAAGGTACCACCCTATGTGGACAAATCCCTCTTGAAGATATACCAGTGGAGGACTCTTGGTCAGGACATGGTTCTTAGAGGTGTCAGTGCTACACACACCCAATTGTAGCCTACATGACTGTAGGACACACCCACCCTGTAATTGGGGTCATCAGTTTGGTGCAATTAGGCACCATGCCCGCTCTGTCCCACGTCCGCTGTGTGAGCTACAGGTCACACACTGTAACTAGTACTCACCAAGAAATGCACCACACATGCATGAAAACCAATCTGAGAGGTCCTCGTGGCTGCCCATGGTGTAGGTGATAAAATTGGCAGGAAACCCATCATAATGTCCCATGGCCTTCCTGGTGCAGACTCTGCACCTTCCACCTGGGTCTCTGACTGATCTACTCCTGCCATCTCCATTACATCCTCCATTCCACCTGCCTCCTTGGGTCACTCCTCCACTTCTTGTGTTTGGACACCTTTCAGACTCAGATTCTAACTCCAGATATAGTGTAATGCTGGCCCCAGCCTCACTTTCCCTAGCTGTGGAGCACTGCCCTGCCCATTCCACCCATCCAAGCTCTTCATAGGTGACTGAGCTGTCATGCCCAGAAACACCATTGCCATGCCACTTGCTGCTACTCTGGGATGTCTCCTCTTCGGTGGATACCAGTGCACCATTGCCAAGAATACACTGTGACTGCATTTCCTGTAGGTTTCCCATGGCTCCCGCTGCAGGCCCGGATGGTGCCATTGGGACAGCTGGGAAGAGATTCACACAGTACCACAAACAGACATCTAGCATGCAGCAGGCATCCCCAAATGATGGCAGTTGACAGACATTCTGCATGTTTTGGTGGATACCGGGCCACTGACATCACGTGTGGGTACAGTCAATTCACCTCTCCACTGTAAGCCATAGAGAAAGTCCTGCATGTCCCCACCACAAGGTGTGCTGCCTTTCCACCACAGGTGCACTGAGGCAGGTAATAGCAATCACCATGAGCCAGATGTCATGTTCCTGGGAATGGAATAGTCAGCGCTGCAATGTTGAATGATATTTTCCCATCATGTCACACACATATGGTGATATCTGAAGTCTTATGTTACTGTGGTGCAGCCAGGGACAGCCAGATTGCTGATGTGCAACAACACATTCCCTGTGCATGTTACCGTCAGAGGTTCCCGACTGTCTCCAATGTCTGAACACTGTACAGGTTGCATCATTGCACATCACACCAATGTGGACTCTGTGACCACCCCCATGGACAATAGTGATCCCTGTCTACACCAAACAATGATGTTAAAAAGATGGTAGCATTGACAGGCGACAATGTGACTGTTGCTACCAGTGCAAATGCATTGGCAATGGCTTTGATGATCCCGTGGTGGCTTGTTAGTGCTGTACACAATTGTCCTTTTCTTGACATCTGTTAGTGCACCTCTCAGGGATATGTATACTGGGCCTCATGTCTACTGTGGCAATCTGTCTAATGGGTGCAGGATCCCTCCGGTATGATATCTGTATTCTATCAAGTCAGAGTCATATATGTGTCTGGGCAATGGCCTGGTCCTAGTTTGGAAACAGTCCCCATATGTGCCTGAGTGTTTTGCAACTGTGCAGAGGTGTCCCCATATTATGCACTGCCTTCTAATCATGCTTGTTGTATGGGACACCATAGGAATGGGAGACATACACATCCCAGCATGCAATGTATTGGATACAGGACTGAATGTTTCTTGCCAGGCACATCTGGAGACTATTGGCAAGCCTGGGTTCTCTGGTGTCTGAGAAAGACAGACAGTAGCAGCAATAGCACTTGCACAGATAAGAGCCATCACTACTTTCCATTGATACATGACACAAACATTGATGATAACAGTGGATGTGCATCCTGCTGGAGCATCTGCATATGATAGCTATGGTCAAAACATAACAGCGTTCCCACATCTGAGCATGGTGTAACTTGAGCATCTACAGATATATCTGTTTCTGAGGCTGTATGCCACACATTCATGGGATGATGACACAGATTGTTGAGATGCTTGCCTCAGACCCAGCTGCACTGTCACACACAGACAGCAGACACAGAACCAATGTGCCGTGTGCATGATCCCCACAGTGACAGTTCCAATGCTTGTAGATGTGCGCCTGTGTAAGTTGTTCCAACATCACCGTATGAGCAGGGGCAACTAAGTCGCTGGCCTTATATGGATTGTAAAAAGCTGTTTTATGCCAGTTAGACTACAGAACTACAGGGCCCACACACTGAGGTATTGTCACACCCCAGCCCCTTGGCAACGTGCCTAAAGAGCTAGGGTGGACATTATGTCCTTCATAAACGGGTTGAAAACTATCTTCAGCACTGAAGCATGTTGGGAGTTGTAGTTTCCCTTTTAAAAGTATAGCTGTGACAAACCAGTATGAAGGTAAATGATAAAGATTTTATTTCCTCAATGTCACAAGGTTCAACATAAAGCATCAGGATATTCTCTCCAGTTAGTATTTCCAAAGATATTTACAAAACTCAGGTTGAAGGTGTTTCACAGTCACTACTTCTGTTCAGGGGTTTTAATCCAAAACATAGCAGATAAAACAAAACACAAGCTTCTTCATTCAGCTTAGTAAAAATGTTCTCTTTTATCCTTTCCTTCTTTAGTAACACCAAGCACAGGTGCTAGGCAATATTCCTTTGGTTAAGCAAGCTCTTACCTTCAACAAGGTCAGACTTGTTTACTCTGTTACCCAAAAGCGCACATCCTGAAAGCTATTCTTCAGTTAAGGCCTCCATGCTTCCAGCCAAACATAATGTGCAATCCATGGGAAACTCAGGCAGTAAGGAATCCTGTTCGCTAGGATCTATCTGCATTTCTTCCTGCTCTGAAGAAAGATCAACTTGCTCTGAACTTTCCCCGTATCTCCCAGGATATACTTTCTCGGGGGATCTCTGTAATTCCCTCCAGCAGTGGTCTACCTGATATGGAAGACAGGTATCTGGGGTTTGAGCTATCTCTTTCTGGCTAGGTTCACAAACCTCTCTCCAGCTGCAGTTAAACAGTTCCTGGCCTCCTTGCTTAAATTCCTCTCTGGTGTTAATCGCTGGCTCCCTGTTCCAGGCTGGGTTCTTCTGCCTCCTGGCTTGAGCTCTGGGCACCCACCTCTGAACACCTTGAGACTTCCAGTCCGGCATAGACGTGGGAAGACTTTTATGCTCTCTCTCCCTGAGCTGTGCCTTCCTGGTACCTCTCCTGATGGCTTCTCCTTGGAGCTCTCCACCTTGGAACTGCTGGCCTCTTTGGAACTTTCTCTTATCCTGCAACAACAGCCCCTCCGGCTGCCTTTCCTCGTGTTGCTTCGTCGCCTTCTCCCTCTTCTTCTTCCCTTTCTCTCCTTCTAAGGAGAAATTAGACCTTACCTGCTAATTGTCTTTCCTTGAGTTCTCTCCGGGCCAGTCCAGGTACAGTTGGGTAGTCAATCCCTTCTAGCAGCTGAGGACTGAATGCTGAAATTTTGCTAGCAGATACAATAGCTCCCTCTGGTGTTAGCAAGTCAGTGAACTACTGTCAAAGCAGCAGACGAAACCTAACTAACTCGCCCACAGAACACGCAACAAAAACTTAAACTGCAAAACTGAGACAAAAACAACTGGCAACCATACGGAACGTTGCCCACGGATACGCCCCTCAGCCAAACTGAAGAAGAGGCGCCCCAAAAAATGTCCAAGGAAATAGAACCCCCCCAGAAGTCAGGACTCTCCAATATCCTCTGCGAACACTCGACCGTCATCGGAGTGCGTGGACGCCCGTGAAAAATTCCTCTGAAAGGACGAACGCACTAAAGGATCAGCTTCGACTAACGATGCTCGCAGTACAGTGAGGTGGGACCTGGACTGGCCCGGAGAGAACTCAAGGAAAGACAATTAGCAGGTAAGGTCTAATTTCTCCTTCCTCTTCGTCTCTCCGGGCCAGTCCAGGTACAGTTGGGCAGTACCAAAGCAGTACCTAAACTGGGGAGGGTCCTGTGAGCTACAGTAGTCGAGGCCCCCACATTGGCATCTGCACGAGCCTGCACATCCAAACGGTAATGCTGTGTGAAAGTATGCAGCGATGACCAAGTCGCCGCACGACAGATATCCGCTGGAGGAATCAAACTCATCTCGGCCCAAGATGCCGCCTGTGCTCTAGTAGAATGCGCCCTGAGCTCGCGCGGTGGCATACCGCCTTTCGCCTCATACGCTCTAGCTATTGCCTGCTTCACCCATCGAGCGATAGACGCCTTGGTAGCCGCGAGCCCCTTGCAAGGCCCGCCAAAGAGTACAAACAACCGATCTGACCTGCGAAAAGACTTCGTATGTCGAAGATACCTCTGAAGAACGCGTCCCAAATCCAGTTTCCGAAGCGCTCGGTTAAACTTATCGCCACCGCCCGACTGAAAGGTAGGAAGCGCCACAGTCTGATTCATATGGAAACTTGTCACCACTTTTGGCAAATACGAGGGAACGGGCCGCAGAATGACCTTTTCTTTCGTAAACTGAAGATACGGTTCTCGACAGGATAGTGCTTGTAAATCCGAAATCCTCCTAGCCGAGCATAGGGCAACCAGAAAAGCCGTTTTCCAAGACAACTTCCGAATACTACCGGGTAGCTCGGACTCAAAAGGAGAACCGGTCAAGGCTTCGAGCACCAAGTTTAAATCCCACAGAGGCACCACGAGACGACGAGGTGGACGAATATTCTTAGCCGCCCATAGGAATCTCTGCACATCCGGATGCGACACGAGAGGACAGCCATGCACACGACCCCGAAAACACGCCAAGGCTGCTAGGTGTACTTTGAGAGTATTGAGAGCCAACCCTTTCTCCAAACCACCTTGAAGGAACGCAAGGATATCCGGTAAGCCTGCGACACGAGGAGAAACCCCCCTGTCTGCAGACCAAGCTTCAAAGATGCGCCACACCCGTATGTACGCCAAGGAAGTGGAACGTTGCCGGGACTGCAACATCGTAGCGATTACCGACCCCGAGTATCCCCTACGCCGTAATCGCGCCCGCTCAAGAGCCAAGCCGTAAGCAAGAATCGATCCACCTGAGGCATCAGAATGGGTCCCTGACTCAAGAGATTGATAACCTGCAAGGAGGAGCCATGAGCAACCTCACTAGATCCGCATACCAAGGACGCTTGGGCCAATCTGGAGCTATGAGAATCACCTGGCCCCTGTAACCCGAAATTCGTCGAATGACTCTCCCTATCAACGGCCAAGGAGGAAACACGTACAGAAGCTGCCCCTCCGGCCAGGGCTGAACCAAACCGTCCAGACCCTCCGACATGTGCTCTCTGCGCCTGCTGTAAAACTGAAACGCTTTGGAATTGGACATGGTCGCCATGAGATCCATAACTGGTTGCCCCCAACGCCTTGTTATCTCGTGGAATATCGCCGAGTTCAACTCCCACTCTCTGGGATCGAGACGATGGCGACTGAGGAAATCGGCCTGAACATTGTCCTTTTCCCGCTACATGAGCCGCCGAAAGAGCCGAAAGATGCAACTCCGCCAACTGAAGAAGGACTCCTGAAGCAGCAGAGCACTGCCCGTGCCGCCCTGCTTGTTGATGTCGGAAAACACTCGAACTGCCTGCCCCGCGAGCAGGTCGGAGAAATGTAGGAGAGCCAACCGAACCGCTCTCAGCTCCAACCGATTGATAGACCAACTGCTTTCTTCCAACGACCAAGTCACCTGCATTACTTGGGAGAGACAATGAGCTCCCCAACTGGAAAGACTGGCATCCGTCGTGACTAAAATCCAATCTGGTTCCTGCAGAGGCACTCCTGCATGCAGATGACCCGGAAGCTGCCACCAACGAATACTGACCCGGACATCCTCCGGACAGGGCAGCTTCTGAGAGAGCGGATGAAGTTGCGGAGACCATCTGGAGAGCAAGGACTGCTGTAGAGGACGCATGTGCGCCCTGGCCCAAGGCACCAGATCCAATGCCGCGGCCATGGACCCCAACAATTGGAGATACCGCCACGCTGTTGGGGCCGGCAGCTGAAGAAAGGCAGCCACTTGAATTCTCAACTTGTGTCCCCGGTCCAGCAGAAGAGACACTAGACCCACGCTCGTGTCGAATACGGCCCCTAGGTAAGTCAAACGTTGCACTGGACGAAGACGACTCTTCGCCTGGTTGATGACCCACCCGAGACGCTGCAGAAACTGCACCACTTGAGCTGTCGCCGCAGCTGACACTTCCCAAGAATTGGCACGGATTAGCCTATTGTCCAGGTAGGGATGAACCTGAACACCTTCCCTGTGAAGAGTCGCCGCTACCACTACCATAACCTTGGTGAAGGTGCGCGGAGCCATCGCCAGACCAAACGATAATGCCCGAAACTGAAAATGTCCCATGGGGACAGCGAACCGCAGAAAACGTTGATGCTCGGGGCGAATTGGAATGTGCAGGTAAGCATCTGTAAGGTCTATGGAAGAGAGCCACTCCCCCGGCCGCACTGCTCGAATAACGGACCGCAGGGTTTCCATCCGAAAATGAGGCACCCTTAAACACCGGTTCACGTGCTTGAGATCCAGAATTGGACGAAAGGAGCCTTCCTTCTTGGGCACCACAAAGTAAATCGAGTATCGACCGGTGCCACACTGGCCTAGCGGCACCGGAACCACTGCCCGGAGATCCAATAAGCGTTGAAGGGTATCCGCGACTGCTTGGCGCTTCGCCCGAGTACTGCAGAGAGAAAACACAAAGGCTTCCGACAATGGAGCCGCAAACTCTAGAGCATAGCCTTCGTGGATGATCTCTAATACCCAGAGATCGAAGGTGATGGTGGCCCAGACGGAGAGGAACTGCTGCAAACGCCCCCTAGCGGAAATCCCGCCTGGACCAACCTCCCTTCATAAGGGCTTCTTAGAGGGGTTTTGTTGGGAGCTGAAGAAACCCCTGTCAAATCCTCTGGCCCCTCGAAAGGACTGGTCTCTGGAGGGAAAGCGACCCCTCTGGTACGGCACATATCGAGAACCACGAAATCTACGCATCTCTCGGCCGTGCCCCCTCTGCAGAAGACTCGTCTTAGCCCCTCTAGGCTTATCCTCCGGAAGACGACCTCCTTTGGAGTCACCTAAATCCTTCACAATCTTTTCCAGTGCTTCTCCAAAAAGTAATTTGCCCTTATAAGGCAGCTTACTAAGGCGCGACTTAGACGACGTATCCGCCACCCAATTCCGCAACCAAAGAAACCTGCGCGCCGCAATGACCGAGGCCATAGACTTCGCCGAAATCCGGATCAAATCATAAAAGGCGTCCGCCAGGTACCCCATGGCCGATTCGAGCTTAGCGCCCTCCGGCGCCGCCTCCTCTTGTTTCACGGAGGCCTGATCTCCCTGAATCCAGCGAATAGCCGCTCTGGACACAAAGGCTCCGCAAACAGATGCTTGCAAGGCGAGAGCATTAGCATCAAAGGCTTGTTTCAAAAATGCCTCTAACTTCCGATCTTGAATATCCTTCAGGGCAGCACTGCCCTCAACCGGAATTGTGGTCTTTTTAGTAACTGCTGAAACCAGCGCATCGACCTTAGGCATGCGCAATAACTCTCTCTCGTCGTGAGGAACCGGGTAAAGGCGCGCAATCGAACGGCCCCCCCGTAAACTCACCTCCGGGCATTCCCACTCAGACTCTATCATCTGTTTAATTACTCTGTGCATAGGGAAGCAGCGCTGTTCCTGCTTAAAGCCTTGCAATAGGGGATCCTCTAGAGGCTCCTGTTGCAAAGAGGGAGGCACGATATTTAATGCCGCGAGGGATTGAACAATCAGTGCTCCCAGCTCCTCCTTACGGAACACCCGGAACACATTGGGGTCCTCTCCTGGCCCCAGTTCCCCTTCTTCTAACTCCTGAGGCCAAGAGTCTAGACCTATCTCAGAGATTTCCCCCTTCTCAGGCACCAAGCATTCAGAGGATAAAGGGTCAAGCTCCTGAAAAGAAACACCTGTACCCGGTAGCTGGGAAGAAGGCCCCTCACCGGGATCTGGGAGTGTGGTGGGCTTTGCCATAGAAGGACCCTGTAGCTCCGGAGCAGAAGTTTCCCCTGGGAGAGACAACTTCAGCAAATAGGCTTTATGCAAAGCCAAAATGAAATCTGGAGAAAAAAAGGAAGGCAACACTCCCGGAACCTCAGACGACAAGACCTTGCTTTTGTCCCCTCCTGAGGGTTCCTTATGCGTTTTTGATCTCCTCTTCCCGGAGTGCTGCAAAAGCGCAGGAACCGCCGCAGTGTCTGGAGACAGCACGGCTGTCGAGGCCCCGACAGCTTTTTGCCATGCGGTTTGTCCCCCGACTGTTCCCCGGTGCCTGAACTCTCCATCCGGGCGCAAAACAACCCAAAAGCAAACAGACCGCAATGACCCGCAGCTCCTGCAAAGCGCTAATAGCCCGAAGAAGCTGGTCTGTAAGAAAAAAGTACCGCGGACAGAAAATGGCCGCCGGCAGTTCCCGCCGACGGTAAAAAAGCACCCCGACAGAGAGAAAAAAAGAAAACGTGCCCGTTCAGGCCCAGCTTACCCCCGATACAGGCAGGAACACTGTCTCTAGTCCCCACAGCTAGCGAGGGAATGAGACCCAAGGCACCGTCGCGGGCAGAGGATACTGGGGCTCCCAGCTCCTGACAAACCCAGTAAAACTCAGCGGATCCTGTGAGAGCAGGCTCTGCCCTCTGATGGACAGCAAAAATAACAAAACCCAAGGACCCCAAAAAGGATCGCTGAAATATTATCGAGGAGCACTGTACTTCTCTCCTTGAAAGAAAGAAGGGAACAGTTTGCTATGCGTCCCTGCTAGGGCCAGTGAGCAAGGTTCCTCTCGGCAAAAGTGAATATACAAATTGCCTCTTGTTTATGTCTGTTATAGCTGGTGCCTGTAATCTGAAAAAATAAAGATAGAACTCCGAAAATAAAAACCAAAAACTACCCTGTCTGACCACGTTCGTCTCTCCTGGGAGCCTGCCAGAGATACGTCCACTCTAGCTGCTGAGGACTGAAGACTGACTTGCTAACACCAGAGGGAGCTATTGTATCTGCTAGCAAAATTTCAGCATTCAGTCCTCAGCTGCTAGAAGAGATTGACTACCCAACTGTACCTGGACTTGCCTGGAGAGACGAAGAGGAAGCAAGGCTTATTTATTTTATTTATTTATTTTATTTGCAGTCTCTTTTATACCGCGCTATTCAACATCAGTGCGGTTTACAATGAACATAAGAGTTGCACATCTCAATTTCGTGATTTGTGCTTACAGTGAAACAGGTATAATAACTTGGGTATACATTAAACAGGAAAATTAAACTTGGGTATGCATTAAGCAGGTATAACAGGTAAAATAGGGTATAAATAACCGGTCCCTTAACAAGGAGACACGATGAATAAATACAGTCTACTTTATGCAACAATATAATGAGTTATGCGGCACTGCATAAGTTTCTCATGGTGGTTGGAGGGGAAGGTGTGATTGCGAGTGATCAGTCTGGGAATGTGACGTGCATGAGTTTGAGGTGCTGTCAGGGTCTCTCTCACTCCCCTCAGGTGTGTGTGATCATCCCCTAAGTTTGCAACTACCTCAGGATAGCTTGGGTGTGGCAACCTAACTTCAGACTCTCTGTGCTTACTCCCTCTAGCTGCACTCTGCAGTGTGTGTATTGCAGACCTATCACGTTCTTTAAAGGTACATTCACTAGTTTTTCCTATCTCCATAGGCTGGCTATCATCTTCTTCATCACAGTATATGGGTCACAGTCATGACATTCTGCACAGTCACAGTATGCCCAAGCACATTAGACAGGATATATTGTATATTTGAGGAAAAGTGGGGGAAGGGAAAGTCAAAGACTTATCAGCTACACCTCATATATGTACATGAAGTCCACCTGGCACCCTGCACAGAGAGGATTGATGCTGTCATGCATGACAGAGAAGACCAGTTAGGAATACTCACTGAAAAACACGATGTAATAGGGGAGACAAGCTGTGGAGAGCTCTGAGGCATACCTCTCAGGACACGCTCACATGCTGGGATAAGAGAGCACACTTCAAGCAGATCACACACACCTGACACCCATGTGCTATGCAATGAAGACAATGGATTGGCACACTCATGACACGGGCAGCAGTACACCTATGGGCTGGACAAGGTTACCTTCCAATGAGCAGTACAGCTTCATATGGCACCTATTCTCCCAATTCATAGTGTGATGACATAACACATAGCACTGTACCTATCTCTGAGGAGGTCTGAAAACAGTGCTGTGTTGTTGAGTATTGCAAAACTATATGGTTTGATATGTGCATAGCTCCTGTGGCCTCAGTGGAGGTGAAAGATATTCTGTGGATTGGCCAGGGTCTGTTCAGGGACATGGTGTGCTTTGCCAGTCAGTGAGGGCGGTGATAGGGTGCATAACTGACATTTGCTCCAGTATGTGGAACAGTAAGATCTTCACATCAAAGTTCGGGGTAGTGTTTGACAGATTTTTTGTAAAGGCACACATCTATCTCAGGGGGGATAGCATCTATTTTGAAGTGTGTGGCCCAGAGCCTGTCCTGCTCTTCAGTTCAAATAAGAGCACTATGCCACAAGACCAGGTCAGTTTAGAACTGATTCATCACATACTCCTCCTCATGTAAGCAAGCTATTGTACCTTCTTTGTCATGTGATAGGGGATGCTGCCATGTGATCTCACATGAGGCCTGACAGAGGCACAGTGCATATCCATAATGTGATATGTGTACATTTATAGTGTTTCACAGTGCACCAGTGGCACCGGAAACACCAGCCTACAATTTGCATCTAGTCACCAGCAAGAGACCCTCAGGATGTTGTGTTTGAGGAGTGCCCCTTATCCTGTCTCTAACAACCAGCAAGGCCATACCAGCACCTGGCAGTGCCAGGCATAGAGTGTCTGTTTCTGACTGATGTGATGAAGGGACATGTGTGCCTCCTAAGAACACGCACCCGATGGACAGATATCAGACCTCCCCCGGGGATGATTGACATGATGACTGGAAGCACATAAAGCCCATGTATATGTTCTGATGCCCCACAATATGAAAGACAGCTCCTGTCCTGAGCAGCAGCCGTAGCTGCAGTTACGGTGCCAGGTCAATGTTGTCTTCAGATATCTCAACTGCAAGGAAGAGATTATGAATTAACTGTTGTCTGGTGTCACAGAGGCAACCTGGGTGGGTTTTGTATCTTAGAAGCAATCATTCATCCATGTGCACTTCAGTTTCACATACTCCTCTCAGCTGGTCTGCATCAGTGTTAAGCCAGCTACCCCTCACCCACTGCCACTATCTACACTGCAATTGGAGCTTTCCTGATGACACCCCAGAACATTGGCAATGTGCTCACAGGTCTCCTCTTATTCATTTTATTCTCAGAGTTACATGTTCAATGGGCCAATCTGCATGACAGTGGAATGGTCTGGGACATTACCAGCAAGGAGGCGGTGCAGCTTTCAACAAATGAGGTGTGCATGGCTGGTTTACAGAGAACAGTCCTCTGTGCCCCTATGGATCATTTCCCCAGCAAACATAACAGGGATGTGAGAAATGAGGATACATGGCAGATGCATGCAGACCGTGTAGAATGTGGGCTCCTGACATAGGGTTGCCAACTTTTTCACCAAGAAAAACCCGACACCTGTGGCTCGCCATGCTCCACCCATTCTCTGCCCCTAGTCCCACCCCTGCCCCGCCCCCAGCCCCACCCACAAAAATTACCGAGGATACGTGTAGGCTAACTTCCTTGGTCAGATAATAATTAAATTGGGAACCCCAAAATCCAAACATGAAATGTACAACACTGGAGAAATAAAACTATAAAGTAATTTCCTCTTGCACTAAACAAAAACGCAAAGATGTTAGCAATACACACTTCCCAGACCAGACATATTCCAGTTAATAAATTCAAAATAAAAAGTATTTTTCTACCTTCTGTTTGGGCATTTTATTTTTCAGTTGCAATTGCTCCAGTCACTTTCTTCTGGTTTCTTCGTGTCTTCTGCGAGCTATCCATTTGTCCTTTCTTCTCTTTTAGATGTTTTCCATTCTCTCTCTATTTCTGCTTTAACATACTGATTGTTTCCCTTTTGCTCTTTCCCCCAATTCTTTCCTTATTCCTTTATCATCCATTTAAATTTCACCCTTCCATTCTCAAGCCCCTCTTACTCTCCCAATACCCAGCCCATCATAGACTTTTCTTCCACACAAAGTATTTTTTCCCCTCTCCATTCTCATTCCCCATCCATTCTAGTCCTCCCCCAAAATCAGTTCCCTTATAGTTCTAGACCCACCCAGCATCCACTCCCTTCTAGTCCCATTCTCCCATGCCCCACATCAGCCCATTTCCAGTCCTATTCCAGCTCTTCATCAGCCCATTTCCAGTGCTAGCCCTCACATCACAGGCCATTTCCAGTCCTAGTCCCCCAAAATCACAGCCCATTTCCAGTCCAAGTCCCCCATCACAGCCTATTTCCAGTCCTAGGCCCCCCCACCATCACATCCCATTTGCAGTCCGAGTCCCCCCCCCCACCATCACAGCCCATTTGCAGTCCTAGCCCCCCTAATCACAGCCTATTTCCAGTCCAGGTTCCCCCTCCCTCCACCATAGCCCATTACCAGTCCAAGTCCCACCCCCCATAGCCCTTTTCCAGTCCAGGTCCCCCTCCCCATCACAACCCATTTCCAGTCCATGTCCCCCCCCCCATAGCCCTTTTACAGTCCTGATCCCCCCCCCCATCACAGCCCATTTCTTTCCAGTCCAAGTCCCCCCCATAGCCCTTTTCTGGTCCAGGTCCCCCTCCCCATCACAACCCATTTCCAGTCCAAGTCCCCCCCACCCTAGTCCTTTTCCAGTCCAGGTCCCCCTCCCCATCACAACCCATTTCCAGTCCATGTCCCCCCCCCCATAGCCCTTTTACCGTCCAGGTCCCCCCCCCTCACAGCCCATTTCTTTCCAGTCCAAGTCCCCCCCCCATCACAACCCATTTCCAGTCCTAGTCCCCCCCCCTAGCCCTTTTCCAGTCCAGGTCCCCCCCATCACAGCCCATTTGTAGTCCTAGCTCCCCCCCCATCACAGCCCATTCAGTCCTTGGCCTCCCCCCCCCCCCCCGACCAGCACCGCAGCTGTCTGAGGGGCTTTAGAGGGAGCTGGGGAAGCCCGCGCGAGGCCCCAGCTCCCTCTGTACAACCGCCAGCGTGAAGAGCCTTTTCCTTCACGCTGGCGGCTGTTTCTGTGAAGCCGCGAATGCTGGGAAAGGTTAAAGGGTATTGCCTTTAACCTTTCCCAGAAATCGCGGCTTTACAGAAACAGCCGCCAGCGTGAAGGAAAAGGATCTTCACGCTGGTGGTTGTACAGAGGGAGCCGAGGCCTCGCGCGAGCTTACCCGGCTTCCTCTGAAGCCCTCCGGTGTGTGGGCCGGCCCTGGGTAGTATTTTTTTGGACTTCGGGTGGGAAGAAAAGCCGGCTTTTTGCTCTGGCCGCTCCCGATCTTGCGGACAGAGCAAAAAACTGGCTTTTCAAGGGCCGGTTTTACATCTGCGCCAGCAGCCGGCCTGGCCATGGAAAAACCGGCCAGGCCAGCTGAAAACCAGCCAGTTGGCAACCCTATCCTGACAGGATGTTAAGGAAGGATGAGGGATAAATGCAGGGGTGATAGAAGGTGACTGAGAGGCACATCTGACAGTTACACACATTGAGGTGGCATTGCTGAAGGCAGAAAGGATATCATTGCAGAGAGGGGAAGCAGTTGCAGAGTGACAGCAAGATGAACTTGTCAGTGAGCCAGCTCAGGAGTAGCAATGTGGGATATGTGGCCTTATTTGTGCAAGGCTGAGAGAGGGTGCTGTGTCCCATTACCACTGGGAGAGACCTCATACATATCAGGAAGAGCAGAACTGCTTGCCTTATCCACCTGTCTTAGCAATTGGGAGAACAGCATAGCAGCACATACAGAGGTGACATGTCACTCACACCTTCACAAGGTGAGATGTGCATAGAAACATAGAAATATGACAACAGAAAAAGACCAAATGGCCTATCTAGTCTGTCCTTCCATATCAACAACTACAACAGTCCCCTTTTTTCCTTTAGAGATCCTCTGTGTTTGCCCCATGCTTTTTTTAATTCAGTTACTGTCCTCATCTCTACCATCTCCACTGGAAGACTATTCCACGGATCCACAACTCTTTCCATAAAGAAATATTTCCGCATATCATTCCTGAATCTATCCCCCTTCACCCTCATCCCATGTCCCCTCATAACAGAACTTGCTTTCAATTGAAAGAGGCTCTCCCCCTGAACATTTTTGCCACAGAGGTATTTAAACATCTTAATCATATCACCTCTATCCCGCCTTTCCTCTAAGGTGTACATATTAAGATCCTTAAGTCTATCCTCATATGCTTTATAATGAAGACCACTAACCATTTTAGTAGATACCCTCTGCACCGACTCCATCCTGTTCACATCCTTTTGAAGGTGCGGTCTCCAGAATTGCACACTATACTCCAAATGAGGCTGCACCAAAGATTTATACAGAGGCACTATCACCTCCTATTTTCTGCTAGCCATTCCTCTCCGTATGCACCCAAGCATCCTTCTAGCTTTTGCAGTCGCCTTTTCTACCTGTTTAGCTACTTTAAGATCATCAGACACAACCACGCCTAGGTCCCGCTCTTCTTTAGTGGACAAAAGTACTTCACCCCCTATACTATATTTCTCCCTTGGATTGCTGCAGCCCAAATGCATGACCTTACATTTTTTAACATTAAATCCCAGCTGCCAAATTCGAGACCATTCTTCAAGCTTAGATAGATCCCTCCTCATGTTATCTACACCTTCCTGGGTGTCTACTCTATTGCAGATTTTGGTATCATCCGTAAAGAGGAAACCTTACCCGACAGCCCTTCCGCTATATCACTAACAAAGATGTTAAAAAGAATCGAACCAAGGACAAATCCCCAAGGCACAATACTGGTAACATCCGTCTCCTCAGAGTGAGCTCCATTTACCTGTACTCTTTGTCGCCTCCCACCCAACCAATTTCTAACCCAAGCAGTAACTTTAGGGTCCATCCCTAGGGTGCTCAGTTTGTTTATAAGTTGCCTGTGAGGAACAGTGTCAAAGGCTTTACTGAAATCTAAATACACCACATCTAGTGCTCTCCCTCGGTCCAAATCCCTGGTCACCCAGTCAAAGAAATCAATCAGATTTGTCTGACAATACCTGCCTCTGGTGAATCTATGCTGCCTCGGATCCTGTAATCCGCTGGACTCCAGGAACCTCACTATTTTCTCTTTCAGCAGCGTTTCCAATAATTTACTCACCACCAAAGTTAAACTAACTGGCCTGTAGTTTTCAACCACATCCTTACTTCTGCTTTTGTGTAAAAGCACCACATGATGAGCCTCTCTCCAGTCATTTGGCACCACTCCCGACTCTAATGAGGCATTGAAAAGGTCAGTCAGTGGAACTGCTAGAATGTCCCCAAGTTCTCTCAGTATTCTAGGGTGTATCCCGTCCGGTCCCATCGCTTTGTCTACTTTAAGTTGAGCTAGTTTCTCACGAACACAGTCTGCTGAAAATTGTTCAAGATGTCCCTCGCTTCTGTTCCTGTTTGTGGGTGTTTTCTGAGGTCCTGCTCCTGGTTCTACCTCCCTTTGTGCCACAGTGTTCTTTGGATGAGAGACTGCAACCTATCCTGAATTTCTCACTCACAGCCTGACTATGGTGACATGACTGTGCAAATGACATCCCACACTCCAGTGACATTGTAATGTCCCCAAATTCCCCTTTGCAGGGGGAACCTAGATGACTGGCCGAGGAGCATGATGTGTTGGCAGAAACACATCATGTGGGTAATTTAGGTGGTTATGTATGTTGACAGATCCAGAAATGGAGGATGGCTGACAGGCCACGGTGATCTCTGAAATGTGTGTAAAGCCATCGTTGTTCCACATGCCATTCATGCAATGTTTGTTACCAGTTATCATATGTTCACAACAGTTCAATCAGCTACTGGCATGAACTATTCCTGCATCTGGGCTGTTACAGGTGGAGACCTGTACCTCTCCTTTTGGCAGGGAATGCAATACTGAACACATATAGCTATGTGCCTGCATGCAGTGGTGTCATCCCAACACCAGTTAATGCCTATGGCTGGCATGAGGAGACAGTTATTATGCACAGACATCAGTAATAAATATATGCTGTGTCAGGTACCGTGCGGTCTTGCGTGCACTAATATATTTGGAATGGGTTCAAATTGCATTTGTGAGTTGACATCTGCCTTACCAAGATACATAAACTTTCCTGGGCACACACTCTGAACTGGCTGTTCACTGGTCTGGTGTGTGAAAGCTCTCCCAAGGAATACTTTCATCAGTTGTGTGCTCGTTACAACCGCTTTACATGACCACAACATGATTTTCAGCTGAGTAACGTGTTTTGTTGTGACTTAACACGTTTTGTGATATGTTAATGCTTTTTGCTCACAATACGCGTTATCAATGTGCATAAAGTTGGATGTTAGCCGGGCAGCTGCACACTGCATGAGGACAGCATGGCAGCCTGATCCAGGAAGACACGCTTCAGCAACAGGGACCTTTTGGCCAGCCTCATCTGCCACAAGCAGAAAGAAGCTCTTCCCCACATCCGGTGTGTGCCATGACATGAGGCGGCTGCAGCACTTCAATGAAAGCACTGACTACCCAAGGACAATAAGTACATGTGCACAGGAACCCTTTACACATATGTCTACATTAGGTCCATCACACAGCTTATGTACTACCTTTCTTAAACATGTCTGTGTTTATAGACTAGCTCACAAGGACTGGGGAAGCTCCATGCAGGGCCAGCCCAGGGGGTTTCTTCAACCAAAGCCAGGGTCCATAGGTATGCTGCCACTCCATGCTGTGTAGGCTCCCAAACCCCAGTGTGCATTTCTGCACCCCCACACTGGCACTCATTCCATCAACAGGGTCAGGGGAAGGGGCACAGCTCAGCTCTGCTGCACACCATGTACTTCAACACACATGGCCTGCCACATGTGACCCACTGAACCTCTGGATCTTGAGGGTCTTGAGGGAAAGTTCTATATAGAGAACTGTGGGAAGCAAGTTCCACAGGGCGGTACCCAGGAAGAAGATGGCAGCAGGGGGCCTTGACTCACGGCATGCACATGAGGTTGGCAGAGGGTGCAAACGACTGGTGTAACTGGAGCAGAGACTACTGGAGGGGTCGTGAAACAGATGACAATCACACAGATATTTTGCGGTATGCATGTTATTCGACCTCTAAACCAGAGTAAGGATCTTGAAATGGATACGATATCTGATGGGTAGGCAGTGGAGATCATTGAGCAGTCGGGAAACATGGTCAGAGCAGGTGGTGAGAGACATGATCCAAGCAGCAGTATGTCCATTCCATTGTATACTGCAAAGGTGTGATTGGGGGAGACAAGAGATACCAACATGTGAGATAGCTGAAGGGTGGACAGTGAGGTGGTGTTTGGGAAAGGACAGATTGCACGCAGTTCCAACATATTAGTACATATGCTGTCATTCTCATAACTGTCAGCAGAGACTTCATACCAACTGTCACATATGTATGCTTTGGCCAACTATCCTGACATGTGTGCACATACAGTGGGAAGGACTGTGAACATTGGCGGTCCCAGGGATACATCTCTTCTGGGATCATGACCCTAAGAGAATAATAGAGAATGAGGAGGTTATGATCACTTGGGACATTCCCATACCAACAGATAAGAAACTGGATGCCAGGAAACCTGACATAGTGGTAAAGGAGAAGAACACCAGAACGGCATTGATAATAGAAGTGTCGGTACCGAGTGATTATTCTGTGAATTGCATGGAGAGGGAGAAGATCTTAAAGTATCAGGAAATACAATCAGAGACTAAGAAAATGTGGCAGAAAGATACAGAAATATTTCCCATTGTACTGGGAGCCACAGGTCTGATAAAGAAGAATTTCCAAGCGCATCTTGACATGTTACATCTTATAAACTCCAGCAGGAAGTTCTTTTTGGCACGAAGCAAGTATTACGCCGAGCATTAGCTGTAAATTTGAGAGATTAAGATCATATTCTACATACCCTGACTTAGAAGTGAGGTTCACGACTGCCATAGTATGCGCAAAACTAACCCATTTGGCAAAACTACTCCAAGTGATGGAGATAAGTATGGTTTCCAGGGATCAGCAGATGTGGGTAAGATGGCATATGCAAGCCAGTATTCCAGTCACTGCATACTGTGCAAACTATTTGTGTGTTTTCCCTTGAGCTGCTGCAAGCTAACTGCACATCTCATGCAGCCACACAATGTGCTTGGCACATGATCAGATGTACACCATGGATCACTCACCATGGCAGATGGGAACTCAGGAACCATGTGATGTATAACAATGGCGACAGACCCTCCAAAACTGGCCAACTCCATCAGGGAGGCTAGTATTCGTGCACATTCTCATAGCAGCACCAGGATGTTGATGACGGGCAGCTATTAGTGTGAGATGTGAAGCACATTTATCTCACAGGGTTGACACATTGGACACATTCTCGATATCTCATTGCAGCAACTACTATTACTGATGAACATTTGTATAGCGCATCCAGATGTACGCAGCACAGTATAGACACTTGTAAGAGACAGTCCCTGCTCAACAGAGCTTACTATCTAGTCAGGACAGACAACACAGTAGCTGTAAACACAGCATACATCTAGGAGGAATGGGAAGAAAACACAGATTGGGCAAGTCATGTTTTAGGAGCAGCAGAATGGAGGTGATTCTGAAGCATGGATCTGATAGGGGCCAGAGAAGAGGCATGACATACAGACTTGGGTAGTGTGTTACAAGCATAAGGAGCAGTACGGTGAGGAGAAAAGTGAGTAGTTTGCAAGAGCAGAGAGGGCACAGATAGTCCCGATTTGCAAGGGGAACAGAATTCCCAAGGAAGGGTATAAGGAGAAACAATTGCATTGGGTCATTCATGTCACACTTTCACATATGTGCATGTCATGTCATATGCCTCAGTTGAGAACTGAGTTCACAACAGACTCATGGGAATCTTCATGTGGGAAAAGACAGGGTAACACATTCCAGATGATCTGATGTCCCAATCATGTATATCACAGTCAAACTAAGGCCCTCCAAATGGCTTTACCAGTGACATACATACACATATGCATATATCATTGTGGGATTCCACCATGCTCTGCAGTTGTCACACAATGCCCCTTAGACATGTATGTTGAACAACACTACAGAGGAGTGTTCCATGCTAATCACAGTTAGGGAACAAAGCCTGAACCAAACAGTTAGGATGGGCACTATGTGTTGTACCAGGAAAGACCAGCTTTCACATCCAGACATGCCACATAGACATGCACTGACTAGATGACAGACATGTCACACAGTATTGTTATGCTTGGGGCCGCCATCATCCGAGCACATAGACAGATTCTCTTTTGACTGAGCTACATTTGTCACATCTATGTGCCAATATGTGCCATTTCTGATGGGTCATACACCAAGAGTTGTCTTGTAGTACATGTCAGTTGCATGTTTACCATGTGACATGATCTCTTAAGTGGCTTGGTGTAACAGTGCAGACCTCAGTGCTTATGCAGATGTGTTGACAAGAGCATCATGGCTACTACTGCCATGTGTCACAGTCCTAGGAAGATGAGGAATCAGCTCACCTTGCACAGCACCTGAATATTCCAAGATCAATACATGCAGGAACACTGCATCTATTCTCATGCAGCCACACTCACATGCATAATGTTACATAGAAGTACATCATAGACCATAGCTTGTTATGTCATCCATCACCTCAGAACATACATGATCTTCATCCATGTCCATCCATTTGGGTAGGACTGGTCTGGTGTGTAAAAGCTCTGCTGTGGACCATTCTCAGCAATGTGGCCCAGTCCCAGGGTACATGAGAGACATCTTCTAGAATGCGGAACCCAGAAACAATTGTTAAAGTACACTACATCTCACACTTAGGCAGCACACATAGAAGATTTCTGATGTGGCTTGGTGTAATGCTGTAAATAGTTACAGCATTACTAGCCAATGTTAATTGTATATAGTTATGAAAAAACACTGTTCCATGTTATTGTTCATGAAAAGTTAATTGTACATAGTTATGAAAAACGCTGTTCCATGTAAAACCATGTTCATTATATGTTAAGTGTAAACCGCCTTTGATCTCTGGAAAAAGCGGTATAAAAGAAAAGCATAAATAAATAAAATAAATAAATAAAGATAAACACAAAGGAGCAAATGTGAATTGTATCACATATGCACGGTGGACACCATGGAACTAAGGGCTGCATAGTTAGGCACTATCAGTTTGGGAGCAGGATTGCAAGCATATAATATGCAGCACACATCTATCTCAATCTGTCACCATTGCACTGTGATACAGCACTTACACATGGCCTTCATGATGTTGTGTGGTAACATGTACATTGGCTGTAGTTCCGCATGGTGCTGATGGCATTTATATGTCCTTCCCAAGTGGAGGATCTGCATAAGAAGGCCCAGGAGCTGCGGAGCAAGCAGTCAGATTTCATCTGCCAGGTGCGGGAGGAGCTTCTCCTTGCATAAGATAGTGTCACTGTAATGCACATGTGGCCTGTCACAGAGCAGACTCACTAGTGACCCCTATGGAGACAGATGATATTGCAGTTCAAGAAGATAACGTTTGGGGAGAGCACATGATAGAAAGTTGCCATGAGCAACGTAAGCAAGTGAGGTCACGAGCTAGGGAGACACACCCAGCCAGTAGAGAAACCAGGAGATTCTCACCTGACTCTAATCAGCTGGGGGGTGGTGCAGCTAGGAAACACCTAGATAAGCTCAGCTCACAAGCAGTTAGGCAGAACCAGACCCAGGATAGGACTCATTTGAAGAACCAGGGTAGGACCCAGAGAAGGAACTGGATGAATGGAGAGGACGAGAGAAGCTGTGAAGAGAGCAAGTCTAATTACCACTTTGGAAGCCTGAACGGAGGTCTGAGTGAGTCCAGTGAATGCTTGAATGAAAGGTACAGACAGCTTGACACAGAAAGTGAGAGTGAATATAACAGCCCAGATTGGAACAGAGCCAGAAGGAAAAAGGTACAAGCCAGGAAGTTTTATTCTTGTCCACAACTGATCTGCGAGCGTGTAGGGTTCCCCTTGGTGGAGGAAGTACCCTCACTGCCACCGACGAAACGGGGGGCGGGGGGATTCGGCTCCACAGGAGAAAGGGAGGTTAAAAACCTAACAGCCTTAGGTGAAGAAAGAAGTGAGGAGGATCTGGGCCCACAGATTGAGGATTGGGAAAAACAACCTACCCCGAGGATAGGGACCGAGCTGTTGCCCCAACAGCAAAAAGAATTGATGCAGATGTTGGGAAAATTCAAGGATGTGCTAACAACCCGGCCAGGCGAGACCCACCTCGTAGCCCATGAAATCATCACAGTGCCCGGACGAGTAATTCGGCAGCGGCCTTATAGAATGCCAGAAACACACAAACAAGAGGTAATCAAACAAGTAAAAGAAATGCTGGCCACCGGCATAATTGAAGAATCGCGTAGTCCGATTGTACTTGTGCCAAAACCCAATGGAACCTTACGGTTCTGCATTGACTTTCGACAACTCAATGAAATTTCACAATTTGATGCATATCCCATGCCACGTATAGACGATCTTCTGGAACGCCTAGGGCAAGCCAAATATCTGACCACCCTCGACCTCAGTAAGGGATATTGGCAGTTTCCCTTAACAAGGGAATCTAAGCCCAAGACAGCATTTAGTACACCAATTGGGTTATTCCAATTCAAAAGGATGCCATTTGGCTTACATGGGGCGGCCGCCACATGCCAGCGGTTGGTGGACCACGTTTTACGGCCTCACCACGAATACGCCCTAGCCTATATGGATGACGTAGTCATATATAGCACAACCTGGGCGCAACATCTGGCTAGGGTGGAAGCGGTGCTGAGAGCACTACGGAGGGCTGGCCTCACCCTCAACCCAGAAAAATGTTTATTTGCCACAGAAGAGGCCAAATATTTAGGCCATATGATAGGAAGAGGGTTGGTAAAGCCTTTAGCAAGCAAAATAGAAAGCGTCAGAGATTTCCCTAGGCCTACCACAAAAAAACAGGTCCGAAGCTTTCTGGGGTTACTTGGCTACTATCGCCGATTCATACCCCGCTTCGCGGAGGAAAGTATGGTTTTCACTGCAATGTTGAAGAAAAATGCGCCTAACCGAGTACAGTGGACTCCAGAGGCGGAAACAGCGTTTGAGGCCTTAAAGGGGAAACTTTGTAGCACCCCGGTGTTGCGGGGTATAGACTTTAACCTGCCATTCATAGTCCAAACGGATGCGTCGGACACGGGAATAGGGGCAGTGATGTCCCAAGTTTTTGAAGGGGTTGAGCATCCGGTAGCTTACCTTAGCAGGCAGCTCTCCAAGGCAGAAAAAAATTATGCCACGATTGAGCGTGAATGCCTGGCGATAAAATGGGCTATTGAAGCACTCCGTTTTTATCTCACGGGACGGAGGTTTTTGCTAGTAACAGATCATGCCCCATTAAAATGGCTCCACCAAATGAGAAATAATAACGCGAGATTAACAAGGTGGCACCTAGCGCTACAAGCTTTTAATTTTACTGTTCAGCATAGAGCAGGGAAAACGCACGGCAATGCGGATGCACTATCGCGTATTACGTGCTGTCCGTCTGAGACTGAGGCAGCCTGTAATATTTTAAGGGGGGGAATCTGTCACAGAGCAGACTCACTAGTGACCCCTATGGAGACAGATGATATTGCAGTTCAAGAAGATAATAACGTTTGGGGAGAGCACATGATAGAAAGTTGCCATGAGCAACGTAAGCAAGTGAGGTCACGAGCTAGGGAGATACACCCAGCCAGTAGAGAAACCAGGAGATTCTCACCTGACTCTAATCAGCTGGGGGGTGGTGCAGCTAGGAAACACCTAGATAAGCTCAGCTCACAAGCAGTTAGGCAGAACCAGACCCAGGATAGGACTCATTTGAAGAACCAGGGTAGGATCCAGAGAAGGAACTGGATGAATGGAGAGGACGAGAGAAGCTGTGAAGAGAGCAAGTCTAATTACCACTTTGGAAGCCTGAACAGAGGTCTGAGTGAGTACAGTGAATGCTTGAATGAAAGGTACAGACAGCTTGACACAGAAAGTGAGAGTGAATATAACAGCCCAGATTGGAACAGAGCCAGAAGGAAAAAGGTACAAGCCAGGAAGTTTTATTCTTGTCCAAAAAGGGGAAGCACAGGGCTTGGCTATAAAGGACAGTTTATTGAAGTCCAGAAGCCATCCAAAGCCAGCTTAAGGGAAGCAGAGAAGTTTCTTTACCCTTATCATACACAAGAGAAAGAGAAAGGCTTTTTACCTTCAGAAGTAAACCACTCTGACAGATACGTGGGGCACAGAGTTTCAGAAGGGCTGCCGTTAGAAGCTCCAGCTGTTTCCAGGGTCCTAAACAGAGCAGAGCCTAGAGCTGAAGTAATTCCTTCTAAAAGCTGGGCAAGGGAATGTTTTAACTTGCCTAACAGGTATCAGCAGAGGGGAGGCTCTTACCAGGAAAACCTCAGTAAATGTGGTAACAGCAAACAGTTTTACCCTAGTGAAAGAGAAGTACGTCACAGCCAGGACGGACTGTTTGCCAAGCTTCCACAGGAGGAAGATAAAGAGGTGTCAATTCCTGTTGAGGAACCTATGCAATATGAGACATCTATAATAGAAGATACCATTGAACAAATGGACTGTAGCCTTTCTTTGGCAGACAAACTAGTCTCACTGAGATAGGAAGGAATAAAAAGCCTGACAAGGTGAAGGGAAGGCCTTATTCCTGGCTGCTACAGGTCTGTGTTTTGAATATATTTTGTTTTGTTAAGAAGCTGAAAGAAAGCCATTTTTGTGTTACAGTTTTCTTTCTGTTATACCCAAGAAGGGTTATGTTTCTTTATTTTTGTACATATTGAAATATCCTATTGGGAAAGGGAAATAAAGCCCTATTTAACCTTACATCGGTTTTCCACGACTAATTTGTAACTGGCAGCAACTACAACTACCAGAAGGCCAGTTACACTGTGGCCCAGTGCAGTACCTTGTTTTACCGGCAGGTGCACAGAGAGGGCTCACGACAGGCCCCAGGTCATGATGACAGCTGTAAAATGTGCAAGAGATTTCCCCATGTCCACAAAATGTATGCATATTGTCATGCATATCACATCCTTAGGTGACTATCCTTGCTCATGTGCTCCAGGACATGCATGCATGCAGGGTGTGATGGACCCAGAAACTGTTTGGCCCTTATAGCTGTGCAGCTCAACATCCTAACATTGATATAGTAACAGTAGTAAATGATGGTAGATAAAGACCAGTATGGTCTATCTAGTCTGCCCAGTAAGATAGCCGGAGTAAGATGGCAGGAGTAGGTGCCACTCTGTGCAGGCCACCCCTCCACATGTCTTTGTTTAGGGGTGAACCCACCCCTCCATGCAGGACACCCCTATTTGTTGAGAAGTTAGATGGTTCAGTTTACTTTGATTTTATTCTGTTGCTAAAAATGGATCCATTGTGTCTGTCCCATGCCATTTTGAATTCTGTCACTGTATTTGCCCCCACCACCTCCATCGGGAGGGCATTCCAAGCATCCACCACGCTCTCAGTGAAAAAGTATTTCCTGATATTGCCTTTTAATTTTCCACCTTGCAGCTTCATGTTATGCCCTCTCATTTTACAGCTTCCCCGTCTTTGGAAGAGGTTTGTTTGTTCATTATTTCTCCTTAAGTATTTAAAGGTCTGAATCATATCTCCCCTATCCCTCCTCTCCTCCAAAGTGTACATATTTAGATCTTCAAGTCTCTTCTCATAAGGTTTCTGACGCAGGCTCCAAATCATTTTGGTCGCCTTCCTCTGACAGGTTCCATTCTTTTTACATCCTTTGCAAGATACGGTCTCCAAAACTGAACACAGTATTCCAAGTGAGGCCTCACCAGTGACTTATACAGTGGTATTAGAACCTTTTTATTTCTGCTGGTAATTCCTCTTTGTATGCAGCCCAACATCCTTCTGCCTTTTGCCACCACCTTGTCACACTGTTTTGCCACCTTGAGATCTACAGAAATAATCCCACCAAGGTCTTTCTCCTGATCCGTACACACCAACCTCTCGCCCCCTATCGTGTACATTTCTCTTGGGTTTCTGCTACCAAAGTGCATGACTCTACACTTCTTTGCATTAAATCTTAATTGCCAAGCATTTGACCATTCTTCCAGCTTTTATAGATCTTTTCTCATGTTAAGGACTCCCTCGGGGGAGTCCACTCTGATGCAAATTTTCGTGTCATCTGCAAAAAGACAGACCTTTCCATTCAGTCTTTCAGCAATATCACTAACAAATACATTGAACAGTGCTGGGCCCAGGACCGAACCCATTGGGCACACCGCTAATCACCTTCCCTTCCTCCGAGTGAGCTCCATTTACCATCACCTTCTGTCGTCTATCAGTCAGCCAATTTCTGATCCAGCTTACCACCTTGGGACCCATCCCCAAACTACTGAGTTTATTGATAAGCCTCCTATGAGGAACAGTATCAAAGGCTTTGCTGAAATCCAGGTAGATGACATCCATTGCATGCCCCTGATCTAGTTCTCTGGTCACCCAGTCAAAGAATTCAATCAGATTTGTTTGGCAAGATCGTCTCTCGGTAAAACCATGTTGCCTCGGATCTTGCAACCTGTTGGTTTTGAGAAAGTTCACTATTCGCTCCTTCAGAAGTGCCTCCATTACTTTTCCCGCCACCGAGGTAAGGCTCACGGGCCTGTAGTTTGACACTTCTTCCCTGTCTCCACTTTTGTGTAGAGGTACGACATCAGCCATTCTCCAGTCCTGAGGAACTACTCCTGTTTCCAAGGAACTGTTGAAAACATCCTTTAACGGCCCTTCAAGAACCTCTCTGAGCTCTTTCAGTATTCTGGGATGTATCCCATCCGGTCCCATGGCCTTGTCCACTTTCAGTTTCGCAAGTTGTTCTAACACATCATCCTCTCTGAATGGTGTGGTATCTACTTCATTCCCATCTTTATTTTTGGGAGTCATAGTTGGTCCTTCTCCAGGATTTTCTTTAGTAAAAACAGAGCAGAAGTATTTGTTTAGCAATTCTGCTTTTTCAATGTCCCTTTCCACGAGTCCATTCCTAGCACTTCTGAGTCCTGCGATTCCACCTCTGATCTTCTTCCTTTCCCGAATATACCTGAAGAAAGTTTTGTCGCCACACTTCACATCTTTAGCCATCTTTTCCTCTGCCTTTGATTTTGCTATCCTTATTTCTCTTTTTGTCTCTTTGAGTTTGATCCTGTATTCATTTCTGTGTTCCTCTGTTTGCAAGCTTTTGAATTTTGCAAAAGCTGTGTTTTTTTGCCTTTATTTGAGCAGCCACTTCTTTGGAAAACCAAATAGGTTTCCTTCTCCTTTTGCTTTTATTTACTTTTCTTACATATTTATCTGTTGCCCCTTTTATTGCCACCTTTAGTTTAGCCCATTGCAATTCCACTTCCCTTATCTCCGTCCACCCTGTCAACTCCTCCTTTAGATACATGGACATTTTATTGAAGTCAGTGTTATTGAAGTTTAGGACTTTGAGCTTGCTATAGTTGGACTGTACCTTGGTTTTTATCGCAAACCACACTGTGTGATGATTGCTGCTGCTCACAGGTGCACCCACCCAGACATTCGACACGCCATCACCGTTGATGAGGACTAAATCCAGCGTTGAGCTTTCCTTTGTTGGTTCCATCACCATTAGTCTAAGTAACGCATCTTGCAGAGCATCCACAATTTTTTTGCTTCTTTCCAGATTTGCAGAAGGAGTAATCCAATCCACATCGGGTAGATTAAAGTCACCCAATATGATCGCTTCCCCCTATGTGGCTTTTTTGACAGTCTATAATTAATTCGTTATCTATCTCTTCAATTTGAGTTGGAGGTCTGTAGACTACAGCAGTATGGATGACAGTGCCATCTCCTCTTTCCAACACAAACCAGAGCGCTTCTTCTTTTCCCCATGCCCCCTGCATTTCAGTAGCTTTAATATTGCTTTTCACATACAAGGCTACTCCTCCTCCTCTTCCATTTTCTCTGTCTCTTCTGAATAGATTATTTATTTATTTATTTATTTATTTATTTATTTAACTATTTCTTTTATACCGCCCCTTCCAGAGATCAAGGGCGGTTTACATATAACAGGTTAACAGTCTTGTACACATTTGTATACATTCTTTACATAGAACAATAGAAACTAACTATTTACATTGAACAATAAAATTTAACTTAGTGGGTATTAAAGCAGAACAAAACATCAAACTTTTTTACAAATGTATATTTACAGTGTGTGGTGTGTAGTGCGGGTATTTGTGTAGGTGCTGGAATTTAGTTCCTTTTATGTCTTCTTTGGGGCGTGTGTGAGGGTGGGCAGGCATGCGGTTATGGTGTTGGGATTAAGGGAGTTTGTGTAATTGTTTCCACGTTTGTAGTGGGGCTGGCTTTGGGGGAGTAGGGGATTTCAAAATGTTCAGTGAACAGGTAAGTCTTTAATTCTTTTCTGAATTGGATGAGGTCTTTTATGGTGCGAAGTTCAATAGGGAGGTTGTTCCAGAGTGTAGGAGCAGTGAATGAGAATGCTCTGGAGCTAGTGGTTTTCTTAGTCTTCCGGATGGCTTTTGGTATGATAAGGGAGTGGGCTGTGTTTTGTCTGTGGGCCCTTGTCGATGTTGGAGAGTGCAGTAATGTGGATAGGTGTGAGGGGGTTATGTCATTTATAAGTTTATAGGTTGTTAGGATAATTTTGTATTTAATTCGACTGTTTATAGGGAGTCAGTGGAGTTCTAGCAGTATTGGGGTTACGTGATCTGTTAAGCGAGCTTTAGCAATTACTTTAGCACAGTTGTTTTTAGATCTTTGTAGGAGGTATGTGTTTTTTTGAGGAAGGCCTATAAGGAGACTATTGCAATAGTCGAAATGAGGGGTGATCAGGGTACTTACTACAGATCTAAAGTCTTGTGTTTCGAGGAGTGGTCTTAGGTGTTGAATAGTTTTGAGTTTGTAGAAAATAGTTTTTACTGTTTGTTTTATGTGTGGTATCATGGTGAGAGTGTGGTCTATTATTACTCCTAAGTATTTTACTTGTTTTTTAACAGGTATGGAGGTTTTGTTGATTGTGATTGTTTCAGGGTAAGTGTTTTCAGTCATAGATGACCTCGTTACAAACATTGCCTCAGTTTTTTTGAGGTTGATGCTGAGGTGGTTAGATTCCATCCAGGAGGAGGTCTCTGCCATGCATTTGGATAGTGAGTCATATGTAGGGTTTTTAATGGTTATGGGGATAGCTAGCATGATGTCATCGGCATAAATAAAATGGTTAATCTTGTGTTTTTTAAATATGTTTGTTATCGGTTGGAGGTATAGGTTAAATAGGAGGGCTGAAAGGGCCGATCCTTGGGGTATTCCCTGTCCTTGTGGGAATGTTTCTGATGCTTGTTGGTCAATTTGGACTCGTATTAATCTATGTGAGATGTAGGATTTGAACCAGTTAAGGACCGTCCCGCCTATTCCTAGGTTCTCTAATCTGTTGATCAGTGTCGGGTGATTGATGTTATCGAAGGCGGCTGAGATTTCTATAAATAGGAGTAAGAAACCATGGTGTTTGTCATCTGTGCCCCTGATGAGAAAGTCCATTAGTGTGATTAGGAGGGTTTCTACTCCGTGGGATGGGCGGAAGCCAAATTGGTGTGAATCAAGTGGTTTGTGCTCATCAATGTGTTCCTGTAACTGAATTTGGATTGTTTTCTCTATTATTTTGGCAATGAATGGAATGCTGGCTATGGGTCTGTATGAGTTCGGGTCTTTTGAGTCAAGCTTATTATTCTTTATTATTGGTCGGAGTGTTGTGAGTTTTAGGGCATCAGGCATGATGCCTTGTGAAAGGGATTGATTAACTATATCTTGTATGTTTACCGCCAGTTCATTTTTTGCACACTTAATCCATGATACAGGGCATGGGTCGAGTGGGGAGGTGGTGGTGTTTATCATTGTTATAATTTTGAGGAGTTGCTTTTGTTCTACCAACTGGAAATTTGTCCATATGTGGGTGGTTGTTGTGTTTGATAATAATGGAGTCGGGGTAATGGTCTTGTTTTTTAGTTTTTCTGCAAAATGTTCTGCTAGTGATTGTATATTCATTGCTTGGCTATATCCCAATCATGAGATTCATTAAACCATGTTTCTGTAATGGCCACAATGTCCAAGTCCATTTCCACCATTAGGGCTTTCAGGTCTGGAACTTTATTGGATAAGCTTCAAGCATTTGTGCTCATTGCTTTCCAGCATTTAACTGGCTTGTGTGTTTTGCATTGATTTTGTTCTGTCTACTTCTTCCCACTTGTTTTTGATGTGTGGTTTAAAAGTGTGTCTATTTCTGATGTTGTTCTGCTTTTGCAGGGAGTGACGTCCAGAACTTGACCTTCCCCATCTGTCACCCCCTTTTTCTAGTTTAAATGTGTATCCACATACTGGCTGAATTTTTCACTTAGGATTCTTCTGCCTGTGACAGAGAGATGTAGTCCATCAGCACAGTATAGTCTCTTGTTGGTCCATCTGTTTCCCCAGTCGCCTATAAATCTGAATCCTTCCTCTTTGCACCAGGTTTGGAGCCATGCGTTAAAGCTGTTTATGCAATTTAGCCTTTCTGCCCTCTTACCAAGAACAGGTAGAACTTCTGAGAATGCTACAGTGTTAACAATGGGCTTTAGTTTCTCCCCCAGAGTTTGAAAGTCCCTTTGAACTGTAGTGGCACTGTTTCTAGCCAGGTCATTTGTACCCAAGTGGATGATAACATCAGTTTTGGAGTGTTCACTTTCAGCGCTAAGTACATCAACAATTTGGTTTGTATTCTTGCTAGATGAAGAGCCTGGGAGGCATTTGACTAACTTCCCTCCTTTGAACTGTGTTTCCAAGTTGGTGCCTCTGATGATGGAATCACCAAGTAGTAGTAGTTTTCTGTTCCTTGAGTCTTTCTTCATAATTGGTGCTTTATCAGGAGATTGGGCATTGACTATCTTATTTAAGGGCCCTTGAGCTTCCCTGGCTTGGGCATCCTCATTAACCAAAGCAGAGAAGGCACTATGCAGTTATATCTCTTGATGTACAGGGTGTTTCTGCATTATCGGACGTAGTCTACCAGAGCCCACTGTGATCCATTTGTTCCTGGGATGTTTGAGTCTCTGTGGGAGCGGCGGGGGACTTTGGTTTGTATCCTAGAAAAGGTGCGTTTCATTGCAGCTACTTCTTCCCTTGATAGAGTCAATTCATTTTGTATGGCTGCCAACGAGGCATATAGGGCAAGCTCTTAGGTTCCAGATGATTCCTCTCAGAATGAAGACACCACAATTATTGCACTGAATGCAAGACATGTGTGGTCGAATTAAGAGGATAGATGTCAATGTATATGACCGCTATATAAGCAATGCAGCCTGGAGGTGGGTGGCGCGAGGGATGGGGGGGGGGGGGTGGGACCTAAGTGTCCTTGGCCAGCAGGCCTTACCTGAACCGAGGGCACCTTTAGATTTCTGATTGGAGGGCTACCCAAGGAATGCAAGCAGACAGATTATTCCCAGAAGTGAATGTAAAACCAGCAGTTAACTTATCTACACAACCACCAGGACAGGTAAACCCAACAGCAGTTAAATATTATATATCAGCTACACAACCAACAGGATAGGTAAGAAAATAGGTAAGAGATACCAAGCTGTAAGCTTATTAAAAGATACAAAGCTATAAGCTTATCTATTTGTATGAGAAGCTGTGGAGCCCAGATTCAACCAGGTGTCTGCAGGATACAAAGCTATATATGGTGTCCTATATTCTCAATATGTACATGTCAGCTATGTTTCCTGTCTCCACATGCTTTGCAAACATAATGGTCAATGTGCATGTATGATGTGGCAACCCAACCCAAAATATAAGATAGATATTGTTCACACACCAGACATGTTTTGGACAGAGACAACTCCTCACAGCATTACAATTGGACCTACATCTGCAGCCCATGTCATGTGAGTACTCATAGTACTTCTGAGCCTAAGCACTGTAAGAGGGAATTCAGATGTTCATGTTTCATAATCACATCGATCATCTGCCACTTCCTGGTCACCAAACATATTGTTTATTCATCATAGCATGCATGCTGATATGCCCTTGACATGCTGCTGCTCCAATGTCCAGCTCAATGTCATCTACTAGAAGGGACACAGTGCTTCACACATATATGCCTATCTATGTGAAGTGCCCTGAGACATCACCTGCTGGGAGTTTCTGTAGGTTTCTCTTATTCACCACATGACATCCTTTCGGTAGAGGCATTGTGTGCGATGACACTACATTGGAGAGGGAGCCTGAGTTACTTCAGAGTGGCCCCATCATGTACACACATCCTGCCATGTTCACATATTTCCCAAAGATGACACAGTATATACATCTTGCAGTTTCAGAACACATATATTATGTCATGATGGCTTGGTCTCATCATTGCAACTGTGGGAGACGTCTGAGTTCCTACTTGCTTTTTCATTGGATGTGAATGTATATGTGGATGACATGTAGCCTCCTATGGCCATTTGTTCAAATGGGAGTGTCTGTAGAACCACCTTTTCAAACACATATCATACTGAATGCGGCACGGCAATGATGTCCTGGCCTAAGGGATTACATGTGCATGATCAGACTGGATAGGCATATTATGCACATTGTTGACTGGATAGGCATTCAAGTGATCTACATCATCATGTCGCACACTAACAGTCCACAGATCAGCATCTGTGATGTATGTTTGCTAAGGTGGTGATGAACCTGCATCTGTGACACCAACATACATGAGACATTCTCCATCACAGAGCCTACAGAGTCCATGCACATGGTGTTCTCCAGCTGCATAGATCCACCAATCAGTACACACAGTGTTCTCACATCATGACTGACATTTCATTGAAAGAATGTCACCATACCACAGGGGTCTTCATTAGTGTGCTGTTTAAGGTGTGTGTGTAGATATCTGTTTTGTCCAAGTTCTGTCATACTTTCCTACATTCATTTGCAGCATCGCCCATAGAGGCAGCATCTTCTTGTTGATTGAGGCAATTGGTTTATTGATGCACATGCAATTGGGGTCAGGTGTTAGAGGTGAACACATCTACTGTCCACCCAGGTCCCTGCAGCCATCCTGCAGGCACAAAATTAATGTTTTCTACATCAATGTCCCTTCAATGGTGTTTCCCAATAGTGATAGCCTCCAAAATGTTCCATATAACACAGCTCATGATCATGTGGACAGAACATGGGGAACTTAGGTGATCTTTAGCCAGAACAGATGTAGAAGCACAGTTATAACATCATGTCATTTTGCCTCCATGCTCAGAGCTGCTGACCCTCCATCTACATGGATGATGTCCCCTCACCTCCCATATTCAAAACATCAACAGTTCTATTGTATGTATATATATCAGCCTTGGCTACAATATTGAATTTCAGAACACTTATGCTGTGGGACATGTGCCAAGTCGGCTTCTGTTTGCTGATTGCATTGAGACAAATGGACCAGGGTTTGGACAAGGTATCATAGCAAGAGTCATACCTGTGGTGGTAGTGTGCTGCCTTTCATTTCTGTCAATACAACATCCATGGCTAGTGGCTTACATGAGCTGCTGACATTATTCCTTGGAGAGGTATATATTTCCCAGGCAAGGGAACCAGTCTGAGGTGCAAAGATGTGCAATCTTGCAGCTAGTATGGAATTGCTATGAACATGTTCAAGATGCAAATCCTGGTCATAGGTATACATGTTGCTCACAGTGTGAGGTCTACTTTGAAGTTTCCATACCATACAAGTGAGAAGGATGATGTGTAGATGTTTCCAAGGGATTGAACTGCTCATGTAATTAGTGGTGTTCTATGAGGGAATCAGGGTAACTTGAGAAAGAGTGCAGATATGAATGTTTGCTATTATACCTCTGCCACTGTGTTGTATCCAGTACATGCAACGAGCAAGGCTAGTTGTTGATGCACCCACATAATCCACCCTTTCTGAACAATACATATGTGTACTGACTGCAAGGTCATGTACAATGACAGATTGTGGCAGGCCATCTTCCAGACATGACCTGCCCAACACCTGGATTCTGGATATAATGATGCTAGGTAGTCATAGCAAACCATCAACTATTAACTCCACATTTTTGTTCTTCTGGGTACATGGTGAGGTCATTTGCATGCTGCATGTGTCCACATTATTGTGACTGTGACACACCTATAGCACAAGGGGCCTTCTCATATGACTATGTGGCTCAGCATGTGCCCACATCGTATGCACTGCGTGCATCACATTTGCTAGTCCTTCAGTAATTGCTGTGAGTTGCCAAAGTGATTGTTTTATGTTAAACATGTCATACTGTCTGGTGACAATTGGAGATACAGCACTGATAACGCCTTATGTGTCATGCAGCTCATGCTTACCTGCATGTTCTATTTTCACAGAGGCTGGACCTTTGACAGCTGCTGTAGGGAGCAGAGCAGCTCGAGCCCTCCTGGAGGAAGGGCCAATGGCCTCAGGAGGGGAGGCAGAGGAGGAGGAGGATAACCTCTCTGAGGAGGAAGCAGACATGCCAGCACAGGAGGATGCTGGGCCAGAGGAGGAGTGGGGGACCCTGGAGGAGGCTCAGGACAGGACCATGGAGGAGGAGGCCCATGGCCAGATGACAGTGGCCACACCAGAGAGGCCAACCTACAGGACCCAGGATGCAGCAAGCTGCCCCCTCCTGCCTCCACACTCAATTCAGGGACCTCTGGCTGCCTAGGATACCATGGAGCAGAGTCAACTGCTCCACAGTGCACCGGGGTCTGACAGGCTGCCATTAGTGCCAGCAGCCAACTGCCTCAGCCACATCACTGTCAGAGGCTTCCAGCCAAACTGCATTTATGTGAAGTGTTTGTCTAGGGGACCTTGACAGTGTTGCAGCTCTGGCAATGGCAGCCAATGTTCAGGCACAACATGACCTGACAATGTCTGTGGAGCAGCTGACCACCTATGTGGTAAGGGTGGCTGATCATCTGTAGGGGCTGGAGCATGACAGTTGAGCTTCTCCAGACCATCACTCATCTCCACATGGGAGGCCAGAGCCCCAGGAGTGAGGCATGTGGGGCAATATCCCTTAGGGCTCTTCTGTATCCAGGTGTCCTATGCCATGCGAAGTGCCATCCAAAACTATCGAGACATGTATTCTAGGCCATGGTTGTTTGCATTGAATTGGTGTTCATCAACAACTGCTAGACAATATATGATGCATACGCTGGGACATTTTCAAGATGGAGCTACCATTCATCATTCCTATGCCACTATGATATCGTACAAGAAAAAGGTAATCTCTGCAACATGTCCAAAGTGGGACAAGATACTCCGTATTGATGGTCGTGTCTTTTTGCTCATACAATTGTGGCCAACTTTATTGGCACATTTTCGATAGGTTGTGTACAATGGACCAGATTTTCAACAAGATGCCGAGGCCTGCCATACCCGCAGAAGGATACCCGCTTAAGAAAGGTGCTTGAATCATGAATCATGCGCCTTCAAAACAGGCAAGCTTTGAAAATGCAGCACAAACTGAGCACAGTGGCAGGCACACAGTGTGGCATAGACGGGTAAGTACAGGGGCCGGCACCCGGGCTCAACTCCTAAGATGTTAGCCTGTGATACCCATGTAGGTATCCAAACCAGTGGCCAGAGAAGTGGGACGGCAAGTGTGCATGAACCTGTGTATCGCCCATCCAGTATACCCATGCATGACAGTACTGTCATGCAGGTCCTGTGGGCTGCCTGTGCAAGAGCACCCTGTGGCTGGGCGGATAGACACTAGCAGGATGGCAGTTAGAAGGACAGTTATCTTTTGCCCCAGTGAGTCTTAGGCCCTTGCCCTTTTCATGCTTCGGTACAAGGGGGTGCTATACCCAGAGTGGGCTGGCGGCCAAACCTGTGGTTGTCCATAGCCATATGGAGGGCTATCCAAATTTGCCTGGGCAGGTAAGGAGACCTGAATGGAGGGAGGGGGAGCTGAGCACCATGCTAGGCCATACATACCCTAAAAGGCACAGCTGTGTGTTTGCATAGGGAGACAGGGCTGTAGGGCCAAGCCACAGGCCCTACAGCCCCAGTGGTTGCAGAGCAGGTGATAGCATGGAGATGGGCCATGCATGGTACAGGTGCCATCCCTGGCTGCCTACAGCAGTAGGCATATCTAGACATGACAGGCAGTGAGACAGCTGTACCCCCTGGTGGCAGATAGCAGCAACACCACAGGGAGCACACAGCAATGGCATTACCTGGTGCATGAACAGCTGTGGTCAGGCTGCTCACCCCAGGGGACTCCTCTGGCCTGTGCATATGCCCTGGAAATGTGCCCCACCCTATCCTGCGACCCTGGCCCAGGGGTTGGAAGGCCCAGTGGCAGTATCCACATATGTGCTGTCCATCTGTCCCTCCAAGCGGATCAGTCATCACTGCCCTCCACCTCCTGTGGCAGCATGTCAATAATGTGATGTCACAGGACCTGATGGATCTGTAATGTCTGGCAGGCACACACCGCGACATCCTGTATGGTGTCTAATGAAGCATGCATTGATATGGCCCCTGAAGCAGTGGACGCCCCCTGCCATGACACTTGCCCACAGCTGAGGCCACTCACAGGCCACAGCCATGTACCATGATGCCAAGCAAGACTGCGTGCAACAGATGTAAGGAAGAGAAGGGTGGAGGACTGCAGAGGTGGCTGAAGGGACCATAGGGTGACACAGGTGTGTCAGTGGCCCAGATGACACTATTGGTAGTGGTATGGGGTATGTGTCAAAGGTCCTGGGAAGTGGTGGGTAGGAATCCGGTGCCAGACACCAGAGGTATGCCATCACATGCACCCCACACCTGTTATCCTTAGGTATGACCCTTCCCCCAGGATGGGCAGGCCATGGGACTGAGGCAGGATATAGGTATGCGCAATAGGTGATGTGGAAGCCCACAACTGAACCCATGTGTGTCCCCTCCCCCTCTTTCCCACAGTAACTATGGTGTGCGATGCACCCTGGAGGCCCTAAAGTGCCACTACCGCAAACTATGCAGGAAGCGACCGAACCAGCTGCAGCGCATCAGGGAGCAGCTGGCAGCTGAGGAAGGTCAGTGGGGTACACAGTGTAGCCCAGCAGATGCAGGGCGTGGCAGCCATGGCTGCTGACACAAAGAGAGAGCACCAACCTCGCAGAGAGTCCAAAACAAACAAAGGAGCGAGCAGGATAAGAGGTCACTAGCACTTTATTAATGAACAACCCCAACACGTTTCGGCAGGTGCCTTCATCAGGGGGCTAAAAGGACTGCAAAACCAAATAAAAACATATAACAAAACATCAATAAATACATAATAAAATAATAAATATAATAAATAAAAAAAGATGAATATAAACATCCATGTATGATCACAAGTAAAATATACTTACACGTTGTACTTCTAGTCATGCATTAAAGAAAGCGCATAAACAATGTGTGACCAATAGTACAATAGAAATAGCTGAAAAAACCAATAAATACGTTAAAATTCAAAACTGCATACAGTTCCACGTTAAGAAGTAGAGGAAAATGGGAGACCCAGACCAAAAACCAACATACTATAAGGTATGTAAATAAAATATAACAATAACGTCTATGTCATAACACTAAGAAAAAATAAAAATATGTAAATATAAAGATAAACATAATAAAAATAAAAAATAAAATTAAAAACAAAATATTTTAATACATCAATATACAAAACAATCAGAAAAGCATGAAATCATTGGCAAATAAAACAATAAAAAGAGTAATTATTAATAATAAAAAAATTGGATATAAAAACATTTCAACAACTATACAATAAAATTGCTAAGTGATACATATTTGTTGTATAGGACATGCCAATGCAAAAAGCTATAACAAAAAAGACAAATAATGACATACTAAAAATAGATTATAAATAAATAAATATAGTAATAAAAAATTCTTTGTAACCACCATTGATAAAAACCACATTTATCCAAGTTGGAGAAGAAGGGAATAGACTTGCAGATGCCACAGCCCGAAAGGCAGCCACCACAGGACAAGTTAGGACCCAAGATATTGTAATGCAAGCAGCCCTATTCCCTGTGCCCCTTAGTTCCTGGGCACCCTGATAAACTACAAGAGAGTTAGACTATTATTGTGAAAAGGAGGGAGGAGTCTTGACAGAACAAGGTTGGATAGAGCTACCACCTCCAGGTCCTACAGTCATCCCTGAAGCATTAGGGCCAGCCTTTGTTCAAGCTTTTCATCAAGCCACACATTATGGAAAAATAGCCATGGAGAAAGCCCTGAGACCCCATTTCTGTATTTCACTGCTAGGATCCCTGACCACCTCGGTGGCACAGCAATGTCTGATATGTGCCAAAAATAATGCCAAGCAAGATCCTGTTCCACCCCCAAGAGTTCAGTCAGTAGGGGTGACCCCAATGAGTGATATACAGATAGACTTTGCTGAAATGCCCCGTGCAAATGGATATCACTACATGTTAGTGTTAGTCTGCACATTTTCAGGGTGGGTAGAAGCCTATCCCACCCGAATTGAGAAAGCCCGAGAAGTCACTAAGGTATTGCTCCATGAGATCATTCCCCGATTTGGAATACCATCAACTATAGGGTCAGATAATGGTCCATCATTTGTATCCCAAGTGACCCAACAGTTAGCTCAAGCTCTGCAAATAAAATGGAAGTTACACACTGCTTACAGACCCCAGAGCTCAGGGAAAGTAGAGCGTATGAATAGAACCCTGAAAACTCAGTTATCCAAGCTTTGCCAAGAAACACACCTGAAGTGGCTTCAAGTTCTCCCTATAGCCCTTCTTAGGATACGTTCAGCTCCCACCAGATCCTTAGGAGTCTCCCCTTTTGAGATTTTGTATGGGCGACCTCCACCCATAGTGCAGGGAATAAAGGGAGACATGAGACAGATAGGATCTGAAATAACTAGACAAGAACTATTAGCTGTAGGTTCTGTTTTGCAGAAACTCCAAACGTGGGTGCAAGACCGACTACCCATTAACCTGACTGAGCCTCTGCATCCCTTCAAGCCAGGAACGTCCATGTGGGTGAAAGAGTGGAGAAAGACCCCGCTGGCGCCGCATTGTCGTCATCCTATCAACCCCCACGGCAGTGAAAGTTGCAGAATTCAAACCCTGGATCCACCACAGTCGAGTGAAGTCGGCAGCTGCTCCTGATCCTGGCCAATGGACATCAGTGAATGATCCTGAGACTCCATTGCGACTCACCTTGAGGAGACAGCCAGCTTTATAGAGAATCTTCAGAATCCACCTACGTCACGCGAGAGTGACCATCGCAGCGGAAACAGAAGAAGACTCAACAAGTTCATCATACCTACTTTCCAGTTAACCTCCAGAGACTGTAATCACAATGTTCTTCCACTATTGCCTTGTGGGAGTGGTGATCCTGGGCATCCTGGAAAAGACTTTTGCCCTACCTCCTTGTGCAGCCTGCATAACCACCACCCGAACAGGACAAAAGATTACTCAGACTTTGCTCTATCATTCCTACTATACTTGCACTGGTACAGTCAGCAGGTATATTTGTAATGGCACTGAACTGAACATTTGCACAAAGGGGAAAAGTAAGACTTGTTATAACCCTCGACAAAACCCATCATACTATACATTTGAGATACGTTGGAATGATGAAGATGGAGCCATCCTGAATGCGACAAAACCCCTCACCAACCCCACAAAACCTATCATCTTGAACTTTGATGCTTGTGATGCAATCAACAGAAATGCTTACCACAGATGTGGGTCATGGGAGCGAGCATACTACCATGATGATAAATACATGTGTCCAGAAGGAGCCTCCGGATGGGGACGATGTACAGGAAAGAGTTCTGCGGCCACCATCTACACCACCGCATCTAGACATGATTACTTTTGCCCAAAATGGGAATGTGTATATTTTGCTACCTGGAAAAATGCACCAATGGGACGAGATGGAGATCATCGCAAAGGCAGCCTAACAAAGATCAGACTACCAGAACCCAAGAAATGCTAGAAAGGTGCCTGTAATCCTCTACAACTCCTCATAGCCAACCCAAGCCACTGGAAGCAAGGATACAAGTTTGGGTTGCGTATTGCAGGAGGAGGTATAGATCCTGGGACTATCTTATATCTGCAATTAAACACCAAAACTCATGTATCCTCACCCTATCGTATACATCACTCCTTCTACGAAGCCATGAAATCAGAGTTTGAAATTCCTCCTGCCTCCCAGAACTTGTTTCTTGAATTAGCAGGAGCAGTCGCATCTAGTCTCCATGTTTCAGACTGTTTGTTTTGTGGAGGAACAACGATGGGAGACCAATGGCCTTGGGAGGCACAAGAACTGAACTATTCTATTCCATACAATCAGACTAATATACACAATACCACAAGTGAATGGGTATTGGCCCACTCTATTGTGGGTAACTTATGTTTTTCTCGCTATGGACCAATGTTTAATATGGAAGTGGGGCAGCTGGTCTGTCTCAATCAGAAGTTCTACAACAGTACCACTAAGAAGACATCTTGGTGGTCAGGAGTCAACACTACTGAACCTTCCAATCCTCTAGTTCAGTTCCCCAAACTTGCCAGTATCTGGACTAACTTAGCAGCATATAATTCTTGGCAAGCACTACCTGGACTGTACTGGATTTGCGGAACCCGAGCAAATGCCAGACTTCCTCACCACTGGGGAGGCGCATGTGTATTGGGAACCATACGACCTTCTTTCTTCCTTCTGCCTACATCTCAGGGAGAACAACTGGGATATCCTGTGTACAGAAGTCGACAGCTGAAGGAGGCCTTGAAAATAGGCCAATGGGACAAATGGGATGCGTCATCTGAAGAATGGCCCCCAGAAAGAATTATCTCATACTATGGACCTGCTACTTGGGAGCAGGATGGGACTTGGGGTATCGTACTCCTGTTTATATGATTAATAGAATAATACGTTTGCAAGCTGTTGTTGAAATAATAACCAATGAAACTAATAAAGCACTAACCCTTTTGGCAAAGCAAAGTACGCAAATTCGCACAGCCATTTATCAAAATCATTTAGCTTTGGATTATTTGTTAGCAGCTGAAGGTGGGGTGTGTGGGAAGCTGAATCTAAGTAATTGTTGTTTACAGATTGATAATAATGGGCATGTAGTTGAAGATTTAGCCACCCAGATGAGAGAGCAGACATTTGTGCCTGTCCAGATTTGGCACAGTTTAAAGATGGATGGGTGGTTTGGTTCATTGTTTTCCTGGATTGGTGGTCTGAAATCCCTTATGTTTATCATACTATTCATATTAGCTATGTGTTTATTGCTCCCTTGTCTCCTACCCCTTTGCTTACGCATGATAACATCATCAACTGATAACACTATAGAGCGGAAGGCAGCTGCGAAGGTATTAGCTATGTGGCAATATTACCCTATACCCCATGACGATGATGCTATTACACCAGTATAATGTGTTAATTGACCAATGAGTGATTTTATTCTCACCCTTCCTCACTTGCGGGTGAGAATAATCAAAGGGGGGAATGTGGTAGGCTATGGCCTAGCATGGCCTGCTACTATGAAAGGCCTGTAAGTTAGGCCTGGATCCTAACTCCCATTATAGCTAGAAAAGAACCAAATATCTGTGGAAAATGAGAAAACTGTTTTAAACTGCTTAATAAGTTTTTATGAATTCACAAGTCTTCTATTATTCTCTTGTGTGTGAAAGAACAGAAATGTTTCAATACATGCATTCCTGAAGCCAGGGTTAACCTTGCAGTAGAGAAGTAACGAAATCAAGAACTGTACTATTGTTCAAGCAATCCTAAGGGAGGGGGCCGGTTGCTAGGCTCCGGAGGGTTTTCTAATTGGACAAATGAAGGGAATGTATAACCAATGAGAAGTTTGCATGTATCGAGTTGGAACCAATAGAAAATTCTCATGTATCAAACTGAAAAAGAGGTATAAATGGTTATGTCTCTGTATAAACCTTTGCTCAGTTCCTTTTGAAGCTTTGACTGACTGGGCCTGTGCACATTAAACTGGTTTGGACCCTGTCAATTGACTCCTGGACTTATTCATTGATTGCACTTTGCTACAGCAAAGCTACAGGGCATCCTATTTAAGACTAATAAAAGAAAATATTTTTTCACTCAACGTGTAATCAAACTCTGGAATTTGTTACTGGAGGATGTAGTAAAAACTGTTAGTGTAGCTGGGTTTAAAAAAGGTTTGGACAACTTCCTGGAGGAAAGGTCCATAAACCATTATTAAAAGGGACCAAGGATAACACTGCATGACCCAATACAAGCATTGAGGAACCTGTGTCTTTTGGGGATACTTCTAGGTACTTATAACCTAGATTGGCCACTGTTGGAAACAGGATACTAGGCTTGATGGACCTTGGTCTGACCCAGTATGGCATATCTTATGATCTTATGTTCTTATTAGGAGGTTTACCCAGCGCCCAGTGCACCCTTTTAATCTCCATACTTGCCCTGTGGGACTGAAACTCCTCTGAAGTCAAAAGTTCCTTGGTTAAGCTGCGCACTGTTTCAACCAGGTTCTCAGTTCCACCTGCAGCTTCTAGTATGCCTCTGAAACACACATTATTTCTATGAGCACGATTTTTTAAGTCATCAATCTTATAAGTAAGTTTCATAGTTTGTGAGCATTATCTGTCCGCTGTACATTGCAGTTCCGTCAAAGTTTCAGTGCAATCCTCCATTTTTGTTTCCACCTCCTCCACCTGGTGGCCCAAGTCCTTAATGTCTCCGCGGAGCTCCGTGATCGTAGAGGTCACCTCCTCCTGCATTGATCTAAACTCTGCAGCATGCTCTGCAAAGCCCCTCCAGAGCTCACGCTGTATGTGTGGAGGTTGCCTTGCTACCTTGCTCTACCTCACTTAGTGAGACACCAGCCTCCGTGGGGAACTGTCATGAGGACTTGCCCTGTCCATCAGTCGCTGAGAGATGTGCGGCTTGTCCTTTGCTTCCAGTATTTTAATTTTTGTAGTCATTTGCTCCCAGTTCCTCTTGGCACCTTCTATTCCAAGTTTTGATGGTTCTCCAAACTATTAGAGCACTTTTAGGGGCTTTTTGTCTCCTCGGGGTGGTGGAGAAAAAGGCTTAAGCTGCCATTTGTTCCGGTGACGTAACTTCCTCCACACACTATATCCTTTTTAAGATACAGTAACCAGAATTGCACAAAATATTCAAGGTGCGGTCGCTTTATGATATCCGTTGTTTTATTTTCCATTCCTTTCCTGATGATTCCTAGCATTCTATTTTCTTTCTTGGCTGCTGCTACACACTGGGCGGAAGGTTTCAACGTGTAATCCACGATGACGCCTAAATCTTTTTCCTGGGTGGTGGTTCCTAATGTGGAAACTTGCATCTTAACCATAGTTTGGGTTGTTCTTTCCTAGGTGCATAACTTTGCACTTGTCCACATTAAATTTAACCTGCCATTTGAACGTCCATTCTTGCAATTTTTCAAGGTCCTCTTGCAATTTTTCACAATCTTCTTGCATTTTAACTACTTTGAATAATTTTGTGTCATCTGCAAATCTGATCACCTCACTCATTATTCAGGTAATTTATGAATATGTTAAAAAGCAGTGGGGGAATTTGCTAAAAAGCAAGGAACAACGTAATTAGCTTAGTTCTACTCCTAAAACGTTGGTGGTGGAAGATGATTTGACTTTAGATGGATTTTCAGTTAATAAAATTTTGAATGCCTTTCTCATTTGGAGTAATTTGCGATAGCCAAATTAGAGCTGCAACATGATATTGTAATTAAATTTGAGCAATGTATTCAGCAGTGCAAGGATCGGGTAGAAAAATGTGTTCAGGACATTTCAGTTGTACAAGCTGAAGTAAAGATGGTGCACAACACAACTGAAGTGCTTGCTAAGACCTCAGTCCATACAATTCAGAAACTGGAATATATTAGAATATGTTAAACTTGTAAATTTTTCCAAGGTTGATAGGATTTTGCCTACTGATATGTTGAGAAATTACCTTTGTGAAGTTTTACTTGTTCCAGATGCTAATTTACCTCCACTTACATAGTAAGATAGTAAATGACGGCAGATAAAGACCAGTATGGTCCATCTAGTCTGCCCAGCAATATGGCAGGAGTAGATGCACTCCTTCCCATGTCTTTTAGGGAGTAGGTGCAACCCTACCCATGTTTTTGCTTAGTGGTGCACCCACCAGGAACAGATGCAGCCCTCCCCATGTCTTCACCCCTCCCCATATCTTTGTTTCTCCCCCCATCGCTCCATGTAGGACACCCCTATTTGTTGAGAAATTATATGGTTCAGTTTATTTTGATTTAATCTTGTTGCTGTAAAGTGATCCACTGTGTCTGTCCCAGGCCTCTTTGAATTCCGTCACTGTGTTTGCCCCCACCACCTCCATTGGGAGGGCATTACAAGCATCCACCACCCTTTCAGTAAAAAAAGTATTTCCTGACATTGCCTTTCAAGTTACCACCTTGCAGCTTCATGTCATCCCCTCTAGTTTTACAGCTTCCCCGTCTACTGAAGAGGTTTGTTTGTTCATTATTTCTCTTTAAGTATTTAAAGGTCTGAATCATATCTCCCCTATCCCTCCTCTCCTCCAAAGTGTACATATTTAGGTCTTCAAGTCTCTCCTCATAAGGCTTCTGACGCAGGCTCCAAATAATTTTGGTTGCCTTCCTCTGAACAGCTTCCATTCTTTTTACATACTTTGCAAGATATGGTCTCCAAAACCGAACACAGTATTCCAAGTGAGGACTCACCAGAGACTTATACAGTGGCACTAGTACCCCTTCCTTTCTGCTGGTAATTCCTCTTTGAATGCAGCCCAACATCCTCCTGGCTTTTGCCACCGCCTTGTCGCACTGTTTTGCCACCTTGACATCTACAGAAATAATCACACCGAGGTCTTTCTCCTGCTCCGTGCACACAACCTCTCGCCCCCTATCGCGTATATTTCCCTTGGATTTCTGCTACCCAAGTGCCGTGACACTGCACTTCTTCGCATTAAATCTTAATTGCCAAGCATCAAACCATTCCTCCATCTTTTGCAGATCCCTCCTCATTTTCTGTCATCATGTTTCTATGTTTCTATGTAGTTGTTGATATGGAAGGACAGACTAGATAGGCCATGTGGTCTTTTTCTGTCATCATGTTTTTATGTTTCCTCGGCGGAGTCCACTCTGTTGCAAATTTTCGTGTCATCTGCAAAAAATACAGACTTTTCCATTCAGTCCTTCAGCAATATCACACACAAATACATTGAACAGTGCCGGGCCTAGGACCGAACCCTGAGGAACCCCGCTAATCACCTTCCTTTCATCCGAGTGAGCTCCATTTATCATCACCTTCTGTCGTCTGTCAGTCAACTAATTTCTGATCCAGTTTACCACCTTGGGACCCATCCCCAAACTACTGAGTTTATTGATACGCCTCCTATGAGGGACAGTATCAAAGGCTTTGCTGAAATCCAGGTAGAAGACATCCATTGCGTGTCCTTGATCCAGTTGGTTACCCAGTCAAAGAACTCAATGAGATTTGTCTGGCAAGATCGTCCCTCGGTAAAACCATGTTGCCTCGGATCCTGTAACCTGCTGGTTTTGAGAAGGTTCACTATTCGCTCCTTCAGAAGTGCCTCCATTACTTTTCCCGCCACCAAGGTAAGGCTCAGGGGCCTGTAGTTTGACACTTCTTCCCTGTCACCACATTTGTGTAGAGGTACGACATCAGCCATTCTCCAGTCCTGAGGAACTACTCCTGTTTCCAAGGAACTGTTGAAAACATCCTTTAACGGCCCTTCAAGAACCTCTCTGAGCTCTTTCAGTATCCTGGGATGTACTCCATCCGGTCCCATGGCCTTGTGCACTTTCAGTTTCACAAGTTGTTCTAACACAACATCCTCTCTGAATGGTGTGGTATCTACCTCATTCCCATTTTTATATTTGGGAGTCACAGGTGGTCCTTCTCCAGGATTTTCTTTAGTAAAAACAGAGCAGAAGCATATGTTTAGTAATTTTGCTTTATCAATGTCATTTTCCACGAGTCCGTTTCCAGCACTTCTGAGTCCTGCAAGTTCACCTCTGATCTTCCTTTCCTGAATATACCTGAAGAAAGTTTTGTCGCCGCACTTAACATCTTTAGCCATCTTTTCCTCTGCCTTTGATTTTGCTATCCTTATTTCTCTTTTTGTCTCCTTGAGTTTGATCCTGTATTCATTTCTGTGTTCTTCTGTTTGCAAGCTTTTGAATTTTGTGAAAGCTGTGTTTTTTGCCATTATTTGAGCAGCCACATCTTTGGAAAACCAAATAGGTTTCCTTCTCCTCTTGTTTTTATTTACTTTTCTTATATATTTATCTGTTGCCCCTTTTATTGCCCCTTTTAGTTTATCCCATTGCAATTCCAATTCCCTTATCCCCTTCCACCCTGTCAGCTCCTTCTTTAGGTACTCGGCCATTTTATTGAAGTCAGTGTTTTTGAAGTTTAGGACTTTGAGCTTGCTATGATTGGATTGCACCTTGGCTTTTATCTCAAACCACACCGTGTGATGATCACTGTTGCTCACAGGGGCACTTACCCAGACATTAGACATGCTATCACTGTTGGTGAGCACCAAATCCAGCGTTGAGCTTTCCCTGGTTGGTTCCATCACCATTTGTGTAAGTAACGCATCTTGGATAGCGTCCACAATTTTTTTGCTTCTTTCCAGATTTGCAGAAGGAGTAATCCAATCCACATCGGGTAGATTATAGGTACTTACACATTTTAACAGACAGGAGGTGCTCTCAGGTGAAGCTTGTTATCCAAATCAGTCATACACTAAAGACCTGAGATTAATTAAGCTTCAGGTGAACAAGGTATATTAAACGTATTAGGTACAGTTTTATTGGCAACCCTTAGTAAGTAAAGAACTTAAAGATCTAAACAAAAACTTAAAACTAAGATACAGACAGCAGTCCAGCAGCGAGATGGGGGCTTTCCAGTCTTTTGCATTGAGTGTCACATGTATGATTTTCTCCCAGTTGGTGAGAGGTCTTACGTGTGCACTAGGTGCAAGGAGCTCTTTGCTCTCAGGGAACGAGTCCGTTCTATAGAGGCTAGAGTAGCAGACTTGGAAAACATAAGACAGACAGAGAGGTACATAGATGAGACCTACAGGGATATAGTTCTGAAGTCCCACCTCCAGTCTGGCAGCATCCCTGTTGCCATGGAGGAGAGAGATCACGTGACAGGAGAGCATCACCCTGGTGTGTCAGGAAGTGATCCTGTAACTTGGACCTGTCCTCCAGGTGATGTAAAACTCTCTCACACCGAGGAAGTTCCTCCAGGGCCATGTGCCCATGAGGGAAGGGTTAGAACAGCTGTTATAGTTGGTGATTCGATCATTAGGCATGTAGATAGCTGGGTGGCTGGTGGACGTGAGGATCGCCTGGTAACATGCCTGCCTGGTGCGAAGGTAGCGGACCTCACGCGCCACCTAGATAAGGTCTTAGATAGTGCTGGGGAGGAGTCTGCTGTCTTGGTACATGTCGGTACCAAAGACATAGGAAAATGTGGTAGGGAGGTTCTGGAGGCTAAATTTAGGCTTTTAGGTAGGAAGTTGAAATCCAGAACTTCCAGGGTAGCGTTCTCTGAAATGCTTCCCATTCCACGTGCAGGACCCAAAAGGCAGGCAGAGCTCCGGAGTCTCAATGCGTGGATGAGACAATGGTGCAGAGATGAGGGTTTTGGATTTGTTAGGAACTGGGGAACATTCTGGGGAAAGGAGGGGCTTTTCCAAAGGGATGGGCTTCACCTTAACCGGGATGGAACCAGGCTGCTGGCATTAACCTTTAAAAAGGAGATAGAGCAGCTTTTAAACTAGATAATAGGGGAAAGCCGACAGTCGCCCAAGAGCGGATGGTTCAGAAGAATGTATCCTTGAAAGATACTACCAAAAGCAGAGAGGTTCCAAAAAAGAGTAAAGTAGCCCAAATGCCCTCGAGTATGGAGCAGACAGAACTTAAAGATTCCAAATTACCCATGTCTACCAATAGCCAAATTAATATGAATAAAATACAGTCTCTAAAATGCTTGTATGCAAATGCTAGAAGTCTAAAAAATAAGATGGGAGAGTTAGAATATATAGCACTAAATGAGAGGTTAGATATGATTGGAATATCAGAGACATGGTGGAAGGAGGACCAGCAGTGGGACACTGTGATACCTGGGTACAAACTATATCATAATGATAGAGCTGATCAAATTGGTGGAGGGGTTGCGCTCTATTTTAGAGAGGGCATTGAGTCAGAAAGGATTAAAGTTTTGCAGGAATCAAAATTTGCTGTAGAATCTCTATGGATTGAAATTCCATGTAAAAAGGGGAAGGCGATGGCAGTGGGGGTGTACTATCCACCACCTGTCCAGAATGAATAAATGGATGATGAAATGCTCAAAGAAATCAAGGAAGCTAACAAAAGTTACAGCGCAGTAATAATAATGGGTGATTTCAATTACCCCGGTATCGACTGGGTCAGTGTCATGGCAGGACATGCTAGGGAGATAAAGTTCCTAGATGACATAAATGACTGCTTCTTTGGAGCAGCTGGTTCATGAACTGACCAGAGGGGAACTGTAAAAGGGACAAAAGAAAACCATTTAAAAAAAAACCATTAAAAAAAAGGCTGTCCAAAAGGATTTATTATTGTCTTCAAGCCATTAAAACTAATTATGCTTTAAAAATTTATTTTTTATTTATTTATTTAGCAAGCATTTGTATACCGCTCCTTCCAGCGATCAGAAGCGGGTAAGATTACATGGAAAAAGCTGTCGAATCAAGACAGAATAATTTTGATTTGTACATAAAGATTCGAAAGGTTAGCACGTCACGCAGAAAATTATCTACTTCTAAGATGCCATCTACTCCTATTATTATTATGTTTTATAAACTGGGTACTCTTGTAAAGAGGTATACAACCAATGAGGCACCATAACCATAATTAGATTTATAAACCGTCATGATTCGTATAAAAATAAGGGAGTTTTTATAAAAATGTCCATAATCAAAAAAAACTTTGCTCATGTGGAACCGTCGGATAACTCGTGAAGGAGCATTTAAAACATACGAATATCTTGTACGGAAAAATCCCACAGCCAAATAATAAACAACAATGTCAGCGTGCATACTGTTCAAAAATGAACTAACTTATACTATAACAAATGTTTCTATGATATGAAACCCGCGTATCCAGGATCTTCACTTAGGATTATTTCAAAACTTTTTTTAAAAACTCCCTGTTGGTCCCTTGCAAAGTAAGTATTTCTATTCCAAGTAGCTGATTTTTCTTACAAGTGTCCCTGCTTATTATTTACCTATTAGAAACAATGGGCCCAATATTCAGCAGTGGCGACTGGTGTGAGTACAGTGCATAGCCGTTGCCACTGAAGAGATTACCCAGATATTCAATGCTAGGACCATATCTGGCCACCAGCATTGAATTAGCTGCCACTGATGAATATCCCCCCGTAAGAGACTGCAGAAAGAGGAAGCCAAAAAGCAATATCTGGAGAAGCTAAGGGAAGATGGTAAAGTAGTCAGGAAAGCAAAGGTGAAAATGGAAGAAAAAATAGCCCATACAATAAAATATGGGGACAAGATTTTTCTTTAGGTACAGTATGTTAGTGACAGGAGGAAGTGCAAGGGTGGTATTGTGAAACTTCAGGATGAAGGGGAAGAATATGTAGAGGATGATAAGGATAAAGTGAAACTGCTAAATAAATATTTCTGTTCTGTATTCACAAATGAAGGGCATGAACAGGATCTCAGAAAACAAACACAAGAAGGAATGGAAGTGAGGTAGAATTAAAAGACTGTGTTGGTAAAGAGCTCTCAAAACTAAAAGTGGACAAGCAATGGTGCTGGAAAGGAATCATCTAAGGGTATGAAAAGAACTTACGGAAGTACTGGCAGTTCCACTGGCTGACCCTTTCAATGCTGCTTTAGAATCAGAATTGATTGTGAAGGACTGGAGATGGCCAAATGTGGTTCTTATCCACAAAAGCAGAAGGAAGGAAGAGGTTGGTAACTACTGACTGGTTAGTCTGACCTCTGTGGTGAGTAAATTTTATTTATTTATTTATTTATTTAAATGTATTTCTATACCGCCTTATCCTGCAATCAAGGCGGTCTGAACAGCAAACAATCAATAAGATACAGTGTATAGTGTGCACATGCAGTGAGTAGTGTATGCGTGTGAGTGTGTCTGGATGTTGATTCTTGTGGTGCTATTTACAGCTATTTACAATGCTATGGGTATCAGTTTCTTGCTTAATTACAATTATAGTGACATGTGGGGGGAATTGAGGTGTCTGTTGTATGGTTTAAGTAATGTCACCGTAGTGTTCTATGAAGAGGGTTGTCTTCAGTAGTTTCCTGAACTCCTTAAGGTCTGTTGTTGAACGCAGTTCATCGGGGAGGGTGTTTCAGATTGTTGGTGCCGCCTTTGATAAGGCTCGTTTTTCGGTGTCCTTGCGTACCCTGTTGATATCTTTAGATGTGTTGACACTGTTGGATGTGCCTCTTCTTCTCGGTCTTGTGCTGTTGTCTGGTTGTATGAGTGGGTGTAGGCTGAAAGATGATGATTGATGTTTGATTTTGAAAATGTTTATGATTGTCTTGTATCTAATGCGGGCACTGATAGGCAGCCAGTGGAGCTCTTTTAGGGTGGGTGTGATGTGTTCTTGTCTTGTGGTGCCAGTAATTATGCGTGCTGCAGTGTTTTGTGCCAGTTGCAATGGTCTTAGTGTCTGTTTCGTTAGACCTAGATAGATTGGGTTGCAGAAGTCTAGGATTGGGGTTATTAGTGCTTGACAAATTGTGCAGAAGTGTTCCTGAGTGAGGAGGGGCTTGAGGCGTCGTACTAGTCTCATCCTGTGGTATGCATTTTTGGTGGTTCTGTTGATGTGGAACTGAAGGTTAAGTTCTTTGTCCATTGTCACTCCGAGGTATTTCACTTCTGATTTTATGGGTATGGTTGTGGTGCCTATCTTGATGTCGCGGGGGGGGAGGGGGGATGAAGTCGGAGTTTCATGTGATGATTAGCGCCTCAGTCTTGCTGTAGTTTATGGTCATGTTGTTGTCTTGAAACCAGGTGTTCATATGTGTGAGACAGTCTGTTATCTTGGTGTGGTCTGGGTTGTCGAGGGTGATTGGTGTGTATATCATTATGTCGTCCGCATAGATTATGTATTTTATCCCGTGCTCTTTTATGATGTTGCATACTCGTATTGGTTGGATGTAGATGTTGAATAAGAGAGCTGATAGCGCAGATCCTTGGGGTACGCCTTGCATGACTTTTATGGGTCGGGATGTGTTGGGCCCAATCTTGACCTGTATCTGTCTGTTCGTTAGGTAAGCGTGGAAACACCTCAGTGTGACTCCGTGTAGTCCGATGTTCTGTAGTCTTGCTAGTAGTGTTCCGTGGTCGACTGTGTCAAACGCTGATGATAGGTCAATGAAGATCATGAGTATTCCATTCTTGCTGTTGTCTATGAGGTGTAGTATGTCGTTAAAGAGGTATAGCAGGAGTGTCTCAACTCCATGGTTGGGGCGGAAACCGTGTTGGTTGTGGTCGAGTTGTGTGTGGTTGTCAATGTGGTCTTGTAGGTGATGTTGAACCACTTTCTCAATAATCTTAGCCAGTAGGGGAATGCTTGAGATGGGTCTGTAGGCTGCTGGGTTGTTTTTGTCGAGTGCTGATTTCTTTGGGATTGGTCTTATTGTGGCGAGTTTTAGCTGGTCTGGCATGATACCTTGTGTTAGAGAACTTTTCACCATGTTGTCTATGGTGTGGATGAAGTTTGACTTTGTCGTTTTGATCCATGTGACTGGGCATGGGTCTGTTGGGGCCGTGCTTGTGTTGAGGGCGGTGATGATGTGTGAGAGCTGCTCTGTGGATGGGTTGCTGAATTTGTCCCAAGTTTTTCTTGGGGTGGTGGTTGGTTTGGTGCTTGTGTTAGTATTCCTTCGTGGAGCTGAGTGGAATTTGTCTTGGATGTGGTCTGCGAATGTTTGTGGGTCTATTTGCACTTCGCTGTCGGATTTGTTCTCCTTGGTGAGTGTTTTCACAATTTCGAAGAGCTCTCTCGGTTTGTTGTTTGATTTGAGTATGAGGTTGGTGTGGTATTCTCTCTTTGTTTGGTTGATGAGATCGTTGTACTCTTTTTGTTTTGCTAAGTATAGAGTCTGTTTGTTGGGAGACTTGGTGTGTCTCCATTGCTGTTCTAACTTCCTGAGTTCTCTTTTTTTGATCCGTATGGTTTTTAAGTACCAGGGTGTGTGATGTGCCCTAGTGCGGTGATCTTTCTTGGGTCTGTGTTCGGTGGCTTTGGAGGCTGCATTGATGATGCTGTTCCATTTTCTGATTTGATCGTCTAAATCCTCTTCTTCCGTATTCAGGTGCAGTATCGTGTCCTTGAGAAATTGGTCCTTGTTGAAGCTTTTAAATCTTCTTTGTGCTGTTGGTTTGTCTAGGTTTTTGTCATGGTTTTGTCCTTGTGGCATGACCTTTGTTTTGATTATGTGATGGTCTGACCATGGGACAGGGGTGACATCTGGTGTAGATATGTTACCATTGTCCGTTAGAAAATTGGGTGCGAATATGAGGTCTGGTGATGATCCGTGTTTGTGTGTTGGTGTGTTGATCATTTGGGTGTATTGTAAGGATCCCATAGCTTGTAGGAAGGCTTCTGCGTCCTTTGTGTTGGAGGATTTTAGGTTGAAGTCTCCTAGTAGTAGCAGGGGTTTGTTGCTGGTGTTGAAGGCACAGACCTCCTCTAGAGTGGATGCTAGTTCGTCTGGTGGTGCATTCGGGGCTCTGTAGGTGAGGCAAAATGCCATCCGTTTGTTTTCCACAGTGATGGTGTTGCATTGGTTGGTGTTTGATGAGCTTCGTGACTTGAAGGCTGTTCCTTGCGAGGATCATTTCCAAATTAATTGAAATGCTGCTAAAACAGAGGATAGTGCAGTTTCTGCTATCCAAGGGATTACAGGATCCGATACAGCATGGGCCCGATTCTGATCTGGACGTGCCAGTCCTATGCACGCCTGGTCGGAACCGGACACACAGAGTGAGCCAGGATTCTGATCCCGTGGGGTACGTCTAGCCCCGCGGGATCAGAATCGCATACAGGCTGATTCTGGTTGGCCTGCATGTACAGACCTTGCCCGGCTAACTCAGTCATGACTCCTGAATAGAGCCACGGCGCCATGGCGTCCGGTTGCCATGGCACTGTGGCTCCATTCAGGAGCACGATCCCCGGCCGCCGGAACAAATGCTTCATTCCCTGCAGCTCGACCCCCGATCTGGCTTCCCAAGGCCAGGGTTGGGCTGCGGGGAATCCCTTCTACCCCCTCCTAGCTCCTCCGATGCCGGGCCCGCTGTCCCCCGCCGACTAGGGGAACATATTCCACTCAGAGGTGGATAAGTTCCCCATTCAGGCTGCTGGCCCTGGATGTACAGGGCCGACATTGGAATTAGCCCTGTATGACTGGGGCCGCCGACCACCCACTGCCTGCCCTAACTCCACCCCCACAATGCCCCTTTCCCGCCCCCGTCTCACCTCCCTGTACAATATGTGGGGAAGTTAGGGTCAGCAGAGGGGTTGAATAGCGGGGATGGACATACCAACGGGACGTCCTTCCCCACTATTCATGCCTCGGAATGACCCTGCATGACTTTACTAGAAGTAGATCTTGTCAGACAAATCTGATTGATTTTTTTTGAATGGGTGACCAGAAAATTGGATTGGGGAGAAAGCTAGATGTGATATACGTAGATTTTAGTAAGGCCTTTGACACTGTTTCTCTTTGGTAACTCTAAAATGACTGACTAGGTAAGAAACAGGCTGAGTGGGAGGTGCCAGAGGATAGTAGTAAATGAAGTTCACTCTGAAGAAGAAGCATTACCAGTGTTGTATTTCAGGAATTGGTCTTAGATCCTGTTCTTTTTAACATTTTTGTAAGTGATACTGCAGAAGGTCTGTCAAGAAAGGTATGCCTTTTTGTGGATGAAACCAAAATCTGTAACAGAGTAGATAGTCTGGAAGGTGTGAATAGTGTGTGGAGGGATTTAGTGAAACTTGAAGGATAGTCGAGGATTGACAGCAATAATTTAATGCTAAAACATGAGCTTCAAAAACCCAAGGGAGCAGTACAGTATATGGGGTGAAGTACTTCAGTGCACAAAAGTAGAGCAGGATTTAGGGGTGATCATATCAGATGATTATGAAAAGGCCAAACAGGTAGAAAAGGCAACGGCAAAAGCCAGAAGCATGTTTGGGTGCCCAGGGAGAGGAAAAGCCAGCAGGAAAAAGGAGGTAATAGTGCTTTTGAGCAAGTCTCTAATGAGACCTTATTTGGAGTACTATGCACAGTTCTGGAGATCACAACTTCAAAAGGATATAAACAGGATGAAGTTGGTCCAGAGGACAGCTACTAAAATGGTCGGCGGTCTTCATCATAAGGGATCTGGAATAGGCTTAAAGACATCAATAGATATACTTTGGAGGAAAGACAGGAGAGCCATGTTGTTGTTAGGTGCCGTCGAGTCGGTGTCAATTCATGGCAACCTTCTGGATAGTAGTCCTAAACTGTCCAACTCATTGTTGACAGACTGTCACACATAGCTGCTGTTATTGTATTGATCCATCTCATTGCTGACCTTCCTCTTTTGTGTTGACCTTCTACCTTGCCAAGCGTGATGTCTTTCTCTAATGATTTCTCTCTTCGCATGATATGTCCAAAATATGAAAGTCAAAGTCTTGTCATCTGAGCTTCTAAAGAAAGTTTAGGTTTGATCTCTTCTAGTACTGACTGGTTTGTTCTTCGGGCAGTCCATGGGATACACAGTATTCGTCGCCAGCACCAGAATTCAAAGGCATCAATTTTCTTCCTATCTAGCTTTTTCACTGTCCAACATTTGCATCCATATGATGTTATTGAAAATACCATGGCTTGAAGAAGTCGAATCTTTGTATGGAGAGAAACATCTCTGTTCTTGAGAATCTTGTCTAGGTCCTTCATAGTCATTTTGCCAAGAGCAACGCATCTGATTTCTTGACTGCTTTGTTGCTTCTTTATTGATAGTTGATTGAAGTATGTTAAAGTTGTCCACTATTTCAATTTCTTCTCCATCAATGATGAACTTATTGATTTTGCCGCTTGTCAGGATCTTTTCTTTACATTAAGGAGCAAGCCCATTTTAAGACTATGTTCCTTGATCTTGAGAAGCAAATGTTTCAGAGCATCTTCATTTTCAGCCAGTAATGTACCATCAGCATAGCAAAGGTTGTTGATGAGTCTCCCACCAATCTTCACACCTCTGTTTTCTTCATAGAGTCCTGCTTTTCTGACAATTTGTTCTACATATAAATTAAACAGATAGGGGGAAAGTATGCAGCTTTGTCATACATCTTTTCTGATTTTAAACCGTTCTGTTTCTCCTTGTTCTGTTCGAACTGTTGCTTCTTGATCAAGGTAAGGGTTGTGCAAGAGAACTATCAGATGTTCTGGTATACCCAGGCTTCTTAATGTGGCCCAGAGTTTCTCATGCTTTACACAGTCAAAAGCCTTGCTGTAGTCAATAAAACAAATATAGGTATTCTTTTGGCATTCTTTAGTCTTTTCAAGGATCCATCTCACATCCGCGATGATGTCTCTTGTTTCTCGCCCTTTCCTGAACCCTGCTTGCACTTCAAGTAGTTCTCGTTCCAGGCATGCTTATAGTTTCTGCTGAATAATCTTCAGTAGAATCTTGCTGGCATGTGGGATCAGAGCGATTGTGCAATAATTTCCACAGTCAGTTGGATCACCTTTCTTTAGTATTGGTATAAACATAGATCTTTTTCAGTCAGTTGGCCATGATGTTGTCCTCCAAATTTTCTGGCAGAGTCTTGTAAGTATGGTAACAGTTGCATTAGATTGCTGTAATATTTCTGTGGGCATGCCATCACTGCCCGGTGCTTTGTTCTTTGATAAGGCTTTCAATGCTGCTTTGACTTCTTTCATCACTAATGGTTCTGGATCATAAGGTACAGGTTGAAAAGGCTGTTGGTCCACTTGATCTTTATCATATAATAACTCTGTATATTCTTTCCATCTTTTCTTGATCTTCTCAGCATCATTCAACATGGATTCTTGAGCATCTTGTAACATTCCAATTTGAGGCTGGAATTTTTTCTTTAACTCTCGTAGCTTTAGGAAAGCCGATCTTGTTCTTCCTCTAATAGTTTCTGCTTCTGTTTCCTTGCATATGTCATTGTACTACTTCTCCTTGTTTTGTCTTGCTGCATGTTGGAAATCTCTGTTGAGTTCTGCGATTGCCTCTCTTTCTCCTCTGGCTTTAACTTCTCTGCATTTCTAGGCAATTTTCAGAGTTTCTTCGGGCATCCATTTTGGCCATTTTTGCTTTTATAGAGATTTCTCACTTTCTTCCAATACAACCTTCTTGATGCCATCCCATAATTCTTCTGGAGCTCTGTCATTTGTATCTAAAGCAGCAAATCGATTTTACAGGCAGTCTTTAAATTCCGGTGGTATATGTTCAAGGTCATATTTTACTACATTCATGAGTGGCTTGCTCTTTTTCAACTTTAGCTTGAGTTTGCATACTAGTGGTTGGTGATCTGTACCACAGTCAGCTCCAGGTTTTGTCTTTGTTAATGTTATAGAGTTTTTCCATCGTTGACTTCCATTGATGTAGTAAATTTGATTTTTGTACAATCCATTGGGTGAAGTCCATGTGTACAGTTGCCGCTTGTGTTGCTGGAAGAAAGTGTTTGAGATGAATAGATCATTGGTCTTGCAGAATTCTATCAGTCTTTCTCCAGCTTCATTTTTATTGACAAGTTCATATTTTCCAATTATTTTGCCTTCTTCTTTGTTGACAACTTTTGCATTCCAATCACCCATGACTACCAGGATATCCTGTTTGCATGTTCTGTCAGTTTCAGCTTGTACTTCTTCAAAGAACTCATCAATTTCATCCTCTTCTGCTGCTGTTGTTGGGGCATATACTTGAATTATAGTAGTGTTGATAGGCATTCCTCATAGATGAATAGAAATTAAGTGTTCACTGATTGCATTGAATTTCATTACAGTTCTTGCAAGTTTCTTCTTAATTATAAATGCAACACCATTTTTTCTTTGTCTTTCATTTCCAGCATAGTAGACCATGTGATCATCAGATTCAAAGTGCCTGACACCAGTCTATTTCAGTTCGCTGGCACCCATCAGATCGAGTTGTACACGTTCCATTTCATTCTTGACCACCTCCAACTTCCCTTGGTTCATGCTTCGTACATTCCATGTCCCAATATGTAAAATATCTTTGCAGCTTCTGACTCATTTCATGCAAAGCTACATCAGCAGTCGGATGTCCCGTGGGTTTTGATCCAACTACATCATAAATGCTGGCTTTACTCTGAAAGGTCTTCAGCTCTTCCCCAGTAGCCAGTTGAGTGCCTTCTGACCAGGGGGTCTTATTTTCCAGTACTATAGTGCAATTTGTTTTGTTGTGACTATCCATTAGGTTTTCGTGGCAAGATGCGGAAGTAGATTGCCAGGCCTTTCTTCCCTGCAGTTCAATTTTAGTGTCGTTGCCATTGTCACAGAAATGTGATCCTCTGCCACCAACACCATCCCATTCTGCTGCTGCCCAGAGGGGTGGTTTGTCTTGGTCCGGCACCTCAGCTGAGACCTGTCCATCTTGGGAGACCCTGCCAGTAGTTAAGCTACCGATAGCTTAACCCTCAGCATCACTGATGCATACAAGCCCTCACAGCATAACAAGCTGCAAACCAAGTGAAGGAGGAGAGCCATAGTAGAGTCATTTAAATATCTGTTATATAAATGCACAGGAGGTGGTCCTCTTCCAGATGAAAGGAGGCTCTTGAATGAGGAATTATAAGATAAATGTGGAAGGGAATAGACTCAGGAATAATCTCAGGAAATATTTCTCTATGGATACATGGAAAAGTGTGCCAGTGGATGTGGTAGAGATAAGAACTGTATCCGACTGGCACCTGATTCAGCATCAGGGATGGAAGCAGGAGCTGTAAGTCCTTCCCGCTTCCCCCACCAAGACCAATCGGGCCACAGCTCATCACAGGACAAGAACTTTAAAATCCAGAGCGCCTTCCAGCACATGGACCTCCTCACCGGCACACGATTCAGCATCGGGGGTGGAAGTGGGAGCTGTAAGCCCCTCCCGCTCCCCAGCCAAGACCAATCGGGCCACAGCTCATCACAGGACATGAACTTTAAAATACAGCACACCATACCAGGCAGAAGACTGCATACCTGCTCAATTATATCAACAAAAATCAAGGTAATCTCTGACTTACCAGTAGCATTGCCACAATGAAAAATCTGTTAGCTACCATTTTATGCCTCTCCTTCCTACTCACAATTACCCTCACTGTATCCACCCCACTTTCACTCCCCATAGACATACTTCCATACATACATATTATTTACACATACCCACTACACATAACCCCTTCTCACTCCTGCAGACACAATTTATTTATTTATTTTATTTAGTAAACATTTGTATACCGCTGCTTCCTACGATCAGCAACGGTTTACTCTACAGAATCATAATGCTTTGTACAGCACATTGAGATCTTTCAGATTTACATTTTTGATTAGTCAATGATTTACATAACACGGGAGAATCAGTTGGGTGCAACATACATTTGATTTGAGCACACAGATCTGGGTATACATTTGATTACAATAGCGTGGGGGGGGGTCCCATATATACAATTTATACAGAATTACTTGCCAAAAAGTACAATCTATACATGAATAGCAGTTAGCTCAAGTTGTAGTGGGTTTGAAACAGGTGGGTTTTAAGCTTTCGTCTAAATTCACTCAGGTTGTTTATGAGTCTCAACTCATGTGGGAGTTGGTTCCAATGGATTGGTGCTGTGTATGTGAACACCCTATTGCTTGTTTCGGCCTTGACAGATCTTATGCTAGTCGGTATACATAGGGTGTTGAGATTCATGGTTCTCCTGCTCCTGTTGCATGGTTGAATAGTGATTAGGTTATTGAGGTAGGATGGTGCGATGTTATGGATGAGTTTAAATGTTGTGATGAGCAGTTTGTAGATGATACGGGCGGCTACTGGGAGCCAGTGCAGTTCCATTAGTACTGGGGTTATGTGGTCAGTGACTTTCTTTTCCATGATGACTCTAGCAGCAACGTTTTGGGCCATTTGTAGGATGCTTAGGGTGTTCTTCGGAAGTCCTTGTAGAATGGCATTGCTGTAGTCCAGGTGGGGAATGATTAGTGCTTGAGCAACAGACCTGAAGTCAGATTTCTCGAGGATATTGCGAAGTGATTGTAAAATTTTCAGTTTGTAGAAGATGGCTCGGTTAACTGTTCGGAGGTGTTTGTCCATTCTAAGGTTGCAGTCCAGTAGGACACCTAGATACTTTATTACAGGTTTCGTATGATATATGTTTTTGTTAAGGGTGACTGTGGTGGGCGGGATGAAATTGGGTTTCTTGGAGATAAACATGACCTCCGTTTTCTTGTGATTTATTGACATGTTATTTTGTTGAAGCCATGATTGGAGCATGTCAAGGCATTCTTCTAGCGGACTGAAGTTTGGCTGCGTTATGTCAAGCTGCGTGTATAGCATCACATCATCTGCATATATGTGATATTTGATGTTACATTTCTGAAAGATCTCGCAGACCAGTTTTATATACAAATTGAACAATAGAGATGATAAGGCGATCCCTTGGGTTTGAGGGATCCCTTGGGTTTGAGGGAAGGCATCAGCTTTATCATTGTTGAACTGCACTTGTTGCATCCTATTGGATATATATGATGTGAACCATTTTGAGGGGGTCCCTGCTATACCCAATGAGGCCAGACGGTTTAGGAGGGTGTTGTGATGGACTGTATCGAATGCCGCTGAGTTGTCAATAAATATGAGTATGAACATGGTGTTTCTGTTTTCGAGGCCCCTGAGGAGATTGTCAAGGAGTGCCAGCAGTAGTGTTTCAACTCCGTGATTCTGACGAAACCCATATTGATGCTTATCCAGGGCTTTTCTCTCATCCATGTGGTCTTGTAGTTGTTGCTGAACCGCTTTTTCTATTGTTTTTTGCTAAGAAGGATATGCTTGAGATTGGGCGATATGATGCAGGGTCACTTTTGTTGAGAGACTTGTTCTTTAAGATGGGTCTTATAAGTGACTTCTTGAGATGAGTCGGCATGATACCTTGTTGCAGAGACTGGTTAACAATGTAGCGATGGGTTTTGCGTTTTCCTTCTTAGTTGCTTTCATCCAAGCGGCTGGGCATGGGTCGAGAGGGGAGGTAGTGGTGTTTAAATTGGTTATGATGCTTATGATTTGTTGCTCACCTAATTGCTGGAAGGTGTTCCATTCAGCTGCGAAGTCTGCTTGGGGGACAGTGTTGGTTTCTCGAGAGGTGAGGACTAATGACATGCTTTGATCAATGATTGTGGGAAGCTGCGGGTGCAGTTTCTTGGCGTAATGGTCAGCAAGCGTCTGGGCCTTTATATCGTCTGCAGAGGCAGTGGTCTGAGAAATTTTGGTGAGTGACTTTACTAGCTCAAAGAGCTCTCTGGGTCTATTAAGGGCTTTATTGAGTAGGTTAGTGTGGTGATTTTATTTGGCAAGGTTGACCTCATTCTTGTATTTCGAGAGTAGTGTTAGGTATAGTTGCTTGCCTTCCTCGGTTTGCTTTTTCCTCCATTTCCTTTCAAGTTTGCGTAGCTCTCTTTTCATTTTAGATAGGGTAGGAGAGTACCATGGTTCGGTTCCTGTTTTTGTTGCAGTGTTTGTGGCCTTCCAGGTTGGTCTTGCGGCTGCTTCGATCCCTGAGTTCCATTGGGCTACCAGCTTGTCTAGGTCCGTGCTGGTGTACTCAAAATGCGTGGATATAGAAGTTACCAATGCTTCACTGTTGAATTTTTGGAATTTCCTCTGTTGGTGTGTTTTTGGGTTGGCTTGAGATTTTTCCTTGAAAGTTGGTAGGTGGATTTCAAATTCAATTAGGAAATGGTCAGACCATGGGACTGGGGTTACTCGCGGTTTGGTTTTTTGAGCTTCGTTTTGTTGGATGTTGTGTGATAAGAACACCATATCTAAGGTGTTACCTTTATTATGTGTGGGTTCTTGAATGATTTGTACGTATCCGAGCTGGTTCATGGCTTCAGTGAAAGCATCTGCCTGTACTGGGGGTATGGATGGAAGGTTCAGGTCACCCAGTACGATGCGCTGTTTTTTGATTGCAGAGGTTGAGATAATTTCCAGTGCGGTGGCCAAAGTGTCGTGGTGGGTCGAGGGGGGTCTATAGATTAAACAAAGGATTGATGTTTTGTTTTCAATCTTGAGTATATCAATGCCTTCGGATTCAGTTAGGGATGGGTTTGTGAACATTAGGGAGGTTTTGGCAGTGATTAATACTCCTCCTCCTCTCCTGTTGGGCCACGGGCAGTTAAATAATGTGTAGTTGGGTTTAGGTAATTGGTTTACTATTGCTGGGTCAGTGTCTGTGAGCCATGTCTCAGTGATACAGAGGATATCAGGTTTGCTATCAGAGATGATGTAGTGTATGATGTGGGTTTTATTTCTAAAGATCTGGCGTTGATAAGACAGATTGTGATAGGGGATTGTGATAATTGGTGTGGTTGCTGTTGCTTGCTTCTAATTTTAGTGGCTGCTGGCTTCCTGTGGTTATTGTGTTTTGGTTTGGAGCTGCGTCTTTTCTGGGGCTTGCCTGGGACCTTTATCACCGTGTTCAGGTCTGGGTTGGGTATGGCTTCATCGTGAGCAAGGAAGGCAGGACCTATCAGTGGTAGTATAGGTAACAGTATTGGGCCATGAATAAGAACTGGGTGCCATACTATTGCCTGGTGTTGTGTCAAGTGTGGTATGTATGCATATGCGGCTAGAGATACGTAGAGGCAGAGAATTACCATATAGGTGATGGGAGCCATGATTGAGAGTTTGAGATTCTAGTCTGATGCACAGATTGTTTACAGATTCATTGGAGGGGTGACTCTGTGTGTATGTGTAATTGCAAGTAGCAAATGTTAGTTACTCATAAGCTAAGGGACTTACATCTATTATCGTCAACTTGCCAATTGTTGGCATGAGACAATTCGATCAGATTATATAATATAACTATTACAGGTAAAACTTTTGATACATGAGATAGGTGCAAAAATAATCAGCTTAGATATTGCGGCTATTACTGGCAAATAATCAGGTTATATATTGCAGTTATTACTGGCATAAATATTTAGCTTTAGATATTGTAGCTATTACTGGCAAAAATAATCAGCTTAGGTATTGTAGCTATTACTGGCAATTTCCGACAGTATGAGACAGATCAAAGCTCCACTCCTGCAATGTACAGTGTTCGGGATAAGTGGCTGTTATTTCTCCGGTAGAGCAACTGATTTGTGTCATTGCGTTTGCATAGAGTTCAAAATTCAGTATTTCGTTTACCTGGCCGGGAGTTGTGGTGTGACCGGATGGAAATGGCGTGCTCAACCTGGGTCAGGGAGCTCTAGCCATGTTGCGTTGTTGCTTCTTGGATTTGAAGATGTAGTGGGCTCGTCGTTCTCCTTTCGATCGGTGTAGATTTGTAATTCCTTTCATCGGTGATTTTAGGGAGCTTTGGGTGATGCGCTGTTGCTGGTATCCGGTGCTGGCGAGCTCAGACCCATCCAGGGGAGCTCAAGCCCAGACACACGCAACACCTCATCCAAATCAACCTCACAACACTTAACACCAAGCCCCCCCACACCAAACCCTGTAAGACAAACCTGCCAAATCAAATGTACCCTCTTAAACACACAATCCGCAAGAAACAAAACACAACTCTTAACTGATATAATACTTGACAGTCAAATCGATATCCTAAACATAACCAAAACATGGTTCACCAAGACGGATGCAGTCCTACTAAATCAACTAGCACCACAAGGCTACCATATATTCAGCTCTCCTCAGACAAAACAGCAAGCTGGTGGTGTCTGCATCCTAACAAGAAAGTGCCTAAACTTCCACATCCTCTCAAGAACCTCTGCCAATGATCTGGAGAAATTAACAATTGCTAACAACAAAATCACCATATCCTTGATTACAGATCCCCAAAAGCCAATCCTGATAGCCTGGAGACCATCCTAGAAACCATCTGTAATAACAACTCAAACAATAAATACCTCATGATACTAGGTGACCTCAACATCGCCAAGCAAAGCCAACACCTTCCTGGAAGCAATGGACTCTCTAGACTACATTCAAACTATCAAACAACCCACCTACAGTAAAGGCAACACCCTTGACATGATTTTCCTACCACTCAACATACTCAAAAAACACCATATCCCAGCACCTACAACCACCGATGTTCCATGGTCAGAACATAAAATGATATCATTAAAAATCCCTCCAGAAATAAAGGAACACAAACAATGCACCACAGAACAGTGCACACATAGATTCCATAGCTGGGATAAAGAAAAATTTCTAGCAAGCATACTTCCAAAACTGCAAAGTAGACCTGATGACATGGACACTCTAATACAAAACTGGAACAAAACCATAGCTATTACTGCAAGGAAGCCAACAATTGACAACCAACGCATCAGACAAAGCATAGCAACTTGGTACACACCTCTACTAAAGAACTTGAAAAGACACCTACGGATCACTGAAAGAAAATGGAGGAGCACCAAATCAGACAACACCCTGGATATCTACAAACGCAAGTTACAGTCATACCAAGCTGCCACCACCCAAGTTAAAAAGGTCTACTACACTAAACTACTCCATAGCTCCTTAAATCGCCCATGAGAGCTCTTTGATACAGTTAAATCGCTAAGCAAAGATCCTGCACACCAAATGGAAAAAACTAATCTCTCACCTCAAGCAATGGCTGACTATTTCCAAACCCTAACCTCAGCACAAGCCAGCATACAAGCCCAACCCAACAGTACAAGCCAACATGCAAACACAGCAAGTGAAACCACACATCAAAACATATGGACCTCATTCCTGAAAATCACACTAGAATATCTAGAAAAAATCATCACAAGCATCAACATAACTATCTCTCTGCTAAACTCCTTGTCCAGTCAGCTAGATCAAGGGAACTAAACAGGAGCTCATTTCAACAATGCTAAGAATCATACAACCATCACTAACGCAAGGATGCATCCCACCAGAATTCAAGTCAGCCTCTATCCGCTCTATCAGGAAAGGAACATCCAAAGACATCAATCAGCCATCCTCATATAGACCCATAGCCAGCCTCCATTCATGACAAAGGTCTCGGAAAAAAATTGTATACAAGTAGCTCCAGGATTACATTGATTTGAATCACCCACTAGATCACTAGTGATATGGTTTCAGACCACACCATGGAGTGGAAACACTCATGACTGGCCTACTTGACAACCTAATGAAGGGCACCGACAGATCCAAATCCAGCTTCATTCTCATCTTCCTGGATATAAAAGCAGCATTCAACTCCATCCCACATGACCTCATAATTCAATGCCTTCAAACCATTGGATTATCAGACACCCCCCTCTCATGGTTCAAGTCCTACTTGACAGACCGCAAACTGCAAGTCAGAATAAACCAGTCAACGTTATCCCCTTACACTCAAACCCAAGGAGTCCCATAAGGATCAACCCGCTCAGCATTGTTATTCAACCTCTTCCTGCAACCAATATGAACCATAATAAAGTTCTGCAACATCCTCTACCATATCTATGCAGATAATGTAATGATTTACTCACCTATCAATACAACAAATCCCAACACCATGCCCATAACAAGCTGCTTCTCCATACTCTGCAAATGGCTCAAAAGACATAACCTGAGCATAAATCTTAAGAAGACTGAGGCCATGTTTATCACCAGAAACACCAGCTTCATACCACCGACCTCCATACCTACTGATGAAACACATATCCAAGTGAAACAAAATATATGATACCTTGGAGTTACACTGGATCAACATCACCTTCAAAGCAGACATACAAAACATAACTCACATATATTTCAAGCTCAAAACAATCAAGAATCTTAAACCGCTCCTATCCGACCATCACTTCTGCTCAGTCCTTCAAGCAACCATATTCCCTCACTTCAACTACTGTAATATCATCTTTCAAGTCATACCAAACTCAACCATCCACTCTCTCCAACTTGCACTCAATATGGCTGCACGAACCCTCTTCAACGCAAAAAGAACAGAGCACATCATATCTTTCCTCAAACAACTGCATTGGTTTCCCATTATAGAACATTTAAGATTCAAAGCCATTCTTATAACATTCAAAGTCCTCAATGGCCCTTCATCACCACACCTACAAACCCTGCTCCAGATCACACCCGATAGCAGAGGGTGATGATCTACCTCAAGGAAAATGCTGCAAACACCACCAATTTTCAAAAACCCCAACGCTACTGCATCTAAGAGAGCCTTTTCCCTCTATGCACTGCAACTCTGAAACTCTATTCCTGAAAAGCTAAACACTACAACTGACTTACCCTCCTTCAGGAAAGTTCTTAAAACCCATATCTTCAGAGAATGCTACCCGCAAACCTAGCCCACCCCTTCCTCCCCTTTGCACACCCCACAATTTCCCCCATTCCCCACCCAGCCTCACCCTCCCAGTATCCCCTAAACCTCAATACCTCCATACATTTACAAATGTACATAGTTACTCCCCAAATACATATATTAATGCTCTTCCAAACTGTCCTCCCTGTTTAATGTAAATTGTTCTGTTACAATGTAAACCGCTTTGACTGTAGGATAATGTGGTATAACCCTCCCCCCCCCCACGTTAAATAAATAAATAAATAAATGAATTAATTAAAAAAGAGAGACAGTTATTATGTATTATTTATTTATTTGTTCTTATGTACCGCTTTTCAATACATCAAAGCGGTTTACATTAAAACCAACAAGGTACAGAGAACACATGATAACACAGAACTATAGAATTCAAACAGAGAACTGTAGAGTTATTACAGGGAACATCTTTAACAGAGAACTATAGATTGATAAGAGAGCCATTTAAATACCTCAAGTGCAGATGATCTCTGAGGGACAGGAAGGGATTGTAGAACTTAATAGTTCTTATAGATAGGCACACTGGATAGGCCATACGGTCTTTATCTGCCTTCATTTTCTATGTTTCAGTGTTTTAGATGTTTAAGAAATTGAATAATGTTGAAGGCAACTACTACTAATACTGCTAATCATTTGTATAGTGCTACAAGGTGTATACAGTGCTGTACATGTAGATGTAAGACACAGTCCCTCTTCATCAGAGCTTACAATCTAATCAAGACAAAACATAGCAAAACTGGGGACTAGAGTATGGTAAGATACACATAAGTAGTGGACAAGAGAGTGAGGAGCATCAGGATCCAAAAGCAGCTTTAAAGAGGTGGGTTTTCAGCAGGGATTTGAATAAGGCTAGAGAAGAAGCCTGATGCACAGACTCAGGTAGTTGTTCTAGGCATATGGAGCAGCAAGATCAAATGAACGAAGTCTGGAGTTGGCAGTGGCAGAGAAGGGCACAGATAAAATGGATCTGCCAAAGAAGCGGAGTTCCCAAGGAGGGGTGTAGAGTGAGATAAGAGAGGAAAGGTTGTGAGGAACCGCAGAGTGAATACACTTGTAGGTCAGTAGGAAAAGTTTGAACTGGATGTGGAAACTGATAAGGAGCCAGCAAAGTGACTTGAGAAGAGTGGTTACATGAGCATAGTGACACTGGCGGAAAATAAGCCATGCAGCTGAGTTTTGAGGGCAACATGAAAGAACCTGTGAAGGAATGCAACCAATGAGAAAAAAAGATTACCTCCAGGGACTGCCTTACGTTCTCCAGAGGCAGCCCTGATGTTGTTGGGGCCCAGCACCACATCCTTCCATGGACAGTGATCCAGCTTGTGAACCTTGAAATGAGCTAGCTGCTGCATGAGGGGAGGAGAAGGCAATCTGCATGTCCCAGAAAAATCTCCCCCTTCCCTTGAAACAGAATCTTGGCAGCGGCTAGGAAAAGAACAGCTCTAGAGAGTGGGCAGATTAGTGTCGTGCCAGCCGAGAAGAAACCACACCTCGTTGGTATCTTAAAAGGACTTCACATGGGGGGTCTTACTGCAAGGAGGAACCCCTCATGCCTGCCAGACCAGAGCCAGGCCAGCACCCTACAAGAGAAAGAGAGAGGAGCCCCTTCCGGAAACAGAGCCAAAAGATAAAAATTGGAAACCACATAAGCACTGGCATGTTAGATACAAGGCATTGATAAGACAGGCATGGAGAGAATTTAAGAAGAAGCTTGCTGTGGAAGCAAAAACACATAATAAAGACTTTTTCAAGTACATTCGTAGCAAAAAAACAGAGTCAGTTGGACCATTAGATAATAGAGGGTTAAAAGGGGCACTAAGAGGGGACAAGACCATAGCGGAGAGAATGAATGAATTCTTTGCTTCGGTCTTTACTGAAGAAGATGTAAGGAAGTTACCCATGATTGAAATGGTATTTAAAGGTGATGCATCAGAAGAATTGAAAGAAATATTGAAAAACCAGGAAGATATATTACAACTATTTAATAAACTAAACAGTAGTCCAGACACCTGGACCAGATGGTATACACCCAAGGGTGTTGAAAGAACTGAAATATGAGATTACAGATCAGTATTATTTATCTGTGAACAATCATTAAAATCATCTGTAATACCTGAAGATTTGAGGATGGCCAACGTAACGGCTAGTTTTAAAGAGGGTTCCAGGGGTGATCCGGGAAACTACAGGCTGGTGAGCCTGACATCAGTACTTGGCAAAATGGTAGAAACCATTATAAAGAACAAAATTACTGAACATGTTGATAGTCATGGTTTAATGGTAGAAAGTCAACATGGTTTAGCCAAGGAAGGTCTTGTCTTACTAATCTGTTATATTTTTTGAAGGTGTGAATAAACAGGTAGACAAAGGTGAGCCGATCGATATAGTGTTTCTGGATTTTCAGAAAGCCTTTGAAAAGGTCCCTCATGAGAGACTCTTGACGAAGTTAAAAAGTCAGGGAATAGGAGACAATGTACTATTTTGGATCAGGAACTGGTTAAAGGATAGAAAGCAGAGAGTAGGGCTGAATGGCCAATTTTTCCAATGGAGAAAGGCGAATAGTGAAATACCCCAGGGATCTGTGCTGGGTCCGCTGCTTTTTAAAATATTTGTAAATGACCTGGAAATGGGAATAGCGAGTGAGGTAGTCATCTGCAGATGACACAAAATTATTCAGTCATTAAAACCCAAGAGGATTGTGAAAAATTGTAAGAGGACCTTGATAAATTGGAAGACTGGACGTCCAAATGGCAGATGAAATTTAATGTGGACAAGTGCAAAGTTATGCACCCAGGAAAGAACAACCTAAACTATGGTTACACAATGCAAGGTACCACCATTAGGAACCACCACCCAGGAAAAAGACTTAGGCATCATCATGGATAACATGCTGAAACCCTCTGCCCAGTGTGCAGCAGTAGCCAAGAAGGCAAATAAAATGCTAGGAATCATAAGGAAAGGAATGGAGAACAAAACAAAGGATATTATAATGCCTCTGTATCGTTCCATGGTGTGTGCAATTCTGGTCGCTGTATCTTAAAAAGGATATAGTTGAATTAGAAAAGGTACAGAGAAGAGCCACCCAAATGGTAAAGGGGATGGAAGGATACCTCTATGAAGAGAGGCTTAAAAGGTTATGGCTTTTCAACTTGGAAAAGAGATGGCTGAGGGGAGATATAATAGAGGTCTATACATTAATGAATGAAGTGGAACGTGTAAACGTAGATCGATTCTTTACGGCATCAAAAAGTAGAAAGACTAGGGGACATTCAATGAAGCTACAGTGTAACCCATTTAAGATTACCAAGAGAAAATATTTTTTCACTCAACACATAATCAAACTGGAATTCATTACTGGAGGATGTAGTAAAAGCTGTTAGTGTAACTGGATTTAAAAAGGTTTTGGACAAGATTCTGGAGGAAAGGTCCATTAAAGAGGACCCAGGTAATCCATTGCTTGCTCCAGTACAAGCATTATGGAACCTGTGTGCTTTTTGGGAAACTGCTAGGTACCTGTGACCTGGATTGGCCACTGTTGGAAACAGGATACTGGGCTTGATGGCCGTGGTCTGACCAAATATGGAATTTCTTATGTTCTTACTAAAGGTCCACTAGCCTGCCCAGCAAATCAGAGGGGTAAAGAAGAATTCCTATCCCTCCCCTCCAAAGCACTATAGCCAGGCAAAGTAAGGGCCCCACTGGCATCCTGGGACAGGAAGGACCCTGATGTGGAAAGAGCAGAAGACTACCCTCCTCCAGAAGAGGAAGAATGATGTCATAGTCATATAAGGAACGACAAAGAAGAAAAGATGGTGATTGGCAGGCACGTGAGGCACCAAGGCTACTATAGAGAAACACGGAGGCACGTGCAAGCTAGTGCTGGAAAGCTAAACACATGCGCACAAGATGAAAGCATCCATGTACACAGAGGAGAGGAAGGAGCTAAGCTAAAGGGAGATAAAGAGCTCCTCACCCTTCCCTCCAGAGAGAGAGAGAGAGAGAGACAGGTAATCTTGGGAGCAGAGAGCTGCCTCAGGTAAAGGATTTGATTACTAGAGGTTATATGCATCATTACTTGACACAAAAGGAGATGCAATTTTTAATAAATCAAACACCACGCATTCCTATTTTTTACACCATTCCAAAAGTTCATAAAAATCTCCAACATCCTCCAGGTTTCCCAATAGTGGTTAGTAATGGTTCAATTTTGGAATCATTATCGATGTTTGCAGACAACATATTGAACCCATTGACTTGTCAGATGCCATCTTTTCTGAAAGATACAACTCAAGTGTTGGGTATTCTGCAAGAGTTTGTCCTCCCTAGTGGGGAAATTTGGCAAGTGTCTTTTGATGTAAAGGCTGTTTATACAAATATCCATCAGGATGAGACTCTCTCTGTTCTAGAGGAGTTGGATTGGCATAAGGTTTTACCTGATCGATTACCAAAATCTTATGTGATGGAATTACTTAGCATGGTTTTGAAGAATATTTTTTTCCATTTCAACAATGTCTTTTATCTTCAAAAACTCAGTGTAGCGATGGGTGCAACCATAGCTCCAATGGTAGTTAATCTCTATATGGCCCAGTCTGAATTCCATTTTTTGTATACATCTAATTGGATGGCTAATATTTTATTATGGAAAAGATATTTGGACAACGTTCTTTGTATTTGGAGAGGAAGTCTTCAGTCTTTGAATACCTTTACGAGTTGGTTAAATTCTTTGAAGAATAACATTCAATTTGAAAATACATATCATGGCACTCAATTGGCATTTTGGATATAATGATTTTTCGTGAAGATAATCAGTTTAGAACAAGTATATACCAAAAACCTGTAGCTCGGAATAATCTTCTGAGGTATTTCAGTTATCATCCTCAGAAACTTAACTTTTTATGACTGCGGCAATTGTGTTCAGAATGATCAGATTACATTAAGGAATCCCATAAACTATGGGGACCATTCTGAGGCACGAATAGCGGAGATGGACGTCTCAATGGGACATCCATCCCCGTTATTAGTGCCGGCTCCTGCCCATGTACAACTTCCCCGCCGGTTGTGCGGGGAATTTACAACGGGGGCGGGGAAGGGGCAGCATGGGGCTGGAGAGTAGGCGGGCAGTGGATGGTCCCTGGCCCTGGACATACAGGGCCGATTCTAATGGCCGGGGAAGTTATTCCACCCCCAGGGTGGAATAACTTCCCTGGATGTTTCAAATTTGCTGCTCCAGGGGGCGAAAGGGGCTGGGGGGGGCAGTGTTAATTCCCCGCAGCCTGACCCTGGCCTTAGGAGGACGGATCAGGGGTCGGGCTGCGGGAAATTAACATTTTGAGCAGGCGGCCGGTATTGTGGCTTTTAAATGGAGCCATGGTGCCATGGTAACATGATGCCATGGCACCATGGCTCAATTTAAAAGCCCTGGCTGAGTTAGCCGGGCAGCGCCTGTACTGTACGTGCAGGTCGGGACTGAATCACAGTCCCAGTCTGCACGTACAGGTTTGTTCGTAATTCTAGCCCCGCGGGATCAGAATCGCGTTCTCCTTTGTACGTCCAGGTCAGCCTAGACATACAAAGGAGATCAGAATCGAGCTTATGTCAAAAATGTCAAGACCAAGGATAACTATATTCAATAATAAAAAAGCCTATTTGAGAAGTTTATATGCTCAAGGAAGTCTATTGCTAAATTCATCGAATTGCAATGAGACTTCTACTGAAGACCTTTCAGTTTGTTCCTTGCCTTTCTCTACTCGTGCATCTAAAGTAGCCTCTATTATATATAAACACTGGGCTGCTTTACAACTTCATACTTGCTTTTGTGAACGCCCTATTATTGCATATAATAGGGGACTGAATAACATTATTAGTCCTTCTAAAACCTTGAGTATCAATGAGATTGGTTCAGAAACTCGAGGACACTATTCTTGTGGACATTGTGAATTTTGCAACACTTGTATTGATGGTGATCAATGACAGGACCCTATTTCTAAACGAGTTTTTAAGTCTTGGGATTTCACCACCTGCGATTCCAGTTATGTGGTTTATCTTCTTCCATGTAAAAGAAATTACATAGGTCGCACCCGTCGTCCTGTAAAATTATGCTTACGAGAGCATAAATCTCGATTACAGACTAAGGGGTATGTTTACTAAGGTGCGGTAATGTAGCATTGGTAACGTTACTGCACTGTAACGTCACCTGATGTAACGTTACCGCGCGGTAATATTACCAGATGTAACGTTAACTCACGGTAACATTACAGGCAGTGGTAGCTGTCCCAGAAGGTGGAGAGAAGGCGGAGAGAAGGGGTCAATGGGTGGGGAGTGGGCGGAGAGAGGCCCCTGCTACACTAATGATGGAACATCAACGCCGGGACATTACCGCCAGTGATAACCTGTCGGTAAATGCACATTTGCAGAAGAGAGAGACCATTTAAATGTCAGCAATGTACAGCACAGACAGGGAGCCCAAGTAAAGTGATAGTAGTGCCCCATTTGCAGCAACAGCACAGTGCCCAAGTATGAAAGGGCACAATGGTGATGGTGCAAATGGTGCAAAGGGGGCTGCAGGCGGGACATGCAGTGGGGGCAGGTAGGGCACAGGGCAGACTAGGCATTCACCTAGATGGCACATAGGAACACAGAAACTGGAAAACAGCAAGACATCGGCTGACCAAGGTCAAACTTGCACAGTGGTCTGTGTTCCACAGTGTCCCACCCAGGGGACACGTACCCTGCAGGTACCCCAAACGTCACACAGGAAACACAATGGCTGTAATGGGCCAAGCAGTGCAGACCACTCTAACAAGGGTATACGTAGCAGTGCAGACCACTCTAACAAGGGTATACGTACCGTCCCCAGGATACGTCCCAAACTGTTTGTAAGCCCAGCTAAATGAACACTCCTGCAAAACAGCCCCTGGAAGTCAGTGCAGTGTGACCATGCATTGTCTGAAACATGTATACACCCAGTAGTCCAAATTGGATACACTGTACCCGCACTGCATGCCCTAACCTGTCCACAGTCTGCTGGCAGAACACAATCTATCTAGCAAGTCCACCCTAGCCAACAGTTGCTAGATCACCAACCTGATACCCCCCAGCCACCTCACCCCCATGCGGAAGTGACAGAAGAGTGGCAGGCAGAGATGGGGAGGGGGGGAGGGCATGTGTGGATGTCCATGTATGCCTCCGCACCCCAGACCCTGAACCCTAGGCACCCGCCCACCTGCACATTGGATGGCCTGGGACTGCACACTACCAGCACCGACAGTATATGGCCATGTCTGCACAGCAGGGGGGTTATTGGCGGCAGAGGGCACAGTGGCACCCACCTGCAGCACCTGCAGCCATGACCTGTTCCAGTGTGTCGTGTGCAGTACAACAAACAAGGTCTGTCTGATGAACAGCAAAGGTAGCCCCAGGGACTACTCTGCCTCTGTGGCAACAGTGTGGTGCAGTACACATAGCTAGTGTGGCTTGGAGCAAAGGGTCAGCAGTTCAGGTCCCAGCTGTGGATCCTGCAGAGCATGTATCAACATTTTACCCTACATTGCAGATACAACATCAACATGTGCAATCCCCAAAGCTTTGGCCAGGAGGAGTACAAATACCCAAACACACAGGCTCCACCATCCAAAGCGTCATGGAGAGTAGGCTGCTGTCACCAGCACGGAGCAGCAGTCATCACCAGAGCACTACTACTAGCTCCTGCACAGCTTAGCAATGTCTACACTGTGATCGGGACCAGTGTGGCGGGCACGGTTGCCAACCACCCCTATCTTCACACAATACTGTAATTGGAGTGGTATGTGTATGTCTTTTCATTGTTTTGTGGCCTCCTACCCCTCATTGGGCCCACAATACGCACACTGTTGCCAGCGTTAGCCTGCAAATGTGCATACTGAGGAGCAAGGTATTGTGGGTATGGGCCGGACAGGGCAGATTGGGCAGGATGTGTCAGCATCTGGGGTAGGGCAATGGCTGGGACATCTGCATGGGCAGGGTGGCCACAGCATATCATGCTGGGAAGATACTCTCAGTCTGACCGAGCAGTGACCATGGCACAGCTATGTTCCCACATAGTGTATATAGTATTTGTCTCAAATGATACTGGTGTACCCCATTTTCTGGGGCCCAATCACTGAGGCACCTGCTGGGTGTCTGTACTGTATATCCCAACTCTGGGTGCACATAGTTCCTCTGTGAACATGCAATATGGACTGTCTGCAGTTGGTATGTGCATGCCTGGAACACCTGGTGGGGTGCAGCAGGTACAGTCTGACTATTCCTTCTGCTGGTGAATGTCAAACCCCGGTGGGTGGTAGCTCAGGTTTTCCAGGCCTACTCCCAGCATTACTGCTGGTCTGCCAGTGCCTTAGTACCAGGTACAGATCTGGTCTAACTCCCCTGGATGACAGCCCCTGGCCAGGGGGACTGGGGTTGCCGGTTACAACGCTCATCCTCGTGCCTGTGCCACATGTCCCTCCACTGCCTCAATTACAAAAAAGGTTTATATGGGGACAAGGGACATACATTGAAAACCACTGTCACCCCGGAGAGGACAGTATATTAGGCACTGCCACATATACCTAATGTGAGTCTAGACACACCCATGCCCTGATAATAGGTGGATATGGCAACCACATTGCAACACTGGGTGGGCACTATTCTGGGCAGATCCCAGTCCACCAAGGCTAGATGTGACTGGGCATACAAATAGACACAGGGTGATGCTAGGTTCCACTGCAGGAAACTCTTGCTACACACAGGTAACAATGGGGATCTGCAGCATAGTCTAACTCTAGCACCACAGGTACTGCAAACCTGATGCTGGGCGCCCACCCTCACCCTCAGGGTGAACACAGAACCTGCGCAGTGGCATGGTCTGTAGCTGCTGTGGGCCAGTATCAAATTGCACTCTGTATTTTGCACCATGGACACCTGCACAAACACAATGACATGTTCTGCAGTGAATACAGCATGCAAAACAGGGAGATAATTAAGCACAAGGGCATCAGAGGACGCTCCGTCGATCAGGTGAATAATCTGGATAAGAACAGGAGAGAGCTCAACATGCAATCAGGTGTACCACACACATCCCCTGAATCACAGCAAAAAGAAAGGCACACATGCAATGGCATGTAAACTCCCTAAAGTGTGAGGCCTTTATAACCAAAAAAAAGTCATGGCTATGCAGCACACAGGATGCACCTTCTTCTACAGTGAAGAGAGGGAAGGGTGTGTGTAGAGGTGAGGAACCTGGTGGTACCTCATGGTCCAGTTAGGCCAGTGGAAAAAAAAAAAGATAGAGCACATGTGTGGATAACACATGCATACTACAGAGTTCAAACACATGACTGTAGTCAATACCACAAACCGCACAATGAGCACACTATAACACAAATATCCCAAAGGGAGGGTGTGTATGTCAAGCGTTCATACACAGTGATATGCCATATGGCTGTCACATACACAGCTGGCACTGTACAAGGATGTGAGCACAGGTGCCCCATGTACATGGCCAGCAAAGGACCACATAAAGGGGCAGTACGCTCAAAAAGTGGAGGACCAACATAGTGAAGAGAAAATTGGCTTGGACCACAAACAACCAGTGATCAATTCACACCAGCACTCCATGTGGGCTACGGCAGGTCATGTAACCCTCCATTACCTTGCAACAAAGACAACATCATCTACATCCACTGACATTGACTGGAAAACAATGGATTCTCTGGGTCACAAGGAGTCAGGACTGATACAAAGGCACACATTGATCATGGTGACAGACCTGGAATGCAATCAGCAAACGAGACAAATGTTGGTCAAATACATAACTTTATTTGGTTTGCACATCACAAATAGTGTAGACAGTGCCATCATAATATCAGGCCTGCCCGCATCCCTTCTGAAAGTGTGCAGCACCTTTAGCATGTCACAAAGCCACCTCCTACACAAAGGTTACTTGCTTGACAAAAAATTAACGCCACGAGATATAATGTGCATCAGGTGCATGCTCTGCACTTGACAGCAGACCCCCAGCCCCCCCTTGCTGCTGCATGGCGCAAATGTGTTACCCACATATGAGTGCATGTACAGAGTAGATGCTGCATGCTGAGGATACAACACACCTCATCTGTCCCTCAGAAAATATCCATCTGTCCAAACAGGAGTCAGACAAACTCCAAAAACTTATTTTGGTCAAAGCTTTTAATGTCAAAAACCATGCAATAAAAGTAATGATGAAGCTCACATCCTAATGCCTGATCTGGGAATACAAGCGACACCAATGTGGACACAAACAATCCTGTAAATCACAATGAGCATATGCTAACAGGTACCACATGCACATGAACACAGACATAATACCAACTAAACAACCTGCAGAAAACTGCACATATAACACCATCAAGGAGGTCAACCTGCACTGTTTGTTGGGTAGACAGTGTTTGGTCACATATAGCATGGTAGATGGAATGCTCAAGTGAAGAAGTATAACGGTCACCCACACTGCCACACTCCAAACATAATGTGGCAATGTGAGTGTCCCTAACACAGGGCATAATCAGGACCGTGAGGATGGGAAATGCAAGGTGTGTACAGACATGCAGACTGTCATGTATGCACAGTAAACACACACAAGAAGCAGCATATGAATAAGGAAATAATGGACAAACATATTACAGGGAACCACACAGAAGCCATAGGTCCACATGTTGTGTCTCATAAACATAGTCAGTCATATGCACAAGCACCAGCCACATTGCAACATGATACATTGATGACACGCATGCATGTAAACACCCTTAGGTCATTGAAAACATCATTCCAAGATGGTGGTGTGTGTGAAAGCATTGTTGAGTTAAAATCAGGATCATGTCCAGGTGGAAAATAGGTGGACGTAGACAATAGGAGCACTCCATTATTGGCCACATGCCAAATACATGGCCTGTATGCTTGTGTTGTAAGAAACACATGAGAATATCGTTGGTGCCATGTCACACCCATGGCCCAATCTCAACAAAAACACAACTGTGCCGAAATGTACCACCTACAGTGTCCATGTCAGTTGCTGCTGCACAAGGGGGGATCATTGTAAAAAGTCAAAATTGTATCTACAATCCAACAGGTCAGGTTAAAAGTGTTTTTGCAGCTCTGGGCATGCATAGTCAAGTGTCAGTGTTCAATATGCCACAGTCCTTCAAAGTGCATGTGTGTCCCCTACAATAAGCAGCACTCCCTGCCAAACCATTGCAGCAGCAGTGCCTTCGACACCTCTGTCATGGGGAAATCAGTGGTCAAAGATTAATACTGTCCTTCCCAGTCATGTGTAGCACTCTCAGAGGTCAAACATCCAATGGCAAAATGTCATCGCAAAGAGTTGCATGGTGTTCTGTCCTCAAACAGGTGGGTGGTGTTGACAACAGATGCAGTGTAAGAGATGTGTCCGGTATGTCCTCTGGCCTGTGTCAGGAGAGGAGAAGTATGGTACTGTTAGACACCTTGGAAAATAAACACAACTGTCAGAACGTTATACCTTTGGAAATGCTGAAGAAAGGGATGCAAAGGCAAACATGACATGATAGCAATACGAAACCTAACCTTGTGGCCAACATCATTAATCGTTAACACAGACATGGGTGTCACATGGATATGTTCATGTCCATGCTCATGTCACACAGGTGTGTCCCAGCTACACACCATATGCAGCTGTTCATGTGAGTATAGAGGAAATATTACATGCACATGAGAAAAATATGAAATCATCACCAGTTAAAGACAGATGTAATGACCAAAATTAAAAAAGCTTAAACATACCTTGTGTGTGCATCAGGTGTATCTCATCAATCGCCTGAGCCACTAAACAACAATATCAGGTAAACATGAACGGAGACAATGTCAGCAAAAGTTGGAGAATCACCATGTCAAGCCACTGTTGATGACTGTCTAGATTAAGTGCATATCTGGAACAAATAAAAAACACAGCAGTGCTTAATCACAACACAAGACACATGTCTTCTCAATGCACACAACACATGTTAATAATGTTGACAAGGTAAACACCACTATGTAAGAGGTAGCATAGTCACAACTGAGCCCCAGGTGCACACACCCCTCACAGCACATGATAATGTACTATGTCTGAGCAATGCGTCATCACACAGGCAACCGATAAACACCCACACACACAGTATGCAAAGGTCAAAGTGCCATCTGTAACACATGGCCTGTATGTGCACAGGTGTATATCTGTAGATATAACGGCCCAGTGAACATGCAATGATACCCTGTTGTTGGCTGATAGTACATTGCTGGGGGACACAGAAAGTGTAGGCAAACAACAGAAAACAACAACCTATACACACATGCAGGTCTGTTGTACATGTCACATTCAGAGTGTGGCAGAGGACATGCTGAACCCAAACACATGGGGATATGAGTGACAACAGCAAGAGATGGGTTACGGAGGCTGAACATAACAAATAGGAAACAAAATCATCTGCCCAATATCACAGATCACTTAAGACATATGATTCCAATGAGTGCAGGCACACACAATGTCTATGTAGATCCACCTACCCCAAATCAATGTCTATTTGGTGATGTACAGTCACATGCCAATGCACCACACCAACAGCATCCGAAAAAAGTATGTCCTGTGCAGTTGGAGACACAAGAGAAGCAAACATATGTCATGTTCTAGCCGTGAATCACACACTGCACCGTCATGTCCCCAGCTGTCACAGCCAACAACAGCACATAATAACTGACTGCTCCCTAACACAATGTACAGATCTCATACATGTCAGAGGCATCATGGAGGTGTTGCAGGCGATCCACAGGTGTGTGTAGTCTCTCTGTCCCCTCCCTTACCTCTCTGTCCTTGTACGCAAAGAGCAATAGAGTTGTCTGCTCCCACCATGGTTTCACCTCAGCCCCAGATGGCAATATTACCCTAATATCACCATATTGCCAAAAATGCCCCCTCTACCTGTTTAGTGTTCTCCCAAAGTTGTATGTTAACCCACTGGCAATTGCCGAAACACATTGGAAATATGCAGCCCCACCTCCTGTATCCACTTATCAAAAACATATCCTGGTTTGTACATCTCATACCTTCAGTACTAGTGACAGCTATGTGCTGATGATATGCACAAATAGCTTGCAAAATATCCGTCATGTTTGAAAAAACACCCCCCATGTCTGCTTGTGACAAAACCCTGATGGCTGCATGCCATCCCACTGTGTGTCAGTGAGAATGTCAAAGCATGCATACCCTACATGTGCACCTCTCAGAAATAGCTGTCACCTAAGTCTGTGTTTGTATGCCGACGTAATCATCGCTTGCTTGTGTCTGCAATCTATTTGTTCATATGGTCTGTGTTCTCCTGACCTACACACATAAACAGCCTGTATCACACGCATGATGGCAGATGTTGTGAGAGCATTACCGAGATATGCCATCTAATCCCTGAAATACCTGGTATACCACAAGACATCACCACATTCAGTGCACCACCTGGCTACTGTAACCAACCCCTTGCTGATCTTGGCTGGTTCATCTCAGGATGTGTGTAGATATCCATCACTGCAGTGAAGGTAGACTCTCCAAGGTAAAAATGTTGTAGTGCAAACCCCCTTGCTGGACAATGCACAGGTCCCCATCCTTCAACATATCCATGTCATGGCTACTTGGTCACCTATACATTTTGACACACTTTAGGTATGACATTAACAAACCGCACAGATTGTTAATACCATCCTGACATACTAGTACTAAGTACGTGTATTGTGCTTTGTGTGACATGTTGCCACACACATGAGGAGCACACAAACATAGGCATCTCACAGGAGCTTAACACCAACCAAAGCAGCACAAATGTGTCTAATATTACCACACCCCAATGGCCAACTGTCCACAAACAGGGACTGTCCGCCCAACGTGCACATCTCACCATATGGCTGTCACTGTGCTCCACACATTTCATGTTAAAACGCACGTTGTGTTTGGACAACAGCTGCTGCTATCAGAAGCAGACACTAACTGGGAATGTCACCCTCCAAACATCCCACAGAGGTATCAACAAACCCCCACATCATCTGCCAACAACTGCTGTTGTGCACTGCACACATTCTTTGTGGCACACTCATGACTATATGTGACGTTTGCATTGAGAGTCAACTGTTAATGCAGTGTGGCATCCACATTCAATCTTTACATAAACAGAAACCTCAATAACCATTACACACATAGTATACAACATTAGTGTGGTAAGATAAGTAATACGTACATGAGAACAGCTCTGCAATCAACCTCCGCCTGACCGCTGAGCCCTCCCGTGTGTCACCACTGGCACGTACAGGGGGGCACGTTGGATCCTCCTCAAGATCCTCATTAATCTCTGCAGGGATATCGTGCCTGAGAGCAATGTTGTGCAGGATGCAACAGGCTATGATTATCTCTGCAACAGTGCTTGGCTTATATTGTAAGGCCCCGCCTGTCCTATCCAGACACCTGAAGCGACTCTTCAGCACGCCAAAGGTGCGCTCTATGACCGAGCGGCTGGAGGCATGGGCCTCATTGTACCTCTGCTCTGCACGCGTCCGTGGCTGACGCACAGGAGTCAGCAGCCAGGGCCGACAACCATATCCTGCATCACCTGCCGAAAGAAATGTTGCATGTAAATGCAGGAGTCCATGTTAAACATTATTGACAGCTGTTTAGACATGACAAACAAACCCAAAAAACATTCTGACACAAATATACAGCACAAATATTCAGCTCTTACAGATATACATATGATGACAGAAAATGAACACATGGGCTATGCAGTCCGTAAACACATTGCAAATATTACAACAGTTCCATCTACACCTATAGATATTGTGTGTGTGTCTGCGACATGCGTATGGTAATGCAGTTACTGTCCACATCTGCACCACCGCCAATGTGAGATGACAACAGCAATCCAATGCTCACATAATCAAAGGGTATGTCTCAGCAGTAACCAAGGGAAAACACGTTGCCATTTGCGTGAGGCACACACACACAATGTATGCCATGGAGGTATGTAAAAATGAAAACCATATCAGCTATAGACATCCTGTTGTTGAAGGTCAACATATCAAGATTTGGTAGTCTGTCAACATATGCTGTATAGTGTTGTGCGCTAATTCCTGTGTGTAGCCATCCTCGGCACTGTCCCCATTCTATACACATCCCTTTGAAGGTGCGGTCGTCAAACATGCACACTGTACCCCTCATTACTTTGGCCCCAAAACAGATGCATAGGCACATTACCGTCCTGTGTAGCTGGTTCCAATACCTCTCTGTATGCACCCACTTAGTCCCCCTGCTTTACCCGTAACCTCTCCACAATGTGAAGATAAATCAGGATGGGCAGACAAGATGACAGTAACTTCCGCTCATCTACAGTGGCAAAAGGTACTCTACCCCCTATATAGTGTTGCAACCCTGCTGTGACATAGCCAAGATGTATGCCCAGAGATATGCACACGTGTTTTTCCTGCTGGAAAACGCAACATCATCCATCAGATATGACTATACACCTCCTCATGTTAGCTATTGCCTCCTGGGTGACAACTCCATTACAGAGTGCGTGGGTGAACCTAACATACACATGACATGGGGTTAGTTGTAGAGATTGTCAATAACATCAATTTTAAATGACATAAAAACATTATACGACAATTAACCATCATCACAGGTGTATGTGAAGGACAAACCCCCCCTCCACCCCATCCCATGTTTGCATTTGCTCCCAACACGCACTATGAGGGAATCATCAACAGCATAGCCATATGCACAGTGGTGTCTTCACATGTACACCAGGTGCATGTTAAGATCATATACTGTTAAGATCCTCATGATCTAGGGTTAATGTTTGTACTCTTACTAGACGTATAAACACCTGTAATAATTTAAACTGACAGCAGTCCTCTGAATAACATTTATCATATGTGAACTGCATGTGTTCCAAAAAACCAAACATCATCTGTGAGTAGATATAGAGACATGTATAAAGACATACATGGATAACTAATCCTGACATACTCACCCAGCAAAATACAGTTGGCATAACGTCCGTCCTCAAATTGTGTGAATAGTACCGAGTGATGCAGGATATAGGAGTCATGGGTGGACCCTGCAAACCTAGGGACCACATTCAGAATATGCATATTTGCATCACATACAACCTGAACATTCAGGGAATGGTAGTGTTTGCGGTTGCGGTACGCTACCTCCCTGTCTCTAGGCGGGACCAGGGCAACATGTGTGCAATCAATAGCTCCCATCACGTGTGGTATCCCGGCTAATGCCTCAAAGGCCTGGTTCAGGGTCCACCATTGTTGCCTAGTGTGGGGTATGGCTATGTAATTCCCCACCCGGCTGACCATGGCACGCAGTACTTGGTGGAGACATCGTGAGAAGGTGGGGCGGCTCATGCCACCCACTGTGGCCACAGATGACTGGAAACAGCCGGAGGCAAAGAAATGTAACGCAGCAAGGAGCTTGACTAAACCTGGTATGGCATGGGACCGATCAGTCAGGGGCTCGAGGTCAGGTCTTAGATCCTCATAGAGCCCCCTAATAACCCTTGTGCTCAGTCGGTAAAGGGAGATGACCTGGTCCTCTCGCATGTCCTGGAGCTGGGGCCGGGGCCTGTAGAGGCGTGGCTGCCGAGCCTGCACCTCGGCACGCCTCCTGCGCCGTGGACGAACAGCACAGGCTTGGACAGCCTCCACAGCTGCAGGTCTGATTTGCTGCGGGACTACACCCATGCCCTGTGCCACAGCCCCATGGACACCATCTCCCCTGTCCGGCAACCCCAGCATCTGCCCACTACACAGGACACATGCAGAAACATATATATGCGCCATAAACTCCTCCCGGCAAACTACACAAAAAACAAACTCTGACACACACACCAACCTACCTAAGCACTGTACAACCTACACACCACACAAGACCATATACACACAAGACAATACAATACCCAGTACAACCAGCACCAACACAATCTACACATACACCTGTTTCTATTCCTTTCCTTTCTCTCAGCAAACACACTCCTACTCTTCTCCGCCTACAACCCTCAACGTGGACACGCTTTTCTCCTTCACTTATAGTTTTCTTATTTCTTGGCTTGCCGGGCAATGCGCATGCGCATTTGCTCGCAGGCGACGCTTTTGCGTTGCGCGCATGCGTGACTCTACGCATGGGTGTAGGCATGTGCATGGTGACCTGCACATGCGCATCGCCTCTCGCATGCGCAAATTGCATACAGACGCCCATGCGGCACTCGCCGTAATGCGCATGCGTGATCCTACACATGCGTACTCCTGTGTCTCTCGGCGCATGTGCGTGTTGCCGCGTACAGACACCCATGCGAATGGCGGCACAAATTGCACATGCGCCGCAGGGATACAGACATTGTGCGTGCGGGACCCCATCTTACACACGAGCTGTGCGTGAGTGCACGGCACATGCGCCTAACATCACACAGCACATGCACATGTGTAACATAGTGTCCCATGCGCACACCTTCCGTGTATCTGCGGCGCATGCGCAATGCACATAACACACAACACGCGCTACGTAAAATTAACCTATAAATACACCTGCACACCTGGTTCACGTTGAGGGGTTTGTGTAGGCGAGGGATATAAGGCATGTGCTGTTGGTTAAGCGAGGAGAGTGTTGGAGGCAGGGAGAATTTGAGAAGAAGCTTTCTGCGGAAGCAAAAACGCGACGTAAAGACCTTTTCAAGTACATTCGTAGCAAAAAACCTGTGAGAGAGTCAGTTGGCCCATTAGATGATAAAGGGGTTAAAGGAGCACTAAGAAGCGACAAGGCGATAGAGGAGAGACTGAATGAAATCTTTGCTTCAGTCTTTACTGAGGAAGATGTAGGGATGTTACCCATGACTGAAGTGGTATTTAAAGGTGCGGAAGAATTGAAGGAAATATCGATACATCGGGAAGATGTCTTACAACTATTAGATAAACTGAAGAGTAGCAAATCACCTGGGCCGGATGGTATACATCCAAGGGTGTTGAAAGAACTGAAATATGAGATTGCAGACCTGCTATTAGTAATCTGTGAACTATCATTAAAATCATCTCTAATACCTGAAGATTGGAGGATCGCCAATGTAACACCAATTTTAAAAAGGGTTCCAGGGGTGATCCGGGAAACTACAGACCGGTGAGCCTGACATCAGTACCGGGAAAAATGGTAGAAACCATCATAAAGAATAAAATTACTCAGCATGTAGATAGTCATGACCTAATGGGAGACAGCCAACATGGCTTTAGACAAGGAAGATCTTGTCTTACTAATCTGTTATGTTTTTTTGAAGGAGTGAATAATCAGGTGGACAAAGGTGAGTTGGTTGATATTGTGTATCTGGACTTTCAGAAAGCCTTTGACAAGGTCCCTCATCAGAGACTTTTGGCAAAACTAAAGAGTCATGGGATAGGAGGCAGTGTACTAGTGTGGATCAGGAACTGGTTAAAAGATAGAAAGCAGAGGGTAGGGCTAAATGGCCAATTTTCCCAATGGAGAAAGGTGAATAGTGGTGTACCCCAGGGGTCTGTGCTGGGTCCGCTGCTTTTTGACATATTCATAAATGACCTGGAAAGTGGAATAACGAGTGAGGTTATCAAATTTGCAGATGACACAAAACTATTTAAAGTTGTTAAAACCCAAGAGTATTGTGGAAAATTGCAAGAGGATCTTGATAAATTGGAAGACTGGGCATCAAAATGGCAGATGAAATTTAATGTGGACAAGTGCAAGGTTATGCAGCTAGGGAAGAACAATCCAAACTATGGTTACACGATGCAAGGTTCCACATTAGGAACCACCACCCAGGAAAAAGATTTAGGCGTCATTGTGGATACCATGTTAAAACCCTCTGCCCAGTGTGCAGCGGCGGCCAAGAGAGCAAATAGAATGCTGGGTATGATAAGGAAAGGAATGGAAAATAAAACAAAAGATATTATAATGCCTCTATATCGTTCCATGGTGAGACCGCACTTTGAATATTGTGTGCAATTCTGGTCGCCGTATCTTAAAAAGGATATAGCGATTTTAGAAAAGGTTCAGAGAAAAGCCACCAAAATGGTAAAGGGGATTGAAGGATACTCCTGTGAAGAAAGGCTAAAAAGGTTAAGGCTCTTTAACCTGGAAAAGAGACGGCTGAGGGGAGATATGATAGAAGTCTATAAATTAATGAACGGAGTGGAACGGGTAAACGTAGATCGATTGTTTACCTTATCAGAATATAGAAAGACTAGGGGACATGCAATGAAGCTACAGGGTAAACTATTTAAGACTAATAAAAGAAAATATTTTTTCACTCAACGTGTAATCAAACTCTGGAATTTGTTACCGGAGGATGTAGTAAAGGCTACTAGTGTAACTGGGTTTAAAAAAGGTTTGGACAAGTTCCTGGAGGAAAGGTCCATAAACCATTTTGAAGAAGGGGCCCAGGATATCAATGCTTGAACCAATACAAGCATTGTGGAACCTGTGTCCTTTGGGGAAACTGCTAGGTACATATGACCTAGATTGGCCACTGTTGGAAACAGAATACTGGGCTTGATGGACCTTGGTGTGACCCAGTATGGCATATCTTATGTTATGTTCTTATGTTCTTATGTATCGTGGAGAGTGGCTGGGTGTATGAGTGGCGGTGGGGTAGTGTGGCTGGGTTGGTGTGTGGTGAGGGAGGTGTGTGGTAGGTGGGTGGGCTGAGTGTCTGTGTTGGAGTGAGTTAGAGGAGTTGTAGGGGCGGAGTTTATGGCGGCCTTTGTGATTGCTGCATGTGCAGTGGGAGGTGAGCAGAGGCTGCGGTTGCCTGATGGGGGAGATGGTGTCCATGGGGCTCAGGCACAGGGCATGGGTTTAGTCCCGTTGCAACACAGACCTGCAGCTGTAGGGGCAGGCCAGGCAGGGGCTGTGCCAGCATGGCGCAGGAGGCGTGCAGAGTTGCAGGCTCGCCAGCCTCGCCTCTACAGGCTCAGGACCCAGCTCCAAGGCATGCGTGCGGACCAGGTCATCTCCCTCTACCGCCTAAGCAGGGGGCTATTAGGGAGCTTTATGAGGATCTAAGACCTGACCTCGAGCCCCTGACTGGTCGGTTGCACGCCATACCGGGTTTGGTCAAGCTCCTTGCTGCCCTACATTTCTTTGCCTCTGGCTGTTTCCAGTCATCTGTGGCTGCAGTGGGTGGCATGAGCCGCCCAACCTTCTCAAGCTGTCTCCACCAGGTACTGTGTGCCATGATCAGCCGGGTGGGGAATTACATTGCAATTCCCAACACTAGGCAACAGTGGGGGACCCTGAACCAGGCCTTTGAGGCGTTTGCCGGGATACCACACATGATGGGACCTATTGATTGCGCACATGTTGCCCTGGTCCCGCCCAGAGACAGGGAGGTAGTGTTCCACAACTGCAAACACTACCATTCCCTGAATGTTCAGGTTGTATGTGATGCAAATATGCAAATTCTGAATGTGGTCCCTAGGTTTGCAGGGTCCACCCATGACTTCTATATCCTGCATCACTCGGCACTATTCAGACAATTTGAGGCAGGACAGTATGAGGACTGTATACTGCTGGGTGCGTATTTCACATCTCCGAGATGCACATGTTGATCCTGTGACTCACCGTATGTGCACATGTCTGTCTTTGAGGTGTATCACTAGTTGTGTCTGTGTTTCATCTGTCTGGGTGTGACCTAACATTGGGGGGGTTGTCCTCCAGCTCTACCTTGCTACGGTGCTGTGTGATGATGGTAGCATGGACGCTTGCATTTGTGTTGTGTTTACAGATTATGTTGATTTCAATCCGTACACCTACCCCTTGTTTTGTGTGTCATAACTTCACACACTGATGCATATTTATGGTGTTCCATCATGTGCCGTCATATGTTTCTGTGAGGGTGTTTTGTGTATTTGGTTTGCACGTACATACTTGTGTCCATTTGGGTGGACATCAGCTCCTGCTTTAACGTTCCACTTTTCTTTCTGCTGGTGATGCAGGATATGGGTATCACCCCTGGTTGCTGATCCCTGTGCGTCAACCACAGACACGTGCAGAGAGGAGGTACAATGAGGCCCATGCCTCTAGCCGCTCCATCATAGAGTCCACCTTTGGCGTTTTAAAGAGTCGCTTCAGGTGTCTGGATAGGACAGGCGGGGCCTTACAATACCAACCACAGACTATGGCAGAGATAATTATAGCCTGTTGCATCCTGCACAACATTGCTCTCAGGCACCATATCCCTGTCGAAATTAATGAGGATCTGGAGGATGATCCTACGTGCCCTCCTGTACGTGCCTGTGGTGACACACGTGAGGGCACCGCAGTCAGGCGGCAGATGATTGAGGTGCTCTTCTCATGTAAGTACAGCATATGTTACGACATACATTTGTTTAGATATGTGTGTACTACAAGTGAACATTTGTATCCCAATGGTAGTAAGCTGCAACACTGCACTGACATGTAACAGACACTGCCTGGACATCCCAGCTGACAATCTAGTCATGAGTGAAACGCAGTAAATGTGAGCAGGGCACAACAGCAGGTGGTGGTGGATTATGTGTGTTGGGAGTAGTAGGCTGTCATACCTGATTTGTGGCTGGTTGGGATAGAGGCTGCTGTACAGACTCAGGTAGTTAGTTTGCAGCTTAGGGTGCAGCAAGGTGAAAGGTGTTTGGTATGGGGTATACAGTAGGAGGGCAGACCATAGATTGGACCAGTTGCCAGGATGTGTATGTTTCACAGTTTTTAGTTGGAGCTGATTGATTGGTTGTTATGCTCTGATGAAGGGGACTGTGTGTTATTTGTTTCTGTATATCGCTACATGTTATACGTAGCACTATATACAGGCTGAGTAGTAGTTGGATTACTGGTATTTGAGACGAAGTAGACGAAGTTACTGCAACACCACAGTGTGCTTGTATGTATAGGACAGCATGTAGCCTTGACATGGATGCGGGAATGGATAGGGAACCTGTGAGGTGTCCTGACAGGGGGAGTATTATTGACATTATGTGTGTGACTGTAGAAAAGCCAAGCAGTGCAGTGTTGCATATTTTCATGGAACACAGAGATGATTCAAGGCCATATCAGCAAGGTGTAAGTTACAGTAGGCAAGCCAGGAGCTGATTAGGGGGGAGGGATTTGGGGTTTAGTTGTGTTTTCAGGGAGGACTGGGGAGATCTAGCTGATGACAACTAGACATAAACCACATGCCTCAACTACAAGCTGGGTATGTGTGTAGAGAAGGAGAGTGTAGTCCACAACAACACCTACATTGCGGACCCTAAAGAGAGGAAATTTCGGCCACACACACAAAGACGCTCTGATGGGAGGGGAGGGTTTAGGTGCACATAAAGGAGATCCATGTTTTGCAATTATCAATTTCACACAGTGGGATGACATGCAGCCATCAATGTCAAGTAGAAACTGGACATCGGGGTGTGGTTTGGCAGACATAACTCAGGCGTGGAGAGATATATTTGCAGCACATCAGCACACAGCTGTTAATGTAAGTCAAGATATGAGATATACACACCAGGAAAATGTATATGCACAGAGGATAAGGATGGAGCCCGTGCATATTTCCCTGTGTTACAGGAACTGACAGCGCTGTAGCAGATGACATTGAGACACTAAATCACACACTGAAGGGGCATTGGGAGTGATATGGGGGACACAGGATAGTACTGCGTGCTTAGAGCGAAGCAGGGACATGTTAGCGAGGAGCTAATTCTGTTCCTCAGTTTTTACAGCAACAGAGAGGTGAGGAAGGGGACAGACAGAGTACGGACCCTTGTTGTTTGCCACACACACTTCAGTGAAAACGTTATCATCACAAAGACCTGTACAGTGTGATGGGGAACAGTCAGTCTGTTAGGGATCTTGGGGGGTGTGCGAGCTGAGGACGTGAAGGTGCATGTGTGTTGCACAGTTCCAACATGACTTATATATGTTTCTCTTGTGTTTCTCAATTCACAGGACATACTTGGTGACCCTCCTGGTGCTGTGTTGAATTGGCAGGTGACTGTACATCATCCAACATGCAGTGGTCTGGGGTAGGTGGACCTACAGCTACTTTGTCTGTGACGACAGTCAGGGGGAGCACATGACTGCAGTGATCTGTCATATTGTACATATGTTGTTGTTCACCTCTTTTCCCTGCACCCCCATACCCCGAATGTTGCTGTTGGCACACATATCCACCTGTGTTTCTGGCCTGTTTGTCTTCTCCAACACTGTCTCTGGGACACGTCCAACAGAGCTGCGTGTGTGTGCAGGTCCTAGGTGTTTGGGTGGTGGAATGCAGATACACCGTTCCCTAACACTGTATCATCAGCCAACAGCAGGGTATCATTGCATTTAACAGGCCTTTAACTCCACTAATCTCCAATTGTGCACATACAGGCCATATGCTACTGCTGCCATGCTCACCTTAGCATACTGTGTGGGTGGGTGCTTTTGGGTTGGCTGTGTGATGATACAGTGTGCAGGCATTTTGCATTATCATGTGGTGTGAGGGGTCTGTACACCTGGGGAGCAGTGGTGACTGTGCTATCTCTACCTTACTGCTATTTACCTTGTGGATATTGTGGACATGTGTTGTGTGTTGTGGGCTGACCTATCTCTTGTGTGCTGACTGACCACTACGCAACAGCATTTGTGTATCACAGATATCGCCATAATGTGGACATGCATCAACAGTGGCTGGACATGGGGACATGGTGACTCTACATATTTCAGTGACATCTTCTCCCTTGACTGTGACGTGTTATGGCCTTTGAGAGCCTCAGTGGATCCCAAACATACACTTGCTGCAAACACACGGTAGGTTGCACCTTTGATCTTTTGTGAATGACATCAACCTTTACATGTTAATGATTTACTGTTTATTCTCATAGACATTTCCTGTTGGGTCTGTGTACACAAACGCTGATGCACATGGGATGGAGCTGTGTAGCTGTGTAACATGGGCATGGACATGACCATATCCATGTGACACCCTCGTCTGCGGTTCCAATTCGATATGTCCCCAACATGCAGTGTGTTCTGTGTTGTGATCATATTATGTTTGCCTTTGTGACATTTCCTTACATACATATTGATGTTTCACTCTGTGCAATTTGGGCTGATGCTGCAAGCAGCATACCACTACATGGTTTCTCCTCTTCTGACACAGGGTAGTGAACACACAGAGCACATCTACTACGGTGCATCCGGCGTCACCATCAACCACCTGTTGGAGGACACAACAACACCATGGAACTATCCCGCGGAAATGGTGCCATAGGATGTTTGACCTCTGCGAGTTGGACACATGCCTAGGATGGACAGTATTATTGTTGGACTGCTACTTTGGGCATGACAGGCCTGTCCAACACACCATTGCTGCTGTGCTCTGGCTGGGTGTTGTGTTCATCGCAGGAGACACACATGACCGTTCCAGTACTGTGGCATATTGGGATGTCACACTTGACTATGCATGACCAGGGTTTCAAGGACAGTCGTAACATGACTTGTTGGATTGCAGACAGCCTTTGTACTTTGGACACTGTGTACTGGTCCCCACATGTGCATCAGGGACTAACATTGTCACTGTATGTTGTACATCCTTCTGACATTGTGTTGTTGTGTTTTGTCCATGTGTGTGACATGGAACTCAAGATACGCTCATCTGTTTGGTATGACACAGGCATACAGCCATGCGTGTGGCACAGGGGGAACACTGGAGAGGTCCTCTTGTCCATGTCCACCTAGCCTCCACTTGGACATGACACAGTATTTGCCATGACGCCACTTTACTGCACACCAGCATCTTGGATTGCTGTTTGCAATCACCAAGGGTGTTACAGTGCATGTGTGGCATCACGGTATCGTTTCAACGTACACGGTGCATGTGACTATGTTGGTGCAACACAGCAGGTTGCAATATGGCTTCTGTGTGGGTTACTGTAACATGTTTGACCTTTCTTTCCATCGTTATATACAGCTTATTGTGTCTGTTTACTGTACAGACGTGACGCTCTGCATTGATTTACAAACCAAGCATTGCATGTCTGTGCAGTCCTATTTATCCCCTGAGGTAACGACACTTACATTGCCCTGTTAGATTTGGAGTGCGGCAGTGTGAGTGTCCATTTTCTTCCTTCATTAGTGCATTCCATGTACCGTGATATATATGTAAGGACACTGTATCCACATCAACCAGTGCAGGGGGACCTTCTGCATAGTGTCATCTCTGCATGTTTCTGCAGATGGTTTCTTTTGAATTCTCTGTGTTCATATGCCTCTGCTACCTGTTAGCATATCCTCATTGTGCATTTGACGATTGTTTAGGGTTACATTGTTGCAGCTTTGATTCCTATATGAGGCATTATGTGACAGATGTAACATAAATTTCGATATGTGTGTTTAAACTTTCACACTTTTGACAACATATGCTTTTTCATTTGTGTGCCTCCAGTGTTGGCAGAAAGATACGTTTTAAGGAACAGATTATGACTGATGTGTGTTGGGCCCTCATCATGCACTGCCTACTGTCTACATAAACACATATGTAACTAACACATTTGAGGCGTGCAACAGCATGTGGGGGGTGGGGGCCTAATGCATACTGCACACCATGCACCTGATGCACATTATCTCTCCTGCCCATCATTTGTAGACGGGCCAGTGACCTTTCTGTAAGATGTGGGTTGGTGCCCTGCGCAATGTGTTTTCCGTTTTTCACCTGGGATCCACTCACCTTGATATTATGATGGCAGTATCTACACCATCTGTGATGATTAGCCAAAATAAAAAAATGTGTTTGACATACATTTGTCTGTGCTGCTGCTTGATCACACTGACACTTGTATTTAATGATTTCCTGGTCATGTACATAGCCCACCTGTGCTCACATCCTTGTACGGTGGCAGCTGTCTATCTGCCAGCCGTTTGCAACATCACTGGGTGTTACAGGTTTCCAGACACACCTTCCCTTTGAGGTACTATTTTTGTATTGTGCTCAGTGTGCTCATTGTGGTTGTTTGGGGTAGTTGTTACAGACATGTGTTATAACACCATAGGTTGTAGGTTTGATCCCCACATGGGGTTTACTTTTTTTTTTCTGTTGTGCTAACATGACCATTAGGTACCTGCAGATTCATCACCTATGCACACACCCTTCCATCTCTTCACTGTGCACCAAAGTGTGCCCTCTGTGCTGCCTATCCATCAGATATTAGCTGTTACATATGTCTCTTTCTTTAGGGTGCTTACATGGCAGTCTGCTTGGGGGATTGGCATTGCTGCAGTTCAGCTGGTCTGTAGCACACCTGTTTGCAGGCTCAATTCTCTCCTGTTCTATTCCAAATTTTGCCCTGCTCCACAGAGCATCCCCTGCTGCCCTTTGGGTTTAGGTTCTTTCCTCTTTTGCATGCTGTATCCACTGCATAACATTTCATTGTGTGTGTGTGCATGTAGTTATATATGGCTCTGATCCCAATTACAGACTGTGATCTGATTGGTACACACCAGATCTGCATGTGCATTTCATCATGGTTACTGTTGGGGGTTTGCCTATCCTGGCAGCCAGCAGGCTTCTTGTGTGATGCCCTGCAGTATTCTTGTATGCAGCCTTTGCTAATGACCTCACATTGGTGGTGTGGCCTACCGGTTTGTGCATTGCCATTTGTGCTAATGGTCATAGGTTTGATTTCTCTCTGTTCTCTTTCATTTGTATGCCTGTCCTGCACAGCTACTTTTCATTCCTGTGACAGTCATATCTGTGCAGATCTGTGCTGTTAGCACATTGTACCCTTATTACAGTTGTCAACCATCCTTCTGTCCATCTACGTGTGTCTGCCAGCTGTGTGCCGTCCTACCCTGATGTGCATGCTGCTACCCCACGTCCTGCACTGCTACACATTTCTGCATTGCAGCTCTCCCTGGTTACCTCTTCTGTGTGTGCTCATTGCACCTATCCTGCCACTTCTACCTCCTCTGCTGGACACGTCTTCCCATCCTCTGCCACACACTGTCATTGTTGCATGGTACATTACCATCACTCTGTGCATCGCTACAGCTGCCCCCGATATGTTTGTCCATTTTTCCAGCTGCCACATGGGCTGGACGCAGATTTGTCTGGTCCATCAGCTCAGATCTACTTCCTTCCATTACTTGTGCATTTTCTTTCCTGGTTGCTTTGTGCAGTGTTAGGGTTACATCTGTGTTTGGCCCATACCTCTCTTGCTTTTCAAATTGGGGGACCTTACTGCCCTTGGCCAACATTTTTGGGTTCACCTATACATCCTTGGGGCATCTTAAGCCACACCTTACATTCAGCCAGCTTATGGGGTGCCTACTATGGTGCCTTGGGAGTTGGCAACCTTTCGACATGGCCTCTGGGGCACATTATAACCCGCCTTGGCTGATGTGGTGGTTTTGGATGTGCCTTCTGGTGCGCCCTAAAAGGTGCATTTGTTTATGGCACTGGGGTGTGGGTATTTTTTGCTGGCAGCACAGATTGTTGGACTGTTTCTAGCAGGAAACGGAATTGCCTCGGCCACCCTTATTCATTAGGCCCACTGGGGGATTAAACTCATGATCTCTGTCTCATCAGTCAAAGTATTAACCATTGTGCTACAGCTCTGTTGCTGTAATTGCAGGTCAGCGCGCCTACTTAAGAATAACGTGCATTAACGTGCACTGCTCCCTCTATCGCGCGATTGCTACATTAAGACCGGAATGCCCACTCCTTTTATGGCATCCTGCACATTATCGCTGGGCGCATGTTAAGACGCTTTAGTAAACATACCCCTTAGTCTCCTTACCATTCCCCTAGATATATCTTGCCCTCAGCTGTTGTGTTGGCTGTCTTGACTAGATTGTAAGGTCTGATGAGCAGTGACTGTCATTTACATGTGTCTGTATAGCACTGCGTACGCCTTGTAGCGCTATACAAATGATAAGTAGTAGTAGTAGTACTTCTCCCCCGATTCTCTTGATTGTCAGTCTTATCCAGTAATCCTTGTCTACTTTGCTCCAAAAGCAACATCCATGTCTCTAAGGCTGATTCACTGCTATCTTTGGTTCATGCTCCTTCGCCGGTCTCAGCGTCTTAAGCAGCATTACACCTGCCAGCTTCCAAGCACCACATCTACCCTCCTCACGGGTCTACCGCTGTTCTCTATAGGGGACAGGGGAGTCAGAACTAGTTTTTGCCAAAAAAACAGGGGGAGGTAAGCGGAGCTCAGCCTTGAGACATCCGTTCAGATCCTCATCATCACATGACACCCGATTCCTAGCATTCTATTTGCTTTCTTGGTTGCCTTTGCACACTAGCAGAGGGGGTTTCAATGTATTATCCATGATGACACCTAATTTCTTTTTCTGGGTGGTAGTTCCTAATGTGTAACCTTCCATTCTAGCATTTGCATAAAGGCATTTTAAAGGTTGTATTTTATTCATATTAACAACCTGGTTATCAGTTGACAAGGGTGATTTGGAATTTTTCAGTTCTATCTGCTCTGCACTTAAAGGCATCTGGGTTACTTTTATTTTTATTGGAACCTCCCTATCAGAATGCTCTTACTTCCCTCTTTAGCTAGTATACTTCAAGAATACATCCTTCCGAACCATGCGGTCTTGGGTGACTGTTGGCTTTCCCCTATTATATCTAGCTTCTTTATAAGGGTTAATGCCAGCAGCCTGGTTCCACCCCAGTTAAGATGGAGCCCATCCTTTTGGAAAAGCCATCCACAGCTCCCAACAAATCCAAAACACTCTTCCTTGCACCACTGTCTCATCCAAACATTGAGACTATAGAGCTCTGCTTGCCTTTTGGGTCCTGTGCATGGAACGGGAAGCATTTTTGAGAATGTTACCTGGAAGATCTGGATTTCAACTTCCTACCTAAAAGCCTAAATTTGGCCTCCAGAACCTCTCTCCCACATTTTCCAATGTCACTGGTACCAATATGTACCAAGACAGCAGGCTCCTCCCCAGCACTATCTAAAACCTTGTCCAGGTGGCACGTGATGTCTGCTACCTTTGCACCAGAAGGCATGTTACCAGGCAATGCTCACAACTACCAGTCACCCAGCTATCTACCTCCTCTTGCACTCCCCTAGAGTTCTTTGGCCTTTACATGCTAATCATCTTCTTCCTTCTGTTACACATGCAAGACTAGAATCCACAACCAGTCAGCTGACACCATTGGTGCTCCTCCCCATTGCTGATAAACCTGCCATGTTCTGTTCTTCGTCTCTAAGCTGTATTGCTGCTGTCAGCTTAACATGCAGCAGCCCTGCTGTTCCAATGGGTGATACTATGAAAATGGTGAGAGGATGGGTGAGCACCATCACAGAAATGTGAGGAGAAGGGAGCTGTTGAGTCCTATGACCTTTCTACTACTGGACAGTACTGGGAAGCAGAGACATGGATATGCTATGCAACAGAAGGTGGAGGATAGAGGGCATGGGGCTGTGCCACACAGTGATGAATGCGGCTGGGGCTACATCTTGAACTTTGGGGAGAGAAGGGATGGGCTGATGAGAGCGGATGAGAGAAGGGGGGAATGCAGTGGTCAGTGTGGGAAAGAAAATGGATGGAGCAGTATGGGATGTGAGAGGAGACTGGGGTGCTCACAGCAGAGGACAAGTGAGCGGAGGGGATGGAGGGCTGAGTCAGAGAGCCTCACAACACATTAAGGGAAGGGATAGGGCCCAGCAATGCTCTGGAGTAGGAACAGGAGAGAAGGAGTACAGAGACACGAGGGGAAGAGTAAGGACTGTGGAATGAGAGGGAAGAGGAAAGAGAAGAGATAGAAAATCAGCCATAGCCTGGCAAAGGGAGTCTGGGATGAAGGGATGGGGGACAAGTGTAAGAGAGAGGCCAAGAGGTGTCAGAAAGAGAGAGAGAAGAGGAAGCTATTGGGGGAATGAGATAGGATATGGGTGTTGCCATAATGGGGGTGGGATCAGTTATGCAGTGGCTGCCCATCCTCTCTTATGGTGGCATATACCATTTGAATTGAGCAAATGTTGCTAGTGACTCTCAGGAAGTGACCAGAATGTGACACTGGTAACTAATTGTGTGGAGACATTTGCATATATCTTTGAGGGAGCTGCACCATCATCTCAGGGCACAGCAGGGTGCACACATGGCACAGCTCCTCAGTTGTGTACATGGAGCCAGGGGCGGCTCAAGACAATCTACTGCCTGAGGAGAGAGATGAGCTGGCGCCAAGGCCCCCCCACCCCCCGACAGTCAAAATAGAGAGGCCTCCTCAGAGTTACAGTTAAGAACCAGGGGGCCCCCTCACCCCCTCATAAACCAGATTAGGTGGTTGCCCCAAGGATAAAGAAAGCAATATATTTCCAGGTCATATAATTTTTTAAAACTGTATCGCAAAGTTTTTAAATGCAGCAAAAACTATAGCAGCTTAATTATGTAGCCTGCAGCAAAATTAATACACAAACCCTCATTCTTCATCAGTGTTCATTGTCAACTTGGAAAATATAGGAAACGAGCAGACCAGCTCCTTCACACCCTCCAAATGTCTATTTGACAAACAAACACTTTTCTGATGCTATTGTTGCCTGGAGCAGGTATAAATTGGATATGGCTCAGGATGTATAGCATTATTAGAAAAGGTACAGAGAAGAGCCACCAAAATGGTAGAGGAGATGGAAGGATAACCCTATGAAGAAAGGCTAAATAGGTTAGGGCTCTTCAACCTGGAAAAGAGATGGCTGAGGGGAGATATGATAGAGGTCTATAAATTAATGAATGGAGTGGAATGGGTAAACGTAGATCGATTGTTTACGTCATCAGAATATAAAAAAAATAGGGGACATACAGGGTAACCTATTTAAGACTAATAAGAGAAAATATTTTTTCACTCAACATGCAAACATACTCTGGAATTTGTTACCGGAGTAGTATGCAGTAAAAGCTATTAGTGTAGCCGGGTTTAAAAAAGTTTGGACAAGTTCCTGGAGGAAAGGTCCATAAACCATTATTAAAAGGGACACGGGATATCACTGATTGACCCAATACAAGCATTGTGGAACCTGTGTCTTTTGGGGAAACTGTTAGGTACTTGTGACCTAGATTGGCCACTGTTGGAGGCAGGATAATGGGCTTGATGGACGGTCTGACCCAGTATGGCAATATCTTATGTTCTTATGATGTAAAGGGTGTTTCTGAAAATGGGTAAGCACATCCAAGTTCTGGGAACACCCCAAAGATGTCTACTCCACTCCTCCATTCAAACTTGGATGTTTTCACCCTGGAGATGTCCACAGGGTCAGCTTCCAAAATTTATTTAACATTTCTTATATACTGCCTTTCATGATATCAAGGTGGTTTACATTGAACAAGGCATTATAATGTGGAGATAACTATTTTACAGGGAACATGGGCAATGGAGGGTTAAGTGGCTTGTGCAAGACTACAAGGAGCACCTGTGGGACTAGAAACCCCAGTCCTTCCAGCCCAAGGTTGCTGTCCTCTAGTGGGATTTGAACACCTGACCTCTGGTCTGAGGTACCTTGCCCCAACCACTAGGCCACTCCTCCACTAAAATGTCTCTGAGAACATCTCCATGCCCATTTTCAGATGTCCAAAACATGAATATGGCTTCTAAAATAACCCCCATATTCTACATCCACAGAAACCCATCTCCCACAATGGGTGCAGAGGATATTTCCCCATTGAACTCAACATACAAAAAATAATTTTTGATTCTGATGCCATCTCAGAAACAGCAATATAAATCCTCACCAGTACCTGGCATACTGTGAAGTAATACAAAACTCTGTAACAATCACTCAGAACCAATAGAGAAAAATCTATCATACTATAACAGCATCAACTTCTAAAACTCACACAAGGAGCCTACCCAGAAAATAGCAGCACTATACATATTACAGTGGGCCCTAGAACATGGATAAACCTATTTGGAAACTGAACAAGTTGGACTGCTACAGATCCCTACATAGAAACTCCATTCTAACTGAATACCTGGCATCAGTCACACACTCAGAATACAGATAGATTCTCACCAAGTATAGATTACATTACCACAAACTAAAAATAAAATTATGTAGGCAAAAATTAATTGAAATTCAAAAAAATACCAAACTGTATCCAATACAATACCAGAGAAACAGATCTGCAGGTGCCCCTGTACTGTGCAAAGTGTAAAGATAAAATATGTGCAGCCTAATATTCAAAGAGATTTATCCGGTTAGCAGCAGAACTGGCCCAACCACCAGGCAAACTAGGTAGCTACCTAGTGCAGCAGCTTCTTGGGGGCAGCAAAGAGCAGGGCTTTCAAAGCTAAGCAATAGATTCTGACAGCCAGGGAGAGCTTAAGGCTTAAAGTATGCCTATGGCGCCAACACCTTGAACCAACTCTGGGGCCGGCTAACCAGATAAATCCCACTGACAGAGAGATTCAAAGGGCACTAACCGGCCAGTGCTGCTGAATATCTCCTCTAACTGCCATGCCACTGTCTAGACAGTGCCAAGGCGTTCCATGGGCAGGGCAAGGGTAGTCCCAGCACTTAGCTGATTAGCAGTGATTTTCAGTCTGCTAACTAAGTGCCCATATAAAGTCAGGACATTTCAATAACTGTTCTAACTTTATGCAATTCAGCTATCCGAACAGCAACTGAGTATTGCCACTGGATAGTGTGCTGGTCAGCCCTGAAACTGGGTATCTAGTGCCGGAGGATATCCAGGTTCCAGCACTGAACATCCGGTTTCACTTCTGCCCACAGTAGTCAGGCACTTCAAACATGCTGATTGCCGCAGGCTAAATATCGGGCCTATAAAATTCAAAGACAGACATATTTCAATCACTACATTTAAAAAAAAGATTATTTTTTTTTCCTTTGCTGTCTGGCCATTTTATGCTCTAATCCTGTTGATCCTAGCCTCTGGTTTGTATTCCTTGATCTTCTCTTCTCATTCTCTAGGGTCTCTGGTTCCTCTGTCACTTCTCTCCCATCCTGTCTTCTTCACTTCCTTCCAACTCCGACACTGATCTTTTCCTTTCAGATTTCTTCTATTTATTTTTATCTATCAACTCAGATTTCACGTCCCCTTCTTACCATCAAATCCTCAATCTCCCTCTTTTTACTGCGTCTGCCTACCATTTTCCAACCTGTAACACAGTCCTCTTACCTCTCATTTCTCTATTCGTCCCCTGCCACTTATTCCCCAGTCTTTAAATAACTCTTCTCTTTCTCTTTCTTTCACCCTCCCTGTGTCTGGCATCTCTCCCCTTCCCTCCTACCCTATCCTGTCTGTCCCTCTCACTCACACCATCAGCACTTCTCCTCATTTTCTCATCCTATCCCCCTACTATGTCCAACATCCCCCGCCTTCCCTCTCCCTCATCCTATGTCTAGCATGCCCCCCATCTTCCCCCACTCTGTGTCCAGTATCTTCTCTCTCTCCTCATCCCATGTCCAGCGTCTCCTCCCTCTCACCCCATGGCCAGCATCTACCCTCCACCCCCCACTTGTGTCCAATATCTCATCCATCACCCATTTCCTTCCACTTCTGCCCTTTTCCACCTATCTCTGCTTCCCACCCTTCTCTCAGTTCTTCTTCCCCTTCCTCACCCTCCCTTTTCTCTTGCTTTTTCCATCTCTTCCCTCCACCATCTCTCCCGCCTTTACTTCCCCTCCCCTTCTCTTTCCATCCCTGTCTTCACATCTTCCCTCATATTTCTCCCAGTTCCATCTGTCTCTCACCTTCACATTCCCCTGAACACACACTCTCTCTCCTTTACTTCCTCCTACAAGTCTCCCAATCTTTCTCCCCCTATGGCTGCCCAAAACTTCTTGCCACTCGGTATCGCCAAAACAAACAAACAAACAAAAAAACACAACACAGTCCCGAACCTCCCTCCCAGCATCCCCCCCAAACCTCTTGCTTCCTTTGGGGAATCGCTAAAAAAAAAAGGCAACGCGGCACTGAGCCTCACACTGAAGTGTTAGACAATGCTCTGTGGCCTCCTCCTTCTTCAGCAGCAGGAAGTGTTTTAGAGGGGTCAAGTCCTGTACAGCCTTGCCCAGAGCCTCAGTGTGAGGCTCATTCTCGCGTTGCCTTCCTTTTTTTAAGTGATTCCCTGAAGGAAGCAAGAGATTTGGGGGGATCTTGGGAGAGAGGCTCGGTGCCACGTTGTTGCTTTTTTTTTGTGTGATACTGAGGGAACCATACTATGAACAGAAGTGCACAGAGAATGGACCCAGCTAAGAAACAGGTCAGGCCTGAAAGTGCACAGAAAATGGACCCAGCTAAGAAAAGACATGCCAGGCCTGAACAGATTGAACAGGCCCTGAAGACTACAGTGTCAGTGATTAATGAAACAAAGGGGATGGCAGGGTGTAGCCAGAATGACTCAACACTAGCAAGAATAAAATCCATTAATATGTTAATAAGGGTGGATCCCAGGGAAAGAGGCCTCTGCAGACCCTACAACCTTTTACAGACAGTAGAGCAACTTTTGCACACGGAACAAAACATTTTTGCAGGAGTTGCTACAGAGGGTATAGGGTATGTGTTGTTTTAAACTCACTGACGCAAGTGTTTCCATTGAACACTCTATCCAAGACCTACGTGATCTAGTTAATCATATTACTGACCCGTCCATGGGTCCTGGGTGGTTTATGAAGTGGTTCAGTTGGCTAGGGGGACTAAAAATCCCAGTGGTAGGGGTTCTTTTTATTTTACTGCTATGTGCCATTCTGCCATGTTGTATCCCCATTCTTTACCGCTTCATTACCACCACCCTTGATACCCTGGTAGAACGCAAGGTGGCTACCACTGTCATGGCCCTGACCCAATACACCCCTCTGCGGCTTGCCTCCAGTAATACTGCCCTCTACCGCCCCTAGCGGTTGAGGTCTCACTTAAAAAGGGGGGAGTGAGGCAGCCATAAGGTTTAGCTGTGGGTAACCCTTCCCCCCAAGCCATGAGGATTTTACATAGTGATCAGCTTGCTAAGAAAAGACATAAAGGTTTCAGTAGGCACCCTCCCCCCCCCTCCAGGCCTGAGCACAATACCCCCTTGCCCAGAAATCAGCAGACCAGAGCATACCGGTTTGGGCAGGTCACCCAGGCACCTTCCCAGGGGCTACTGATTGGTGGACAGAAAATACCTGAGACGAATGAGATTGTAGAATGAGTTTAAAATTGTACTGTATATAAGACATTGTAGGACGTCCTTCGGGGCTCATATTTTTTTCGTGGAGACTGCCGGCTCTCTGTCTGGGCCTGTGCGCACATTAAAAGATCCTGTTTGCATTCCAGCCTGTCTGTGAGTTTCCTTCTGTGGGTGAGTGAGAGAATTAGAGCTTTTTCAGCTACTTGGCTGCAACAATACCATGGTAACAAGAGCTTTGAGGGGGGGGAGGCCTTCTCTGCCTTCCTGCCCTCTCTGCCTTCCTGCCATTTTTTTTTATCGCTCAAGCATTCTTGAGAGAGAAAAAAAGCAGCGGGAAGGCAGAAGCAGGCCAGAGGCAGCAAAATAAAAAACAAAATACAGCCACTATTGCTTCCTGCAAGGAATCAGCCTGATTCATAGAAACATAGAAACATGATGGCAGAAAAAGATCACACAGCCTATCTAGTCTTCCCTTCCATATCAACTACAATAGTCCCCAGGTTCTATTTTATCCTTAAGGCCTCTAAGGCTCCAGATGTAAGAACTTGCAAGTCTTCTCTGTGGGACCAAGCTTAAGGGAAACTATCTACTATTGCAGCCCTTTGGAGAGAATCTCCCAATTAAATGGGCTCAGCAACCAAATGAATCTCCTAGTCCTGTAAGGAGAAAAATACTGATTGGCTAAAGAGGTTTGCTTCCCTCTTCCTGAAGTCTTGAGAAAACAGTAAACTTGGAACAGGAGCAAAAGCACTAGGGAAACAGAGCTCTACCTAGGCTTGGATGGGTTCTCCAAGCCTCTCCTAGCACCAGCTGGGAAGGGACTGCAAAGCTGCCTTTATCTCCCTCCGGGGGTAAGGATGAGGGCTCCATGGAGAAAAGACTCCCTGATTTGTATCTTATTAAAATGGCAGCCATACCCATGTAATTTCAACTCAGTGACTCACTGAAGAGGATCCATCGTGGACCATCAGGACAACTGCAATACTGTAGCTTGGATTACAATGCACTTACAATGCCCCTTAAACTAAGCTGCTGCTGATGCAACCAGAGCAGAAAAAGTAGCAGTTCCTCGGTGGACACAATGGTTCCCACAAAAGAAGATGCGCCCGACGCATTCAGCAGGGGACCCTATTGCAATCAAATGCTTTAACATCACTGCCTAAACTAGCACCACTCTTGGCACTCAGAACTGTCTTCCTGCTTCGAAGCTAAGACCTCTGACACCCAGTGCTCTGTATGTCTGCCCGCCTTAAGCAAGTATTGCCATCACTCTCAGCACACTGTGGGGCGCCTCTCCACTTTCAAGCTGATATCCGATTCTGCTGCTTTAATCAGTACTAGCATTAAACCGGCTGAACCTGGACTCTGAATTCTAAGAATCTATGCAGGCTTCAGCATACTAGCGATCATATCCTCTCCCTCATTCTCCCATCATGATCGTTAAATTGTACAGAACGCCGTCCCATTTGAAGTACTGACTGCTTGCAGGAACCAATAGCAGCTGTGTTTATTTTTTATTTTGTCGCTTCTGCCTTCCCGCCGCTTTTTTTCTCACTCAAGAATGCTTGAGTAAGAAAAAAAAAAGCCGCAGGAAGTCTGTAGCAGGCCAGAGGCGGCAAAATCCAAAATAAACACAGAGTTGGAGTGCCGCTGCTGTCAGAGTACTGCCCCTTCAATACTTCCACCTGATTCCTTTTAATAAATTTTCCTTTTGTTATAAATGTTCATTTCAGGACTATTTTTGTTAATTAAAGAGGTAGCTATGGCTACTGCCCAAATGAGGAATGTAGCTGATAGGCTACTGGAAGTTTCAGGTAAATTATAAAAACCCACCTGCCTTTTTTTCTCATAGTCAGAAGCTGATCTTGAACTAGTGACCTTGATGGTTATAAGACACGAATTTTGCATATGAACCATCACACTTTTGTAGGCACCAGCTCTAGCAAGCATTTCTTTTTTACTGGTGTTCCTTCCTGTTTGGCCCAAGTTTGTTTGGTCTGTAGTTCTATGTAAAATGCTAACTGGATTGTATACCTTGTGAATCTATTGACTACTATTACTACTACTATTATTACTACTACTACTACTTATCACTTATATTAGATTCTGTACAAACAGTTGTAAAAGACAGTCCCTTCTCCACAGAGCTCACAGTCTGCTAAGACAGACAAGCAGAATAACAGGGGACTAAGGAATTCTTAAGGAAATTATTAAAATTTCATACAGCTGAAGTCCTGCTATAAAGATTTATTCCAAAGATTTTTCTTTTGCCATGGTTCTTGGGCCAGAAATTCTGTGAAACCATGTCTAAGTATACTATCAGAGAAAGAATTTCTGGCACAAGAACATGAATACATCTCTCCATTGCTTTGTCTCCATTGCTTTGCTCTCTGTTCCATTGTCTTGACTTTCTTTCCTCTCATGCCCTTTTGGATCCACTGCAATCTGGCTTTTGTCCTTTACATTCTACAGATACGCTCTTGCCAAAGTTTACAGTGACTTGTTCCTCACCAAATCCAAGGGCCTTTACTCTGTCTTCATTCTTCCTGACCTTTCTGCTGCTTTTGACACTGTTGATCGCTACCTTCTCCTCAATACCCTGTTCCACTTGGATTTAGGGGCTCTGTTCTGTCCTGGTTTTCTTCTTATGTCTCCCATTGTACTTTTGATGTATGTTCTGGTGTATTCTCCTCTATTGCCATCCCACTTTCAATAGGTGTACCTCAAGGCATTATCTTGGGCCCTCTCCTTTTTTCTCTCTCACTCAGTTTCTTGGTGCACTTATCTCCTCCCATGATTTCAGTGCCATCTTTACTTTGATGACTCTCAGATCTATCTCTCTGTACCTGAAATCTCTCCAGGAATCCAGGCCCATATCTCAGCCTGCTTGTCTGATGTTGCTGCCTGGATGTCCCACCGCTGTCTGAAATTGAATATGGCCAAAACCAAGCTCCTTATCTTTCTCCCTTATCCCACTTCCCCCTTTCCTCATTTTCCTATTTCTATGGATAACAATATAGTCTTCCCTTGCGATCATCTTTGACTGTCTCTTTATCTGTACACATCAAAAGATAGCTAAATCCTATCATTTCTTTCACTATAACAGCACTAAAATTCACCCATTCCTTTCTGAGCACTCTACTAAGAACCTTATTCCTTTTCTAATTTCCTCCAGTCTTGCCTATAGCAACCTGTTACTCACTGGTCTCCCTCGGAATCATCTCTCTACCCTTCATTCTCTTTGAAATTCAGCTGCACGACTAATATTCTGCCAGTGTCACTTTGCTCACGTAATCTCTCTTCTCAAGTCAGTTAAGAACATAACAACATAAGATATGCCATACTGGGTCAGACCAAGGTCCATCAAGTCCAGTATCCTGTTTCCAACAGTGGCCAATCTAGGTCATAAGTACCTACTGTCGTGCCCTCTCTGGCCAAGCGGTAGCCACTGGTATTGCAAGGCTCTGGAGGGTGGTAGTTGTGCCTTCACTGATATAAACCACAAAAACACTTCTTTCCAAATTAAAGGGTTTTATTCCCCGTCCCTTGAGGGTACTTTATCTTCAGGAACATAAATCAAATGCCTTGCTTGGACATATAACATAAAGTAACAAAAACCAACAGAACTTGCTTCCTTCAGCTTCCAAAACAACAAATAAATGAAAAGAACAAAACAGCTTAAATACTTCAATATGGTTCTTTCTCCTGTAGCTGACAGCACAGCTTATATCTGCTTTACTTAGAGAGAGCTGCAGCCTGTTGCTTATAACACTAAAGCTAGGACACAAACCAATTACTTATCTGAGAGAGAACTCAGGTTCAATCAAGGTCAAAGAGCAGTCCATCAATTCTGGCATATCATTTTCTTCTGCATTTTGATATTCCATTAACTCCGGCTGATTGGAAGGTTCATTCTGGACCTCAGCAGTAACGTGGGAGAATGGCTGGTTAACCTCGTCAGACAGGAAGTTCCTCTCTTCCTTAGAGCTAGTGTCTCTCTGGGAATTACCATGTATTCTAGAGTTGAGCTTTTCAGGGCACTGCCCCTGCTGGTATTTTAGAATATAGCTCAACTCCTGGTTTGCTCTGCTAGTGGGATAATTAAGGGAATTTCTCTGCCGGTTCAGGCTTCCCTTTTGTAACCCAGCTGAGCTAGATTGGAGAGCTCGTGACGGAGTTTCACAGGGAGCTGTGAGCTTACAATGACTACAAAACTCTTCAGCTTTATCTGGTAAGTAAAACCTTTTTCTTCTAGGGTTTTTAAAACCAGAAGAAGGGATATTTTCAGCCTCTAGATAGTGGGACCTTGTGTGCCTATTTCCATACCTCCAGGGTTGTCTTCTTTCATATGGCAAATCACTCTTGCATTCACTCTGTGCACTGGAACCTGCAACTGCAGTCTTCCTACGTCTCTCTGGCTCAAACACACTATCTGGCTGTTGATATCTCTCAGCTTCACTCAGGTCTTCGGTTCCCCTCTGACCTTTACGCTGGCTCTCTAGTTGCTCCAAAGCCTCATTGTCACTCTCTCTTACATTCTCATACCTGCTCCATGCTTCCCAGGGTTTTAGCTGCCTTTGCTGTATTCTCTCAGAGGGTGTCCGTGGCTGCTTCAGCTCCTCTCCCTCTCTGATTGTCTGGGAGCCTATTTTATCCCAGTGTTTCCTTGCTCCACCCCCACCCAGCTGAACCCTGTCAGGTAAAGTGAATACCCTTCCTTTGCTGGCTGGGTGTGTCCTCATTGGGCTTTTGCACGTGTTTCTAGGTTGCTCCCGGTAACCATCTGACATTTCCTTGTTTACCCTGTCACTTTTCCTGTGCTCCTTTATGCTGAACTGCATTTTCTCGGGTTGTTCGGGGTCTGCACTGTTACATATTCCCCTCCTTAAAATATTACTTGCTGCCGTAGTTTTTAGCGGACAGCAAGTAATCCTTGAAAGTGCATCAGCGTTTCCATGCATTTTCCCCGAACGGTGCTGAACTGTAAAATTAAAGGCCTGAAGGGCCAAATGCCAGCGGGTCAATCGGGCATTGTTGTTTCTCATTAAATGAAGCCACTTCAAAGGAGCGTGATCCGTCACTAACAAAAACTTTCTCCCCGTAAGGTAGAAACGGAGGGTTTCTACGGCCCATTTAATAGCTAAACACTCCTGCTCTATCGTGGCATAATTTTTCTCCGCAGGCGAGAGTTTTCGACTCAAATATGCCACTGGATGTTCGTTCCCTTCGAATACTTGGGACATTACCGCCCCCAACCCTGTGTTCGACGCATCAGTTTGTATGATAAAGGGTAAATTAAAATCTATACCCCGTAATACAGGGGCACTACACAGCTTCTCTTTAAGGGTTTCGAAAGCCCTTTCTGCTTCTGGGGTCCAACGGACCTGGTTTGGTGCGTTCTTTCGCAACATCTCTGTGAGGAGAAGGCTCTCTTCTGCGAAACGGGGTACAAAGCGGCGGTAGTAGCCTATTAAACCCAAGAAACTGCGCAGTTGTTTCTTGGTTATAGGTCTTGGGAACTCCCGAATACTCTCTACCTTACTAGCCAGGGGTTTTACTAGGCCTCTTCCTATTAGGTGCCCCAAATATTTCGCTTCCCTTGTGGCGAATAAACATTTTTCCGGGTTTAATGTGAGGCCAGCCCTTCTTAACGCCCTAAGGACCGCTTCTACTCTCGTGAGGTGTTCCATCCAAGTTGTGCTGTGTATCACTATATCATCCATATAGGCACTAGCATATTCGTGGTGGGGTCTCAACACTTGGTCTACGAGACGCTGGGACGTCGCCGCAGCCCCGTGCAAACCAAATGGCATCCTCCTAAACTGATATAGCCCTATGGGCGTGGAAAAAGCCGTTTTGGCTTTTGAACTTTTAGTTAGAGGAATCTGCCAATACCCTTTGCTGAGATCTAACATAGTTAGGTATTTTGCCTGTCCTAACTGGTCCAACAGGTCGTCTATGCGTGGCATAGGATACGCATCGAATTGCGATATGTCATTAATTTGTCTGAAATCGATGCAAAATCTCAAGGTTCCGTTTGGTTTCGGAACCAATACTATTGGGCTAGACCATGGGCTTCTAGACTCCTCTATGATGCCCATGGCTAGCATCTCCTTCACTTGGGCAATCACCTCTTGTTTTTTTGTTTCGGGCATCCTATATGGCCGTCGTCTTATAACCCTCCCTGGTGACGTGATTATCTCATGCGCCACAAGGTGCGTCTCGCCAGGCAAAGTGGTCAAGACGTCTGCGAACTTTGTTAATAAGCGCGCTAATTCTTTCCGCTGCTGTGGGTTCAACTCAGAGCCTATTTTTGGGGAAGGTTGTCTTTCCCAATCCCCCACTTGAGGCCCTAGATCCTCCTCAGTTCTTTCCTCTCCAAGAGCTGTTAAGCTCTTCACCTCCCTTGTTCCAGTGGCACCAAACCCGTTTTCTCCTCTTTCCGTGGAGGGTAGTGTTGACACTTCCTCTACCGCGGGGAACCCTACCCTCTCACAGATTAACTGTGCAATCCTATCCCCTTGTTGTATTTTGAAGTCTTTTACCCCAAAATTAAACACTAAGACCTTTACGGGCCCCCGGTAGTCGGGATCAATGACCCCTGCGCCAATATCTATGAAATGTTGCGCGGCTAGCCCTGACCTCGGCGCTATCCGCCCATAGCACCCCTCAGGTACTTTAATACGGATGCCCGTGTCCACCAGAGCTTTTCCTCCTTTCGCTACAACAACATTTTCCATGCTAAAAAGGTCATAACCCGCAGCCATTTCAGAAGCCCTTTTTGGGCCTTTCGCCTGGGGTGCACTCTTGCAAAACTGCAAGGTAAATTTCTGTTTCCCTGTTACTGGTAGTCCCTTAGAGGGAGATCCCTTTTTGGGTGGTCTCTCAAATAAAGGACTGGGGATGGCAGTGGCTATGGCTTCGACTTTTTCCTCCTCTATCACCGGGGTTTGCACCTGAGTTAGGGGCAATATCTCTTGGAGGCCTTTCTCCAATTTTTGGCAGAAAGGGATCCAATCACGCCCTAGAACTACTGCGTACGGAAGTTTTGGCACTACTGCCATTAATATTTTCCGTGTAGACCCTAGCCCTTGTATAGTTACCTTATATAATGGGTAGTGGGAAGCTTCCCCATGCACGCATCTTATGCGAATTTGCCCCTCTACTGGGTCCGGGGGAGATGACCGGTTTTTACCTATGGTTTCCCACAAGTCCTGTGAGACCATGCTTTGGTCCGCCCCCGAATCCAGTAGAGCCAAAGCTTGTACCCCTTCTATCCATATTTCTTGTAAAAATCCATCTGACACTATCTCCTCTGACCCCGTCATAAGGGCAGTTTTAACTCGGCAACCTTTTATCACATGACCAGGTTTGTTACATCTGTAGCACCTTCTAGTGTTCCTATCTCTGCCCTCTTTGCTAGGGTCATATGCATCCATTCTATCTCGCGCGTACTTTCCACACTCATCCACTCCAGTCACACTTGCACCTTTTGAAAGGTTCACTTTAAAAGTACTAGTATGTGCTGCCTCCCTGAACACTTCAGCCATCTGAGCTGCTTCAACTGTGTTTAAACAATTTTGCAGGGTTAAAAACGTTTTCATTTCACCTGGTATTGACATCAAAAACTGTTCTAGGACAATCTCATCAAGTATGGACTCAAGCGTTTTGCCATCAGGATCCAACCACTTATAGGCTAGGTTCTTGAGCCTCTGGCATAAGGCTTTCGGAGTCTCGTTTTCCATCATTATTGCCTCTCTAAATAATCTCTGGTAGTGTCTGGGCGTGAGACCAAGGCGGTCTTTCACGGCCTTTTTAATTTCATTATAATTATTTGCCAAACTGGCAGGCATGGTTTTAAAAGCGGATAAGGCCTCGCCACTCAAAGTCATTGCGAAACGCATAGCCCATTGTTCCACAGGCCATTTTGAGTTCTCAGCAATGCGTTCAAAGGCCTCTATAAAATCGTCGGGGTTATCTGCCCGCCCTAAATGTTTGCATACAAGTCCCGTATTCATTTCTACTTGCGGTATTGTAGCTTTGTCTTCTCGAGCCTTTTCCAGTAACGCTGTCATGGCTTCCAGCAATGGTTTTTGCTGTTCCTTCAGTGTAGTCATATATTGTTCTTGCAGGTGTTGGAGCATCCTGGCCTGCTTCTCCTGCTGCTCATTCATCCAGGCCCATAGATCTTGGGGATCCATCTTCCTTTTTGCTGCACCTGCAAATAAAAGAGAAGAGACCCACCAAGTGCGGCACACACACAAAGGTTGTTTTTTTTTTTTTTTTTCTTTTTGGCTCCCCTTTTCTCACGGTATCCTACACCCGTTTTCCCAGGCTACCAATACCTTAGTCTCCTGGTGACATCAGCATGTGAGAAGGGGTCTTTTCCACCGCTGGCCGCCTTACCAGCCGAATCCTCCTTGATTAGTGCTTTAAAACACTTCTTTTTGCCTTTCAGCAATGTCCTTTCAGGCAAATCCTTCTTATGCCCCCGAAAATGTTATCCTGCCAACTACGCCATTTATGTCGTGCCCTCTCTGGCCAAGCGGTAGCCACTGGTATTGCAAGGCTCTGGATGGTGGTAGTTGTGCCTTCACTGATATAAACCACAAAAACACTTCTTTCCAAATTAAAGGGTTTTATTCCCCGTCCCTTGAGGGTACTTTATCTTCAGGAACATAAATCAAATGCCTTGCTTGGACATATAACATAAAGTAACAAAAACCAACAGAACTTGCTTCCTTCAGCTTCCAAAACAACAAATAAATGAAAAGAACAAAACAGCTTAAATACTTCAATATGGTTCTTTCTCCTGTAGCTGACAGCACAGCTTATATCTGCTTTACTTAGAGAGAGCTGCAGCCTGTTGCTTATAACACTAAAGCTAGGACACCAACCAATTACTTATCTGAGAGAGAACTCAGGTTCAATCAAGGTCAAAGAGCAGTCCATCAATTCTGGCATATCATTTTCTTTTGCATTTTGATATTCCATTAACTCCGGCTGATTGGAAGGTTCATTCTGGACCTCAGCAGTAACGTGGGAGAATGGCTGGTTAACCTCGTCAGACAGGAAGTTCCTCTCTTCCTTAGAGCTAGTGTCTCTCTGGGAATTACCATGTATTCTAGAGTTGAGCTTTTCAGGGCACTGCCCCTGCTGGTATTTTAGAATATAGCTCAACTCCTGGTTTGCTCTGCTAGTGGGATAATTAAGGGAATTTCTCTGCCGGTTCAGGCTTCCCTTTTGTAACCCAGCTGAGCTAGATTGGAGAGCTCGTGACGGAGTTTCACAGGGAGCTGTGAGCTTACAATGACTACAAAACTCTTCAGCTTTATCTGGTAAGTAAAACCTTTTTCTTCTAGGGTTTTTAAAACCAGAAGAAGGGATATTTTCAGCCTCTAGATAGTGGGACCTTGTGTGCCTATTTCCATACCTCCAGGGTTGTCTTCTTTCATATGGCAAATCACTCTTGCATTCACTCTGTGCACTGGAACCTGCAACTGCAGTCTTCTTACGTCTCTCTGGCTCAAACACACTATCTGGCTGTTGATATCTCTCAGCTTCACTCAGGTCTTCGGTTCCCCTCTGACCTTCACGCTGGCTCTCTAGTTGCTCCAAAGCCTCTTTGTCACTCTCTCTTACATTCTCATACTTGCTCCATGCTTCCCAGGGTTTTAGCTGCCTTTGCTGTATTCTCTCAAAGGGTGTCCGTGGCTGCTTCAGCTCCTCTCCCTCTCTGATTGTCTGGGAGCCTATTTTATCCCAGTGTTTCCTTGCTCCACCCCCACCCAGCTGAACCCTGTCAGGTAAAGTGAATACCCTTCCTTTGCTGGCTGGGTGTGTCCTCATTGGGCTTTTGCACGTGTTTCTAGGTTGCTACCGGTAACCATCTGACATTTCCTTGTTTACCCTGTCACTTTTCCTGTGCTCCTTTATGCTGAACTGCATTTTCTCGGGTTGTTCGGGGTCTGCACTGTTACACTACCTAGCAGTTTCCCCAAAAGACACAGGTTCCACAATGCTTGTATTGGATCAAGCAGTGATATCCCGGGTCCCTTTTAATAATGGTTTATGGACCTTTCCTTTAGGAACTTGTCCAAACCTTTTTCAAACCCAGCTACACTTATAGCTTTTACTGCATCCTCCAGTAACAAATTCCAGAGTTTGATTACACATTGAGTGAAAAAATATTTTCTCTTATTAGTCTTAAATAGTTTACCCTGTAGCTTCATTGCATGTCCCCTAGTCTTTCTATATTCTGATGATGTAAACAATTGATCTACATTTACCCATTCCACTCCATTCATCAATTTATAGACCTCTATCATATCTCCCCTCAGCCGTCTCTTTTGCAGGTTGATTAGATTGTAACACAGTGACATAGTAAATGACAGCAGATAAAGACCATCATGGTCCATCTAGTCTGCCCAGTAAGGTAGTTAGAGTTGTAAAGCTGTACCTGCTTTTCTGTACATGTTACTTCCCCTCTGGTATTCCTAACAGGGACTCCATTACAAGTAAGGTAATACTGTGTGGCTTTTAAATACAAGCTGTCTGCCTGAAAGTTCTTAAAGAGGTTTTGGTTTTAATTTTTAAAAGCTAATTCTAATTTCTATACTGCAAAGGGGGATTTTTTTTTGTGGTGTTGAGCAAAGCTCTGTTAGTTAGAGTTCATTGTTTTTTGTTCCAGCTACCCATTCACAGCTAGCACTTTGAAGCCCTTGACCTCCCAATCCACCCCAGCTCACAACCACCCCATTTGAACATTCTTGCTTTATAGGGCAACTCCCCAATTAGCTACACACAGGGACATAGAACAGCTCTGTTAGAACACACAAAAGAGGTTAACTGCTTTTTCTCTTAAAGGGCAGCTGAGGAGCAGGTAGGGACTTTGGTAGGCCTCTCTCTTTTACTTCAACAGGTACCAAAGCTCCACCAATTGAACAATGGCTGGGAAAAATTATATTGCCAAAGCTGTTACTCCCATTACAGCTTCTGCCTCTTTCCAGACGGAGATTCCAATGCCAATTGATGGACTGGTTCCATGTGCAGGATGATTGCATGTTGAAGCTCTCAGGAAACAATTGGAGAAGCTCAGAGAAGAGGTGATGAGGCTGAGAAACATTCAAGTTAGTGAGAACATTGATGAGGGGCTTCTTGAAACATCCAAGCTCTTTGACAGAGGTGAGGATGGGAGGGTACAGAATACAGTAAGTTGAACATGAGTCACCAGAGCCTGCAGAATCAACACTCCAACTCCTCCAGTCCTTAAATTGAAGAACCAGTATGCAGCCCCGGAAATGGAGGAAGTGAAGGCATCTTAGGAAAGGGAAGAACCAGAGCTCGAGAACCCCAATGTTATAGAATCTGTAACCACAAGGAAGCGAAAGGTAGTGGTGGTTGGTGACTCTATTCTGAGGGGTACTGAGGCATCTATATTCCGACCAGACTTGATGTTCAGAGAGGTGTGCTGTCTGCCAGGTGCCAAAATCGGAGATGTTACAGAGAGTTTGCCGAGACTCAACAAACCTACTAGCTATTATCTGATGTTGCTCATCCATGTCGGCACAAATAATACTGATAGCTCTGAGCATATCAAAAGTGACCCAAGAAGGGTCAAAGTGTCTTCAGCAACAGACTGGCTAACTACTGAAGAGGGCATTAAACTAGATTCATTGGGATGTATTAGTAAGCCCACAGGTAAGTGAAAGACCTAAGTAAGTGAAATATTAAATACCTCTGTAGAATTGGGTAAAAAGGGCAACATCTGGAAAGCAGTGTGTATAAATGCCTGTAGCATGGGAAATAAGATCCCAGATGTTGAGGCTTTAGTGGAAGAGACTGACTTGGATTTAGTGATGGTTACAGAGACATGGTTCCCAGACAACCATGACTGGGACAGCATTGCTATGAAAGGAAAAGTGCTACTGATAGGTGATTTCAATATGCCGGATGTTGATTGGCATATCCCTGCTGTGGTGTTATCTGGAACTAAGGAGATCCTGGATTCTCTACAGAGAAAACTATTCAGGCAACTGGTAAAAGAACCCACACATGAAGGGGCCATACTGGATTGGGTGCTTACCAATGGGGAAAGTGTTTCTGATGTTATAGTGGGAAATCATCTCGCATCCAGTGATGGTGTGGTTCAATATTAGGATGAGGGCTGATAAAATCCATTAAAAAGCAATGGTCTTAGGCTCTAGGAAAATTAACTTTGCCAAGATGGGACAATACCTCAAGGAGCCATCAATGGGATGAGAACAGCTAGGGGATGTAGAAAAACAGTGGGCAAAACTGAAAGGGGATATCTTAAAGGCAACAAACCTTTTTGTTAGAAAGGTAAATAAATGTAAATGGAAAAAAGGCTGCTATGGTTCTTAAAAGAAGTAGCTGAAAAGGTGAAGAAAAAGATGGAGGCTTTCAGGAAATACAAGAGATCACATAGAGAGGAAGACAGGCATCTATATTTGGAAAAACTTAGAGAAGCTAGCAAAGTAGTCAGAAAAGCAAAGAATCAAAAATAAGAAATAGCCAATGCAATAAAATGGGGTGATAAGACATTTTTCTGATATGTTAGTGAGAGGAAGAAGGGCAAAAGTGGTATTGTCATACTCAAGGGGGAAGAGGAGGAATATGTAGAAGCTGATGAGGATAAAGCAGAATTGCTTAACAAATATTTCTTTTTTGTGTTCATTGATGAAGGGCCAGGAGCAGGACCTCAGAAAACACCCACAAATAGGAACATCCGAGAATATTCTTTGCAAGAACCAGGGCCTGCAATCGCGATCGGGGACCCTTAGAGAAGCACCACTCTTTCTCTTCGCTCAACTACTGGCTCACTAGCTCCCACAAGACCAACGAGTACTAAACCAGGAGCCAAAAAGAGGTGAGACATGCAGCAAAGTCCCCGAGACTTTGCTGCATGTTCTACTTCTTCCTGCTGCCTTGTTCTGCTCAGTTCCTGCACGCGGCCTGACAGCTCCGCCTAGCGAGCACTCCCACCACCGTCACAGAGAGCCTTTAAAATCCAGTGTGGATCAAGCAGCGCACCAGTGCCAGAGGACTGTTTGGAGTGGTCCTTAGATGGGGCATTTGAGCGGCACACTTCACCCTGAATCATTGCATCGATCCCGAATATGTGAATACAGACCAACAATACTGTCACTGCCAGTCATTCAAGAAAATACGCACTTCAAACTATCTATACAAGCTGTGCATTAACTGTATGTTTCAAAAGACTCAAATCCCTCGAAACGCTGTAATTTGTACACGATTGTCACAGAGTATGAAAAACAATCTGTTCACTCTTATTAAGCCTTACTATATTGACTGAAACTGTAACTCCCTCCACTCGAAACCCTGTAATTCTGTATACTATTGTTACAGAATATGTAAAACAATTTGTTCAGTCTTTTAAACCTTTACTCCTTTCACTCAGTTGCCCTTCTTAACTTCCTTAAAATTCAATTTATTACCTCACTTCTGTATGTCACTGTATGTTTTGAATACACTCTAAATATCATTCAGTAACAATTACTGAGCAATACAGACTACCACCTGTGTCATACCCTTACAACAATTCTTACACCCCCCCCATCTGATCCTCAAAATTGAGGATTCTCTGATTGTTTTATCCTTCCTCAAACTTATCTCTACAGCCCCATTGAAGTTGTAAACATGAAGCTTATTCTACTCATATTAACATATTAAGTGACGGCAGATAAAGACCAGCATGGTCCATCTAGTCTGCCCAGCAAGATAGCAAGAGTAGGTGCACCTGTCGCTCTGTGCAGGCCACCCCTCCCCATGTTTTTGTTTTTGTTTAGGGGTGAACCCACCACTCCATGTAGGACACCCTTATTTGTTGAGATGCTAGATAGTTCAGAAGTTAGATGGTATCGTTTATTTTGCTTTTATCCTGTTGCTGTAAAGGGATCCACTGTGTTTGTCCCATGCTGTTTTGAATTCCATCACCGTGTTTGCCCCCACCACTTCCATCGGGAGGGCATTCCAAGCATCCACCACCCTTTCAGTGAAGAAATATTTCCTGACATTGCCTTTCAATTTAACACCTTGCAGCTTCATGTTATGCCTTCTAGTTTTACAGCTTCCCCGTCTTTGGAAGAGGTTTGTTTGTTCATCATTTCTCTTTAAGTATTTAAAGGTCTGAATCATATCTCCCCTGTCCCTCCTCTCCTCCAAAGTGTACATATTTAGGTCTTCAAGTCTCTTCTCATAAGGCTTCTGACGCAGGCTCCAAATCATTTTGGTCGCCTTTCTCTGAAGAGTTTCCAGTCTTTTTACATCTTTTGCAAGATATGGTCTCCAAAACAGAACACAGTATTCCAAGTGAGGCCTCACCAGTGACTTGTACAGTGGCATAAGTACCTCTTCCTTTCTGCTGGTAATCCCTCTTTGTATGCAGCCCAACATCCTCCTGGCTTTTGCCACCGCCTTGTCGCACTGTTTTGCCACCTTGAGATCATCAGAGATAATCACACCAAGATCTTTCTCCTGAACCGTGCATACCAACCTCTCACCCCCTATCGTGTACTTTTCCCTTGGATTTCTGCTACCCAAGTGCATGACACTGCACTTTTTCACATTAAATCGTAGTTGCCAAGCATTAGACCAGTCTTCCAGCTTTTGTAGATCTTTCCTCATGTTAACCACTCTCTCGGGGGAGTCCACTCTGTTGCAAATTTTTGTGTCATCTGCAAAAAGACAGACTTTTATATTCAGTCCTTCAGCAATATCACTCACAAATATATTGAACAGTGCCGGGCCCAGGACCGAACCCTGAGGCACCCCGGCTAATCACCTTCCTCTCATCCGAGTGAGCTCCATGTACCATCACCTTCTGTTGTCTGTCAGTCGACCAATTTCTAATCCAGTTTACTATCTTGGGACCCATCCCCAAGCTACTGAGTTTATTGACAAGCCTCCTATGAGGAACAGTATCAAAGGCTTTGCTGAAATCCAGATAGATGACATCCATTGCATGCCCCAGATCTAGTTCCTTGGTCACCCAATCAAAGAACTCAATCAGATTTGTTTGGCAAGACCGTCCTTCGGTAAAACCATGTTGCCTTGGATCTTGCAACCTGTTGGTTTTGAGAAAGTTCACTATTCGCTCTTTCAGGAGCGCCTCCATTACTTTTCCTGCCACCGAGGTAAGGCTCACGGGCCTGTAATTTGACACTTCTTCCCTGTCACCACTTTTGTGTAGAGGTACAACATTAGCCATTCTCCAGTCCTGAGGAACCACTCCTGTTTCCAAGGATCTGTTGAAGACATCCTTTAACGGTCCTGCAAGAAACTCTCTGAGCTCTTTCAGTATCATGGGATGTATCCCATCTGGTCCCATGGCTTTGTCCACTTTCAGTTTAGCAAGTTGTTCTAAAACCTCATCTTCTGTGAATGGTGTGGTATCTACTTCATTCCTATTTTTATATTTGGGAGTCTCAGCTGGTCCATCTCCAGGATCTTCTTTAGTAAAAACAGAGCAGAAGTATTTGTTTAGCAATTTTGCTTTTTCAGTGTCACTTTCCACGAGTCCTTTCCCAGCACTTCTGAGTCCTGCAATTCCAACTCTGATCTTCTTCCTTTCCTGAATATACCTGAAGAAAGTTTTGTCGCCACCTTTAACATCTTTAGCCATCTTTTCCTCTGCCTTTGATTTTGCTATCCTTATTTCTCTTTTTGACTCTTTGAGCTTGATCCTGTATTCATTTCTGTGTTCTTCTGTTTGCAAGCTTTTGAATTTTGTGAAAGCTGTGTTTTTTGCCTTTATTTGAGCAGCCACCTCTTTGGAAAACCAAATAGGTTTCCTTCTCCTCTTCTTTTTATTTATTTTTCTTACATATTTATCTGTTGCCCCTTTTATTGCCACCTTTAGTTTAATCCATTGCAATTCCACTTCCCTTATCTCCTTCCACCCCGTCATCTCCTCCTTTAAGTACTTGGCCATTATATTGAAGTCAGTGTTTTTGAAGTTTAGGACTTTGAGCTTGCTATGATTGGCCTGTACCATGGCTTTTATCTCAAACCACACCGTGTGATGGTCGCTGTTGCTCACAGGGGCACTCACGCAGACATTCGACACGTTATCACTGTTGGTGAGCACTACATCCAGCGTTGAGCTTTCCCTGGTTGGTTCCATCACCATTTGTCTAAGTAATGCATCTTGGAGAGCATCCACAATTTTTTTGCTTCTTTCCAGATGTGCAGAAGGAGTAATCCATTCCACATCAGGTAGATTAAAGTCACCCAATATGAATGCTTCCCCCTTTGTTGCTATCTTGGCAATATATATAATCAATTCGTTATCTCTCTCTTCAATTTGAGTCGGAGGTCTGTAGACTACAGCAATATGGATGACAGTGCCATCTCCTCTTTCCAACGCAATCCAGAGCGCTTCTTCTTTTCCCCATGTTCCCTGCATTTCAGTAGCTTTAATACTGCTTTTGACATACAAGGCTACTCCTCCTCCTTTTCCATTTTCTCTGTCTCTTCTGAATAGATTATAGCCAGCTATGGCTATATCTCAATCATGCGATTCATTAAACCATGTTTCTGTAATGGCCACGATGTCCAAATCCGTTTCCACCATTAGGGCTTCCAGGTCTGGAATTTTTTTGGCTAAGCTTCGAGCATTTGTGCTCATTGCTTTCCAGCATTTACCTGGCTTGTGTGTATTTTGCATTGATTTTATTCTGCCCACTTCTTCCCACTTGTTTTTGATGTGTGGTTTAAGAGTGTGGCTGTTTCTGATGTTGTTCTGCTTTTGCAGGGGGTGGCATGCAGATGTTGACCTTCCACATCCGTCACCCCTTTTTCCTAGTTTAAATGCATATCCACATACTGCCTGAATTTTTCACTTAAGTTTCTTTTCCCTGCGACAGAGAGATGTAGTCCATCAGCACAGTATAGTCTCTTGTTGGTCCATCTGTTGCCCCAGTTGCCAATAAATCTGAATCCTTCTTGTTTGCACCAGGTCTGGAGCCATGTATTAAAGCTGTTAATGCGATGCAGCCTTTTTGTCCCTTTACCAAGAACAGGTAGAACTTCTGAGAATGCATCAGTGTTAACAATGGGCTTGAGTTTCTCTCCCAGAGATCGGAAGTCCTTTTGGGCTGTAGAGGCAGTGTTTCTAGCCAGGTCATTTGTGCCCAAGTGGATAATAACATCAGGTTTGGAGTGCTCACTTTTTGCGCTAAGTATTTCAACAACTTGGTTTGTATTCCTGCTGGCTGAAGAGCCTGGTAGGCACATGACTATCTTCTCTCCTTTGAACTGTGTTCCCAAGTTGGTGCCTCTGATGATGGAATCTCCAAGTAGTAATAGTTTTCTGTTTGGTGAGGTTTTCTTCATATTTGGTGCTTTAGCAGGAGATTGGGCATTGTCTGACTCATTTAAGGGCCCTTCAGTTTCTTTGGATTGGGCATCCTCATTAGCCAAGGCAGAGAAGGCATTTTTTCATGGATATCTCTTGATGTGTAGGATGTCTCTGTGTTACAGGTCGCAATCTTCCGGAACCCACTGTGATCCATTTGTTCCTGGGGTGTTTGATTCTTTGTGGGAGCGGTGGTGGACTTTGTTCAGTTTGTATCCTAAAAGAGGTGCACTTCATTGCAGCCAGTTCCTCCCTCAGTAGAGACACTTCTTTATGCATGGCTGCTAGGTCTTTCCTTAGTAGAGTCAGTTCTTCATGCATGGCAGCTGACTTTAGGCATATAGGACAAGCTCTTAGGCTCCAAATGATTCTTCTTTGAATGAAAGTACCACAGTTATTGCACTGAATACACGACATGTTGATTAAGCAGTCCCAGAAGAGGAAGAATAATAATAAGAAAAGTTGAAGATGTGTGCGTTACCCAAGTTAGGAACGACAGATGTGACCACTATATAGGCAATGTAGCCCCTGGGGTGGGTGGGGTGAGGGTTAGGGTGGGCGGGAACCTAAGTGTCTCTGGCCAGTAGGCTGTTCCTGAACAGTGGGCACACAGCAAAGGAGTAGGTAAGGGAACCCACCAAGAAGGGCAAATAGATAGTTAAATATGTGGAGACAAACAGACAGACAGATAGAACTCACAGTTTAGCAGCAAATTCAGCAAAAATCACCTTTTGGGAGAGCCCTGGAAAGCACTGCTCTTCTCAAGGAACACAAAGGCAATCTGAGCAGGCCCACATGCACAACAGGAAATGGAGGTCTACAACAATGCCTCAGCAGGGGGGAGGGGTAGTCTCCTTCTACATCTGGCACTAATATCCACTACCCTCCAATTTCAAACTCATCACTAATGCATCCCAATTTTACCTCATCGCCAAAGAAACATCTATCCATTCTCTCACCACACATCTTCATCTACCCACCATAAACACCTTACAAATAGACTAATATAGGTACCACCCACACATACCCACCCTAAACATCTTCCAAATTATATAAAATACCCTATAGGGACTTCCGGTGGCATGGTAAGCTGAGAGGACGCGCTCTTCTTGGCTCCGGAGCCTGCTCCTTCCCCCCCGATGACACATTTAAGCTATTCTTGCTCATTCTTCGCGACAAAGTGGGGGAATACTTGTGCGAGTGAACGGAGCTCCTTCCCTACGTTTTTAGCTCTGGGGAGTGTGTCATATGGCCACGAGAATCCCCCGCCGAGACCGAACATGCGGTGGGGAGGCCAATATGGCGGAAGGCATACAGGAACCTCCGGGGCCGCTGGAAGCCTCGGCGATGGTGGTGGAGGTATCGAGAGCGGTGGTGGGGGCCCTCGAAGAGCGGCTAGGGGGTCTGTCAACCCAGATGCAGGAGGTGGCTCAGGCGGTCTCGGAATTCACCAGGAGGGTCGAGCATGCCGAGAACCGCATAGGCTCCTTGGAGGACATGCGAGTGCAAGATATTGCCCGGATTAAGCGCCTGGAGGAAGCCTTGGTGCAACACCAGGACAAACTGGAAGATCTAGAGAATCGAAGTAGACGAAACAATCTGCGGTTTATCGGCATCGAGGAGTCCGTGCCCGAAAGAGATTTGCGGCGACATTTGGAGCAATGGATGTCAGTTAATCTGCCGCTGTCTGCTGATGTGGGGGAGAAAGTGCTGGAACGGGCGCACCGGCTGTGACCCTCTCGAGCTGGCGAGCACAGACCGAGGGCGGTGATAGCCCGCTTCTTAAATGCAGCACAAAAGGATGGAGTATTGAGGGCCTCGCGACAGCTGAGGCGTTCTGGAGCCTCCACCTGAAAGATCCTAATTTTCCAGGACTATTCGGCGGGAGTTTCCCTGAAGCGCAGGGCCTTTAAGGACACGTGCAGCAAGCTAATTGAGCAAGGCATCCGCTTTACTTTAGCCTACCCCGCGCTTCTAAGGGTATACAACGAGGGGGGGAATCGAGTATTTTCTTCCCCCGAAGAAGCACGGGATTACTGTAATGGCCTTGGCTAAGGACTGACCTGCGGTGGCATGCTTGCTCCGTTGGGTTGTTTCGGCTACTCTCGTGCCATGTAGAGTTGCCAGAGGCCTTGGCCTTTTTGTTTTTCTTTTCTCTGGAGTGGAAAGAGTCAGGCCTGGACTTTGCCTCTGACATATGGGTGCTTCAGAATGATTTCTCACCAGACATTCACATTGCCTTTGCGGCGTTCGAGGACGACCGGTGACATCGGGTGCGCTAGTTGCGCGTAGGACTCATCATCCAATATATGTGCCATGTTTCGTTGTGGTTTGCGGCATGCTTTGGGCAATTTATTTGTTTTTCATTATGTAATCTATGCTATTTCAATTTTTTATTATGCAATTTATGCTATCTCATTTTAGTTTTGGATGCTAATGTTATGATAGGCCATGGGATTAGCCTGTGCGGGAATTGTACGGTCCCTCCCTCTCAGTGTAAGTGTAAGGGGGGATACGGGGCTCACTAGTGGGCTGAGGGCGGGGGTCTGTGGGCCCTTTGACTCTAGGTTTCCAGGTGGGCAGCATTCTTTATTTTTAATGTGAATCTTTTGCTTCTTCTGCTGCTTTATGTCCACTATTACATATAAGACACCATGGGCCTGATGGTAAGGCTTACTAGATAGCGCATGCGGGGGCTCTTGTGTGTATTGTTGATATGATATTCTGCTACTGTAACCAAACGTTAGACATTTTGGTTTTCCTGTTAGACCTTCGGGAGGAGTTTTTTTTTTTTTTCCTTCTTGATTTCTCTCTTTGCATCCCTCTGCCCATGGGCACTTAGGTCACATGGGTGGTGGAGTTAACTGCGGGGCCTGTTGAGTCTATTCCATCCCTGGTTATGTCTGTGGGATGGGGCAGGCCATTTCTGATGTAAGTTCCTGGGGGGGGGGGGAAGGCCCATGGTGCTTTCTGGGCCCTTCGGTACTCCCTAGTCATGCCTCTTCTGTTACTCTGGCGAGGGCGATCGGTCCGAGTCTCGGCTTGGGCGGCATGTGGGGAGGGGGAGGGCTGGAGGAGGCGATTAGGTGTAGGAGAGGGAGACCTATGTAGTGTTGGTTCTCTCACGTCTCTTCTCTTTTGCTTTTCTGGGGCAAGGTGGACTGGCACGATTTTTTCCCCTCAGCTCATTAGTTCCCCTTGAAGGGGGGGATTTCTTTACCATGCCCGCCATGGGGAGGGGGGTGGATGGTTTGGTTGGAGTGGCTAAAGAGTGGGGGGCAAAGGGGGGGGAGCGGGGGGGCCCTACATGCTCAGGAAGTCTAGGTGGGGCCAGTGACAGCTGGCACAGGGCTGGTGGAAGATATGAGTGGAGGGGGGGTAGGAAGGGGTGACGGGGGGGGTGAGGGGTGTGTTTGCTGGTAAAGGGACGGGGAGGTTGGGGTTGGAGGGGGGAGTTAGATCGTTTGCTTGGGGTAGAAGTGTGTTTGGGAGTGTGAGTGGGACTATCTGGATGGAGTGGGATGTTTGGTTATTTGGAGTTGTGTTGACTGGGAGGCTATGGAGGGGGGCCCTTGGCTGGGGGGGCCACCGCTCAAATGAGGAATGGGGTTCTGTGTTTTGGCACTTCGGTCTCCTAATGTATCATGGATAAAGGAACTCGAGTGATCTCCTGGAATGTTTGCGGGTTAGGCTCTCCGGTGAAACGATATAAAGTCTTACAGCACTTGAAGTGCCACCACGCGGATGTAATTATGCTGCAGGAGACACACCAATCGGCGGCGGAACATCAGAAGTTGGGCTTAGGCTCTAAGGCTCATGTTTATGGGGCTCCTGCGGTGGGGAAGAAGCGAGGAGTGGTTATTCTCATTGCCAAATCTGTCAACTGGGTCGAGGAAAAGGTTGTCTTTGATGTAGAAGGTCGGTATGTGGGTGTGTGGGGGAGACTTGCTGGGAGGAAGGTGCTGTTGTGCTCTGTCTATGGACCCAATGTGTATGAGACTAGTTTTTTTCAGAATATTTCTCGGTTGCTCGCGGATGCTGGTGGGTATCAGGTTATCTTAGGTGGCGACTTCAACGCCGTCTTGGACGTGGGTCTTGACCGCTCCGGTTCGGTGGAGAATGGGAATCGCCGGGCGCGTCAACGTTTGTGGGGCCTGTGTGAAGCTTATAATCTACTAGACATTTGGAGGGTGCTACATCCTGGGGACCGGGATTATATGCACCTGTCCCGAGCCCACGGGACCTGGTCCCGCATAGATTTCTTTCTGATCACGGATTCGCTTTTCGGTTGGGTCTCGAAGGCGGATATTGGGTCTCTTGTTATATCTGATCATGCAATGGTAGTCTTGGAGCTGAGGGGGAGCAGTCCAACTTTAAGTAGGGTATGGCGTTATCCTCTGGAGCTATGTGGGGATGTGCGCTTTGAAACGTTTTTGCGTGAGCGCTGGAAGGAGTATGAGACTTTGAATGCGACGCCGGGCATATCCCCTGCTCTCTTTTGGGAGGCTGGTAAGGCTGTACTTCGTGGGGATATAATTAGTTATCAAAGTCAATGACGTAAGCGGCTGAACCAGCGGATACTTTTGCTCGAACGGGAATTGGGCAAAGCGAGAAGGGTGGTGACGGGCTCCAAAACTGCAGCGAATCAGCGCAAGCTTCGGGAGGTGCAGGCAGAACTGGAGATGCTTCTCCATCGGCGGGCTCAAAAATCGATGTTGTACTACCGGTATAAGCTTTATAAGTTCAGGAATAAAGCTGGTAAGTTGATGTCCTCCTTGTTGAGACCAACTGGAGGTTCCCGGCAGATCGGGGCCATCCGGCAGGCGGATGGGGTTATCACCCGAGATTCGGCAACTATTGAAAAGGTATTTGCTGATTTTTTTAGGCGACTTTATGCTAGCGAGGAGGAGGGGAACTCGGCGGGGCGTCTTTTTCATGAGGGATGTGGACTTCCTCAACTTGCAATGGAACATTTGGCGGTCCTTAATCAACCCCTTTCGGGTCAGGAGGTTCAGGTGGCGATAAGGCACTTGAAGAATGGGAGGGCTCCGGGTGTAGACGGGTTCCGTAGTGAGTTCTAAAAAGCCTTGAGTGACGCTGTTGTGATCCCCCTCGTAGGGTATTTTGAGGATTTAGTACAGCGTGGAGGGTTTCCGTTTGAGGCTAATAAAGCTTTGATCACTATTTTGCCTAAGCCAGGGAGAGACCCACTCCTGCCGAGCTCTTATCGTCCCATTTCTTTACTCAATGTTGACATTAAGCTCTTAGCCAAAATAATGGCGGATCGGCTCGCGAATTATCTACCATTTTTGATTCATCGGGACCAGGTGGGCTTTGTACATGGGCGCCAGGTTGCCTATAGTCTGCAGCGGATTTTACTGTCTCTCGGGGCAGGGCGCTTGGCAGGGGAGCCCTCTTTACTTATCAGTTTTGACGCCGAGAAGGCTTTCGACCAGGTCAACTGGGGCTTTATGCATCAGGTCTTGGAGGCGATGGGGTTTGCTGGATTCTTTGTGGATGTGATTAAATTACTCTATACCGATCCCATAGGGGCCATTATGGTTAACGGGACTATGTCTGCTGACTTTGCTATTCAAAAGGGGACCCGTCAGGGGTGCCCGCTATCCCCTCTATTATTTGTAATATCGCTCGAGCCCCTTCTGCTTCGTATTCGGCCTTCATCTCAGTTTCGTGGTATTCGGATGGGACGGGAGGAATTTCGCGTTGCTGCTTTCGCGGATGATTTGCTTGTGCATCTGGGGGACCCCTTCACTGGACTGCCCTGTCTGCTGCAACTTATTCGGGAATATGGCGAGCCTTCGGGCTTTCGTCTTAATCTAGATAAGTCGGAAACACTGTTTTTAGCTCCCGAGGGGCAAGCGGGATGGCAGGACCCCTTTCTGTTGAAGTGGGCGACAGGACACTTTAAGTATTTGGGCATCTATTTGCCAGCGCGGTTGGGAGATCTTTACCAGTTAAATGTCTCCAAAATATTAGGGGAGGTATCTGCCTATGTCGATAGATGGCGAGACTTGCCGTTGTCTCTGGGGGGCCGTGTAGCCTTGTGTAAGATGGCACTTTTCCCCAAAGTCTTATACCCACTTCAGATTTTTCCATTGTTTTTGAGGCGCGCAGATCTCCAACAACTGGAGTGTTTGTTTAATCGGTTTCTCTGGTGGGGCCGAAGGCCTCGGGTACGTCTGGCTATACTTCGGCAGCCTTGGGCTTTGGGTGGTATGGGCTTCCCGGATGTCCGGAGATACAACGTGGCATGTCTGCTGAGGTATGTTCGCGATTGGATGTGGGATCTGACAGACTGTTCCCCGAGGGGGATGCTGGAGGCCGTGTTGGCGCCCTTCCATTTGCGTTACTTGTTACATGCCAGGACGCTTCGGGGTGTGCCGGGGGACATCCGGGAATTCCTCTTAGAGCCCATTCGGAAGGCTTGGCGGTCTTTTTGCGCTGGACGCCAGATCTCGGCATATTATACGCCCTATCTTCCCATCAGGGGTAATGCGGAATTTGTGCCGGGTATGGGACGGTCCTATTTCCAGTCATGGGAGGCTCTTGGGGTTGTGAATTTGAAGCATGTGTTGACCTCTGACGGGGTGATGGTGCCCTTCACTGAGCTCCGTCGGCAATATTCGTTGGGGGGCTGGGATATGTTTCAGTATACGCAACTTCGGAGCTACCTTCGTACGGTCCCGGTGGAAGCGCTGCGGGGGGAGGTTTGCTCGGGGATTGAATTGGCACTCTTGGGGGGTGACATGGGGACTCGGGTGTCCGTGCTTCACAAAATGTTGTGGGATGGAATATCGCCCCTTGATGTTGGCGCTTTGGCGGCGGCCTGGACGGCAGATTTAGGAGAGGAGGTTGGCGAAGAGCAGCTCCTGGGGGGGCTGGCCGCTATCCCAACATTGTGTGCAGGTACTTCATCGGGATACCCAATATCGGCTTATGCGTCGCCTCTATTTTGCCCCTTTGAGGGCCTAGAAGGCCGGGGTGGGTAAGAGTCATTGCTGTCCTAGATGTGGCGAAGCCCGGGAGACACTGGGTCATATGTTTTGGCGCTGTCCCAAGGTTCAGGTTTTTTGGGGTCGGGTGTCTGATCATCTCCTTCGGTGTTTGCCACAGTTGGAGCCCCTTACCGTGCGACACTTAGTTCTGGATTTATGGGAGGACACTTGGGGGGGGGGTGTTGGGGACCTGGGGGTTGCGTTGGCTGCGTTTGGTGCTGATGACTGCACGGATGACAGTGTTGCAGCAATGGTTGGATGTATGGGGACCCGTTCATGGGATTTGGAGAGTCCGGCTTCATAAGGTTTTACTTATGGAACGGCTGTCTGCAGCTGGTGAGGAGCGCAGGTGGGCCCGTTTTTTGCAGACTTGGGGGCCTCATCTGCAATTGTTACCAGCAGGGGCCCGCCGTCGCATTCTGGGGGAGCCCTGAATTCCGGGGGTTGGTTCAGGAGATGGTTTCTGGGGGACACTTTTTCCTTTTTCTCCTCTACCTCTGTCTGGCTTGGTCCTGCTTCCCAGAGGGCTAGTTTGATCCTGATTGCACTTCTATTATTGTTTCAGGTTCTGGGGGGGGGGGGGGGGGGGAAGGGGAGGGGACGGGGGGGGGGGGGTTGGGGAGGTCCTGTACGGAAGTTGTACCTTGGCCTGGCGGACTCTTCGCTGGATGGGCGGGTCTGGGAGAAGACTCAACCCTGGGTCTGCCTGTGTTAGTGTTTTTTGGCAGGGTTGTTAGATGTATGGGTCGGGCTGAATCTTTGTTGATTTGGAATTAAAGGGGCTTGGGGGAAGGGGGGAAAAGGGGGGGGAGGTGACATGGGATAGGAGGACTCCTGTAGGGTGTCATACCTTGCCTGTTCACACACTGTGCTTCCGTGGTAGTAACCCCGAGTACCTTCTATAATTTTCTTTCTCTTTTTCTCTTTCCTCTCTTTGGGGGTCCTCTTGTCCATTTGGACGTTGGTTTTTGTTGTGGGGTATATGGACAGTTTGTCTAATACTGTAACTCCGTGAGTGCGCTATTCTGTTATGGAACTGTACCTCAACTATGTTTCTGTAATTGTGTTTTATTTCTGTGTTCTGTTTGAATAAAAAGATTTAAACATAAAATACCCTATAAATATCGCTCTGCCAAAATCCAGATCCATCAGAAGCAAAATTCCAGCGATCATATACCTCTTCAATGATAGTAAACCAAATGTACTGTGTTTAACAGAAACCTGGCTATCCATATCAGACACAGTCTTAATCAACCAACTAGCTGACTCCAACTACAATTTATTCCAATGCCCCAGGTCCAGCAAACACGGTGGCGGCATTCTAATCTTAACTAAAAAAGACCTAAATTTTTCCATCCATCAAAGTGACAATATAGAGAGCATGGATGTCAATCATAGAAAATAAAAAAATTAAAATCAACTTAATTTACAGACCTCCATCTCCTAGCCCTGACAACCTATCTTCGATTTTGGAAACTGCCTGCACCTCAGCACCTAACAAACTCCACATAATCCTTGGAGACTTCAATCTGCCATCTCTTAACCAATATCACTCCTCCCATTTTATAAATGCTATGCTTGACCTAGGATTTCAACAAATAGTTCAATCCCCCAGACGCAGAAAAGGAAGTACTCTAGATCTCATCTTCCTCCCCATTCGCATTTTACAAAACACACTTTTCTCTCTCCTTAATACCCTCCCCCTACCATGGACAAATCATTTTCTACTAGACTTCACCATCCCTGTCATGCTCACACCTCATGAATCCGATGAAAATATGGGGTATGTTTACTAAGCAGTCTTAATGTGCACCCGGCGATAGTGTGCTGGCTGCCATAAAAGGAGTGGGCGTTTCGGTCTTAACGTAGCAAAACGGGATTATCGCGTGATAACGTGCGCTGCACACATTATCAGGCGAAATGCCACTAAGCACACTAACGCGCGGTAATCTTAAGTAGGCACGCAGACATGCAAGCACAGAAACAGAGCTGTAGCATAATGGTTAATACACTGACTGATGGTACAGGGGTCATGAGTTCAAACCCCCAGTGTGCCTAATGCATATGGCTGGCTGAGGCATTAGCTATTATGTGTAAGTATTGTTTTTTGAGGCATGTTATTTATATTTCAATTAATGCTGCCAGCAAACACACCCTCACGTTCCGTAACCTAAGGTGCTGCATAAGGGAGAGGGGAGATATGATAGAAGTCTATAAATTAATGAACGGAGTGGAACGGGTAAACGTAGATCGATTGTTTACGTTATCAGAATATAGAAAGACTAGGAAACATGCAATGAAGCTACAGGGTAAACTATTTAAGACTAATAAAAGAAAATATTTTTTCACTCAACGTGTAATCAAACTCTGGAATTTGTTACCGGAGGATGTAGTAAAGGCTGTTAGTGTAGCTGGGTTTAAAAAAGGTTTGGACAAGTTCCTGGAGGAAAGGTCCATAAACCATCATTAAGAAGTGACCGAAGATATCAATGCTTGACCCAGTACAAGCATTGTGGAACTTGTGTCTCTTGGGGAAACTGCTAGGTACATATGACCTAGCTTGGCCACTGTTGGAAACAGAATACTGGACTTGATGGACCTTGGTCTGACCCAGTATGGCATATCTTATGTTCTTATGTTCTTATTATAAAGTGCATTGTCTGCCAAGGCACCCTATAATGTCCCCTATGGGGCACTCTATAAGGCGCTTCATAGGATGCTTATAAGGCACCTTATAAGGCGCTGTATAGGACACCTTATAAAGCACCTTATAAGGCGCTTTATAGGACACCTTATAAGGCACCTTAGAAGGCGCTTTATAGGGCGCCTTATGGGGCGCCCTATGAAGCACCTTATGGCTACAGTACTCTGAGGGTGTTTTTGCTGGCAGCACTAATGTACATTAAAAATAGACAATGCCTCAGACAGCCCTATCAAATAACCCCACTGTGTGATCAAACCCATGACCTCTGACTCCACAGGCAGTGATGTAACCAGTGGCCTACAGCTGTATAGCTACACCCAAACCCCTGGCTGGCTACAGAAGGACTGCAGGTCACCACACAAACTGTCTGCTGTGGTTACCAGGATAGGGTTAACCCACCCGTACCCATGATGCACTGCACATGAATATCAGCAGTCTACAGATGATCACAGGATGGGGTATGCACCCCCACAGCTACTCGGCCAGGTAGGGGGAACTGTTGAGCTATATGAAAAAAGTGTTACTCCAATATCCAGACTTTAAAGAGCTGCGGTCCTCATTTGATATCGACCTTTTGCTCTATTTTGCATCAATGACCTGTGTATTGCTTCCCACTCAGTTGTTAACTTTTGGCTTATCCATTGACTTTTAGCTTGTTGTTTAAAAGCTTATCTTGGCGGGCTGCTGATGTGAGCGATTTAATGCACTCCATCAGTCGCGGAGTGGGGTCCACTGTTAAGACTGCGTATGTTTTTTCATCCTGTAGTAGACGATGGATTTCACCTACATACTGATCCCGTGACATGATAACAATTGCTCCTCCCTTGTCCGCCCTTTTTATGACTAAATCATTGCGTGCCTTTAACTCCAACAATGTTAGTTCCTCCTGCCGTGTAAGGGCAGTTTTGAACTTTCTATTATTGGATTCTACCAGTGTAGTCATATCTCGCATCACCAGGGTTCGAAAAATGACTAGAGCCCCCGGTTGTGCACCTGGAGGACTCCAAGTGAATTTGACTGGTAATTTTAATCGATTATTCAGTGGTAAAGTAGGCAACGTCTCTGGTTGTTGTCGTGTTCCAAAAAAGATTCTTAGGTTCAAGTTCCTTAATAATTTTTCAAAGTCTACATTAAACTGGAACCAATCAAACTTCGCTCGGGGTACAAAAGATAGACCCTTCTCTAAAAGGTGTTTGTAGGACTCAGGCAGCTGTTTGCCCGAGATGTTAATAACTCACTCACAAATCACTCACATCAGCAGCCCGCCAAGATAAGCTTTTAAACAACAAGGAGCATCAATTTTTGAATAGCATAGAGCCAAGACAAGCGGTGTTTTATATAGTGCCAAAAATATACAAACATTTGACTCGCCCGCTGGGACGTCCTATAGTGTCCACGAAAGGATCTTTGTTAGAACCACTTTCAATATACTTGGACACCTTTCTAAGACCGCTTATACCCACTATGCCATCGTATATAAGAGACACGATGCACTTTCTACAAATACTGGACAACCATTCACAATGGGCGCAAGGAGAGAACGTCTGGTTGGTGACATTAGAGGTTAGTGCCCTGTATACAAATATATGTCAAAACAAGGCACATGAGGTAACAATGCAAGCTCTAACAGCTAGGGGAGACCTTTCTGAAAAGCATCTGGTTTTTATGGAAGAAATAGTGCGGTTGATACTATTTCACAACTATTTTCAATTTGAAGACCAACTGTATCACCAGAAGATTGGAGTGGCTATGGGAGCCACATGTGCTCCATCCATAGCCAATCTCTTCATGGGAGCATTTGAAGAGACATGGTTAAAGAAATCTGAATTTTGTTCCCAAGTAAAACTGTGGTGTCGCTATATAGATGACATTTTTGTCATTTGGGAAGGACAAGTTGCACATTTACTCCAATATGTTGAATGGTTAAATCAGAGAGAGGAACTCATCAAATTCACGTGTACCTATGATCAAGAAGCGATAACATTTTTGGATGTGGAAGTGAAGAAAGGTATTCAAGAATGGGAGACCACAGTGCATCACAAACCCACAGATCGGAACGCCCTACTCCATTATTCCAGTATTCACCCGAAAGGGTTAAAAAATGGGCTTCCCTTTTCTCAATTCCTCCGATACAGGAGGAACTGTTCCAATGTGCAAGATTTCAAAAGTCAGGCGATCACATTACGGAAGAAATTTCGTGACAGAGGATATCCCCCATCAATAGTGGATAGGGCATATAAAAGAGCCCTGTTTTATAATAGAGAACATCTATTGACACCTCGATCATCATATTCAGAGGAAGCAGTCACGAATTTAGTGACGAAACATTCCCCGTTCGACTATCGGATTCAACAGATCCTAACTAAACATGTAAATGTGTTACACAGTATTCCATCATTTAGAGATCTACAAATACGGTGTGTTTGGCAAAGACACAGAAACTTAAAAGAAGTTTTGAGTCCCACAAAGCTACGTTCCCAGGAACATAGTTCTTTAATTCAATCGAAAGGTCATACTCGATGTGGGTCTTGTCAGTTTTGTGAAGTCACTAAGGAAGTCACATCATTTGATTACCATGGAAAACTCTATCAATTACGCCATTCTACAACTTGCAACACGCCGTATGTAGTTTACGCCATAGAGTGCCCCTGTTGGCTATTATATATAGGGAAGACATCAAGACCGTTTAGAATCAGACTGGCGGAACATCGTAGTAGGCTAAAGTGTCAAACACTAGCAGCTCCAATAGTTGAACATTGCCTCCAGAAACATCACCGATTTGAGGAATTGAAATGCTTTTGCATGGACAGATGTCTATCAGGTACGGAGGGTAGATCCCGCGATCATGCACTGATTGTGAAAGAACAGAGATGGATATTCATGTTGCAATCTGTGAAGCCCGGGGGGCTCAATTTACAAGTAGATTGGAACCTATGTGTTTGAGCACGAGCAATAGCAAAGGTAGGGGGGTGGAAACGGGATATATAGCCCGCCCAGTAAGTAGACCGCATGCGCGGCGTTGTCTGAATCGAACGGTCACGGAGATAGAAGAAACTGGCAGTGAAGATCATGGTAAAAACATTTCTAGTGTCAACACAGCTTAGTTTCGCACGTATATAGTCTAATAGGAAATATGTTATTAATATACAGAACTAACATGTGATTCCCTGTTTAGAACGTGAAAATTGCCAGAAAATCATAAGCGGGAAGACTATTAGAAAACTATGAAGGAACAATACGCAATGAGGAAGCATGAGTGAGTCCGGCCCCTGAAGAAACAGCTTGGATGTGAAATGCAACAGCGCTGAAATTGGCGTTGGGCATATTTAAAGATAAGCACTCATTTTCTCTTTTTGCAAGTAATGGTGCGCATTTAAAAATAAGCACTTATTTTCTCTTTGTGTAAGTAACACAAGCTAAAAGTCAATGGATAAGCCAAAAGTTAACAATTGAGTGGGAAGCAATACACAGGTCATTGATGCAAAATAGAGCAAAAGGTCGATATCAAATGAGGACCGCAGCTCTTTAAAGTCTGAGACCTGTTGCTTTCATTTGAGATTCACATATAATTGATGGGAACAAAATGGAACTAGAGTTCTGTAGTGGATATTGGAGTAACACTTTTTTCATATAGCTCACCTGTTATCTTACTCCAGAAGACTAGACCATACAATAAGGTAGGGGGAACTGACCGTGTGCACCCCCACAGCACCTCAGCCTGGTAGGAGGTACTGACTGTGTGTGTTACTGGCACAGAGTAGCTAAAGACTGTCACATTGTGTGGGTACTGTGCTCACCCTGAGGGTGAGGTGGGGCGTCTAGCACCAGGTCCACAGCACCTTGCATGGCTGATGTATGCTATGCTGCAGGTCCCCATCAGTGCTACTGTGTGTGATAGATAGCTCCTGCAGACACACCTACGATAGATCTGTGTCCGCCTGTATTTCTCAGTCATGTCTAGTCCTTATGGGCTATGATGCACCCAGAATAGTGCATATCCTGTGTTGGTACCATGGTTACATAATGTAGGTGAAGAGGAGGAGGAGGAGGGTGTTGTTTGGACCCATAGGTGGATTATGTACCACCACTCAACCCACCCTTTGGGGCTGAGGGTGGGAAACAGGATCTCCCACCAACAGATCCACATTCTATCTCCCTGCAATGATGGCAGTAGAGGGGGCCATCAACCCCAGTCCTGCTGGGGAACAGACACCCTAGAGGGCAGTCAATGCAGATCTGTACACATCCATAAAACATAGCAGACAGACATTAGGCCTGGAAATGCTCAGCTTCTCCCCACCACTATCTGACATTCTCCAGCAGCAAGCCTCCAGCCACTGCACGGTGTTCCAGCAAGACACATACTAGCTGCAGACAGTCTGCTAGCTAGTCCATAGTGCATGCTCCTGGAGGAGATGCATGTACCCAGAACTAGGATGTCAGCATACACACCAAACAGATAGGTCAGTGATTGAGCCCCAAAGGAGAACCCACACATATCACATAAGAAAAAAACTATATAGCACTATGGGGGAACCTAGCCATGCCGTGGTCACTGCTCAGTCAGGGTGACAGTGACCTCCCAGCAGGACATTCTGTGGTGGCCGGGCACTACAATGTCCGAGCCATTGCCCTATGCCCTGTCCAGATGCATCCAGGCCAGGTCACCCTATCCAGGCTATTCCCACAGTACCTTGCTCCTCATTATGCACATTGGCAGGCCAATAGTGGCAACAGTGCTAGCAGTGTGGGCTGTGGAGGTTGTTGGCAGCCACCACACACTGGATAGACAGACACACACTCCCCACACCTATGCCAGCATTGTGCAACTATAGAGGTGTTTGCCAGCCCTGGCCACCGCACCAGTCCTGGGCACAGTGCAGGCATGGCTATGGTACGCAATACTGTTGGGGTCACTCCCCAGGGTGGTAAACACTGTCGGACACAAGACCTGTAGCACACTCCAGAGACATCAGAAGGGTTGCTATGATGCAGCTCAATCAGAACATTGTACTTAACTTCAGAATTGCTATCTGCCAGTAATCATAGTAGCCTTTTGATAGCTGTGTACCGTATTCCCAGGTTTAGGGTGGCATTGCTAAGGTATGCAAGTGCTAGTATTGGGAGATGCACGCAGGGCCCAACATCCTGTCTCTCCAGCAGGCATTGGATCAGGGGTCCTCAAACCTGTCCTGGAGAGCCACAATCCTGGCAGGCTTTTGGGATAGCCCTAATGATATGCATGAGATATATATGCATTAGAGATATTCTCCCAACCTGACTGGTTTGTGGCCCTCCAGTACTGGATTGGAAGACCCCTACCTTACACCTCTGTCATTTAAGATTGTGAGTGCGCAAGGTACAGATGTCCTAGACATCAAAAGGGTAGATAGACTTTGTCACATTCCTCCTCGCTTCTCACCACCACCAAAATGTTGAACTTTTTGGTGGTGGTGAGAATCGAGGAGCAATGTGACAAATTCTGCTAATCTTTTGATGTCTAGGACATCTGTACCTTGCCCATTCACAATCTTAAATGACAGAGGTGTAAGGCAGGGGTCTCCCAATCCAGTACTGGAGGGCCACAAACCAAACAGGTTGGGAGGATATCTCTAATGCATATATATCTCATGCATATTCATTAGGGCTATCCCAAAAAACTGCCAGGATTGCAGCCCTCCAAGACAGGTTTGGGGACCCCTGCATTAGCTAATAGAGCCTGTGGGTGTGGGTGTGTCTCCCCTGGTTGGCCGCTGGTTTAGGGGAGAGGTTCCCAAATCCAGTCCTGGTGGGCCAAACACTGTTTGGGTTTTCATGCTGTCCCTCATGAATATGCATGAGATACATCTGCATACCATGGGGGCAGTGCATAGACAAGCAGCACAGGCATCTTTATTAGAGGCAGCATGGAACCTGAATGGTGTTTGGCCCTCCAGGACTGCATTTGGGAAACTCTGCTCTAGGTATTGCACATGTCTATGGTGTCTGTGCTCTGTAGGGTAAAATGTAGGTGTTTTGGGCATGTTTACGTCATCTGCAATAGACGTTCTGTCTGTATTAGCATGTTTTAGTAGTGGGTAAAATATGGGGACTGGGTTGGCAGGAACCACAGCTGGGACGTGAACCTGTGACTTTCTGCTTCTGGACACGCTGGCTGTGTGCACTGCCCCACTGTGTTGCCACAGAGACAGTGCAGTCCCTGGTGATACCATGACTGTTCGTCAGACAGGGCCTGTCTGTTGCAGTGCATGGCACTCACCTACACAGGGCTAGGCCACGGTCTGCTCTGGGCAGCTGTCACTGCCCCCTCCACCAACAGTACCCCTCTGCCACCATGCTGACATGCCCTTCTGCTGGTGGTGCTGGTGGTGCGCAGTCTCAGGCCATCCAGTGTGCAGGTAGGCGGCTGCCTATGGTGCGGGTTCTGGGATAGGGGTGCCTGCATAGCTGTCCACGCTTCCCCCAGCACCGCTTGCCAATGTTCTGTGCCCTTGGGGGTACCTGCAGGGTACTATCCCCTGTGACACTGTGGGAGACACACTCGTGCCCATGTTGGGCCCTCATCAGTTGCTGTCTGGCTGCTCTACTGTTTCAGCATTCCCATGGGCCCCCTAGGCATCACCCTAGTCCACACTGTGGGCCAGCTGCACCACGGCATATGCCGCCTGCAGCCCTCTGTGTCCCCTTTTCCGGCATCTGTTCAGTTGCCCGTTCCGACATGCCCGCCCTGCTGTTGTGGAACATGTGCACGCCATAGGAAACCTGTCCAATGGAGAGGAAAACCCTGCTCAGCGCATTTTCACTGTGGGCTCATTCACCTTGTATGGGGACGGAGCATAGGCCCTTCCAAAATTCATATCTTTTTTGGGAGCTTTCTTGGGAGTGTTTTTTGATGTTTCCCATTGATATCACTATTGCCCAGCTTGGTTATTTTGTTTTTACATTTTCGTGAGGTCATTTTCACTGTTTATTTGCCCTTTTGTTCCGTGCACATGTATCACACTTATCACTTTTTGTCGGTTTCCCAGGTTTTGCTGTACATTGCCGACGGAAATGGTTTCTTTTCCCTTTAAATCAGCTCTAACGCCAGGGTTTCACTGGCGTTAGTTTTCAGCCTCGGATTTCACAGTGTTAGTGTGCAGGGAGCTTCTCCCCTCCCATTCTCCGCCCATTGACCCTCTGTCTGCGCCCCTGTGGAGCCTTCCTCCGCCCTCAGGGAGCCTTTCTCCACCCTCAGCACTGATTTGCCCCGCTGCATGCGTTATCGCGCGCTAAGGTACCTGTGCACCCGATAAAGCGCCATTATTGCGCGAGAAGGTACCTTATTGCGCGATAATGTTGCAGAGCGCACATTAAGACGGTTTAGTAAACATACCCCTATGCAATTTAAAAACAAGTTTAAATCATTTAATAAATATCATTCCTCAATGATACCATCCCACATATAGATACATCTATCACAAATCTAAATGACATCATAAATAAATGGAACTCCACCATAATGAAAGCAGCACAAACCACCACAACCCTAATTAAAACAAGGCAAAAAGAATCTAAAAATTGTTACATATTCGAACTACGGAAACTAAAGCAAAAACTTAGAAAACTAGAGTACAAATAGAGTTACAAGAACAGATATGGACAATCTATTATACATGTCCATGTGCAGTAAATAACAGAAAAAAAGAGTATCATTCCAAACTCCTAACTCGTTCCCTTAACAGACCAAGAGAGCTTTTCTCCATCATCAAATCGCTTACTAAAGCACTTTACCCTGATACGGATCTCCCCCAAATTGAACCTCAACTGTTAGCTATTACATTGAAAAACTAATCCCCGGAGAAGCAGCAGCCAGGATATCGGGGCTTGGCAGTCAACTTTGTTTCCAGCTGAAGTGTTTGCAGGTGAAACTCCTCCTACCCCTTCTTTCATCGGGGAACTGCAACAGTTAAAAGCCAGCTGCTCTCAGAGGAGCTGAGAAGCAGCAGCCAGGATATCGGGGCTTGACAGTCAACTTTGTTTACAGCTGAAGTGTTTGCAGGTGAAGCTCCTCCTACCCCTTCTCTCATCGGGGAACTGCAACAGTTAAAAGCCAGCTGCTCTCAGAGGAGCTGAGAAGCAGCAGCCAGGATATCGGGGCTTGGCAGTCAACTTTGTTTCCAGCTGAAGTGTTTGCAGGTGAAGCTCCTCCTACCCCTTCTTTCATTGGGGAACTGCAACAGTTAAAAGCCAGCTGCTCTCAGAGGAGCTGAGAAGCAGCAGCCAGGATATCGGGGCTTGGCAGTCAATCTTTGTTTCCAGCTGAAGTGTTTGCAGGTAAAGCTCCTCCTACCCCTTCTTTCATCGGGGAACTGAATCAGTTAAAAGCCAGCTGCTCTCAGAGGAGCTGAGAAGCAGCAGCCAGGATATCGGGGCTTGGCAGTCAACTTTGTTTCCAGCTGAAGTGTTTGCAGGTGAAGCTCCTCCTACCCCTTCTCTCATTGGGGAACTGCAACAGTTAAAAGCCAGCTGCTCTCAGAGGAGCTGAGAAGCAGCAGCCAGGATATCGGGGCTTGGCAGTCAACTTTGTTTCCAGCTGAAGTGTTTGCAGGTGAAGCTCCTCATACCCCTTCTTTCATCAGGGAACTGCAACAGTTAAAAGCCAACTGCCTTTCACGGCCGCGGTCGCAGCCTGCGGTCGCGTGCCCGAAGGGGGCGTGACCAAAGGGGGTACGCCCCTTTGGTGCCCCTTCGGTGCTACTTCGGTGCCTCGGAGCTCTAGCCGCTGAGGGAATGCCCAGAGGTCATTTTAAGAGGAAAAGTAAGTCTTTGAAAAAACTTTCTGATAACGATTCAGGTTCTAAAGCAGTGGTTGGTCCGATGGACCAGCATGTGGTTTCTAAACATAAGCTTGTTTCACCAGTTCCTGCTTCCTCCTCGCCTGCCTCTGGAGCTTCCCTGAGTACCATCAAAAGGACTCCTCCTCCTAATCCCGCTGGCACTCAGGTGTTGGATTTGGACACCTTTTCCTCTGAGGCTTCTGCCTCGGAGGAGGAAGAGGGCGCTGTTTGTGACAGTTCTCTTAATGCTATTAGTAAAGTTTCTTCTTTAACTCCTATTCTGGCTATCAAATTGGAGGATTTTCCCTCCTCTTCTTCTGTAGTTGATCCTACAAATGTTTCTTTATTGGATATTTGGAAACAAGTCTCTGCCACTAACTTGTTGTTAACTAAATTTATGGATCAAACGTCTGCTTTCTCCCAACAGGTTGTGCACAAGGTACATACTTTGAGCTCAACGGTTGGGAGTTTGTCTACGCAGGTTGATAAATTGGAGGCTCAAGCCTCTATATCGTTCCATGGTGAGACCGCACCTTGAATATTGTGTGCAATTCTGGTCGCCGTATCTTAAAAAGGATATAGCGTTATTAGAAAAGGTTCCGAGAAGAGCTACCAAAATGGTAAAGGGGATGGAAGGAAACTCCTATGAAGAAAGGCTAAAAAGGTTAGGGCTCTTTAACCTGGAAAAGAGACAGCTGAGGGGAGATATGATAGAAGTCTATAAATTAATGAACGGAGTGGAACGGGTAAACGTAGATAGATTGTTTATGTTATCAGAATATAGAAAGACTAGGGGACATGCAATAAAGCTACAGGGTAAACTATTTAAGACTAATAAAAGAAAATATTTTTTCACTCAATGTGTAATCAAACTCTGGAATTTGTTACTGGAGGATGTAGTAAATGCTATTAGTGTAGCTGGGTTTAAAAAAGGTTTGGACAAGTTCCTGGAGGAAAGGTCCATAAACCATTATTAAGAAGGGACCCAGGATATCAATGCTTGACCCAGTACAAGAATTGCGGAACCTGTGTCTTTTGGGGAAACTGCTAGGTACGTATGACCTAGATTGGCCACTGTTGGAAACAGGATACTGGGCTTGATGGACCTTGGTCTGACCAAGTATGGCATATCTTATGTTCTTATGACAATCTACTTCAAACTAAAAACAATTCAGCATCTCAGACTCCTTCTGGATAACCACGATTTCCATACTACAGGCCCTTATAATACCACACTTTGATTATTGTAATAGCATCTTCTACGGATTACCCAAAAAACTGCACAACTGCAATGGCACAAAACCTAGCTGCCGTATAAGGGGCACACTATTCTGACCACATCACTCCACTACTGCATAACCTCAACTATTGCAGCCAGGACTAAATACAAATATATAATGATAGTTTTCAAACTGTACAACAAGATTGCCCCTTCCTACCTCTCCTCCCTGCTCACCCTTCCAGACATCACTAGAACTAGAAGAACATGTTCCCAGAATACTCTCGCAATACCTGCCCACATCCACAGCATCAGTAAAACTACCAGTTCAAGGGCCTTCATTTATGTTGCCCCTACCCTCTGGAGCACGCTCCCAGATAACTTAAGGCTTATAAAAGATCTTCAGTCTTTTTGAAAGGAACTCAAAACGCATCTTTTCATCCAACAATATAGCTCCAGCACCTTTAACCAGTCACCACAAACACCCTAACTCCTCCCCAATCCAATTCAACCATCCTCCTTAACTCTCACATATCAAAGTTTATGTACCAGTGAATTGAGATTTATATAAAGTTCTAGAAATAACTTCATCACTTGTAAATAAGTTATACATTGTTGCAATGTAAAGTTAACTGTTACACTTACCTTTGTTGTGGACGTCGCTTAGCGGGGTCCCAGTCCACTGAGTCTGAGTCCTCCTGAAAAGTAAGTGAAGGAAAAAAAAACAATCCCAAGACAAGATAGAAAGATTCCAGGCAGTTTACCTGTCTTTATTTTTTTTTTTTCTGCTAGCAGTAGACCAGTCACTTGGTTACAGGAAGGAACTGGTAAAAAATACAAGCCTTGCATGTCGGTTATATATGTTTTTTTCTAGCATTGCTCTAATACAAAAGCACCCCTGTAACCCCCCTTACCTAGCACACCCACGTATCCCCCCCTTTCTTTGTTCCCTTACATAAGCATTTCTAGAAAACTAAGACTATTTGTTACATAACTGCCAGGTGTATAGATTGTAGTGGTTAAGCATGCATATGAGAGTAAAGATAGTTTCAGCAAGATAGCGATCAGACCTAAATGTTATAAAAGGTGGCAAAAGATTATAGATTATATGTGCTATTTCGATGTCTCATCTCTGACGTCTACTTATGTCCGAGAGACCCATCTCAGACATCTGCTTAAGGGTCAAAAGGTTCCTATGTTCCTAGCTATGACACCTACAGTGGAAAAACACCTGCTGCAAAGGCCTACATGCCTAAGCATGCCTAAGGTAAATAGGAGCTCTTGATTGGTTGCACGAGGGGTGGCTGTGATTTTGCAGCCCCTCTGTGGTTAGGCTCCTTTTCCTCTCGAAAAGGTCAGCCAGCTGCGAATTATAAGACATAATATAATGTATTTTGTTTCTCTGCTGCTGTTTCTCTGCATCTAAAACTACAGGCCTCTTAGCCTCAAGGAAGTTTGGTTCAAGTACTGCCCTTGGCCTAAGTGTTGTCTTCTCTCTTATTCTCTGTAATGCCTCCTCTTCCCATCTCACTCCCCCCTTTGATTGCCTCCTACGAACCGGAGGCAATCACCGAGAACTACTCATGCCTCCCTCGACCCAGGTTCTTCATGGCCATCCGTCTGGCTGGGGGGGTCCTTGGGTCTGAGGGGTGAGTATCTCTGGTGCGGACTAGATACTGTGAGTACAAGTCTTGAGGCTCCTTAGGCGTGAGTGAGGAGTATGTCTTACTTTTGTTCAGGTATGTTGAGTACATCACAGCTCTATCATGGGGAAGCTCAGGGGCGAGGAGGTTGGCATTAACAAGTGCAGGTGTGAGGCAAGTCTTGAACGTCTGAGTTAGATTGGGGATACACTGGATACAGCAGCAGACAGAAACAAAGACAATAATGATAACAATGAAATAAAAAGCTAATCTCTGCAACCAGCCCCAGCCTCCAAACCAATCTATCAGGTTGCCTAAACCAGTTTTGTCCCTGATAACGTCTTGGAGGGGTCGTTGGAGATCATGTAAAGCTGCTATATGATGGGTGAGGTTAAGGGTCTGGTCAGAGACATAAGTGCAACACTCAGTGGAGATGAGGGAGCAGACGCCTCCCTGGGCTGCTAAAAGGTAATCAAGGGCCCAGCGATTCTGGAGGGCAAGGTTGCGTAACTGGCTCAGTTCTTCCTTAATATTTTCAAAGGCACCTGCAGTTTCATTTAAAAAAGCAGATAAAATAGAGGCAAGCGTGCGGATGTCCCCATGATTCATAAATATCCCAATACTAGGCATAATACTACGACCCACAGAATCACCATCATACTGAGAGGTGATCTTAGTTAAAAGCTTATTGTGATTTTCAGTGTCAGGAGCAGATCTACGATTTCTCCTGCGTCCCATGGGGAGGGTAGGGGTAATGCGTATGCCCGGGACAATCAGGCCAAGGAAACAGAGGCCCTGTCCCCCCTTAGGGAAAATAGAAAAGGCACGGAAGCCACAAACCCAATAAGTGCCAGGTAGTGGTTTCCAGGAGGCTAGGTCAGTTATAAGTGAAGCGGAGAGAGAGCAAGTGGAGACGCAGCACAGTAGGGAGGTTAGATTTGAGGTAGTAAAAATAGGGGAAGAAGAATTTGGGAGGAAATAAGAAAAGCTAGTGTTTTCATGAGTGATGTAGGATTGACACAAAACACAGACCTAGACCCTTCTTTTTAAAACACAAGGTAGCATTACCCAAATTTGTTAGTGACATGAAGGTAGAAGAGGTATTAAACGCTTTTGGCGGGGAAAAGGTAGTAACATTATAGTCAGCAAGAGAGACTTCTATACTTATTAAGGGAGTACCAGCTAGCTGATGTGAAGGGACACAAGAACATACAGTCCTTAAGCAATCTTACATGCAAATCACATTCCCAATGACCTAAGTGGTAAAGGGCTTCAGTTCAAGGAGTTTGGGTAGTTTTAGGACTGTGTGACCTATCATCATTTTCCAGTAAAGGTTCTTTATCTTCCAGGCAGAATCAGTTTTTATGCAAACAGAAGCATTACAAGAAATCTGTCTAAGGACACCTATAAGTTCTGGTTTTGTACACACAGAGAGCCTGCAGGTCGGTATTCAATTTTTATCCGGTTAGAGGGACAGCCTGAATAGTCTTTGTATGCACAACACAGGCAGTAACCCCTTCCAGGAGCTGGTCTCCCTTTTTAATGACACAGGACTGCCTATGGGGCTAATCAGGTGAAAGTAGATAATGCAAAGGATATAAGCAAACATCACTCTAGGGGGCTTGTAACTATGGAGGTTCTTATGAAGATTCACAGGGAAAAACAAAAGAATTACTTTAACTATCCAATCCCAATCCATTGACTTATGGAAGGTTTAGTGGGTTGGTTCCCTCTTACCAAGGGAGCCTCCCATTATCTAAAGAAGACGGGAAAGGCTTGGAAGAATAGAGAGATAAATAAGCAAACACCGCCTATCAGTTGCATTTCAGGGGCTCTGGGTCAACGGTATTACCCTCGCCAGAGACTGGGGGCATCTTACAGGCACATAGATAAACTAAGACACAGGATACCGGGAGACAAGTACTACCTCAGTACAAAGGCCAAATTTGTAAAGGGCTACCTCAGCCACTCGTATAATGAGGGTTCGAATGAGTGAGGCAAGACAAACAATAATGTGCTACTTATCCACACCACCAAATCCCACTTTCTGACACCAAAACTCTTAGCTACCAGAACAGATTGGGTTCTTTATGCTATGTATCAGTTACCCCAACTGATACTATTTCTTATGTATATCTCAGTTATCACAACAGATGCGATGAATTTTGGTTTCGTCTCCCTGGATCCTGCTTCTTACTACAAACCCTTGGGAACAGCCAATAATCACATTGTAGGTATACTGAAAAACTCCCTCCTCCTTTTTGGTGGAGACCAGGATTTTCGACCCTTTTGTCTTTTTTTCACTACAGGACAAACACATTTCTGATCACTTTTTCCCAGATATAAATCTATAGAATTCTCAAACAAGAAATAATAATCAAGCTGTTGCAATTTTGGTCCATTAGAATGTGTCTGAGATTTGACAAAATTGCGGGTTCAAAGGACCCTTCTGGTGGCCATGGGAAGTTAGTCCCAGCCGTATATGATGGCCAGGCGACCTGGCATAATTTAATTAGTGCCGTTTTAGACAACCCGGCCGTGGCAGCTAATCGGCTCCAATTCTCTAGAACCCATTCCAATGGAGTTTTTGTCCCGGGACTCTTAGAACCTGCGCTTCCCATTCTTCCCCACCAAGCCTCAAAGGGAGGTATCTAAACACAGTATACCAAGCCTTCAATGAGGGAGATGGTCAAAATATTTTTATCAGTATTCAAACAACAATTATTTTCCCCCTACCTGGATTCTTGTCAAGGGCTTCACTGTCCTCCCAGGAGTAGGTCAACTCATATGGACCTCCCACTTATCGCCCTTCTCCCCCCTCGGGATCAGGAAGGTTTCCCTGGTAACACTGACCTTAGAGGGTGTGCACTAAATGTTCCATCGGTCCAGGAGAGGGAGATACGGATTGGCTAAGCTGGAGTCCTGCCGCGGTCGCCAATTGTCGTGGACGTCGCTTAGCGGGGTCCCGGTCCACTGAGTCTGAGTCCTCCTGAAAAGTAAGTGAAGGAAAAAAAAACAATCCCAAGACAAGATGGAAAGATTCCAGGCAGTTTACCTGTCTTTATTTTTTTTTTTCTGCTAGCAGACCAGTCACTTGGTTACAGGAAGGAACTGGTAAAAAATACAAGCCTTGCATGTCGGTTATATATGTTTTTTTTTAGCATTGCTCTAATACAAAAGCACCCCTGTAACCCCCCTTACCTAGCCCACCCTCGTATCCCCCCCCCCTTTCTTTGTTCCCTTACATAAGCATTTCTAGAAAACTAAGACTATTTGTTACATAACTGCCAGGTGTATAGATTGTAGTGGTTAAGCATGCATATGAGAGTAAAGATAGCTTCAGCAAGATAGCGATCAGACCTAAATGTTATAAAAGGTGGCAAAAGATTATAGATTATATGTGCCATTTCGATGTCTCATCTCTGACGTCTACTTATGTCCGAGAGACCCATCTCAGACATCTGCTTAAGGGTCAAAAGGTTCCTATGTTCCTAGCTATGACACCTACAGTGGAAAAACACCTGCTGCAAAGGCCTACATGCCTAAGCATGCCTAAGGTAAATAGGAGCTCTTGATTGGTTACACGAGGGGTGGCTGTGGTTTTGCAGCCCCTCTGGTTAGGCTCCTTTTCCTCTCGAAAAGGTCAGCCAGCTGCGAATTATAAGACATAATATAATGTATTTTGTTTCTCTGCTGCTGTTTCTCTGCATCTAAAACTACAGGCCTCTTAGCCTCAAGGAAGTTTGGTTCAAGTACTGCCCTTGGCCTATGTGTTGTCTTCTCTTTTATTCTCTGTAATGCCTCCTTTTCCCATCTCACCTTCACTGTAAATAAGTTCCTCTGACGTTATAATGTAAACCTGGACTGAGGGAGAGCCCTAGATGTGGTGTACTTAGATTTCAGTAAAGCTTTTGGCACCGTTCCACACAGCAACTTATAAATAAACTGAGCATCCTAGGGATTTACTCTAAAGGTACCGATTGGGTTAGAAATTCATTGAGTGGGAGGTGACAAAGGGTACAATAAATGGAGCTCACTCTGAGGAGAAGGAGGTTACCAGTGGTGTACCACAGGAATCTTCTCCTTGGTCTGGTTCTTTTTAATATCTTTGTTAGTGACCTCACAACCGACATCCCTAACAGTGCATAAATCAACCGTGCTTCAGGCGCTTTCCCTCTTGCACTCCTAGACTCCCTGGGGATCAAGGGAAGAGGACCCAAGCTCACCGGATGGGACATCGCACCCAAAGGAAGGCCTCTCTCACCATCGCAAGCAGCTGCAGATGGGGAAGGTAAGCTTGCTTCATGTGGCTCCTTTCCCTGCCCACAACTGACCTCACTACTGGCATCCCCTGACAGTACATAAATCATCCGTGCTTCAGGCACGCCCGTGCCAAAGGGCCCTTATAGTGGCCAGTAGAGTGCAGAACGCCACACCACACAGAAAGCAGGAAAGATTCCTTCCCACTACTTACACTCCCCACGCCACTATAACAAACGCAGCTCTATGACAGCTTGGAGAAGTCTCCTCACTGAACCAACAGAGAAATGACAAGGCTACCTCCATTCTGTGCATTCTACTACTGCTCTGGATAACTACTCTCCTTACAGAAGTAGCCAGATTAGGTTATAATAACCAATCCCCATAATTTACAGCTATAGACATCCACTAGATGGAGCTCTAGCACTGCAGATTAATCTACAGCATCAGAAAAGACTGTGATTTAATAAGAATTTCACAATCTGTTAACAGAGACAGAGGACCACACACCCTGAACAAAGTGATGCCTTCTATAATATGTGCTCTCATTAATATGCGATCAGCCAGGAACAAAATCCAGACCCTAAATTACTTTCAGGCCAATGCAGAAGGCTGGCGCAAGACCCATGCTGAAGCGACTTTTTTACATTCCTGACAACGCACACATTTTAACGTGCGATGCAGGAAGGATAGGGTATGCAAATGACCCCCGCATTAACTGTGCACATGCAAATGAGCCACTGCAGTGTTAAACTGGGAGAGCAAGCCAAACACATGCGCACAAGAAGCCTGCACTAGTTTGGCTTGCTCTCCAGGCACTGCATGGCTAATTTGCATAAGAATATTTTGATGGCATCAAGGACAAACGCAGCATCGGGCAAAACCCCCGATGCCATCAAAATACTGTCGGGAGCCGTACCTGAAAAGAACAATCCCTGGTGGCCCAGCAGCCCGTTCCCCCCTCCAACAGTATTTTGATGGCACTGAGGACAATCGCGGCCAAAACACTGATGAGGGCTGGTGCCCTGAGAAAAAGTAATTACCTGGTGGTCTAGTAGCCTCTTGAACTCCCCCATTCCAAGTAAATTAAATTACTTGGTGGTCTAATGGCCCTTGAATCCCCCACCCCGAAGCACAAGTAAAATTAAAATTACCTGGTGGTCTAGCGGCCCCTTGAACCCCCCCAACTCAAAATAAAATTAAAATTATCTGGTGGACTAGCAGCCCCTTGAACCCCCCACCCCCAAGTAAAATTAAAATTGCCTTGTAATTACTGTTTGTTGGGCACAGCCCCCGACAGTATTTTGATGGCATTGGGGTTTTTTCCTGATGCCATCAAAATACTGTCGGGTGGGGGGGGGTGGGGGGGACTGCTGGGTCACCAGGGATTCTTTTTTGTTGGGCATGGCCCCTGACAGTGTTTTGATGGCATCGGGGGCTTTGTCTGATGCTTGATCATCTGAGGAGAAGATGATCTAGGCATCAGGGAAAGCACCTGGTGTCATCAACATACTATTGGGGGCACGCATTAGAGGTTAACGTCTACTTAGTGTAACGGGTCTGCTCCTTGTTGGTCACTCCAGGCCAGGGAAGTCCCGAACCCTCATCTGCGGTGTGCTGCTTCAGCTGGCTGGAATCCAGGGGAATAAAACTCACAACCGGACACAGACGGAAAGGTGTGCAAGTTTATTCCAACGTTAGAAGTGCAGTCTAATCTTTTATACAGTAGCAAAAACATATATGTCATAAACCCATCCCAGCAACATAGCCCTGCACCTGATATTGCTAATTAGCAATCGTACAAACTGGTACCTGTCTCTGTGAAGATCACTGAATCTTGTCTTAGCACAACACATTCCTTTCTATCTAGGTATTCACAGATGGGCCTCATGGTCCCTTTGTATAACAAGAAACTGATTTCCCCTTACAATACTTATTTTCTCCTTACAATACTTATTTTTCCCCTTACAATTCCCCCCTTTGGGCCTGTATATGCCCACTAGAAGAACAGCCTAACAATCTACTACAAAATAACAAAACAGGCATTATTAACGGAATATCTGTACGCGGCAGCTCAGGTACATCAGCCGCCGTAAAAGCAGGAGTATAAGAGTACATAAAAGTGGTGGAGCTCTGTAGGGCCTTCCGACAGCAGCCAAGAACAAATGAAAATATACAACAGAAAAGAACAAGGATTATAAAACCGCTCCATAGGGCAATAATCAGCCCTTTGAGACCAACCCAAAGGAAGATACATCAGAGAGTAAGCATGAGAAACTGCTGTAGTTGAAGAACAGTATAGAGCAGTATTAGACAGGCTAAAAGCAGAAACAATAAAACAATCTGTAGCATTAAAACTAGAGACAGTTTACAATGGGCAAGGGACCTAGTCATATCCCAAAGAGGGGCGAGTAACACCAATGTTATACAAGGAAGTAGAAAAAGAAACATGGGGCTGGGTGCAGTTTAAATTGTCAAGTACAGTAAACTTCTGCATTTCACACAAATTAGAAGGTACAGTAATGAGACATGTTGAGAGAAAAGCTCCAGCTTGTAGCGAGCTGCGCACACAAAAGGTAAGGCAGTCTGGGCAAGTAATATTGCCGTATTAACAGTTCCAGAGATGGGCTGAAGGAGGCACCACATGAGTGGTAGGAGGAGTCAACACAGTCTTGTGCGTGATGGTCAGGAGGCTGGAGGGCGGTCTGGAACCAAAGATGATGTCAGTGGAGACGATACACGCTTGATTCTTGACGCATGGATCCACGAAGGGCAGGAGTCCCACAGGATGGCTGTCCATGTGATGGTGATCACTGTAGTTGGAGGTCCGTAGGGCGGGTCTAGGGTACTGTGCTTGAGAGGTGCTCTGACCTGTACCTGGTCACCATCCTTGAAGGGATATGTTGGTTCGGTACCTCTAGGCCGAAAGCTGCTTTTCTTCAGGAGTCTTCTCCTCTCCTCTCCTCTCCAGTTGCGAGGGCCTTGGCTGCCCCGGCGTCAGCTACTTCTCATCCTGGTCCTGAAGCCTGATCTATAGATGGAGAATGTTTCCAGCGAGGGTAATGGCTTCAGGATCTTTTAGCCGCCACCTTCACTGTAATCGGTGTTATCAGAAGAACTTGGAACGGTCCCATACTGGAAAAGGGGCTTGTACTGTGTGCTGGTGGTATGTCTTTACCAAAATCCAGTCTCCGGATTGAAAGAAAAGAGCTGAGTTATCCAGCAGAAAGGACTGGACCTGCTGAGCATACCTATTGAGGGAAGAGAGTTGCCTCTGCTGCTAGGAAATACAAGAGATCAAATGTGAGGCTCAGGAGTATAAAAAGTAAGCAGTCTTCCATATAACAGTTCAAAGGGAGAAAAATTTCAGTCTACTCCCTTAGGGCAATTTGGGTTTTTTTTTTTTGTTGTTTTTTTTTGAACAGAGTCAAAGGCAAGACAGTTTAGTGTCTTTACAAAGTTTTTTTATTTAAGGTTTCGGAGGCGGCCCCCTTCGTGGGTTGCTGTTGGCATAAAACAGCCAAATCCTAAGCAACTCAATGTAACTACTACATTTTGACAAGATGCCCACACTTCCTCAATTGTTCCACAAGTTTAGAATTATAACAATTTGTAAAAATTTGTGTAGGTAACTTTCCTCCCTTACCTTCATGTGTTGGGCCAGGACACATAGGGGTATGTTTACTAAACCACGCTACTGTGCGGGGCGCACTTGAGCGTGCACTAAGGTACCTAAAGATGCGTTTTTGTGCCCCGCACACTTGTGCGCGCCGCACTAACGGGCCCGCAGAAGTGCGCGGCGCGCTGATGTGCGATAGAGGCGTGGAAAGGCTTTCGGAGGGCGGAGGAAGGCTCCCCAGGGGCGGAGAGACGGGGTCAATGGGTGGAGAGTGGGAGGGGAGAGGCTCCCCGCACATGAGCGGGGCTGAAATTCAACTAAAAAAATACCACGAGTGAAAACCTCGCGTTAGAGCCGATTTAAAGGGAAGAGAAACCATTTCTGTCAGCAATGTACAGCAAAACCAGGGAAACCTACAAACGTGAGCAGTGTGATACTTGTGCACAGAACAAAATAGCAAATAAACCTTGAAAATGACCACAACAAAATTCTAAAAAATTATACTCCAGCTGGGCAACAGTGATAGTACTGGAAAACATAAAAAATCACTCCCAATAAAGCCTCAAAAGAAAATATGAATTTTAGAAGGGTCTATGCTCCGTCCCCATACAAGGTAAATGATCCCACAGTGAAATAGCAATGATCAGGGTTTCCCTCTCCATTGGACAGGTTACTTATGGCATGCACATTTCCACAACAGCAGGGCGGCCAGGTCGGAATGGGCAACTGGACAGATGCTGGGAAAGGGGATACAGAGGGCTGCAGGCGGAACATGCTGTGGTGCAGCTGGGGCACAGTGCGGACTAGGTAGATGCCTAAATGGCACCTAGGAATGCTGAAACTAAACAGCAGCCAGACAGCAACTGATGAGGGCCCAACATGAGCACGAGAGTGTTTATCACAGTGTCACAGGGGATAGTACCCAGCAGGTACCCCCAAGGGCACAGAACATTGGCAGGCGGTGATTGGCGGACGTGCGGACAAATTTGCAGGCACCCCTACCCCAGAACCCGCACCATAGGCAGCCGCCTACCCGTACACAGGATGGCATGAGACTGCGTACCACCAGCACCGCCAGCAGAAGGGCATGTAAGCAGGGTGGCACAGGGGTACTGGAGGCGGAGGGGGGCAGTGGCAGCTGCCCAGAGCAGACCATCGCCTAGCCCTGTGTAGGTGGGTGCCATGCACTGCAACAAACAGGCCCTGTTGGATGTACAGTCATGGACTCCCCAGGGAATGCAGCATGGCTGTGGCAACACGGTGGTGCAGTGCACACAGACAGTGTGTGCAAAAACACAAGGTCACAGGCTCAAAGCCCAGTTGGGGCTTCTGCCAATCCAGTCCCCATATTTTCCCCACAACTAAAACGTGATAGCAAGGACAAGCCTTTACTGCAGAGAACATACGCATGGTTAATACGCCTATATTTTACCCCACCAAGCACAGACACCATAAACAGGCGCATTACCTGGAGCGGAGTCTCCCAAATGTAGTCCTGGAGGGCCAAACACCATTCAGATGCCATGCTGCCTCTCATAAAGATGCCTGTGCTGCATATCTATGCACCACCCCCATGGTATGCAGATGTATCTCATGCATATTCATGAGGGACAGCATGAAAATCCGAACAGTGTTTGGCACACCAGGACTGGAGTTGGGAACCTCTGCCGTAAAGCAGCAGCCCACAGGGGCAGACACACCCACACCCACACCCACAGGCCCCATTGGCTAATGCCTCCTGGAGAGGCAGGACATTGGGCCCTGCGTGCATCTCCCAATACTAGCACCTGCATACCTTAGCAATGCCACCCTACACCTGGGTATACGGTACACACCTATCAAACGTTTCCTATGATTACTGGCAGATAGCAAGCCCTACGTTAAGCACAGTTTGCTCATTGAGCTCCATCATAACAATCTTTCTGATGTCTGCGGTGTGTGCTTCAGGTCTGGTCTCTGACAGTGTTTACCACCCTGGGGAGTGACCCCCAACAGTATTGCGTAGCATATCCATGCCTGAACTGTGCCCAGGACTGGTGTGGTGGGCAGGGCTGCTAAACTCCTCTATAGTAGCACAATGCTGGCATAGGTGTGGGAGTGTGTGTGTCTGTCTAGACAGTGTGTGGTGGCTGCAAACACCTTCCACAGCCCACACTGCCAGCACTGTTGCCAGTATTGGCCTGCCAATGTGCATAATGAGGAGCAAGGTACCATGGGTATAGCCCAGACAGAGTGGCCTGGCCAGGATGCATCTGCACAGGGCATAGGGCACTGGCTGGGACATTTTAGTGCCCGGCCACGACCTACACAGACAGGGTGACCTCAGTATGTCCTGCTGGGAGATCACTCTCACCCTGACTGTGCAGTGACGACAGCATGGCTAGGCACCCCCATAGTGCCATATAGTATTTCTCTCATGTGATATTTATGGGTTTCTTTTTGGGGCCCAGTCACTGATTTATCTGCTTGTTGTGTATGCTGACAACCCAGTTCTGGGTGCATGCGTTTCCACCAGGAACATGCACTATGGACTAGCTAGCAGACTGTTTGCATCTGGTATGTGTCTTGATGGAGCGGCTTACAGGGTGCAGCGGCTGAAGGCTTGCTGCAGGAGAATATCAGATAGTGGTGGGGTGCAGCTTAGCATATCCAGGCCTAATGTCTGTCTGCTATTGCGTCATGGATGTGTACAGAGCTGCATTGACTGCCCTGTAGGGTGTCTGTTCCCCAGCAGGACTGGGGTTGATGGTCCCCTCTACTGCCACCATTGCAGGGAGGTAGAATGTGGATCTGTTGATGGGAGACCCTGTTTGACACCCTCAGCCCTGGAGGAGGAGGGTGGTGGTGGTACATAATCCTCCTAGGTGTCCATAGGGGCTACATCTGACTGAGATAGACAGAGATATCCAAGGTGTTTCTGCAGAAACTATCTATCTCACACATTAACACTGCTTTGGACCTCCAGCATGGCCTCTTTCAGCTATGGAAGATGCTGTGGACCTGGTGCTGGGCATCTCACCGCACCCTCAGGGTGAGCACAGTACCCGCACAATGTGACGGTGTGTAGCTACTCTGTGCCAGTAAAACACACGGTCAGTACCCCCTACCAGGCCGAGGTGCTGTGGGGGTGCACATGGTCACTTCCCCCTACCAGGCCGAGGTGCTGTGGGGGTGCATACCCCATCTTGTGTTTATCTGAGGTCGTGGGTTCAAACCCACAGTGGGGTTATTTGATAGGGCTGCCCAAAGCATTATCTATTTTTAATGTACATTATTGCTGCCAGCAAAAACACCCTCATCGTACTGTACCCATAAGGTGCCTCAAAGGGCGCTTTATAGGGCGCCCTATAGGTTCCCTTATGGTTACCGTCCATATAAGGTGCACTATACGTTATCCTGTGGAGCAACTTATAGGGTGCCCTATAGGGGACATTTTAGGGTGCCATGGCGGACAGTGCACTTTATAATGTGCCCTATGGAGTGCCTTATAGGGTGCCTTATGCGTCACCTTCAATTACGGCACGTGAGGGCCTGTTTGCTGGCAGCAATTAATAAAATACAACTAAGGTGCTGCAGGAAAAAATACATACATTGCAAAGCTGATGCCTCAGCCAGCCTTATGTATTAGGCACACTGGGGAGCAAACTCATGACCCCTGTATCAGCAGTCAGTGCCTTAACCATTGTGCTACACTGCTGCTCCTCTTTGCATGTCAGCGCACCTACTTATGCTTTTCATTCCTTAAACTGCACAGTGCTGCCATCAAAAACATTGCTGTGACCTTGCGGTACCTCATACGGCACCCTATAAAGTGCCCTATAAGCAACATTCTAGGGTGCCTTGGCGGACAGTGCACTTTACAATGTGCCTTATGGGGCGCCTTATGTTAACACGCTTTGAGAGTGCGTTTGCTAGTAGTAGTAATTGAAATAAAAAATAAAATGCCTCCTAAGGCAAACTTCCCCATAATAGGTGATGCCTCAGCCAGCCTTCTTCATTGGGCATTGTGGGGGGATTGAACCCCTGATCCCTGCACCATTGGTCAGTGTCTTAACCATTGTACTGTGGCTCTGCTCCTCTGCTTGCACATCAGTGCGCCACTTATGCCTCCCACGCAGCTTTCTCATGCGCTAATGTGCGGGGTGCACATGGGCACCGTGCACATTAGCGCATGAATAATCCCGGTTTTGCTTTTTTCAGCCAGAAGCGCCCACTCCTTATATGGCACTCACACACTAGTGCGGCCTGCACATTACCGGGGTTTTAGTAAACATACCCCATAGAGGCAAAAAGGGATAAAAGCATCTGAAAAGCACCACATGGCCAGTGTGGGTCTCCCCAAAGCTCATTAGGATGAAAAGTGCACTCAGCCTATCTCCAAGTGTCTATTTCCAATTATTGGGTATATCTCTGGGCTAGATGACTTCCAAAATTGGAGTTAATGGGGATGGCATAGTCAAATATTGTAGAGTATTCATTGTCAGTTTTCTTTCTAGGTGGATACATCGGATACATCATTTCACATTTCAATTCACCCTCACCGTTTTATAATGTTAATCTGAGTTCTCCTTTCCAACATGAATATTCCATCACACTCCTCTCAACACCACTTTTTTTTCCACTTACATCATTCCATCAAATTACATGCATAGGTCCTTCTGTCTTTTTTATACCATACTAGTGTATCCTTATTTGGCAAGGCTGCTAAGAACATCAAACAATTGTTAAAAACTTAGTATTTTTGTAAACAAAAGGTATATATAAAATATAAATGTAGATCCTTTTCAATAAGCATAACAATATGAGTAAACAGTGCTCATTCTAATTAGCAACTGCCTAAACAAAATATAGGTAAAGTCCTTACAATATAGACTAGTGCTTCACGGCATTTTATAACATCAATCCCAATAGGAAGGAGTATGGCTTCTAACAGAACGGCCACATAATCTCTCCGGTGTGACTAAAGTCTATCTTATACCCGGTTCCCAGTGAGAGTGCTGTGGAAACTTAATGTTTGAGGACTGATCTTATAATTGCAGTGCCCACAAGGATCTGTGCAAGTTACTCACTAATCATGGTGTTTAAGAGATCCTTTTGAGGAGAGAGGCCTAAGAAGGTTCAAGGCATTTGTGGTTGGGCCTCATGATGATATTTCCTTGGGTTCTTCTTGGCCTACCTTCCCCTGCCTATTCATGTCTCTGTCGAGGCATAAATATACAAGGTTCATGTTCTTCAGGCCTTGGGGGTCCTCGAGGAGTCTTAAAGCAGTCAGAATTCCGGTGGCTCAGATCATCACACTCGGAGCAGCACGTTTATTGCCTTTCCAAAGGCTGTAGCCTCACCTTCTGTCTCTCTCACTCTCTGCTTCTTTTTTTTTTTCCAACCGCCCCTGGATCATTGCTCACAAGGTTTGGGGTTGTTGTTTTTTTTTTTTTCTCCAATGAACTCAAGTTAATGTTATTGTTTTATTTGTCTACTAACTTTACAAAGATTTTCATATTTCCTGGGAACTAAGCTCCATCTTTCCACTAAATGAGATCTATGTGCTTGGGAACACAGCAATTTCAGATCAGCCTCTTTCCAAAATTCTATAATTTCTGTGTATACTGAACCTCTACATAATGTACTGCTACAAGTATTTTGGTAACATAAGTGCAAGTGTGTAAACTAAAGAAAATTCGTATGTCATAGTGCTACAATATACTGTATTCCTAAAACTGAAATGTTAGAAACTTTCAAAACAAAGTACAATTTTTTTTCTCTGGACCCCAACATATAAAATTCAAATACAGGAAAACAGATGAATTTATCCTAAAATCCAATATTGTAATAAATTAAACTGGAAAGATCAATATAGCCAGCACCCATGGTGCTACTGTCCTGTTCATCAGCACCAAGCTAAACAATGCAAAGTAATTAACTTAAATCTTACAGTTCAGGAAACAGACATTCAAATAACATGAAACTGCAGAAAGGTGAATTCAGAATCATACTTTGTCACATTTAAATTAAAACCTTATACATAATACTTGAGACTGGTATCAAACTGATCTGAAACAATGAAATGATGTTAAAGCAATTTGCTTAGAGTAACAGTTCAACCTTGATGTTATCTCAAACACAAATAGCAAAGTAAACAGCAGGCTCTCTTTTGTCCAGATTCCTTCAGGCAAATGCAGATTACTATATAGTTGAACAAGAGAGAGAAAAGTCCTAAATATTAAGAGTTTAAAAATAAAAAGTTGCTTGAGAATTGTCACTAATTGTGATTGCTATTAAATTCCTATCGTTACACAGCTGGAGAAAAAAGTCTGAAATTTCTCATACGTTGGCATACACCCAGCCAAGCAGATATCAGCTCTCTTAGTTTTAGGCAAAGGTAACTCCACAATACCCTTTATTCTCTCCGGATTTATTTCCTCTTTCCTTCACTTATGAGGTGTCCCAAATACTTAACCTCAAATACTTAACCTCCCTCTTCACAGATTGTAATTTTTTATTATTTTTTATTTATTTATTTATTTCTGAACTTAGCAGGCCCAAAACACGTACCTCAAATCTACTACACTGAACCATGTGTGATCATGCAGAATTTTGCTCAACAAGTTATATAAGGGTTTGGGACCACAGGATGCTGGGTCTAGACAATCTTATTCAAATTCCTTAAATGCTGCCCCATCCACTAAAACATATGACAGAGGTTTTTAATTTAAACAGAAGACAAGTCAAAGCTTACAAGTGCTTTCTTAAGAAATTTCACCCTGCATAATGAACTAGACCCTCGGGGTATTTGGAACCCACCCCTCTCCCTTGATTTCTCCACTTCAGACTTACCAGTCACATAAAAGGTTAACACCTAACAAATCCAAGCAACCAAAACAGCAGGAGGAGGGATACTTTCCTTTGTGCAAAGGAAACAACAGTATTTCATCATTAGCATCTTACAGTTCTTATCATTCTCCCCCTTTTCCTTACCACGGTCTGTGCACAGAATTACTCAATTGCTGCAGTGCTTGCTTTTAAAGCAATGATTTCCACAATATGGTTCACAACACCTCTGCGTTTTTCAACTCCGGGACCATTACCAGCTAGCAGAGAAACCTCTCCGCAGAGGAGGAGGTGAGACTGTTGAAATCAACAGGACGCGTCTTCGCACCTCCACTCAGCAGGAGTCACTCTACTGTGGGAAAATCCCGGCGAGCCCCAGCTGTTATTTACACCTTTACCTGTGGCCAATTCACCTTTGGCCAACCTGGCCAATGAGACTCAGAGAGGAATATTGTGAAGCAGGTTAAGAGCTCTTTTAGTGTTGTTATTATTCAGTACATTGCTATAGCAATGGGTGTCTAAATACAGACACACCCTTTTACATATTTCAGTGACAGTTATACCATTGTTGAGTACAAAAGTAATTTTTTTTTTGGTTTGTTTTTTTTCTATTTAGCTTGTCTTCTTACAATATGGCAATAAATAGACACTCTGCAAATAAATAATAATTTATGTTTTAGTATGCCGTTTAACTTTAAGTTTCTGTTCTGTCTGCCTGTCCGTAGCCTTTGAACACAAAGAACAGGAAGGGAGGGGGAGGGAAGAGCGGAGCATGTGTCGCTCAGGCTCTACTATCTCCAGATGCAGCAAGTTACAGCACACATCGAAAAGCATCTAAAAGAATTACTTGTACTTAATTTCAGTATTTATAAAAACAACAAAGTAAACTGCTAAAAACCTAACAACTCCCTCAGTGATTAGGAGATTCGGAATCTACGGGGAGGGGCCCCGGGGGGTACAGGAGTTACAACTGGAATACAAAGGGGTATGTTTACTAAACTGCGGTAAACGTGAATAACGCGTGTTGTATGATGTTAATGATCGTTAGCGCGCTATAGCGTGCGCTATAGTGCATTAATGATCGTAAACACGCTATAGCGTGCGCTATCGCACGCTAACGAGCGTAATGCTCCGCAGCGCGGTAAAACACCGCAGAAGGTGGAGAGAGAGCGGAGAGAAGGGGTCAATGGGTGGAGAGTGGGTGGGGAGAGGCTCCCTTCACACCAACATGCTGAATTTCAGAGCTGAATTCCAACGCGAATGAAAACCTACCGGTAAAAGCACTTTAAAGGGGAGAGAAACCATTTATGTGTCAGCAATGTACAGCCTAGGCAGGGAAACCAAAAAAAGGTAATAAGTGTGATACATGTGCACAGAACAAAAGGGCACAGAAACACTGAAAATGACCCCAACAAACTGGAAAAAAACAACAACCAAGCTGGCCAATAGTGGTAGCAATGAGAAACATCAACCCCCCACACCCCCGAGTAAGCTCCATAGAACAAATATAATTCGTGGAAGGGTCCATACTCCGTCCCCATACAAGGTGCATGGGCCCACAGTAAAATAGCGCTGCTCAGGGATTTCTCCACCATCGGACAGGGTTCCTGTGGCGTGCACATGTCCCGCAACATCAGGGCGGGCATGTCGGAACGGGCAACCGGGCAGATGCTGGAAAAGGGGATACAGAGGGCTGCAGGCGGCACATGCTGTGGTGCAGCTGGGCCACAGTGTGGACTAGGGTGATGCCTAGCTGGTCCATAGGAATGCTGAAACAGTAGAGCAGCCAGAGAGCAACTGCTGAAGGCCCAACATGGGCAAGAGTGTGCTTCCCACGGTGTCACAGGGAATAGTACCCAGCAGGTAGCCCCAATGGCACGGAACATTGGCAAGTGGTGCTGAGGGAAAGCATGGACAGCTATGCAGGCAGCCCTACCCCAGAACCCGCACCATAGGCAGCCGCCTACCTGCACACTGGATGGCCTGGGACTGCGCACCACCAGCTCCACCAGCAGAAGGGCATATCAGCATGGTGGCTGAGGGATACTGGTGGTGGAGGGGGCAGTGGCAGCTGCCCACAGCAGACCGTGGCCTAGCCCTGTGTAGGTGGGTGCTGTGCACTGCAGCAGACAGGCCCTGTCTGACCAACAGTCATGGTAGCACCAGGTAATGCACCATCTCTGTGAGAACATGGTGATGCAGTGCACAGAACCATGTATTCAGAAGCAGAAGGTCACAGGTTCACATCCCAGCTGTGGTTTCCGCCAACCCAGTCCTCATATTTTACCCACTACTATAACGTGCTAATACAGACAGAACCGTTCTTGCAGATGACGTACACATGCCCAAAACACCCACATTTTATCCTACAGAGCACAGACACCATAAACATGCACATTACCTAGAGCAGGGCCTCCCAAATGCAATCCTGGAGGGCCAAACACCATTCCGGTTCCATGCTGCCTCTGATGAAGATGCCTGTGCTGCATTTCTATGCGCCACCCCCATGGTATGCAGATGTATCTCATGCATATTCATGAGGGACAGCATGAAAACCCGGACAGTGTTTGGCACCGCAGGAATGGAGTTGGGAACCTCTGCCGTAAATCAGCAGCCAACAGGGGCAGACACACCCACACCCACAGGCCCCATTATCCACAGCCTCCTGGAGAGGCAGGACTTTGGGCTCTGCGTGCATCTCTCAATACTAGCACATGCATACCGTAGTAATGCCACCCTAAACCCGGGAATATGGTACACATCTATCAAATAGTTGCTATGATTACTGGCAGATAGCAATTCCTAGGTTAAGTACAATTTCCTGAGTAAGCTGCATCATAGCAACCTTTCTGATGTCTGTGGAGTGTGCTACAGGTCCTGTGTCTGACAGTGTTTACCAACCTGGGGAGTGACTCCTACAGTATTGCGTACCATAGCCATGCCTGCACTGTGCCCAGGACTGGTGTGGTGGCCTGGGCTGCCCAACACCTCTATAGTTGCACAATGCTGGCATAGGTGTGGGGAGTGTGTGTCTGTCTATCCAGTGTGTGGTGGCTTCCAACACCCTCCACAGCCCACACTGCTAGCACTGTTCCCAGTATTGGCCTGCCAATGTGCATAATGAGGAGCAAGGTACCGTGGGAATAGCCTGGATAGGGTGGCCTGGCCTTGCCGCATCTGCGCAGGGCATAGGGCAATAGCTCGGACATTGTAGTGCCCGGTACCACCTGCACGGACAGAGTGGCCACAGCATGTCCTGCTGGGAGGTCACTCTCACCCTGACTGAGCAGTGACCACGGCATGGCTAGGTTCCCCCATAGTGCTATATAGCATTTCTCTCATGTGATATATATGGGTTTCTTTTTGGGGCCCAGTCACTGACTTATCTGCTTGGTGTGTATGCTGACATCCCCGTTCTGGGTACATGCATCTCCTCCAGGACCATGCACTATGGACTAGCTGGTGGACTGTCTGCAGCTAGTATGCTGTCTTGCTGGAACACCTTGCAGGGTGTAGCAACTGGAGGCTTGCTGCTGGAGAATGTCAGATAAGGGTGGGGGGCAGCTGAGCATTTCCAGGCCTACCGTCTGTCTGCTATTGCGTTATGGATGTGTGCCGCTCTGTCTGTTCCCCAGCATGATTGCTGTTGCTGGTCCCCTCTACCGCTGCCATTGCAGGGAGGTAGACTGTGGATCTATTGGTGGGTGATCCTGTTTCCCCCTGAGCCCCAAAGGGTGGGTTGTGTGGTGATACATAATCTGCCTATGGGTCCATACACCACCCCCCCTTCACCTACAGCAGGTAACGATGACACCAACACAGGATATGCACTGGTCTGGGTGCAACAGCGCCCATAGGGACTAGACATGACTGGGACATACAGCAGGACACAGCTGTATCCTAGGTGTGTCTAACGGACCTACCTATCACACACTGATGGGGACCTGCAGCATGGCGTATTTCAGCCATGAAAGGTGCTGTGGACCTGGTGCTGGGCGCCCCACCTCAACCTCAGCGTGGGCATTGTACCCACACAATGTGACTGTCTGTGGCTACTCTGTGGCAGTGCCACACACGGTCTGTTCCCCCTACAAGGCCGAGGTGCTGTGGGGGTGCATACCCGATCTTGTGCCCATCTCTCGACTGCTGATTTGCATGTGCAGTGCATCATGGGTACGGGTGGGTTACCCCTATCCTGGTCACCACAGCAGAATGTGGGTGTGGTGCCGTGCAGTCCTCCTGTAGCCAGCCAGTTGTTTATTAGCAGCTCTAGCCCACTGGTTACTTCACTGCCTGTGGAGCCAGAGGACATGGGTTCAGAACCCACAGTGGAGTTCATCAATAGGGCTGTCTTAGGCATTGTCTCTTTTTATTGTATATTAGTTCTGCCAGCAGGACCACCCTCAGGGTACTGTCCCCTTAGGGTGGCTCATAGGGCGCTTTATACGACACCCTATAAAGCGCCTTATAAGGTGTCCTATAGGGGACATTATAGGGTGCCTTGGCAGACAGCGCACTTTATACTGTGCCCTATGGAGTGCCCTCTAGGGTGCCTTATGTGGCACCTTAGGTTACGCCACTGTGAGGGTGTGTTTGCTGGCAGCACTATTCAGGTACACCTAAACTTCCTCACAGCCCACTACTTAACCCTTTCCAGGCCAAGCCCAGTACTTTCGGGATCTCATCTTCTGCCTATATATTCCTATCAAATGGTATATAATACATGACCATGCCAGAGGGAACGTCACTATTGGAACATATTGGGTACGATGGGTACAATTTTCCTGACATGTGCAAACATTAACCCGGCTGCAGAATGTGGATTAAAATATTATAGTAGGCCTTCAAAGGGTTACACATGACGCCTCAGCCAGCCTTATTCATTAGGCACATTGGGGAATTGAACCCATGACCCTTGTACCATCAGTCTGTGTAGTAACCATTGTGCTACAGCTCTGTTTCTGTATTTGGGTGTCTGCGCGCTGTCTTAAGCTTTCACGCAGTAGCGCGCGCGCTGTAGCGATTGTTGCTGCGCGGCACGCAATACCGCGCACAACTGCGCGTTATCGGTTACGATGTACCGCCCATGTCCTTTTTTGGCTTTCCTTCCACTAATGCGGCTCCTAACGCGAATTGCACTAACGCAGTTTAGTAAACATACCCCAAAGTCTGCTTAACAAGAGATTTAAACCTAATGAAAATCGGGCTGGTCCCCTTTACCCAGGAACCCCCCCCCCTTTTAGCTAAAGAAGACAGGAAAGGCGTGGAAGAATAGAGAGACAAATAAACAAACACCGCTTGTCACTTGCAGTCCAGGGACTCAGAGTCATCAGTTTTACCTTCGCCAGAGACTGGGGGGGGGGGGGGGGGGGGGTCGTATAGGCACAGAGATAAACTAAGCACAGCAAACATGCTAACAGACTTCTTCAGCAGAATTAGCAAATGTCCTGTAACCTATACCAAATAAAAAAAAACCCCAGTCTATTAAAACAAACATCATGTCCTTGATTTAAACAAACACTACGATTATTTCTTGTTTAACAAACCAACATGGTAAGTGTAACCTACACCGACAGCATATGTAAGATGCCTTTTTTAACTGCAGTTTTAAACCTTATCACAACATGTAGCTGCACACGCACTCCCGTGGATTCTGAAGCGGCCCCCTTACCTTGGGATCCCCCATCCTCTAATGAATTCACAACAAACGCTTTCTGCACAGTACCCATCACTAGCGCTATTGCTTCTGAGTACGGCAGGGGCATTTTGCCAAACTCACACAAGCACACAGCCTTCACAGCAACCGCAGGTGAGAACAAAAGAAATTTAGCTTTCCCACCGCTTCCCACCCAGGGAACAGGAAAGTCCTATTTACCAATTTACCATGCTACCCAAGCACTAGGGACAACCCCCGACCCACGGGAGTATGTCAATTCTAATTTAAACCGTGCTCCCAGAGCACACCGTGCTAACAAAGCACAGGGATCCCTGGCCAACGGGAGTATCCGACACTTCTGACACCAAATGTAACGGGTCTGCTCCTTGTTGGTCACTCCAGGCCAGGGAAGTCCTGAACCCTCATCTGCGGTGTGCTGCTTCAGCTGGCTGGAATCCAGGGGAATAAAACTCACAACCGGACACAGAAGGAAAGGTGTGCACGTTTATTCCAACATTAGAAGTGCAGTCTAATTTTTATACAGTAGCAAAAACATATATACGTCATAAACCCATCCCAGCAACATAGCCCTGCACCTGATATTGCTAATTAGCAATCGTACAAACTGGTACCTGTCTCTGTGAAGATCACTGAATCTTGTCTTAGCACAACACATTCCTTTCTATCTAGGTATTCACAGATGGGCCTCATGGTCCCTTTGTATAACAAGAAACTGATTTCCCCTTACAATACTTATTTTCTCCTTACAATACTTATTTTCTCCTTACAATGCTTATTTTTCCCCTTACACTTAGACCCTGCAGTAAAAATTTTGGCGCTTTGGCTGGTTGGGAAATCCTCTTCGCCTGTCTCTGCATCGGCATAACCATGATTTGCATACCAGACCAGTTGATTAAAATACATTTAAATAATTAAAGTTAATTTAAATAGATTTAAATATGCGTGGCGTTAGTTGGATGCTAGTTTTTCTGTCAGCGTTTCCGTCTGTTTTCTGCATTTAAATCAGGGGTCTCAAACACGCGGCCCGCGGGCCGCATGCAGCCCGCAAGAGACCTTTGTGCGGCCCGCGATGCAGAGGAAACAAAAACGGGGTTTCCATGGAGACGGAGAAGCGCGCGGCGGTGGCCACTCGCTAGACCAGCGCTATCGTCGTTTCTGTAATGAAGCACTTCACTTCCGCCTCCGTTCCGGCGGCTCCGCTTTTCTTTATTTGGATTTCCGCTTGTAGCATTCAAGTACAGCAGGAGCCGGCAGAAAGGTTTCCTCTTGTAGGTTTAATTGGACTTTGATAGGTCCATCGCCCACCCAGCGCAGAAGAATAACTCAGCAGCATGAATATGGCCAGGCCTGTGCTCTCCCTATGAATGTCCATGCCACAGCACCTGAGACCTTCAGTGTCCTTCAACAAAGAATTCGGGTAGCAGAGGAGCAAGCAGTGTCCTTGATCCAAGACTTGGGGAATCTGGGAGTGGCCAGTCAGAGTCTCCAGCCCATTGCTTCAGAAGTGCATCACCCCATCAGCCCTTACCAGATCAGATGGGACTTCATGGCTGAGAATGACATGCTGTGGAAGAACTGTGAAGCTCTGGTAAGCTGTGTCTGCCACATGGAAAGCAGCATCCAGACTCCGAAGCTGCGCATCTTCAGGCTGCATACGGAGAAGGAACTGAACCCGAAAAACTCAGCTCAGCTGGAGGAGCGTCTGAATATGTTGCAAGAGGAGCATGCACAAGAGCTGAAAGTGGTGCAGCTGGAAATGATGCGATTACGTCAAAAGTTGCATGAGGAGATTGAGGAGAAGGAGATGGCGCAGGATGAAAAGGAGAGATTGAGTGCTGCCCTGGAGATCACCACAGCCACAAAGTCAGATGTTGCAATTGCTGCAGAGGAGCTAAGGACTACAAATAATCAAATAACTCTCAGGTTGCAGGAGACACAGTCTGCCCTGGTGATAAAAGAAGAAGATTTTGCTCTGGCAGTCCAGTCCCGTGATGAGTCCTTGAGAGAGTGTGAGAGAATGAAGGGGCTCATGAAGACAGCAGAGGAACGGGGGAGACAGAAGGCAAGCACTGAATATATGTCTGTGGGGTGAGGTGACTCAGAAAAGAGCAGAATTGCTTTGTGGGAGCCAAATATAAAAAAAAATAAGTATTTGGAAAACTATGAAGGGCAGTATAGCAAATAGAAATAAACACAAACATTCCTTTTGACAAATATTTGTGTGAAACACTAAGGTGCAACCAAGTCATGAGACATTCTTAAAGGATTAACACTAAAGAAGAGCTCCAGGTTTATATGGTACAACAATTTATAGTTTTATTTCTACAGTGTTGTACATTCTAAGTTTGGCTTTTGGGGTTCCCAGTTTAATTGTCTTCCTGTTTCTAAATTGTGATTCCTTGTTTGGTGATGGTGTATGTTCTGCATGTGTAACTGAGCTGAGGTATTCTGTTTATGTAATTCCTATTTGACATTGCCACTTGTTCTCTTTCCCGAGTAGGTCATGTATTGTTATTCTCTGAAATGTGTTGATTTAATATTTGCAGTGTTGCCTTTTGATAGTTAGGGTATGGTGCTTTGTGAGTCCTGGTAGTGCTGTTAGGACACGGCAGGTTTGCTATGGGTTCTAAATGAGCAGTGTTTCTAGTAGTTCCTAATGTGCCTGGCGGTTGGCACTGGTTTATAGTAATGTAGAAATCTTTTAGTCTTTCTTTATCCATACACTCATTAAGAGGCATGTTTACTAAAAGTTAGTGTATGGTAACATTATGCAAATATTTATGCAAATGATGCCCTTATGCAAATGATGCCCTTATGCAAATGAGGCCTGCGTCTTGTGCGGCCCCCGGGTTACTCTACAAGTCCTCATTTGGCCCTCAAAGCAATTTGAGTTTGAGACCCCTGATTTAAATGATCATAAAGTGTGCTGAAACGTGGTGTTAGGGGCTCATAAAGCTTGCACTAGCTTTCTGCATCAGCCTGTTTATCAGAGAACATAACTTAGACATCCTAAGCATCCCTGAAACATGGCTCTCAGACTCTGACTCAGTCATCCTGAACCAGTTATGTTTATTTATTTATTTAACAGGATTTATATACTGCTTTATCCTAAAATCAAAGTGGTTTACAATGAAGTTCAAAACTTACAAAAAACAAGGGAAGGAACAAACAGGGATTATATTAAATTAACCTATTTAGAAAGCCTACATATAAGAACATAAAAAGGAAAATTAAAAGGGAAAATAACAAAAAGGTCCCCCTACATACACAATATTCACTTCAAACAGAGCAAACAGCAGAGGCGGAGGAGTCTGTATAATTTCTAAAGAGATCTTGAAGCTCTATGTCACCGACTAGCTCTGCCAAAGAAATTGACACTCTAAATCAGGGGTCGGCAACCCGCGGCTCCGGAGCCGCATGCGGCTCTTTCTCACCTTTGCCGCGGCTCCGGAGCACACTGCCCGCCCGGTATTTATGGCGTTATGGGCTCCCTCCCTTCTTCTGCAGCCGCGGTTCCCTGCCTCTTAGGGAACCGCGGCTGTGCTTTTAAAATCATCTCGGAGCCCTTCCTGTCTTGACGGGCTCCGTGCAGCATTGTCCCGCCTCTAAAGGAAGTTGTTTACCACTTCCTTTGGAGGCGGGACAATGCTGCACGGAGCCCGTCAAGACAGGAAGGGCTCCGAGATGATTTTAAAAGCACAGCCGCGGTTCCCTAAGAGGCAGAGAGCCGCGGCTGCAGAAGAAGGGAGGGAGCTGACAGGGAGGGAGCAGATATGGATGGATGGAGGGGGCTGATATGGAGGGAGGGAGGGAGGGGGGCTGACATGGAGGGAGGGAGCTGATATGGATGGAGGGAGGGGGGCTGACATGGAGGGAGGGAGCAGATATGGATGGATGGAGGGAGGGGGGCTGACATGGAGGGAGGGAGCAGATATGGATGGATGGAGGGAGGGGGGCTGACATGGAGGGAGGGAGCAGATATGGATGTATGGATGGAGGGAGGGAGGGGGGCTGACATGGAGGGATGGAGGGGGCTGACATGGAGGGAGGGAGCTGATATGGATGGATGGAGGGAGGGAGCTGATATGGATGGAGGGAGGGGGGCTGACATGGAGGGAGGGAGCAGATATGGATGGATGGAGGGAGGGGGGCTGACATGGAGGGAGGGAGGGGGGCTGACATGGAGGGAGGGAGCTGATATGGATGGAGGGAGGGGGGCTGACATGGAGGGAGGGAGCAGATATGGATGGATGGAGGGAGGGGGCTGACATGGAGGGAGGGAGCAGATATGGATGGAGGGAGGGGGGCTGACATGGAGGGAGGGAGGGGGGCTGACATGAAGGAAGGGAGCAGATATGGATGCATTGACGGATGGGGGCTGACATGGAGGGATGGAGGGGGCTGACATGGAGGGAGGGAGCTGATATGGATGGATGGAGGGAGGGGGGCTGACATGGAGGGAGGGAGCAGATATGGATGGATGGAGGGAGGGGGGCTGACATGGAGGGAGGGAGCAGTTATGGATGGATGGAGGGAGGGGGGCTGACATGGAGGGAGGGAGCAGATATGGATGGATGGAGGGAGGGGGGCTGACATGGAGGGAGGGAGCAGATATGGATGGATGGAGGGAGGGGGCTGACATGGAGGGAGGGGGGCTGACATGGAGGGAGGGAGCAGATATGGATGGATGGAGGGAGGGGGGGCTGACATGGAGGGGGCTGACATGGAGGGAGGGAGCAGATATGGATGAAGGGAGGGAGGGGGGCTGACATGGAGGGAGGGAGCAGATTTGGATGGAGGGAGCTGATATGGATGGATGGAGGGAGGGGGGGCTGACATGGAGGGAGGGAGCTGATATGGATGGATGGAGGGAGGGGGGCTGACATGGAGGGAGGGAGCTGATATGGATGGAGGGAGGGAGGGGGCTGACATGGAGGGATGGAGGGCTGGAGGGGGCTGAGAGGGAGCGAGGGAGCGAATATGGAGGGATGGAGGGGGCTGACATGGAGGGAGGGAGCTGATATGGATGGAGGGAGGGAGGGGGCTGACATGGAGGGATGGAGCACTGGTAATGGGGTTGAGGGGACGAGCACTGGAAATGAGCTGATTAGGGGAGGCTAGGACTGGTAATGAGCTGATGGGGGGGTAGGACTGGTATTGGGCTGATTAGGGGAGGCTAGCACTGGTAATGGGGTTGAGGGGGGATTAGCACTGGAAGGTACTGGGAGTGAGGACTGGAAAGGGGCTGATATTGGGGAGGGTTACTGGGACTGGAAATAGGCTGATGGAAAGAAGTGAAGAAAACGAAAGAAGAGATAAGAAATGGCAGATGGACCATAGACCACAGAAAGAGAGCTAAGAGAAGACAGGAAAGCAGAAGCCTCAGATCGGGACCAGCATGATCAAAGAATAAATTGGTCAGACAACAAAGGTAGAAAAAATAATTTTATTTCATATTAGTGATTTGACTACAAAATCATCATAATTTTGAAATCAAATATTGTTACTTGTTGTTGTGATATTTTCTGGCGTTTTTTTTTTGGTGTGTGAAGGAAGAGGGGTAGTCTTATACGGCGAGTATAGGCCAAACACCTATATTTTAACAGGAAAAGTAGGGGTTCGTATATAGCATTAAGGTAAGAAACAATATATGCAGTGTTAGATTTGTTTTAAATGTCGCAATGGTTTTGCGGCTCCCAGTTTTTTTTTTCCCTTCGGAAATGGGTCCAAGTGGTTCTTTACGTCTTAAAGGTTGCAGACCCCTGCTCTAAATGTAGCAAATAACTACATCTCGCTCTGCCTAACATATAGAGCCCCCCATGGTGATGCTACTGAGCTTGCGATCATACTTGAAACTGCCTGCTTCATCCCAAATAGATGGCAGCCTCTGATAACACTCAGAGACCTTAACCTAGCCTCTTCCCCCATATCACAATAGAGAGCTTCCTCAAAGCAATAGAAACATTTGGATACACCCAGATCCTCACCAAACCAACTCACATGAAAGGAAACATCCTTGATCTTGTATTCATGCCTCCTGACCTCCTCCCTAATTCCCATCAGACACCTTGCACAATCCTCCCAGTACCCTGATCAGACCATGCAGCTGTTCCCCATCCATCTTATCTCACAGTAATCAACACAGACACCCATACCACTCACAACCCAGATGTTCTGAGACTTCAATATGAACACTTCCTAGAATTGGTCATCCCACAACTAGACCTCATCCAAGCTGTAAAGTTGGACCTCAACGAAATGACCCAAGTTTGGAACGGCAGCCTTTCCTCCCCCAAGGAAGATAATAGTAAAACACCGAGCAGAGCCCCATGGTTCTCAACCTAACTACAGAAGCAGAAAAGTGACTTACACTGACTGGAACGTAAATGGAGAAACTCAAGAGACCCGCCTCTTCCAATCTTCCTATATAGAACAATTTAAGCTATACAACAGAGAAACCCTAAAATGCAAAAAAGAATAGTACACTAACCTTGTCTCTTTTGCAATAAACAAACCAAGAGAACTTTTCTCCATAGCAAAAACACCCAATAATGGAAATCTACAGATAAAATATGCCTTCAGAAGATTGCTTCCTATCTACTCACCAAACAGATGCATACCCCTCCAACAGAACAAATTACAATGACACCTGACTCTGAAATGGATCCCCTGAAGATTTTGACCCAATTCAAGCTCCCATTGATTAAATACATCAAAGACACATTACAGAGCCTTAACACAACAACCTCCGCACTGGACCCCTGCCCTGTGACCTGGATAAAGCTGACTTGATTGCACCTTAGCACATACCTCACGAGCACAGTACATGCCTCCTTATGCTCGCCCTGCTGAATTAGACCTGAATCTGACCTCGCCTGAAAAGTACAAAGCTTGACCCAATTTCTCCTAAGTCCTATAGACCAATATCCAATATCCCGTTTGTCTCAAAAGTAATAGAGAAAATTGTCCTTACACAACTCCAATACCACCCACCTAAGCATGCACCCCTAGACCCTTACCAATATGGGTTCAGACAGTTCCATGGGATCAAAGCTCTCATCACCTCCCTACTAAATATGCTCATAACCTGCTTGCAAAACACCAAGAATAGATTCATCCTAATTTTCCTCGACATTGCTTCTGCCTTTGATTCCCTCCCACACCACCAACTACTACAAAGACTCTTTGAGATTGGGCTCCAAGACACTACACTCAACTGGTTCTGCTCCTACCTGGATTCCCAAAAGCAACAAGTAAGAATTGGTAAGTGGATGTCAAATCCTTTCCCCCAGCAAATGGGAGTACCTCAGGGATCAAGCCTCTCATCTCTCCTTTTCAATATCTTTATCCAACCATTATGCCAGATATTCAGACCTCACAAGATATTATACCAGATCTATGCTGATGACATAATATTATTCACTCCTATCAAACTCCTCTCTCTGGACCTCACTAGCCTACAAAAGTGCTTCACAGAAGTAAAAAGATGGCTCAGTATACACAATCTATTCATCAATCAAGAGAAGACTGAAGCTCTATACATAACCACTGACCCAACCTTTTCTCCATCATCAAAACTAAAATAAAACATCTGGGAATAACAATAGATCAACAGCTGAACTTTCAATCTCACATAAAAAGAATAACCACGTCTGTCCATTATAAACGAAGAATCCTGAATCATCTCCACAATTATTACGAGCCATTTGCCAGGCTATGATTACACCTGTGCTGGATTATTGTAACATCATTTATCAAGGCCTTCCTAAACAGAAACTGTGGCCCAAATAATCTTTGGAGCTCCTCGCCGAGCTCACATTACCCCCATACTAATACAGCTACATTGGCTCCCCATCACTGCCAGAATCAGATACAAGGTGCTTACCACAATATTCAAAATCTTACACAAGGAGTCCACCACCTATCTCCAGACCCTTATCTCCAATACCAAGACTGAAAGGTTACGAAGAAATTCCACCCTCAGCCTACTCACAATCCCAGCTCTGAAGATAAAGAGCAAGCCTTCACCCTATTTGCCCCTTCATTATGGAACTTCTTATCCCCAACATTAAGGGGTATGTTTACTAAACTGCGGTAACATTACAGACCGCGCGTTATGTAATGTTAACGATCGTTAGGTAACGTTAACGCGTGGTATGTAACGTTAACACACGTTAACGTTACTTAACAATTGTTAACATCCCTGGCCGCGGTAAACACCGCAGAGGGTGGAGAGAGGGCGGGAGGAAGGGGTCAATGGGCGGGGAGAGGCTCCCTGCACACTAACGCGCTGAACTAAAGGGCTGAATCCTACCGCGAATGAAAACCTGCCGTTAGATGCACAATTGCAAGAGAGAGAAACCATTTCTGTGTCAGCAATGTACAATATAGACAAGGAGCCCAAGAAACGTGATAGTAGTGCTTCATTTCCAGCACTATGGTGATGGTGCAAGTGGGGCATAGGGGGCTGCAGGTGGGACATGTAGCGGGGCAGCTGGGGCACAGGGTGGACTAGGCGGGCACCTAGGTGGCACATAGGAACATAGAAACTGGAAATCAGCATGACAGCAGCTGACAAAGGCCAAACACAGTCCACCTACATCTACCTGGTCCACCCGAGCTAACAGTTGCAAGGGCACTGACCTGACATTCCCCCAGCCAACCCTCCCCCAAGCGGAAGGGACAGACTATTGGTAGGTGGTGATGGGGGGGGGATGTGAGGATGCTCATGTATGCCCCATGCCTCAGACCCCGCTCCCTAGGCGACCACCTACCCTCACAGTGGATGGCCTGGGACTGCGCACTTCCAGCAATGACAGCATATGGCCATGTCAGCATGGCAGGGGGGGGTGCCCGTGCTGGATGGGGCAGTGACACCTGCCTGCAGTGGACCTAGGCCGTGCCCTGTACCGTACGTGGTGTGCAGTGCAACATAAAAGGTCTGGCTGAGGATAAGTACAGGTAGCCCCAGGGACCACCATGCATCCATGGCAACAGTGTGGTGCAGTACACCCAGCCAGTGTGTCCAGAAGCAGAGGGTCACAGGTTCAAGTCCCAGCTGTGGTTCCTGCAGGGCATGTCCCTATGTTTTACCCTACAATGCAGATACAACAGCAACATGTGCAAAGCCCAAAGCTGTGGCGAACAGGAGTACAAACACCAACTCACACAGGCTCCACAATCCAAAGATGCATGGAGAGTCAGGCTGTTGGCTGCAGTTATCACCAGGGCACTACTACTACCTCCTGCACAGTTTAGCAATGTCGGCACTGTGATCAGGACCAGTGTGGCGGACAGGGTTGCCAACCACCCCTATCTGTGCACAATGCTGCAATAGGAGTGTGTGTGTGTATGTCTATCCATTGTTTTGTGGCTGCCCATACCTCACTGGGCCCACAATGTCTCACTGTTACCAGCGTTAGCCTGAATATGTGCATAATGAGGAGCAAGGTGTTGTGGGTATGGCCGGACAGGGCGGATTGGCCAGGATGCATCTTCACAGGGTGTGGGACAATGGCTGGGACATTGTAGTGCCTGACCGCCGCCTGCATGGACAGGGTGGCCACAGCATGGCATGCTGGGAGGGCACTCACTCTAACCGAGCAGTGACCATGGCATGTCTAGGCTCCCACATAGTGCTCTACACTATCTGCTTCCAGTGATACTTTTGTGTTCCCAGTGCTGTGGCCCCAATCACTGAGATGCCTGCTTGGTGCATGTAGTTCCTCTGTGAGCATACACTATGGACTGGTTAGTGGACTGTCTGTAGTTAGACTGTGCATAGGTGGAACACCTATAAGGTGCAGTCTGACTGTACTGTCTGCTGGTGATTGGTAGACAGTGTTGTGCAGCAGTTGGGGTGTTCCAGACCTAACCCCAACATTGTTGCTGGTCTTCCACTGCCCCAGACACTGGTATGGCTTTGGTCCATTAACCCTGGAGGGCTGTCTTATGTTAGTAGGATGGAGGTTGCTTCACTGGGGCTGGGGATCCTGTCCTTTACCTACAAAAAGGGTGATGTGGGCCCTTTGGGGTATGTAGCGTATACCACTTTGACCTTATAAAGGCACTACTACACTCACCTCATGCAGGTCTAGAAACCCCTCTGCCCTGATAACAGGTGCCTATGTCAGCCACACCCTAACATGGGGTACACACTAATCTGGGTGGTGTCTGGTCACAGAGGACCACATGTGATTGCAGGATACAGATGGACACCGAATTACCTTCGGCTGCACTGCAAGGAACACCTGTCACACTGGTAGTGATGGGGATGTACAGCAGAACCTATCTCTAGCACCACATGTACTGCTGACCTGATGCTGGGCACCCATCCTATCCCTCTGTAGCTGCTGAGATATAGCCTGAAGTTGCGAGGAAATGGTAACATGCAAGGAGGAAAAAGCTTCCCACAAACTATCCATTGTGATAGAAGCAGGCCTCTCCAAAACACAAACTTGGCCACCACCTCTATCTTGAACATGTACCGGATGTTCCAAAACTGAGGGAGGCAACATAGAAACTGTATGCAATGCTAAAGAAGCTTCACTCACGTCTGCCCCTTCCAGACCGGAGCAGGTAGCCAAGCCGCTCTGACCCTGGTTCACTCCTCCAGGACAAGACAGCTGCAGCTGTTTTCCCATGGGTGAGCTGGCCACAATGCTCACACTCACACCGAGGTCTCCAAACCGGATCCCACCATCTGGCTGCTCCGGCGGTCAACGATACTCTGGGCTAAGCGAGACTCCTGACCCTTTGACGCTCCGGGGCCATCTTTCCGCCCCTTCAGCGTTCAGCGGGTCCACTGGAGCAATTGCACCTCTCGCCGGAGGGCACACGAACAAATCCATGGGCCAGTCACTGCCGACATTTCAGCCCCCAGAATCTCCCCGGACGGCAATTTAGCCTTACGCTGCCTGCCCATGTGCGGCATAGGGCAGGAAAGGAAAGAAACAGAAGAAACAAAGAACAAACGGGAGACTCAGCAGAGCGAGTTCAGTGGTTGTCTGTTGTCAGCGCCATCTTGCTTTCTTACTCTATCATTGTAGTCTTGAAGTTGGATTTGTACAACGTTTTCTATAATTTTTGCTAGGAATGGAATGCTAGCAATTGGTCTATATGATGTAGGATCGTCTTTGTTAAGGGATCTGTTTTTAAGTATGGGACAGATTATAGAATGTTTGAGTGTAGTTGGCATTATTCCTGATGTTAAGGATTGATTGACTATTTCCATGATGAAAGGTGCTAGTTTGGTTTTTGTTGCTTTAATCCATGCAACTGGGCATGGATCAAGGTATGGTGTTGTTGATTTTGGTTATTGTTTCTAGGGTTTGTTTTGTGTTGATGAGGTGAAAGGCTTGCCATTTGTCCGGGATGGAGTGACCTTCTCTAAGGGGAAGGGGGGTTAAGGGGTTTTTGTTTTATAATTTTTGCTAGGTGGTTAGCCATTGTCTGTGGGTTAATCTGTGTGTTAGATGTATGGTTTTGGTGTGTTTTGGTTAAGTTTTTACTAATCCAAATAATTCCCTAGGGTGATTTAAGGCTTTGTTTAGTATGTTTGTGTGGTAGTCCTTTTTGGTTCTATGGATGGTTTCCTTGTAGGTGTTCAGTGTAATAGTGTAAAGGTCCTTGTTTTCGGGGGGGTTTCTTGCTCTCCATCTCTTCTCAGCCTTACGAAACTCCCCTTTGAGGGTTCGAATGTTGTGTGTGTACCATTTTTCAGAATGCTTGTGGTTAACATTCCAAATCGCTCCTAATAGTTTTCTTGCTTCAGTCTTGTGTGTAATTATTCCTATAATCAGACTGGTCATATCTTTTAGGGGCAAAGTTGCTATTCTCACCACCATTATCCTTAAAACTAACCTGTCATTATGCATTATATGGGGAACAGGATTTAAGCCATAAATAAACATTAACATTCTTATAATCTAACTGTGTATAAGTCAATATGATCCTGTAGTTGGATCTGGACAATCTTTTCAATTATTTTTGCTAAAAATGGTAGGTTGGAGATTGGTCTGTAGGAAAATGGGTTCGCCTTATCCAAGGATCCATTTTTCAGAATGGGGCGTGCTATTGCTTTTTTCAGGGGGCTGTGACAAGGATAGATTAGTTATTCCCCAAATGTTTGCGGCCAATTCCAAACGAGCTATTTTCAGCCAGCTGACTGGGCATGGATCGAGAGCAGATGTAGTTGTATTTATGTTGGATAGTATTCTACATAGGTATTCTAGATCAATTTGAGAAAATGATTGCCATATAGTAGGGACGTTTATTCGGTCATTTGTACAGGGTGCTGCTGTAGAAACTGGGCACCTTAACTTATTGCATAAATGTTGAATATGGACAAACTCTCACCTATATTAACACTGTAAATAGTTCAAAGTTCATTGCACTTTATTGTTATATTGTTTTAGTCCCCTGTGCAACAGTGTGATTTCTAAGACCCTCTTCAAATGTTGGTTAACTGTAAATTGCTTTGAAAGGTAGAAAGGCGGTATAAAAATAAGTTTACATAAATAAATAAATTAAATAAATAAATTACAGTATGGCTGTCAGTTAAAGTTTCTCTGTTTGCAGATGATACCAAAATTTTCATTAGAATAGACACCCAGGGAAGAGTAGATAACATAAGAAGGGATCTAGCTAAGTTTGAAGAATGATCTTGAAACTGGCAGCTGAGATTTAATCCTAAAAAATGCAGGGTCATGCACTTGGGCTGCAAAATCCAAAGAAGAGGTACAGTGTAGAGGGGTGAAGTACTTCTGTCCACAAAAGAAGAGCGAGACCTGAGCACAATTGTGTCTGACAATCTTAAAGTAGTTAAACAGGTAGAAAACGCAACAGCGAAAGCCAGAAGGATGCTTCGGTGCATAGGGAGAGGAATGGCCAACAGAAAAAAGGAGGTGATAGTGCCTCTGTATAAGTCTCTGGTGCAACTTCATTTGGAGTACTGAGTACAATTCTGGAGACCACACCTTCAAAAGGATATAAACAGGTTGGAGTCAGTGGCAATGGAGGGTTAAATGGCTTGCCCAAGGCCACAAAGAGTGCCTTTTTTTTAAGTGCCATCAAGTCAGTGTTGACTCATAGTGACCCAGCTACCTCTGGGTTTTCTTGGCAATGTATCACTGGAAGTAGATTGCCAGCCTTTTCTTCTAAGGCAATGGAGAGTAAGGTGACTTGCCCAAGGTCACAAGGAGTGCCAGTGGGAACTGAACCCTTGATCTTCTGGGTATGAGACAGTTGCTCTAACCACTAGGCTACTCCTCCACTCTGATGAGGAGCTATAGGACTAGAAACCCCAGTCCTTCTGTCCTGAGCTTGCTGTCCCCAGGTGGGATTTGATCCCCTGGCATGAGGTACCTTGTCCTAACCACTAGGCCACTTCTCCCTCTATGGAATGATACAGAAGCATTATCATATCCTCGGTTTTATTCTCCATTCCTTTCCTTATGATTCCTAGCATTCTATTTGCTTTCTTGGCTGCCGCTGCACACTGGGCAGAGGGTTTCAATGTATTATCCATAATGACACCTAAATCTTTTTCCTGGGTGGTGGCTCCTAATGTGGAACCTTGCATTTTGTAACCGTAGTTTGGGTTGTTCTTTCCTAGGTGCGTAACTTTGCACTTGTCCACCTTAAATTTCATCTGCCATTTGAACGTCCGGCCTTCCAATTTATCAAGGTCCTCCTTCAATTTTTCACAATCCTTTTGTGTTTTAACAACTTTGAATAATTTTGTATCATCTGCAAATTTGATCACCTCACTCATTATTCTCATTTTCAGGTCATTTATGAATATGTTAAAAAGGTGCGGGCCCAGCACAGATCCCTTGATACTCTACTTTTCACCTTTTGCCATTGAGAAAATTGGATATTTAGCCCTACTTTCTGTTTTCTATCTTTTAAACTGGTTATACAAAGACCAGTAGAACTCCTCAAAGATCTGTATAATCCCTGAGGGTTCTGTCTGGATCGTCCCTGAGTTACTGTGTATTTTAATGATCACTTTTTTGACCCATGGCGCATGTATCATATGCACCAGTAGTCGTCCCGCCTTCCTCCCCATCTGTGCAATCGGTATTTTTGCACCAGCAGGCTGTGTTTGGCCCATTCTATCAGGATCTCACTGATGTGTCTCATGAGCTCCATCACTTTTTTGCCTGTCTTGCTCTCTCAGATGCGTAGCATGTAATTTATGAAATTCCCCCATGGCTGCTGTAAGTTCCATTAGCTTCCCTTCCCTCTTTCTTTTCACCATGGTGACATATGCCATAATCTGCCCTCGAAGTACTGCCTTCACTACCTCCCAGTACGTCAGCGGGGAACTGACTGAGCCTTTATTGATCTCCTCACATTTGACCAAAGCCTTCCAGTTGACTTCCTTAAAGGTTTTGTCAGAGTAGAGCCCTGGTGGTATTCTCCAAATGAAATCTATCCTTCTGTTGACCAACTTTATTTCCATAGACACCGCCATGTGATCTGAAACCACGTTCAGTTCTATCTGCATGACTGACAACTTCTCTGTGAGAGAAGCATCCAGTAGCCCGTAATCTAGTCTAGAATACATGTGATGCGGAGTGGAGTACAATGTGAAATCCTGTTCCCAAGGATGGAGGTATCGCCATGCATTGATGAGCCCCAACTCGGTCAGAAGGACGTTCACCCCTTTCTCGAAGTGCCCCTTAGGTGCCCTTCTACCAGGTTTACGGTCTATTTGTGGATTGGCCACAATGTTCAAGTCTCCCCGCAGGATCGTCTTATACTTTGCATACCTGGCCCCTTGCACCACTGTATTGATAAAGGAGTGTGCGTATACATTAGGCACATAGTCATTACATAGCAGTAACTTGTGTCCCCCGATTTCTCCCGACTATTTATTTAAACTTATTTTTATACCGCCTTTCTACCATTCAAGGTGGTTTACATTTAATTGAAGGTGTAACAGAACCATGGATGGCATACTGTTATACAAGGAACTAAAACAGTGCAACAGTGGAATGGTAAACACTATAACAAGGGTATGCAAATGCCTTCAAACTATTTACAATGGGCCCAATTTTAATTTAGGCAGGCTATGCGCTGCGTCAGCGCATAGCCTGCCCATCGACACCCTTAACCCAGATTTTAATTTCCGCAGTGATGGAAATGAAAATCCAGGTCACGCCACACAGGCTGTCACTGGCCCATTCAGGCAGCTGACCTCTCCACTTTTTCCACAAAAGCTTTAATGTCCTCCTTCCGCTCAAATGTTCTTGTGCTGCCCTCATGGAAAACTTTCAGCTTGGCCGGGTATTGCAGATTGAAATGTATTCCTTTCTCAAACAAGCATGAGCAATATGGAGTAATCTCTTTCCTCTTCACCACCACCTGTGCAGAATAATCCTGAAAATCAGGATTTTCTTCCCATCCAGCTCAAATGCTCTTTGTTTATGGTAGGCGGCCAGAATTGCTACCTTGTCTGCACAGTTCAGGACCTTACAAATCACCAGCTTAGTTCAGTTGTTACCCTCTCTGCATGGCCCTATCCAGTCCGCCCACTCCACCGGTAATGACAGTGAGGCAGCCGGCACTCCCAGCCTGTCCGGGAGCACCCAGCTGCAGAAGTGCAACAGGTCTTTATCGCCAATGCGCTCATCCACTCCCACTAATCTCAAGTTGTTTCTCCAGCTTCTGTTTTCCTGGTCCTCTATCCATTCCTCCAAACTGTCATTCTTCTGTTTTAACTGGGCCAACTGCATCCGTAGCTCATCTATCACTGTGTCCACCAACCAAATCCTCTGCATGTTTTCGGAAATTTGTCTTGTATGGGATGACAATACCTCTCTCACCTCGCCCAGTGTCGATTGGAACTTTGCCAGTTTGTTCTCCAACACGGCTGTCACACTTTTGTTAACTACTGGGCCACTTCCTCCATGAGCAGGGTTGCAGAAGAGCTGGCCGAGGCCTCCATGGTCAGTCTGGACTGATCCAACAGTGTTTTAACTGGTGTGCTGGTCCGCTTCTGCTGGTTAACCTTTCGTGGAAGCCTCAGCTGCCTGGGCATCCCCCCACGGCAGCACCCTCAGTCCTGCAGGGGCAGACTGCCCCCTCCCTCAAGGCCATTGGAGCCCCAAATCCTATTGCCTTCTGTCCAGTTCACTGGCTCTCAAAGTGTGAATATCAGCTTGCCACTTTTTTTCCTTTCCTTTACTTTCCCACTGCCTTGCAGTATGCAATCGGCCTCCAGCCCTGTGCCTCCACTCTAGCTGCCTCTGCTTTCCCACGTGCACAACTCCATCTGGGCCAGATGCCTCCTGCTGCTCCCCGGCTCAACTTCTTGACTGCCTGTTTGTGTGACTCCAGCTATTGCTGCGACCGCTGTCTGTTCCTCCTCCTCCCCGGTCTCCAGCATTCAGACCTCCAGGCACCCTACTTCCCACCGCCAGGGCACAGCGTATTCAGCAACTCACCAGGCGGAAGGTCTCACTCTTTCGCACCATCCCCGCAGTTTCACTTGAGCCTGCAGTAGGGGGGGAGAGCTGTCTCTTGCTGCTTTCTGCTCCGAGTTGCAATGGGTTTTTCTGGTGACAGGCAGACTTTTATCAGATAGTTTAGCCAATTTTCGGCAGGGAGTCCATGGAGTTTAAGGAGCGACATCCATCTTGGACAAAGGTCATGTGACCCTCCCCAAAAAAGTATTTCCTGTTGTTGCTTTTAAGTTTCTCTGTGGACAAGCAGGAATGAGTCCTCATGTATGGGTGACGTCCCCAAAAGATCCCCTGCACGGGAACACTCCCCAGCTTCTATTGGAAGCTTTTGGGAGGCTCCACTCCGCCTACATGCCTCCTTCCTACCTGCCACCATGGCGCTATCTTGGATCATTCTTTCATTTTCCATAGAGCACCATGGATATGTTCCTGACATTCTCCACTTGGTAAACTTTCCTTTACCCCTACGTGGGTTTCTGTGTTTTGAGTTTTTGCCTTTCACCTTCCATCGCAGTTTTCTTTTTCCTTTTAAAGATTTTTTTCTCCCTCAATAGTTTATTTTTAATTCTTTTCTACGGCACCTCTACCCCCTTAGGCGCTGGTGCTCCAGTTGGGTCTTGTTTCAAAAATTGAGCCGTTTTATTTTGCTCTGGCTATTTTCCCAGACCACATGTCCCAAAAATCTGCCAGTGGGTTCAAGAAGTGTATACAGCGTACTAAGCGCATATCCACCACGGATACACATAGTTGGTGCCTCCTGTTCCTGGGACTCAATCATCAACCTTATTCTTGTAATTTGTGTTTGCAGGTTACAAGAAGGGGCCTCAAAGGTCGAGAGAAGCAGTGTAAATCACTTTTTGGTGCTCACAAGTTTGATCCGGTGTCATTGGCATTGATGGCATCGGTCTCCATGGCTTCAAAGGCTGCATTGGACGTTGGCAGATCATGACATTGAGGAATTTGAGCCCACTCAGAGCCAAGCACCTGTATAGCCCTGAAATACTGGCCATCGATCAATCTCCACCCAAGGACGAGGAAGGATTTGGCTTCATCTTCGTTGACGCCAAGAGGTGATCGAACTGAGCACTGAGTGAAGAATCTGATGCATCGGCGTTGGAGTTCATTGAGACAGGGTGTTGAGAGCGATGATGGTCCACAAGAGTACCCCTTGAAGCTGCCCCAGAGGGAGTACAACTCATCCTCCAAAACATTGGAGGGGCATCGACAGCCTACTGAGAGCCGACACTAAGCCGCTAATACCCCTGTACAGTTACTGGGTACAGCAGGAAAAGTTGCTGCGGGCCCACAGCCTTCAGAATCAGCAGACATGGAGAAGCACCTTCTGCAAGCTCTCGAGGAGCACATCATGGCGCTCATGGTGATGCAGCACACTGGGGCCTTGACATTGGCGGCACCGACATCGGCCGTCGTGCAGCCAATCATCGAGATGCACGCCTTGTCTGCAGGAGATGCATCTTTATCTTTATCTTTATTTCCACACTTGATAGACCACTTTCGCCAAGACATTAAAGCGGTTTACAATGAAATCAAAAGGTCAACACTGCAAACTATAGAAAAGGAATGCCATGAGATGACAGGAAAGAAAGAAAAAAGGACAGGACAGAAAATTGAAAGACTATACACTTATATACATCGACATTGGGGCATCGAAGGGCCCCTGAAACCAGTGCCTGCCTAACCGATATCTCTTTCTAGTGTCTCAGGGTTTGATGCACCCTCAAGATCTAGAAGAGCATCGTTGCATCATCGCTCCCAGAGGAGCTCCCAATCCCCTTGGACCAGGACAGAGATCCAGGCAGAGACCCAGACGAAGATGTAGGGATGTTACCCATGACTGAAGTGGTATTTAAAGGTGATGCTGTGGAAGAATTAAAAGAAATATCAATACACTGGGAAGATGTATTACAACTATTTGATAAACTGAAGAATAGCAAATCACCTAGACAGGATGGTATATATCCAAGGATGTTGAAAGAATTGAAATGGGATTGCAGACCTACTATTACTAATCTGTGAACTATCATTAAAATCATCTGTAATACCTGAAGATTGGAGGATCGCCTATGTAACGCCAATTTTTTAAAAGGTTCCAGGGGTGTTCCAGGAAACTACAGACTGGTGAGCCTGACGTCAGTATAGGGAAAAATGGTAGTTACCATCATAAAGGACAAAATTACTGAACATGTAATAGTCATGGCTTAATGGGAGACAGCCAACATGGCTTTAGCCAAGGAAGGTTTTGTCTTACTAATCTGTATCTGGACTTTCAGAAAGTCTTTGATAAGGTCTCTCATGAGAGCCTTTTGGCAAAATTTGAAAGTCATGGGATAGGAGGCAGTGTAGTATTGTGGATCAGGAACTGGTTAAAGGATAGAAGGCAGAGGGTAGAGCTAAATGGCCAATTTTCACAATGGAGAAAGGTGAATAGTGGAGTATCCCAGGAATCTCTGCTGGGTCCGCTGCTTTTTAACATATTCATAAATGACCTGGAAATGGGAATAACGAGTGAGGTTATCAAATTTGCAGATGAGACTAAACTATTCAAAGTTGTTAAAACCCTTGAGGATTGTGGAAAACTGCAAGAGGATCTTGATAAATTGGAAGACTGGGCATCCAAATGGCAGATGAAATTTAATGTGGACAAGTGCAAAGTTATGCACCTAGGAAAGAAAAACCCAAACTATGGTTACATGATGCAAGGTTCCACATTAGGAATCACCACCCAGGAAAATGTTTTAGGCGTCATCATGGATAACATGTTAAAACCCTCCGCCCAGTGTGCAGCAGCAGCCAAGAGAGCAAGTAGAATGCTAGGTATCATAAGGAAAGGAATCGAAAATTAAACAAAGGATATTATAATGCCTCTGTATCATTCTTTAGTGCAACCACACCTTGAATATTGTGTGCAATTCTGGACGCTGTATCTTTAAAAGAATATAGCATTATTAGAAAAGGTACAGAGAAGAGGCACCAAAATGGTAAAGGGGATGGAAGGATACCCCTATGAAGAGAGGCTAAAAAGGTTAGGGCTCTTCGACCTGGAAAAGAGACGGCTGAGGGGAGATATGATAAAGATCTATAAATTAATGAATGGAATGTAATGGGTAAACGTAGATCCATTGTTTACGCTATCAAAATATAGAAAGACTAGGTTGCATGCAATGAAGCTACAGGGTATCCTATTTAAGACTAATAAGAAAAAATATTTTTTCTCTCAACGTGTAATCAAACTTCTTCCCATTCTCCTCCCTACACTTCCAACACCCTAAGGTGCAGGAAGCTGTGCACTGCCAAAAAGTGGTTGGAATTATTAGGCACTAGGACGAGTACTTGATTCCTGAGCGTAGGGCAGAGTGCATCATGGGGTTCAGTGGTTTACTGTACTCCTCACCCCCTATGGATGTGGATGTGCAGTAATAGTGCTATCATATGATATCATATATTATATTGTTGACTACAGTGGGGCTTTGACTGTGTGGACCATGAGAACCTCAGGGCCACATTGAAAACCATGGGTATACCAGAGCACCTGATAGTTCTCTTGCATAACCTTTACATTGATCAAGAAGTAACAGTTCAAACAGCCATGGTATTTTCGATGGCACTGTATGGATGCGTAGGTTGGACAATGAAAGGGATGGATGGGAGGAAAGTTGATGTCTTTGAATTGTGGTGCTGGCGACAAATACTGTGTATATCATGGACTGCCCAAAGAACAAACCAGTCAGTACTAGGGGAGATCAAAACGGGACTTTCCTTGGAAGCTCCGACGACAAGACTTCGACTTTCATGCTTTGGACACGTCGTGCGAGGGAAGAGATTGTTAGGGAAGGACATGATGCTTGGCGGGTCGGCGCAGGGGAGGAGGGTCAGCATTGAAATGGATCGATACAGTGGCGGCAGCAATGGGTGCCACTCTGTCAATGATGACCCGCCTGACTGATGACCGAATACAATTTAGGTCAACTATCCAGAGGTCACCATGAGCCAACACCGACTTGACAGCACTTAACAACAACACATGCTGGGTGCACACAAGTCTCTTTTTTATGGTGGTGGTACCACCAAAAGGTTATTACTGGTCACTCATCCACCCCTAAATCCTTGCCTGTGCTGGAAAAGTGACCTAGTCTCTGTGCATTTCCTTAGATGGCCTGTGTTGGGAATGGTGCCACTGCAAGGAGTGTACTTGTGATGGCATTAGTATCCTCAGTGTATATTGCTATGGGATGCTGGTGCTGGTATGACAGAGGTTCAAAGCTTCATAGCAGACACTTGTTAGGGGTGAACCTATAAGAGGGAGATGAGTGGATGATGGCAGTGGACCCACTCTGGGTAAAGTGCCAAAAGTGGCACTCCCTGATTGCATATCCACTCTTGGCAAAATATTCTTACAGGTAAGACATTGGATTTGTGGGTCAAGGCCTTAATATTTACAGTACAGAGCTGTAGTTTTAATACTAATCGATGTGGCAGAATCCATAACCATGTAAGCTCTGATGAGCAGGGACTTTCTCTTACTTGTATATGTACAGTGTTGCGTATTCCTTGTGATGTTAAGTAGTAATAAAAGTACCTTGCCAGGTCTCCCAGATGCTCTTCCAGACAATGTTCCTGATACTCAGTTTGGAGCAGCACGGGAGTCCTCCACCAGCATTCCTGCTGGAGGGGATGTAGTAAAATCAGGTAGTGTAGCTGGGTTTACAAAAGATTTGGATAAATTCCTGGAGAGAAAGTCCAAAAGTGTTAACATAACATAAGAAATGCCATACTGGGTCAGACCAAGGTACATCAAGCCCAGTATTTTGTTTCCAACAATGGCCAATCCAGATCACAAGCAATGTTCCCGTTAAGATGCGCTGAGACCTCCACGGCATTCCTGCCAGAGGGGGAGGTGCAAAGCGATCGTGAAAGCGATTATGCTTAGGCTCGCATGGCATAGGCAGGTCCCGAGGGCCTGCCAATGCTGTGCGATCCTAAGCATGATCGCTTTTGCGATAGCTTTGCATCTCCACCCACTGTCAGGAATGCAAGCAGAGGACTCAGCGCAGCTTATTGGGAACATTGGTCACAAGTACCTGTCATGATCCCAAAAAGGTACACAGGTTCCACAAAACTTGACCAGAGGTAAGCAGTGGATTTCTGGTCCTCTTTAATAATGGTTTATGGACCTTTCCTCCAGAAAATTGTTCAAACCTTTTTTAAACCCAGCTACACTAACAGCTTTTACTATATCCTCTGGTAACGAATTCCAGAGTTTGATTACATGTTGAGTAAAAAATATAGTAACATAGTATATGGCGGCAGATAAAGATCAGTATGGTTCATCTAGTCTGCCCAGCAAGGCGGCAAGAGTAGGTGCACCTGCCGCTCCGTGCAGGTCGCGCTTCCCCATGCCTTTGTTTAGGGGTACACCTACCAATCCGTGTAGGTCAACACTATTTGCTGAGTTATAAAAGATGGTTATGTTATGCCCTCTAGTTTTATAGCTTCCCCGTCTTTGGAAGAAGATTGTTTGTTCATTAATACTTTTTAAGTATTTAAACGTCTGAATCATATCTTTCCTGTCCCTTCTCTCCTCCAGAGTGTACATATTTAGGTCTTCAAGTTTCTTCTCATAAGTCTTCTGATGTAGGCTCCAAATGATTTTGGTCGCCTTCCTCTGAACTGTTTCCAGCTTTTTTATGTTCTTTGCAAGATATGATCTCCAAAACTGAACACAATATTTCAAGTGAGGCCTCACCAGTCACTTGTACAGTGGCATTAGTACCTCCTCCTTTCTGCTGGTAATTCCTGTCCGTATGCAACCCAGCATCCTTCTGGCTTTTGCTACCACCTTGTCACACTGTTTCTCCACCTTGAGCTCCTCAGAAACAATCACTCCGAGGTCCTTCTCCTGGTCTGTGCACATCAACCTTTCGCCCCTATCATATACAATACCCTTGGATTTCTCCTTCCCAAGTGCATGACACTGCACTTCACATTAAATCTTAACTGCCAAGCATTAGACCATTCCTCCAGCTTTCGTAGATCTTTCCTCATGTTAAACACTCCCTCAGGGGGGTCCATTCTGTTGCAAATTTTCATGTCATCTGCAAAAAGACATACTTTTCCATTCAGTCCTTCAGCAATATCACTCACAAATACATTGAACAGTACTGGTCCCAGGACTGAACCCTGGGGCACACCGCTAATTACCTTCCTGAGTGAGTTCTGTTTGCCATCGCCTTTTGTCGTCTGTCAGTCAACTAATTTCTGATCTGTAGGGGAAAATAAGTATTGTAAGGGGAAAAATAAGTTTCTTGTTGTACAGAGGGACCATAAGGCCCACAAGGGAAAATGGATATTTTGTGCATACCTAGATGGAAAGGAATGTGTTGTGCTAAGGCAAAATTGAGTGATCTTCACAGAGACAGGTACCAGTTTGTTCGGTTGCTGATAAGCAGTGCTAGGCTTCTGGGATGGGTTTATGACGTATATATGTTTATGTTACTGTATAAAAGATAGACTGCACTTCTAACGTACGGAATAAACTTGCACATTTTTCCTTCTGTGTGGTTGTGAGTTTTATTCCCCTGGATTCCAGACAGCCGGAGCAGCATACCGCAGATGAGGGTTCGGGACTTCCCTGGCCTGGAGTGACCAACAAGGGACTGACCCGTTTCATGATCCAGTCCACCACCCTTGGGACCCATCCCCAAGCTGTTGAGTTTATTGATAAGTCTCCTATGAGGAACTGTATTAAAGGCTTTGCTAAAATCTAGGTAGATCACATCCATCACATGCCCTTGATCTAGTTCTCTGGTCACCCAGTCAAAGATTTGTTTGGCAAGATCATCCTTTGGTAAAACCATGTTGCCTCGGATCATGTAACCTGTTAGTTTCGAGGAAGTCCACTATTCGCTCTTTCAGGAGTGTCTCCATTACTTTTTCTGCAACCGAGGTAAGGCTTACTGGCCTGTAGTTTGTCACTTCTTCCCTACTGCCACTTTTGTGAAGAGGTACCATATCAGCTCTTCTCCAGTCCTGTGGAACTTCTCCTGTCTCCAAGGATCTATTAAAAACATCCTTTAATGGCCCTGCAAGATCCTCTCTGAGCTCTTTCAGTATCCTGGGATGTATCCCATCTGGTCCCATGGCCTTGTCCACTTTCAGTTTTGCAAGCTGTAGTAATATATCATCTTCTGTGAATGGTGTGGTATCTATTCCATTCCTATTTGAATATTTGTCAATCACCGGTGGTCCTTCTCCAGGATTTTCTCTAGTAAAAACAGAGCAGAAGTATTTGTTTAGCATTTTCACTTTTTCAATGTCACTTTCCACAAATCTGTTCTCAACACTTTTGAGTCCTGAAATTCCACCTCTGATTTTCCTCCTCTCCCGAATATACCTAAAAAAGGTTTTGTCGCAACACTTCACATCTTTTCTCTTATTAATCTTAAATGGGTTACATTGTGGCTTCATTGCATCTCCTCTAATCTTTCTACTTTTAGATGGAGTAAACAGCTGATCTACATTTACCCATGTATGTTCCACTCCATTCATTAATTTATAGACCCTCAGCTGTCTCTTTTCCAAGTTGGAATACTAATCTTTTAAGCCTTTCCTCATAGGGGTATCCTTCCATTCCCTTTATCATTTTGGTTGCTCTTCTCTGTACCTTTTCTAATTCTGCTGTATAAGAACATAAGAACAGAAGATATGCCATACTGGGTCAGACCAAGGTCCATCAAGCCCAGTATTCTGTTTCCAACAGTGGCCAATCTAGGTCATATGTACCTAGCAGTTTCCCCAAGGGACACAGGTTCCACAATGCTTGTATTGGTTCAAGCATTGATATCCTGGGTCCCTTCTTAATAATGGTTTATGGACCTTTCCTCCAGGAACTTGTCCAAACCTTTTTTAAACCCAGCTACACTAACAGCCTTTACTACATCCTCCGGTAACAAATTCCAGAGTTTGATTACACATTGAGTGAAAAAATATTTTCTTTTATTAGTCTTAAATAGTTTACCCTGTAGCTTCATTGCATGTCCCCTAGTCTTTCTATATTCTGATAAGGTAAACAATTGATCTACGTTTACCCGTTCCACTCCGTTAATTAATTTATAGACTTCTATCATATCTCCCCTCAGTCGTCTCTTTTCCAGTTTAAAGGACCCTAAGCTTTTTAGCCTTTCTTCATAGGAGTATCCTTCCATCCCCTTTACCATTTTGGTGGCTCTTCTCTGAACCTTTTCTAAAATCGCTATATCCTTTTTAAGATATGGCAACCAGAATTGCACACAATATTCAAGGTGTGGTCTCACCATGGAACGATATAGAGGCATTATAATATCTTTTGTTTTATTTTCCATTCCTTTCCTTATCATACCTAGCATTCTATTTGCTCTCTTGGCCGCTGCTGCACACTGGGCCGAGGGTTTTAACATGGTATCCACAATGACGCCTAAATCTTTTTCCTGGGTGGTGGTTCCTAATGTGGAACCTTGCATCGTGTAACCATAGTTTGGGTTGTTCTTCCCTAGGTGCATAACCTTGCACTTGTCCACATTAAATTTCATCTGCCATTTTGATGCCCAGTCTTCCAATTTATCAAGATCCTCTTGCAATATTTCACAATCCTCTTGGGTTTTAACAACTTTAAATAGTTTTGTGTCATCTGGAAATTTGATAACCTCACTTGTTATTCCACTTTCCAGGTCATTTATGAATATGTCAAAAAGCAGCGGACCCAGCACAGATCCCTGGGGTACACCACTATGCACCTTTCTCCATTGGGAAAATTGGCCATTTAGCCCTACCCTCTGCTTTCTATCTTTTAACTAGTTCCTGATCCACAATAGTACACTGCCTCCTATCCCATGACTCTTTAGTTTTGCCAAAAGTCTCTGATGGTCCTTTTTAAGATATGACGACCAGAACTGCACACAATATTCAAGGTGCAGTCATACCATGGAATGATACAGAGGGATTATAATATCCTTGGTTTTATTCTCCATTCCTTTCTTTATAATTCCTACCATTCTATTTGCTTTCTTGGCTGCCGCTGCACACTGGGTAGAGGGTTTCAATGTATTATTACTATTGCTTATCATTTGTATAACGCTACAAGGCATAAGCAGTGCTGTACAGAGACATATAAAAGGCAGTCCCTGCTCATCAGAGCTTGCAATCTAGTCAGTACAGACAACACAACAGCTGAGGAGAAGGATATATCTAGGGGAATGGTAAGGAAACACATAGGAGACTAAGCGGATCAGGATTCAAAAGCAGCCTCGAAGAGGTGAGTTTTCAGCCTGGATTTGAAAAGGGCCAGAGATGAAGCCTGATGCACAGACTCACGTAGTTTGTTCAAGGCATAAGGAGCAGCAAGGTGGAAGGATAGAAGTCTGTAGTTGGCAGTAGAGGAGAAGGGCACAGATAGAAGGTGGCTTGAGGGAGGAGTGGGTCAGTGGTTGGGACAGGTTACCTCAGGTTGGAGGGCCAGGGGTCTCTAGACCCATGGCCACTCCTTGTGGCCTTGGGCAAGCCACTTGACCCTCCATTGCCTTTGGTACACTTAGCCCTTTGGGGACAAGGGAATAAAAAAGTACCTGTTAGTATATATATATATGTAAACCGCTCTGATGCACAAGTAAAAGGGCAGTATATCAAGTGCCTAAACCATAAGGGATCTGCCAGAAGATCAGAGTTCCCAAAGAGGGGTGTAGGGAGAGATAAGAGAGGAAAGGTAGTGAAGATCAACAGAATGAGTGTACTTGTAGGTCAGAAGGAGAAGTTAGAACTGGATATGGAAACAAATAGGGAGCCAGTGAAGCGACTTGAGATATATAAGAGCATATCAAGACTGGCAAAAGATTAGCCATTTTGGAAGGATTTTGCCAATGTTAAAGAGAAAGAAGTGACAGGTTTTAGCTATCTGTTGGAGCAGAGTCAAAGATGACCCCAAGGCTGTGAGCTGAGGAAATAGAAAGGAGTGTAGTGTTATCCACAGAAACAGAGAAGGGAGGAAGGGGAAAGGTGGGTTTAGGGGGAAAGATAAGGAGCTCAGTTTTGGCCGTGTACAGTTTCAGATGGTGGTGAGACATCCAGACAGCAATGTCAGATAAGCAGACAGAGATCAGAGCTTGGATTCTTAGAAAGATTTCAGGCACAGAAAAGTAGATCTGAGAGTCATCAGCATAAAGATGGTATTGAAAACTGTGGGATGAAATAAGTGCACCAAGGGATGAGAGAAAAGGAGAGGTCCCAAGACAGAGCCTTGAGGTACACCAACTGAAAGTGGGATGGTAGTAGAGGAAGAAACACTAGAACAGACACTAAAAGTGTGGTGAGAGAGATAAGAAGAAAACCAGGACAGAACAGAGACCCTAAATCCAAGAGAGGACAGGGTATCAAGGAGATCAACATTGTCAAAGCAGCAGAAAGGTCAAGAAGGCTGAAAATTGAGTAGAGTCCTTTGGATTGGCGAGGAACAAATTGCTAGAGACTTTGGCAAGAGCCATTTCTGTAGAATATAGAAAACGAAAGCCAGATTGCAGTGGGTCCAGAAGGTCTTGAGAGGAAAGAAAGTCAAGACAGCAGCGGTGAACCGCTCATTCAAGTAGTTTTGAAGGAAAGGGGAAGGCTTTTTGAGGAGAAGTGTAACCACAGCATGTTTGAAGGCCATAGGAACAATTGCAGTGGAAAGCAATAGGTTAAGGATATGACAGATGGAAGGGATGACAGCAGAAGAGATAGAACTTAGTAGATGGGTGGGGAATGGGATCAAAGGAGCAGGTAGGGAGGAGGAGGGAAGATTTGCAGTTTCCTCCTCAGCGATTTCAGAAAAGGAAGAAAGGGTGCCGAAGGTGAGGGAAGAATTTGGGATTGAAAAGGGGGAAGATGAGGGGGAGGTGACCCTGCAGAGAATTCAAGGCTAATCTTCTGGACTTTGTCATGGAAGTAGTCAGCCGAGGTCTGGACAGACAGTGAAGGAGGGATTGGGGAAGGAGGGACCTTGAGGAGACAGTTGAGCATAGCAAAGAGATGGCGAGGGTCAGAGGCATCAGATGGACATAGTACTCTTGCTTCGCGAGTGCTATGGCCGACTGGAAAGAAGTTAGCATGAATTTGAAATGTAGGTAGTCAGCAAGTGTATGTGATTTAAGCCAAAGGTGCTCAACAGAGCGGACACAGGAACAAAGGTAGTGGGTTGTCATGGACAGCCAAGGTTGAGGTATGGTACACCTCACAGGCGTGGAATGGGAGTAACCAATGCATCCAGAGCAGAGGAGAGTGTAGTGTTATAGGAAGATACTGTCTCAGATGACATAGTGAAGGAAAAAAGTGATAAGACATCAGTGGAGAGAGCTGAAGGGTCCACAGTGTGAAAATTCCTAAACATGTTGGTGGAGATCAGCAAGACCAAGATGGGGGGTGGTTAAGGATGAAGGTTAGCAGGTGAGGGTCAGATAACGACATTATTATCTAAGCTTTCAATGTATACACCCCTCCCCCCCCATAAGTTGTTATTAGGTACACAAGTTATCCTGTACATAGTTCTTGCAATTGATCTTCTGTTAATAATCCTGGTTATACTATAAACGTTAATTGTTAATACGTAAACATTTACTATGTTTCACTGCAAACTACTCTGAATGAAGGAAAAAGCGGTATAACCCCCCCCCCCCCCGTTAAATAAATAAATAAATAAACTGAAGTGGAGAAGTTTGAGGGTGAGCAATTAGAGGAGAAGACAAGGTCAAGGCAGTGGCCATACTTGTGAATAGGAGCGGAAGAGCACAACTGGAGGATGAATGAGGAGGTTAGGGAAAGGAGCTTTAAGGCAGAAGGGTCAGAAGGGTCACCAACATGAATGTTAAAATCCCCAAGAATAAGGGAAGGGGAAGATGCATCCAGAAAGAATGAGAGGAGTCAAAGTCAGTGAGAAAGGTAGAGGTGGACTTGTTGGGGTTTCAATAAATGACAGTTACCTGGAAAGGTAGTGGAGAAAATAGGCAGATGGCATGGACTTCAAAGGAAGCAAAAAATTAGATGGAAGCAGAAGGAGGGGCTGGAAATGGCAGGAACGAGAGAGTAGGAACTCAACACCACTACCATGGCCAATGAGCCGAGGCATATGGGAAAACAGGGCAGTGACTGAAGCTTGTCAGACGGCTGCCTGGGTGAGAATCTTCACAGTCTTGGCAAGTGCATATATCTATATGATTTGCAAGGGATTGTGGACAATGCAGTTCATTCACACCAGACACAGCTGCTCACAATAATTTAGTTGTGCTCAAGTGTAAAGTCAATAAGATATTTATTTATGGGGTTATTTCTCCCAACACAGATATGCTTGGTAGCACATAAATCAGGTTACTTGCTTTCAGTGTTAAACTTGGAAAAACAAAACAGGAAACAACATTTGAACTTGTCAGGCAATCAAAGCAAAAGAAATAAGACCTGGTTGGCAACAAACTGGTCTTTTCTGTAGGCTTTAGCTAATATTCTCTTAGCAATGTCAAACAACAAACCAAAAGCCACAAAGAAAGAAAAAAACGGTTCTTTTCAGGTAAACTTCTTATATCTTCCCACATAGATTCAGAAGTGATTCTCTCAGAGCCCACAAGCAATTAGGTAAGGCTCAATTGCTAGCAGTTATCCAGCTGAAACCCCTTAGCTGGCTTGCTTTCTACTGCGTGGCTAGAAATCCTACACAGGAGCTTTTCTGAGTAGATTAAAGAACAAGTTTGTATTTCTTTGTGATGGTTGCTGTACTTTATAACAGAAAATCACCAAAGGAGTTTAGACAGAGAGCAGTCCATGTAAACAGATTCTTCATCTGCTATCACCCCCTCTTCTTCAACAAGCATGGGTTCAATATCATGGATTGGCACAGATGAATCTCCCAATGGAGCACTTTCAGGAGAATACTTGTTTCCCTGCTGTCTTTCAAGGTTATAGCTAGGGCATAGATCAGTGTTCATACCTGAGCTTCCATTGCTGTTAGAGTTCCTCTCTATATAGCCTGGCCAGTATGTAGTCCAGTTCTTATGTCCAGCCTTCCAATCCAGATCCCTGGACACTGGATCTCTCTTCACATACCTTCTGGCACGGGTCTTAGGGTCCCTTCCACGTGCAGCCGTCTCCCTCACAGGTACCGTCTGGAGATTCCTAGCTCTGCAGCACCATTCCTCTGGCTTTCCCCAGTCCAATGGTGTATGCTGGCCCTTGGAATGCCTCCCAGTATACGTACTGCTCTGGACTTTTCTAGACCTCTCAAAGGCTTTTCTCTTCCTTCTTCCAAAGGGTTTCTTGCCCTCTCTGTCCGTCCGGTTTGGCTTCTGCTTCTGATGATCCTTCAGATGAAACTGAGGATATCCAAACTGATCATGAAGATGATGATGATCCTCAGGATAATTCTCTGTAGAATAAACTCTACCTTTATTCTGCTTAGATGAGTGCTCCTCCCTAATACAGCGCAGCTGTGCTGAATCAGGCCCTGCCCTTTGAGATGAGTGCTTAGGGATTACCTCATAGCCCTCCTGATTGAACACACGTTTCCCCACTTCAGCTCCTCTAATGGCTGCTGGAAACCTGGTGCATTCTGGGACTGGTAGTCTTTTATGGGAAAATTCTGTTTTCTTATTTCTACCAGAACTGATAGGTTGCTTGTTCAGAGTCACTTCACCTTTTCTATAGCTCCTTCCTGAGCTATGATAAGCTTCCTTATCACAAGCTGAATCTTCAGGGAGAAGCCAAGTTTCAGTAAAAGCCAGGAGATGTACAGCATTAGAGATAAAGAGGTCATGATGAAGGCAAGTTTATTGGAGACAGAATGTGCATTCTACAACACGCATGAAAAAGGGAGAGGGAGAGATATGAACAAGATTGGAAAGGTTACGCATTGACCTGCCCTGTAAGTGTGAATGAAGTCTAGAGGGGCCAGGATTGGGTGCTGACATCTCCAGATGAGAGAAGGAGAAGATGTAGGAGAGAATGGGAGAGAGCGGAGGTGGCACGACAGAAGCAAGGGTGAGATTCCTCAGAGTGGAGATGCTGAATGAGAGGAAGAAAAAGGTGAAGCTCAAGGTCAGATTATCATGACAAAATGGAAGGGGAGGTGGGGACTGTCGTGGGATGAGCATTTAGCGGGGTCCCGGTCCAGTTTGGATGACACCTGGTGAGGAGGGAACAAGAGAAAGCAAGACAAAAGAAAAACAAAATGCTCCAGGGAGATACCTTTTTTATTTACACTACTATAGCAGGGCTGGATCTCTTTCAAGCATAGCAGGGAGTCCAGCCCCAATGCAGGATTCCAGTTATATTCTTATATAGTTTTTGCATGGCAGTTTGCCACGTGATTATACAGGTGTAAGAGCAAGATAGCCATTTTGGAAGGATTTTGAGCCAGTTGATTTCCTCTTTCTAAAAAAAATATCTAGTTGTATGTCTGGAAAGAAAGGTCTCTGATTGGTCAGTTCATCATCATGGTACCTACACTGAAGAAAACATTGGGGAAGAATTCCCCGACCCACTGAGTCACCATTGTACTGGGTCACTATGTTATCTAAGGTTTTCTTATGGCCATCTTCAGTAGATCTCTGGTTTCTCAAATGCCCCTCAGGGAGGATAGTGGTGATTCGCACACCTGGGACTACAAGGCCAATAAAACAAAGACCCTGTCCTTCTTTTGAGAAAACTGAGAAGGCATGGAATCCACATACCCAATAATTCCCTGGGAGAGGTTTCCAGGAAGCTAGCCTACTTATAAGTGGAGGAGAGAGGGAGCAAGAAGAAATATTGCATAACAAAGTAGTTACATTTGGAGAGGTAAGAATACAAGAGGCGGAGCTAAAAAGGCTATAAGTGTGCTGGGGGGTACCAGAGTTGTTACTACTTTTACATATGATCCTATACAGGCAGACACTGTTACCTAAGTTTTGACCTTTTCCATCCTTCTGAAAGCAGACAGTCCCATAGCCTAAAATTTGTTAATAAAATGAAGGTAGAAGAAGTATTAAAAGCTTTGAATAGAGTGAAGCTAGTGATATTGTAATCGGTGTAAGCAATCTCTATGCTTATTAAGGGAACACCACTTTGGTTATGTGAAGGAACATGAGAACAAATATAACAATCCTGACTTGTCCTTAAAGACACATCTTTGAGCAATCTTACATGTAAATTCTGTTCCCAGTGACCAAAGTGATCTTCAGAGTAAGGGGTCTGGGTAGTAACAGTCCTTTGTTTCTTAGGTACTATGCGACCTATCAAGCTCTTGTTTAGTAAAGGTTGTTTATCCTTTAGAGCATGAATCATCCCTTTGCCACAGGCAGAATCAGTTTTTATGCAGACAGAAGCATTACGAGAAGTAAGTCTAAGGGGCTTGTTTACAAAGCAGCGGTAGTGGTTCGCGATCGCGATCGCAGCCGCGGCCCCATTGAAATCAATGGAGCCGCGGCTCCGATTACGATCGCAAACCGCTACCGCGGCTTTGTAAACAAGCCCCTAAGTGTACCTATAAGTTCTGGTTTTGTACAAAAAGAAGCAGAAGGCCGGTATTCAATTTTTATCAGATTGGAGGGACAGCCTGAGTAGTCTTTGTATGCTCGACACAGGCAGTGACCCCTTCCCCCAGCTAGGCTCCCCTGTAATGATACGGGACCTGGGTTTATCAAGGGAAGGTAAGTAATGCAGAGAAAATAAGCAAACATCACTCAAGGGCTTGTGACTATGGAGGTTACCCATATCTTAACCAACCATACAAGAAATACAACAACCAATAATACAGTAAACAGCAGAAAGAAAAAGAAACACAATATTTTCAGTCCTTAAAGGTCTTCTATAAAGCATCGGAGTTTCCTCTGGCAAGGGCCTCCTTCCGAAAGGATAGCAGGTGGGTATAGAGAGTCACAATTTCAGTGAGGGTAAAATTGTTTTAGTCTCTTGAGCTTTACCTTCAGGCCTAGACCTCCAAGAGCCACTTTTCTTCAGGAGTCTTCTCCTCTTCCTCACCAGCTGCTAGGGCTTTAGCTGCCCGACATCAGCTGCTTCTCATCCTGGTCCAGGTGCTTGTGAGGGCAGAGTGTGCTTACAGCGTGTATAGTGAGTCCAGGATCCTTTGCCGGCTACCTTGACTGCAATCGGGGAGGTTAGCAGAACTTGGAAGGGCCCTTCCCATAGTGACTGTAGTATTTGGTGGTGATAGGTCTTCATCAGAATCCAATCCCCGGACTGGAATGAGTGTGAGGACGCATCTAATGGGAGAGGCTGGAACTGTTGTGCATACCTGTGGAGAGGAAAGCTGCTGCAGCTGCTGTAAAATATAAGAAGTGAGGTGAGAGTCTTGCAAGACATATGTAGGAAGCTCCGTGGGTTGAGGTCCACACCCTAGGGGTGGTCTTCCATATAATAGCTCGTATGGAGAGACCTTAAGTCTTCCCTTTGGGGCTGTGCGGATGTCATACAGAGCTAATGGTAAAGCATCCAGCCATGTCAATTTGGTTTCTTTGCACAGCTTTAGCAGGTGCAGTTTTAAAGTCTGATTCATTCTCTCAACTTGTCCTGAACTCTGAGGATGCCAGGGAGTGTGGAGTTTCCAGGTGAAACCCAGAAATTCAGACAAAGTTTGAATAATGTTTGAAGCAAATTCAGGTCCCTGGTCCAAATCAATGACTCTGGGTGGACCATATCTTGGAAAGATTTCCTTCACCGATATTTTAGCAACTTGCTGAGCCTTTTTATTGGTAGTGGGAAATGCTTTAACCCATCCAGTTAACTGATCAATAATAATTTACACATATTTAAACCTTTTGGCAGGATTCAAATCAGTAAAATCAATTTGCAGTTGCTCAAAAGGAACAAAAGCCCATGGTTTTGCACCTGGAGGTCCTTTGGGTTCCCCCCTTGGATTACTAGCTGCGCACAGCAAGCAATCCTTAACAATTCGCTTAGCCAGGGAGTAGACTCCAGGGGCAAATCACTGGCGGCTAACTGAATCACCCAGTTTCATAGCTGACCAATTAGTTCTTTGATGTAAGAATCTTAAAAGTTGCATTAACTGAGGAGTGGGATAGCTACTCTGCCATCTAGTGTACTCCATGACCCATCCGGGTGATGGATGAGACCCCAAGACGTTCATTGTTCTACTGTCTCAGGGGGTAAATTAGAGTACAAAGGATCAGAGGGCTCGGTAGTACTTGGGCAGACTGAGGCTTGCATGTGTAAAGAGGTAGGTGGGGGCAGTAGGGCAGCCTTCTGAGCAGCATAATCAGCCATTCTGTTGCCTATAGAAATAGGATCAGAGCCTCGGGAATGACCTTTACAGTGCATGACAGAGATAGCTTCAGGGAGTTGAATAGCTTCTAATAGCGCACTGACTAATTGGGCATTGGCAATCTTGGTTCTGCTGAAGTGAGAAACCCTCGTTGTTTCCACAACCGACCTGTGGATTGAGTAACACCGAATGCATACTGGCTATCTGTGAAAATATTAACGGCCACATTAGCGGCTAATTCACAGGCGTGTGTGAGTGCTACTAGTTCTGCTGCTTGCGCACTGTAATTTGATGAGGGTGCAGCAGACTCTAATACAGGGTTAGAAGAGTTCGGGTCAATGATGGTGTAGCCAGTGCAGTGAACGCTCTGGACAATTTTAGAACTTCCATCACAAAAGAGAGTCAAGTCAGGATTTTCCAGGGGAACATCGGATAGGTCAGGACAGGGTTTGTCATTGAGTTGCACTACCTGGCAGCAGTCATGATGAGGTTCCTTGTCATCAGGGTTAGGAAAAGAGTAGCTGGTTTAAAGTATTAGTTCTGACAAAGGTGAGATTACTAGGAGTCAGGAGCACAGTCTCATACCTATTTAGTCTAGCATTTGAAAGGTGTTGAATTTTCTTTTGATTTAGCAGCATGTGTCCAATGGCTATGGCCCAATGGCTATGGTCAGTGCATGTCCCTGTACAAATTCATTTGCTTTTTCCACAATGACCTTGAGTAAAGTCCCCTGAAGCCACCCCCCTTTGTTCATGGACAAAGAGAGTGAAGGGCTTACGGTAGTCCAGAAGACCCAGGGCTGGAGCTGTGGATAAGGCATGTTTCAGCTGATCAAAGCAATTGCTGGCCTCTTTAGTCCAGTGCAGTTCATCAGGTTCCTCCTTACGTGTCATGGCAGTGAGAGGTTTGGATAATTCCCCAAACCCTGGGATCCAGGCTCAGCAAAACCCAGCCATTCCCAAGAATCCTCTCATCTGTCTTTTGGTGCGTGGCTTAGGGCAATTTATTATTCCCTGAATTCTGCTTTCAGATAGTTTTCTCTGACCTTCTGATAGTACATGGCCCAAATAGTGTACTTCCTTTTGGGCAAACTGAATCTTTGTCATGGAGACTTTGCGGCCCTTGTAGGCTAGACAGATTAAAAGATCTTTAGTATCCTGCACATTTGATTCCTTTGAAGGGAAACATACAAGTATATCATCTACATAGAGAAGGAGGGCAGCATTGCAAGTCAATTCTACATCCTTCAAGTCTCGCTGGAGACAGGCAGAAAATATGGCGGGAGACTCTACATATCCCTGTGGAAGTCGTGTCCAGGTGAGTTGGGAGGAGCCCCACGAGAATACAGAAATCCATTGGGAATCTTTGTGGACTGCGATAGAGAAAAACGTGGAGCAGAGGTCCACAACTGAGTAATATTTAGAGGTATGTTTACTAAAGTGCGGTAAACGTGAATAATGCGCGTTGTACGACGTTAATGATCGTAAGTGCAGTATAACGCGCGTAATCATGCGCCAACGACCGTTAATGTCATACTACGCGCGTTAACCGTAGTTAACGATCATAAAGCCCCGCGGCACGGTAAAACAACGCATAAGGTGGAGAGAGGGCGGAGAGAAGGGGTCAATGTGCGGAGAGTGGGCGGGGAGAGGCTCCCCTCACACCAACGTGCTGAATTTCAGAGCTCAAATCCAACGCGAATGAAAACCTGCCGTTAAAGGCACATTAAAGGGGAGAGAAACCATTTAGGTGTCAGCAATGTACAGCCCAGGCAGGAAAACCCAAAAAATGTGATAAGTGTGATACATGTGCACATAGCAAAAGGGCACAGAAACACTGATAATGACCCCAACAAACCGGATAAAAACAATAACCAAGTTGGTCAACAGTGGTATCAATGAGAAACACCCCCCCCCCCGAGTAAGCACCATAGAACAGATAGAAATCGTGGAAGTGTCCATAATCTGTCCCCATACAAGGTGAATGGACCCACAGTGAAATAGCGCTGCTCAGGGTTTCCCCCACCACCAGACAGGGTGCCTATGGCGTGCACATGTCCCGCAACAGCAGGGCGGGCATGTTGGAATGGCAACTGGACAGATGCTGGAGAAGGGGATACAGAGGGCTGCAGGCGGCACATGTCAAGGTACCACCAGGGAATACACCATCTCTGTGGTAACATGGTGGTGCAGTGCACAAACCCACTGTAAGCAAATGCAGAAGGTCACAGGTTCAAGTCCCAGCTGTGGATTCTGCCAACCCACTCCGCATATTTTACCCACCACTACAAAGTCCTAATACAGACAGAACCTTATTTGCAGATGACGTAAATATGCCCAAAACACCTACATTTTACCCTACAGACCACAGACTCCATAAACAGGCACATTACCTACAGCAGAGTCTCCCAAATGCAGTCCTGGAGGGCCAAACACCATTCAGGTTCCATGCTGCCTCCAATAAAGATGCCTGTGCTGCATATCTATGCTCCACCGCCATGGTATGCAGATGTATCTCTTGCATAGCCATGAGGGACAGCATGAAAACCTGAACAGTGTTTGGCACACCAGGACTGGATTTGGGAAACACTGCCGTAAAGCAGCAGCCAACAGGGGCAGACAAACCCGCACCCACAGGTCCCATCATCCAAAGCCACCTGGAGAGGCAGGACTTTGGGCTTTGCGTGCATCTCCCAATACGAGCACCTGCATACCATAGTAATGCCACCCTAAACCTGGGAATATGGTACACATCTATCAAAAGGTTGCTATGATAACTGGCAGATAGCAATTCCTAGCTCAAGTACAAGTTTTCTCTGAGTGAGCTGCAGCACAGCAACTTTTCTGACGTCTGTGGAGTGTGCTACAGGTCCTGTGTCTGACAGTGTTTACCAACCTGTGCAGTGACACCTACAGTTTTGCGTACCACAGCCATTCCTGCACTGTGCCCCGGACCGTTGGGGGGGGGGGGGGCACGGCTGCTCAACACCTCCATACCTGCACAATGCTGGCATAGGTGTGGGGAGTGTGTGTCTGTCTATCAAGTGTGCGGTGTCGGCAAACACCCCCCACAGCCCTCAGTGCTAGCACTGTTGCCAGTAGTGGCCTGCCAATGTGCATAATGAGGAGCAAGGTACTGTGGGAATAGGCTGTATAGGGTGGCCTGACCTGGCTGCATCATCTCAAGGCATAGGGCAATGACTCGGACATTGTAGTGCCCGGCCTCCACCTGCACGAACAGGGTGGCCATAGCATGTCCTGCTGGGAGGTCACTCTCACCCTGACTGAGCAGTGACCACTGCATGGCTAGGTTCCCCCATAGTGCTCTATGGCAGTTCTCTCCTGTGATATATATGGGTCCCCTTTTGGGGCCCAATCACTGACTTATCTACTTGGTGTGTATGCTGACACCCCTGTTCTGGGTGCCTGCATCTCATCTCATCTCATCTCATACCATACCATACCATACCATGCACTCTGGACTAGCTGGTGGACTGTCTGCAGCTAGTATGTGTCTTGCTGGAACACCTCGCAGGGTGCAGCGGCTGGAGGCGTGCTGCTGGAGAATGTCAGATAATGTTGGGGGGCAGCTGCATGTGTCTAAGCCTGCCATTTGTTGACTATTGACCTATGGATGTGTAGCGCTCTGTCTATCCCCCAACAGGACTGGGGATGATGGTCCCCTCTACTGCTACCATTGCAGTGAGGTAGACTGTGGATCCATTGGTGGCTGAACCTGTTCTGCACCCTGAGCCCCAGAGGGTGGGGTGGGTTGTGTGGTGGATCATAATTCTCCCCCACCCGGTAACCATGCCACCAACACTGGATATGCACTATTTTGGGTGCATAATCGCCCATATAGACTAGACATGAGCGAGACATACAGCAAAACACCGATGTAACCACGGTGTGTCTAACGGACCTACAGACAACACACTGATGTGGACCTGCAGCATGGGTTATGGCAGTCATGAAAGGTGTTGTGGACCTGTTGCTGGCCACCCCACCTCAAACTCAGGGTGGTCACAGTACCCGCACAATGTGACTGTCTGTGGTTACTCTGTAGCAGTGCCACACATTGTCTGTTCCCCCTACTATGCCAAGGTGCTGTGGGGCTGCACATGGTCAGGACCCCCATCAGCCCTAGGTGATGGGGGGGGGGGGGAACCGCAACATATGACCATCTGTACACTGCTGATTTGCATGTGCAGTGCATCATGGGTGTGACTGCTCCAATCCAACCCTGTGAACCCCTGCAGATGGACTGCGTGGTGAAATGAAGCCCCTCTGTCAAATACACACAAGCTCTCCATTGCTTCCAATGGCGGACATATCAGGGACTCCCTCTGTGCCGTTCCCACCACACACCCTCTAAACAAAAGGGGCATTAAAAATGTGTGATACATCTCCACATTGAGGACATATCTAGCCAAAGGAATGTGAATGTACTCTAATGTGAGATGTGTGCAGCAGAATGTGGTATAAAACATGATACCGACGCTGCAAAATGTAGCAGCAGTACTAAGAAGTGGGGTTTGTAAAGTCCAGCTCCTGCTCACAGGCTCTGATAGGCAATAGACCAGCACAATCAGAGATGGCAGCATTAATGTTAGGTGCAATACACCCTCAAGGATATGTAATCTACAGTGCCCACACCTGAACCAACGCACGTAGTAATGCCCGCCCACGCCGGAACCAACGCACGTATTCACGCCCGCAGCAACGCACGTTACCACGCGCGGTGACACGTCCATAACAACATGTGGGTATGCACGTAGCTACGCCCTCACCAACGCACGTGGCTACGCCCTCAATAACGCACGTGGCTACGCAGCATTGATACAGTCAGTGGTGTGCGTTATGGGGTGCCTTCTGCGTCACCTTTGGTTACGCCACTGTGAGGGGGTGTTTGCTGGCAACATTACTGGAAAAAAAGTAAAATGCCTACTTATTCACTACATAATGTACAGGGTGGTGCCTCAGACAGCCTTCTGCATTTGGCACACTGGGGAATCGATCCCATGATGCCTGTATCAGCAGTCAGTGCAGGTTCCATTATGCTACACTTCTGTTTACGTGATTTCTGTCTATACGCCTTCTTATGCTTAACGCGCGGTAACGTGCCACGGCGCCCTGTAACGCTCGTTAGTTTTGGGAACACGCGTTGTTGGTAACGATGTACCGCCCATGTCCTTATTTGGAGTTTGTGTTTCTAACGTGGCTCCTAACGCGAATTGCACTAACGCACTTTAGTAAACATACCCCTAAGTGTCCAGGGGAACAGCAGTAAGGATTGTATGGGGATTGGGCACTTCTGGGTGTCTGGGTATTACAAAATTATTCACAGCTCTAAGGTCCTGCACAAACCAATATACCGATTTCCCTTCAGAGTCCGGTTTAGGCTTTTTAACAGGCAGGATAGGTGTATTGCAGGGTGAGGAGCAGGGAACAAGAATCCCTTGGTCCACAAATGACTCCACTAGAGGGGTGAGACCAACGACTGCTTCCCTGGTGAATGGAGGGATAGGTTAAGTCCTGCCTAACCTTAATTCTCACTGGTTCTATGGATTTAAGGAGTCCTACATCTGAAGATTTGTGACCCCAGAGCCATGGACGAATTGCATCCATCACTTCTTTAAGTTCTGGTGAAAATCCATCCTCAATTTGGACTACGGCCATTATCTGAGGGAGTTGGGGAATTACATCCTCAGGGAAATCTAAATAGATGGCATCAGGGCTACAGGTAATTGTGGTCTGTAATTTACATAAAAGCTCCCTTCCCAACAAATTTACTGGGCTCTGTGGGGCTATGAGGAAGGCATGATGGGTGGATAAGGGTGGATAATCGAGCTTCCATTGGTTTTGAAAAAGGGAGGCATTCAGGCTGACATTCTCAGCTTTAGAGTGGAGGAGTGGCCTAGTGGTTGGGGCAAGGTACTTCAGGCCGGAAGGTTGGGGGTTCAAATCCCACTAGAGGACAGCAACCTTGGGCCGGAAGGACTGGGGTTTCTAGTCCCACAGGTGCTCCTTGTGGTCTTGGGCAAGCCACTTAACCTCCATAGCCCATGTTCCCTGTAAAATAGTTATCTCCACGTTATAATGCCCTGTTCAATGTAATTTCAGTTGTTCAATGTAAACTGTACTGATGCAGAATAGCGCGGTATATAAGAGAATGTAAATAAATAGATGAAAGAGGTAGTCCAGTAGGACTGTGAAGGGGGGAGATTGTAGCTCTGGTATCAAGGAGAAGATCATATGATTGATCACCTATTTGAACAGGGACTAGTGGGTTGTCAGGGGAAATGACTAGACTTACCATATTCAGATAGCTATCATCTAGTCAGTAGTCATCTTCAGTGAAATCCCTAGCGTCCCATTGAGGGGAAGGGTTTTGGGGTACTATGTGGACAGTGCGAGGTAGAGAAAATGGGTGTCTGCCTCTTTCCCCTGAGGCTGAAGATAGTCCCTTAAGGGGACATTCACGTTTGAAGTGACCCACTTGACCACACTGGAAACAAGTACTGATTCCAGGATTGTTATTTGGTCAAGGACCACTAGGAACAGTATTTTGATTTTGGGTGATGACAGCAGCTAATAGCTTAGTTACATTTTTCTCGTTGCGCTTTTCCTTAATGTCTTTATTGTTAAAAACTGAAGTGGCCACAGATAATATTGCATCTAAATTCATGTCATTAAAATCATGCCAGCCTGCGCCTTATGTCAGGGGCGCATTGTACCTTAAACAAGCCTCGCATTAAAGCGACATGGGCAGCAACATCAGGATCGCCTATACCTTCCCAGACCCTTACAGCTTCTCAAAGGCACTGAAAGAAATCTGAAGGGTATTCATCTGATCCTTGCTTCACTTCATGTACTTTCTGCCAATTAACACTCTTATGGGCAGCCCTACGAAGACCTTTCAAAATGCAAAGATGAAAGATCGAAGTAAGGTAATTTCCCTCCTTGGTATTAGGGTCCCAGTTGAGATTACGGTCAAAATCATCATCAGCAAGGTGTCTAATTCCTCGGGTCTATTATTATCTAGGTCAATAGTGGTTCTGGCTTCTTTGGCAGTCCACCTCTGGCCCCTCCCAAGCCTTGAGGAGAGTCCTAAGAAGTACATGGCAGTTTTTCCAGTCTGCCTCATGAGTAAGGAAAATTGTTTCAAAAACCTTAATTACTCCTTCTGGATCATCCCTCCATTGGGGGGTAGTAGTTTTCCAGTTAAGGAGGTCTGCAGTGGATAAGGGGACATAGACCTTGCGGTCAGTAACCTGCCCATCAGGACAACTCTCAGATGCATTAGGGTAGTAATATCTTGGACATTGTTAGAATGTATTAGTATTTGCCATATCTCAGACACTGTTGGCAGTGCTTGCAAGTTTACGGACTGGTGCAGGGAGATGAGAGCTCTTTCTCTGAGAAATGCTCTCTTCCTCTTCCAGGGAACCCGGGACTAGTTGGGATGGGAAGAACTCTCTGCCTGCGATGAACTTTATGACTGAGGGGAACTAGGTGACCGGTCAACTGAGAGTGACCTCGGGGATGCTAAACTTACTGAAGGGGGGGCTCTAATCTCGGGACAGGAGAGTTAGCTGGAGGGGTATCTTGGACCTCCGGAATTATCAGGTCCGGAGCAGGAGGATCAGGTAATCTCGGGGCAGTAGGGGTCAGATTATAAAGTAGAGGTTCAAGGGGATTATCTACATTTTGATAGAGAGGAGGGGACTGTTAGATATGCTACAATCTCTCTTAGGTGTTAACCCTTCATCCCTTTTCTTCACTACAGGACAAACACATTTCTGGCAATTTTTGTCAAGACAAAAATTCATAGAACTCTCAAACAAATAATAATAATCAAGTTGATGTATCCTTTGGTCCATTAGAATGCATCTAAGATTTGAAAGAACTGAGAGTTCAAAGGACCCGCCCTTTGCCCATACAGTAGGAACTTAGTCCCAGCCATATATGACAGGACAGCCTCAATGCCTCTCTCCGGTCAATCCTTACTCTAACTATTACTTTTAGTCACTCTACAACTATGCATTTCACATAGTATAAACACAATATCTTGTATATAGTTGTACATAGTTGTAACACATTATAACATTGCTTTGTTATTGAACCTAGACCCAGTTTCAAATGAAACTAAGCTTGTTTTGTTTTTAAGGTCCTGCCTCTGTACATAGTTTACTACGTTCCATGTAAAACAAACAGATTTTGCTCTGTCCATTAACTTGTTCTTTGTAAACCGCACCTGATCCATGGGAAGGTGCGGTATATAAGTGATTGTTAAATAAATAAAATAAATAAATAAAAATATATGATGGCCAGGCTACCTGGCAAAGCTTAGGACTGATTTGGACAGATTGGTCGTACCTGGCAAACGTTCCCAAGTTCTTAGGACACATGCTAAAGGTTTTAGGTTCCGGGACCCTTAGACCTTGAATTTCCCATTTCCACCAAGCCTCTAAGGGAGGTGTTTAAATTCAACACCAAGCCTGTAAATGAGGGAGGTGACCAATTCCCCACCGATGACCAATTTTCCCTACCTGCAAGCTTGTCAAGTATCTTGCTGTCTCCTATCAATTTTCCCTGGATCTCCCACTTATCGCCTTTCTCCCTTGCCCCACCTACCCCACGTCCTGTCAAACGTTCTGCACCCCAGCCCTGGCTTTCATTCACAACCTGCTATTTACGCACCTGTGCCCGTTCTGCTGAACGTGCATGGATCAAATCCCGCTCCCTGGAAGACCTTATATACTTCAAATTCATCCTTGGCTCCTTCCAGTCAGCCATAGCACTTACCAAACAAGAATACTACATCCACCTGACCAACTCTCTTGCTTCCGATCCTCGCCGCCTCTTTAATACCCTCAATTCTCTCCTCAAGGTGCCCCCGCCCCTCGCCCCGCCCTCCCTGTCTGTCCAAACTCTGGCTGATTACTTCCATGACAAAATACACAAGATTACCCTCCAATTCCCTACTTCCTCATCTATCTCGCCTCCTCCCCAGTTCTCCCCCCCCATCCATACTTCCTCTGCTACCCTCTCCTCCTTCCCTATGATCTCTGATGAGGAAACTGCACTCCTTCTTTCTTCCTCCAAACCTACCACCTGTTCCTCTGATCCTATCCCCACCCATCTCCTAAACCCCATCTCCCCCACCATTGTCCCTTCCATCTCTCTTATTCTCAACCTTTCACTCTCCACTGCAACTGTCCCCGCAGACTTCAAGCACACCGTGGTCACACCTCTCCTCAAGAAACCCTCACTCGATCCCACCTGTCCCTCTAACTACCGACCCATCTCCCTTCTTCCCTTCATATCTAAACTACTTGAACGAGCAGTCCACCGCCGCTGCCTTGACTTCCTCACCTCTCAGGCCCTCCTGGACCCTCTACAATCCAGCTTCCGTCCCTTACACTCCACTGAAACGGCTCTTACAAAAGTCTCCAGTGATTTGTTCCTGGCTAAATCTAAGGGCCTCTACTCCATCCTCATCCTTCTCAACCTCTCTGCTGCCTTTGACATTATTGACCACAATCTTCTCCTTGCCACCCTCTCCTCGCTTGGTTTCAAGGGCTCCGTTCTCTCCTGGTTCTCCTCCTACCTCTCCCATTGCTCCTTTAGTGTGTGCTCTGGCAGTTCCTCCTCCTCTCCCACCCCGCTCTATGTTGGTGTACCCCAGGGATCCGTCCTGGGTCCGCTCCTTTTCTCTCTCTTTACCCATTCCCTTGGTATGCTTATCTCCTCCCATGGCTTTCAATACCATCTCTATGCTGATGACTCCCAAATCTACCTCTCTACGCCTAATATCTCTCCAGCAATACAGACCAAGATCTCTTCCTGCCTTTCTGACATCACGGCCTGGATGTCTCACCGTCGCTTGAAACTGAACATGGCCAAGACGGAACTCCTTGTCTTTCCCCCCAATTCCTCCGCTCCGCTCCTCTCCCTCCCTTCTCATTCTCTCTACAATCCTTCCGGTTTCCTCAGTCCGCAACCTGGAAGTTATCTTTGACTCCTCTCTCTCCTTCTCCACACATATCCAACATGTAGCTAAGGCCTACCGCTTCTTTCTCTACAACATTAGCAAAATCCGCCCCTTCCTTTCTGAACACACTGCTAAAACCCTTGTCCACTCCTTAATCTCCTCTCGCCTCGACTATTGCAACCTTCTCCTTACTGGTCTCTCTATGAGCCATCTCTTTCCCCTTCAATCTATTCAAAATTATGCTGCTCGACTAATCTTTAGCAAGCCTCGCCATGCCCACATTACTCCTCTTCTCAAGTCGCTTCACTGGCTCCCTATCCAATTCTGCATCCAATTCAAACTTCTCCTCCTGACCTATAAATGCATTCACTCTATAGCCCCTCATTACCTTTCATCTCTCATCTCTCTCTACATCCCCTCTTGGGAACTTCGCTCTTCTAATAAATTACTTCTATCTAGATCCTCCACTCGCACCGCTAACTCCCGACTTCGCTCCTTTCACCTTGCTGCACCGTATGCCTGGAACAACCTACCTGTGTCTATACGCCAGGCACCCTCCCTGGCCCTCTTCAAGTCCAGGTTGAAAACCCACCTCTTCACTGTTGCTTTCAGATCCTGACTTCTACCCTTTGTCCTAACCTGACTCCCATCCTTTGTCATGTCTAAAACTGTAAATGCCATACTTGGTTTTTGTAAATGCCATACTTGTTTTGCCAGAATTGTAATTGCCATACTTGTTTTGCTCGAATTGTAATTGCCATACTTTGTTTTACCCCATACTTTGCTTTATCCCAAATTAACTATTGCTCCGTGTCACCATAATTGTTTTCCCGGTCTGTCTATTGTTCTGTGTTGTCTTGACTAGATTGTAAGCTCTGACAAGCAGGGACTGTCTTTTTGCTTATATTTCTGTACAGCGCTGCGTGCATAGCGCTAGATAAATGCTAAATAGTACTAGTAGTAGTTTTCCCCAGTAACACTGACCTTAGTGGGTGTATGCTTAACGTTCCATCGATCCACGAGAGGGAGAGATTTTCGGTGGCATAGATGGTCCCATCTGGGGTGCCATTCTGTCGTGGGACGAGCATCTAGCGAGGTCCCGGTCCAGCTTGGATGACACCTGGTGAGGAGGGAATAAGAGAAAGCAAGATAAGAGAAAAGCAAAATGCTCCAGGCAGATACCCTTTTTATTTGCACTACTATAGCAGGGCTGGCTCACTTTCAAGCATAGCAGGGAGTCCAGCCCCGATGCAGAATTCCAGTTATATTCTTATAGTTTTAACATGGAAGTTTGCCACAAGATTATACAGGTGTAAGAGCAAGATAGTCATTTTGGAAGGATTTTGAGCCAGTTGACTTCCTCTTTCTCAAAAAATATCTAGTTGTATGTCTGGAAAGAAAGGTCTCTAATTGGTCAGTTCAGGAGTGGCTACCTTATCTTTCCTTGCAGCTTACAGGATGTTTGTGGTTAAGCTGTCTGAAAACCTGGTTAAGCTGTCTGAAAACCTACTCCTTCGCTTGTGTAGAAGCAAAAGCTTTAGCAAAAGCATCCCTTTACCTCTCCCTCCCTTTCCCTTTTCAGTCTGGATGTAAAGATAGTATTTTATCTGTTTCAGACTGTTGTTCTTGTGCTGCTACCCCTGTCTAATGTTTAATGTCTGTTTTTTTATGTTACCAGTTATTTTCTTGCATGCTGCTCTCTTCTTGAATGCTATCCTCTTTTTCCCATCTCAGGGACAATAAGGAGTGGGTAATGAGAAGTAGGGCCATGGAACTGTTAGAATGAGTGGAAAAGATTAGGGATAGTTAACATCAAGAACACAATGTAATGTGGAGCCATAGGAGAGGGGGAAGAGGAGAGAATGCAAATCAAAGGAGATACAGGTGGAGAGGGGGGAGAAAGTCCTGGTGGCTTCAGGTGCATCTGAGTAGTTGTGTCAACGAGCAGAGGAAGGCTATGAAAGAGTGTTAGTCCAGGGGTGAGTGGGTGGGTAATAAAGTATTGAAAAGCGAGACACAACACTGCAGAGGGCAGGAGCTGGGTAAAGGATAGACAGAAGATAGGACACACAGTGACAAAACAGAAATATAGGCAGAACAATAAACAGCAAGCTAGAGTCTACATAGGCACAGGAAAATGCCTGAACAGAACATATACAGTTAGCTGAGGCTTGCAATGAGGGTGCTCTCCCAAGCAGGAAACAGCAGCAAATGGAGGATCAGCAGCTCATATGCTCACAGAGGAAAGCTTTTTAACAAAATCCCAGCATGAGGAGGGGTGGGACAACTGCTGAATGCAAGTAAGTGGAAGCAGACAGATTCCACCAGAGGTGCCCTAATAAAACTCAGGCAAAGTAGAAAACTTAAGACTTTAAATACCTACAATACAGGCCTTGTAGAGGAATAGGGAGAAGGAGAGAAAAGAAAGAAACAGCATTCCTAAATGTGCAGTCAGATAGTACTAGTGACAGAACAGAGGCAATAAAGTGTTAATAAGGGAGGCACAGTATTGCAGAGGGCTGGAGCTAGGTAAAGGACAGACAAAAAATAGGACACACACTGGCAAAACAGAAATTTAGAGAGAACACTAAACAGCAAGCTTGATTCTAAACAGGCACAGGAAAATGCATGAACAGAGCATACAAAGTTAGCTGAGGCTTGCAATCAGGGTGAACCACTAGGAAATGGAAGATCAGCAGCTCATGTGCTTACAGAGGAAAGCTTCAGAACAAAACCACAGCAGGGGGAGGGGCAGGGCACGCATTGAAATGGAAGTGTCCTAGTATAACTGAGGCAAGGTAAAAAGACTTTAAATACCTACAAGACAGGCCTTGTAGAGGAATAGGGAGAAGGAGAAAACAGAAAGAAAGAAAGAAAAAAGCACATCCAAATGTGCAGTCAGATATTATCCACGATGACTTCTAAATCCTTTTTTTGGGTGCTGGTTCCTAACATGAAACCTTAAACTGTGCAACCGTAGTTTGGGTTGTTCTTTCTGGGATTGGAAGTGTGCAGAGGGATAATCATAAAGATGTGAAGTGGCAAAATCAGGGACTTGGGAAGGGAGTGCGGAGGCTAAATGAGGGGATGGAATTATGAGGGACAGCACTGCAGGACTCGGGCAGTAAGTATTATGGGGGAAAGCAAGAGAAGAATGGGGAGGGGGAATGCATAGGAGTCAGGAACCAGAGATGGGAGACTCAAGAGACTGAGTAGGAATTTGGAGACAACAGCACCTAGTAATTGCTAGATAGAAGGGAGAGTGTGGGGTGGAAGTAAAGAATAGGAAAGAAAGTTTGGAGGAAGTTGAACTTGATGTGAATAATCTAAAGTACTAGAGAGAGGGTGAGAGATGTGAAAAGGGATGGATCTCTGAAGAAGGAAAGAGTGGGTAGAAATGTGGCTGGAGGGATGGTGAAAGAATAGTAGTGGGTGAGCGAATAAAGAATGGGCTGGGGGCCAGGAAGAGATGAATGACAGAGAAGAACTAGGGCTGCTAATGGAATAAAAAGCAGAGGATGACAGATGAAGGTTGAGGGAGTGAGAATAGAGGGTAGAAATAGGGAGTTAGGGAATGGGTAATGGTAGAGTGCATATAGAAAGCAGGGGAAGGAGAGAGACAGCGATGGCAATGGGAGCACTAGAGAGGGGATAAGAATGGGAGATGGAAAGCTGGTAGGTGAGAGGTAAAAAGCGTGAGACTTAGGAATGGAGAGTGAGGAGTAAAATCTGAATATGTGTAGATAAAGAGGCAGAGGAGAGAAAAAAGGAAAAAAAGAGATGAAAAGGAAAGATCAATGTCAAAGGCGTAGAGAAGGAAGAAGACGGAAGGAAAGAAGATATGGGCACAAGGAATGTGGAATAATAACCAGTTCAGTCAAAAAAATAAAATGGTCAAACAACAAAGGTAGAAAAAATAATTTTATTTCCAATTTAGTGTTTGGCATATGTCCATTTTTTAAAATTAACATGCTGTTTTTATATGCATCTCTTTTTTATTCTCTGATGTTGCACTGCATGCAGCTTTCGGATCCTGATGTTCCTCACTCTCTTGTTCACTACTTATGTGTATCTTACCATACTCTAGTCCCCAGTTTCACTATAGGGATCATTGTGAAACACAAATAAGCCATGTGGACATGCACGGGACACAGATATGTAGCTAAAACGTCTACATCCATATTCTGTAAAATGGACCTTGTTTCGTACATGCTGTGAAGACGGGGATCCCAAAATGTGTGCGCGAGGGGTGGTACGAGGGCATGTCATGCAGTGGAGACATGTAACAGTGATACAGGTCGAGCCCATTTATGGCCATCTATGGTAACGTAAACATGCAAAGTAGACTAGCAAAAGCGTGGTATAAGGGCAGGACTTAGAAAAAAAAAAAATATGGCACACGTGGAGGACTATTCCGATGAGGATGTCGAGGTCCGGCAAAAACGTACAAGATGTGAATGTGCACAACTAAGACAGTATGCCATAAGGGCAGGAATAGATGTACATGCGAACACGGAATATGTGGCAAAACATATATGTGAATAAATGTATGAAACGCAATGTGCCAACGACTTGGCAGACATGAACAAACAAGACATGTACCGTTCGTTTGGATGGCATGTCCATGTGGTTGTCTGAAAATGTCCAGACCTGCACCATGGCCCACGTGCAATAGGAAACAGGATGGAGTGATCCCCCTCCCCCCACAAGCAATCACGTAGCAGAACTTGGAAAATGGCCACATGGCATCCAAACTTTTCGGAGGCTGAGACACACCTGCTCTGCAGGCCAGTCCTGGAAGAGGAGGCACAGACCAGCCCTTGCTGCAGCACGCAGGGACTGGGAGCACATCATGACCACCCTAGTGCAGTAAGTAGGGAAGGCAGAAAGCTGGCAGACATGCAAACAATAGGGAGAGACAGAGAGTGAATTAAAAAGGGGGATGGTGGGAAGGCCAGACAAGGGCAGGAACATGAACAGTGCACAGAGTCAGGGGAGCAGACCCAAAGCAAAGTGAGGGAGGGTGTGGAGGATCCAGACAGTGCACACAGACAATGTGCCCCAGAGAAGAGTATGCAGCAGGTATCAGAGATAGATGACCCCATAGAGAAACATAGAAAAAAACACACACACATACACACACACAACAATGTCCCCATGGAATGTGTAATGCCGAGGAAGAAGTACCACCATGAGGCAGAGAATGGGAGAAACCACAAGGAAAGAACATTGTGAAGCACACCAACCATCCCACACAGATGTGACAATGTAACAACACCCCTAGATCATGCCATGCCAAGCTGTGCAAATAAAAGATGGTACAGCACAGGCAGGAATGGCAACAGGAATGTGCCACAGGCAATGGAGTGCAAGGTGAAGGGACAGTACAAAACAAGCAGAGCAGGTGGGGACCGAGCCCATGGCCCCCAGCACCCAGGCCACTGACCAAAGCACCATGCCAGAGCCCCAACAGACAGGCTGCAGTGCCTAGTCATAAGCACAGGGCAAAAGGCAGCAAGAGCACAGAGCACAGACCACAAAGCAGCTGCAAATCCCCAATTGCCCTGACCAAAGACAGGCGCATGCAGACCTGTGGAAGAAGGCACAGCAGCAGCAGTAAAGCAGAAATGGGAGGGTCAGATACAACACATCCCTGTGTAGAAGTGATGGTCACAGTTGTCATGAATGCAGCACACCTAAAGCATATGGAGACAGTGCCCTGAGGAAGCCACATGGGCTGCTGAAAATCTAGAACAGGTAAAGTGTGGGTGGCACACCAGCAGCACACCCAAAACAAGTCAAGCAGGTTAGGTCCACAAGCCAGCTCCCAGCACCCAGGACAGTGGCCAACCCAGTAGGTCAGAGTCACACCCCAGCAGGAGGCAGGAAGTGTACATGCAAACTGTCAGCCCAGCCAGGCAGAGACAGGCATGCACAGGAAAGGTGTATTGCAATGCAACAATGTTCCCCACGCCCCAGAAACTATGGCGTCATGCACAGGTAGCAACAACAGGCCTGAGAACAGCATCCAATGGCCACAATGGGCATCACCAGCCAGTCTGCAGAAAGTGCAGGTCCCACAAGGAAAAGGTCAGGCAGCATATCTGGGCAGTGCACCACCGTCCCTGTGGCCCCCAGTCCATGGTCTGGCCAGGCACACATGAAACAGGAGGCTAGGGAGTGCAGGGCCAGCTGCAGTCCAGGGGAGAGGTAGCACATGGAATATAGCAGCACAATGGGTCCAGCTTCAGCATCTGCAGGTGGAAGAAGAGCACACAGGCAGTAGCAGGGACACACCTATGAGGGAGGAAACATAGACCACTGTTTGTGTCCACAGATGCTTCCACATCATGAGGGACACAGAAGCGTACAGTGTGCACTACAGGGCACCTGCAGCGGAAGCAGGGTGAGTATGCAAGCAGCGTTAGAGCACAGGCACCATGACATCCTACCTGCTACAGCGTAACCCAGACCAACCACTGCAGGGGAAACTGCAGACAGATAGAGGCACATTCTGTTGTGTGCATCCTGGCCTTTGTGTGTCTGATGGGAACTGGATGCACAGAGGTAGATGCGAATCTGATTGTGCAGGTCATGCCTAGCCCCCATGGGATCAGAAGTACATCTAGGCCTGTATGTGCAGGCTGGGACCAGATTCCTATTGGCCTACATGTACTGGCCCCTGCCCGGCTAGCTCAGTCAGGCCCCTGAGTGGAGCCACAGTGCCGTGGCGGCTGGTTGTCATGGCACCACGGCTCCAATCAGGAACCATGATGCCTTGCTGAAGACCAGAGGTCCCTTTCCTCGCAGCCTGACCCCTGATCCGGCCTCCCATGACCAGGGTCAGGCTGTGGGGAATCTTCTGCATCCCCTCCTATCTGGCGCTGCTGACCCTCCTGTCCCCCGATGTCTAGGGAGACGTAGGCCATCTCCGGGGCTGAATAAGCCCCCTGTCTAGTCTGCTGGCCCCGGACATACAGGGCCAACATCAGAATCAGCTCTGTATGTCTGGGGCCATGGACCACACCCAGCTGCCCCACCTCTGCCCCTACCTGCCCCGTCTAAGCCTTCCCATACAAACCTCTTGATTCTATGGGGAGGCATTCATCCAGGGGGGCAAATAGCAGGGATGGATGTGTCAGAATAGACCCCATAATGTGACTGTGACACCTCTGCCATGTACCCCCAAATACTGCCACTGATGCATGCCCCTTATATCTCCCACAGCCATCCTAGTAGAGGACTCCCCAGCTACTGAACTAGAGGAGGCCAAGAAAGAGGAGGTGGAGGACAACAATGAGGAAGCGGCAGAGGAGATGGCCAGAGAGGCGTGGAGGGTAGCCGTGGACATGGGCAGGCAGGCATAATGGCCCCATCCCAAGCTGCCCAGGCACAGAATCCACCAGGGCCACCACAACCACAACCACAGGCAGCCCTATTGTGCTAACCAGCTCCCCTCCTCTCAGGGTAGAGTGGGGAGGAGGAGGGAGTCACCCTGACCCTCAAAGTGGTAGCCAGCTCCCCTGGGCAGAGGGACGGGATAGCACATTGGGGGATGTGGAGGGCACCATACTGTGGCAGGCTCTGTGCCATGCAAGTGAAACAGCATGGGCTGAGGGTTGCGAGCTGGTGATCAACTGGATGGGTGCCCCTGAGGAGGCAGTGTGTCAAGAAGATGGACTCCCTTGAGGAGGGTGAACTGCGTGATATGCCACCCAGTGCTAGTCTGTGACAGGAGGAGGCGGGGTCAGAGTAGGGCTGTCTGGGCATGTGTGAAAGGCATAGTGGGAGTGAGTGATCATGGGCAGAGGGGAAAGGATGTGTGTGAGCAGGGAGAGGTGAGAGAGGATGTGTATGAGGAGGGGGAGGGGATGGCGGTGTGCAGGTGGAGGAGCGCCAGAATGGGAGTAACCAGGGAGATGGAGGAAGGCTGGGGAGTGGGTGGAGGGGGTAGAGGGACCAGGTCTGAGCAGGGGGCGGGATATGTGGAAGATGGTGGGCATGGGGAGGAGGGCATAGCTGGTCAAGGACACTGGGTGCACAGGACCAGTCCATAGGGTGACCCTGTATGGCTGGGGCTATGGACGTAGACGGGGGATGGGGTTGGCCGCTGAGGTGGAGAGAGTCCCCTTAGGCATAAGGGGTCCCTGAGGCCAGTAAGAAGAGAGGGTGGGGGACTGTGTATGATACCCACAGCCAGACACTGCACATGTGTGGCTGGATCAAAAATCCGGCGGTGGGTGCGATGGCAACGGTAGTGGCTGGCACATGTGGCATGTATGGGGCCATGGTGCCAATGTGACAGGATGCCATGGCACAGCAGCTGCATGCAGGAGCCATACTGAGGTAGCCGAGCATGTGGCTGTGTGTGCGGGTGACCAGGACCGGGGCCTGGCATGCATGCCTAGGCCCAAGCCCTTGCTCAGCCCCTCAGGCACATCTAGCCCCCGTGGAGGTAAACCAGGGGCACACCTCTGTGTGTTCCATACACAATTGCTCACACAGGGGGCTGGATGGGTGGCTCAGAGGGTGTCCCCATGTAGGTCGTGCCCTGTATCTGTAATAGCCACTTGCCATAGTTGCATGTACTGGGCAGACTCTGCCCACCCCCCTTCACATGCCCACCTGGCCATCCCCCCACCAACCCAACCACCCAGCAGGGCAGGCCTATCTCATGTGAAGTGTGACTGCAGGAGGTTTAGGCATGCCGCCACATCCCTCCGGTATGTTGCACCATGTGCCTGCAGTGGAGTCATGTTGTCATCTTCTTCATCCTCTGCCATATCGGGCTCTGGCTGCCTCCTGCGAAGGGCATAATTGTGCAGCATGCAGCAGGCCATGAATATCCTGCAAACATCGGGGGGCTCACAGAAAAGGTCGCCACCAAACTGGTCCAGCCATCTGAAATGGCTCTTGAGCAGACTGAACGTGTGCTCGATGACAGAGCATGTCTGCCAATGTGCCCAGTTTTACCACTGCTCCTCTGGAGTGAATGGCCTGTTGAACAGGGTCATCAGCCAATGGCAAAGTGGGTAGCCTCTGTCACCTGCAGGGTTGGGGGGGGGGGGTAGAAACATGGTCAGTTGATCCCGCAACAGGCAGGGATGCTTGCCCAGTTGTGTCAGCCATCCCTGCTATCTACCCTCCTGCCTGCCCAGGGCGGTGGCCCTGGGGCTGGTCCTGCAGGTGCCCTGGGCCCCACAGGGAGGGTGCCAGGTGCTATCACTACATGCCCCAGCTCCGATCCACTCCCTGTGTGCAGGTCCTGTATGTCGGTGTTGGCCCCAAGGGACCTGTGTGTCATGTGCGGGAAGTGGTAGGTACCTGTGGGCTGGGGTGGCTACTATTGGCACCAGGGTACTGGGGCCTACCAAGCCCCAATCCCTGGGAGCCCTAAGACCTGATTACACAGGTATATTATATATATCCTGGTGTTATGGTGTTCCTGCTGATGTGTGTAGGTGTGGGAAACACCCAGGTGTGGGCCGGACCACACAGAGATATCAGAATCACATCCCCTGGAGATCAGCATGCCTACCCCACACATGGCATTGTGCTGCCATGTCATGCAAGGAGAGGGCAGGAACACGACATGGGTTGCCTAGGGGGTAGCACCCATGACACGTAGGTGGCATAGCACACATGCCCAGATTCACACCTACACATGCAGGCAGCGGCAGCAACAGGTAGTAGCGGACCCACTGGCCACAGCAGCAGGAGCACCCTGCTGCTCACTGCGATGTGTGATGTGCATAAGGCCCCGACCAGAGATATCTGGTCCCTAATGGTCCCAACCTTTGCATTTCCCCCCAGGTGGAGGACCTATGGAAGAAGGGACGGGAGATGCGGCTACACTGCCTCCACTATCTTGCCCGCCTCCAACAGAGGGCGATGGGGCAACGCAACGGTGAGTGTTGCAGCCTCTGCATCGCACAACAGCATGTCCCTGTGGCCAAGCAGCCTGTGGGAGCACATACTATGTTTCTTTGATGTGGAAAATGCATTACGGGGTCCTAATGTTTGGTTTCCCCCACAGATGATGCAGATGCTGGTGAGGGCCCATCAAGATCAGGGCCCCCCACACCAAGCCCCGCAGCAATGGGCCAGACGGTGGGGACGGAGGAGGAGGAAGAAGCCCATGAAAAGGACATGAAGGGGCTGGAGGATGGGAGGGAGAGGGGGAGGGTATGTCTGAGGCGTCGGAGGGGAGGAGGAGGGTGAGGAGAGCAGGGAGGGGGGCGAGGGTGAGGGTGGTGGGGAGGCGGGGGGGAGGAGGGTATGGAGAGCAGAGAGGACAGGCCTGTGGGTGGGAGGGGCTACAGGACAGCACAGGGCACCAGGGGTCCCTGCCACCCGCCCCATGTGTGAGGCGATGGTGCCTGTCTGGGTGTAGCAACATCACCCATTGCCACAGACAGGTCCCACGCAGATGCCACCACACAGACGGTGGGCACATGGTATGGCTGTGGCAATGGGTACCTTGCTGCAATGCCAGCGGGACCAGGACCGCACCATTGGGCGACTGGCAGGCACCATTGAGCAGATGGCTGTGGAGATGCGCATGCAGCGTGCGCTACACATGGGCAGTGCATCTCCACAGCCATCCACCCATGGCCAGCCCTGGAGTGTGTGAGGCTCATAGTGCCGCATCACACATGTGCTCTGTGCTGTCCTGTCACCTGGGACCCAACATGTGGGCATATGTAAATAGGCCACATTGTGTGTAGAGTGTAAATATATTTTTGGTAATACATCACAATGGTCATGTGTCTCCCTTACAGACAGGCTGTTGACGTGAGCATGAGACATGTGCGCATGTCCCCATTGATAGGGGAAAATAAGACTTGAAGTGTACAGGAGGACTAGGAGGCCCGCAGGGGAAAATGGGTATCCTGTACATATCTATATATGGAAAGGAATGTGCTGTGCTAAGACAAATAGATTGTTCTGCAAGGAAACGACTAACATCTGTGAAGTTACTGATAAGCTGTGGTGGGCCTCAGGGGATGAGTTGATGATGTATGTATATGTTTTTGTTCATGTATAAAAGACAGACAGCCCCTCTAACCTGTGGAATAAACTTACATACTACTTATATGCGAGTGTGTGTGTTTGTTCCCATGGAATTCCAGACAGAGAAGGTAAGGGGGTTCCCTGGCCCAGGGGATTAGCGGGCCTCCCGAGGGTAAGTGGTATATAGTGCTGAGAAAGGAATAACACACACTTACAATTTGGTGTCAGAAAGTGGGATTTCCCCATTGCACTGGGATTTCCCGACTTCCTAAATTGACGTAGCTTTGGTAGCTCGTCTCGGGAATGCGCTTTAGTAGTGCTATGCATAACAGGGATGTCCCGCTGGGTCCGTGGTAATACCCTTTTCCTTCTCTGTGGCTTGTGTGATTGTGTGAGCTTGGCAAGACGCCCCTGCCTCAGCCTGAAGCGGTAGTGCTAGTGACGGTTGTTGGCAGAAAGCAAGTGGCCAAGCGTGCGATTGTTGGATATTAATTAGAGGATGGGGGGGTCCCAAGGTAAGGGGAACGCTCCAGAATCCGCAGGAGTGCGTGCGCAGCCAAATGTTGTCATAAGGTTTAAAACTGCAGCTAAGAAGGCATCCTATTCTCGCTGTACCCTGGCCCCTCCCGGCGCACCCCCGGTAGATGGGGAGACGCCGAAGGAATACGTAGACAGAGTGGCAGGGGGTTATTATACTAATCCCTGGGTGGATAATATGGCGGGGTGGACAGAAGGTTTATGTAGCTCAAATCCTTTTCCCAGGGAGGGTAGCTTCTCTGCCTGGCATTTAGATATGATTCGGGGATTGTGTCTGTGGGATAAGAAAGTTTTCCCTTTTATTCCGGAGACCCGAAATGGCCAAAATCTTATATGAAGGAATGTGGTACTGTATGGATACAACTGGCTCCTTATTATAATCGTCAGCACCAACTGGTGCTTGACTCACCCCGGGAACTGCCTCCAAAATCACCCCAACCCCAGGTGTCCTCCTCCCGGGTGCCCACGGCCCCTCCGCCGTATCAGCCCATTTACCCCTCCTTGGTTGGATCGGCCGCCGTTGTAAAGTCAGCCAGAGACTCTGATTCATTAGAGGACATTGTTCTGGCGGTGGAGTAATGGCGGAACGTGCCCCCACCCACCGGGAATTACCCATAGATAAAATGTTTTGTCAGATATGTGCTACTTATGAGGCTGTACTCGGTATGGCGAAGGAGCCTGATGTTCCGCCTTCACCGCCGTCAGTTGCCCTACCTTTTCACTCGAGATCGTGGCTCGCCCCTGCTGGTCAGGACGTGCCCACAGAGAATATATATCGCGAAGTGAGTAAAATATCCCAGGAGGCCACCTCTATCGGGGGTTTGAGGCTGCAGGCGGGGGCTGGGTGGGGGTTGAGGTTACCCCGTCCATCCCGACAGAGTCCCTTATTACCCCCCTAATTCTCCCCTTCCGATGCCTTCAACTGAGGATCGGGAGGGGCATCAGGATCAGAGTAGGGCTAGAGCTCATAGGGAAAGGCCTAGCCCTCATAACCCCTTTTATAAGCTTCTTAACAGTGATAGAGTGACAGGAGACCCTACCTTTAAGGGCCATATATACACCCAGTACCCTTTTTTAACTATTGGTAACTAGCTTGTTGTTAAGCCCCTGGATCCCGCCATCTTTTCTTCTATTTTACAGCATGCCCTGAACCCTATGAAAACGCCAGCTGCCACTGCACTACTTGCAACGTATGACTCGCAGGTTGCAGTGTACAGCGCAGGACTACCGCCTCATTATTGAGGGTGTTCTGGGGTATGATGAAGAAACCCCATTTGATTTTTCTAGAGTTAAGTCAATGGCAAACCCTTATGAGATGCCAGATGATTGTAATTACCCCCTCCGATATCCCGAGGCGATAAAAAAGATGTGGGACGAATTGTTAGGAGAGTTTGAGCGTTTATTTGAGGCAAAACAGAATCTTGCTGCGTCTATTGCATGCGTGCAGGAACCAGGGGAAGGAGTTTCATAGTTTGTGTGAAGGTTTCGTAAGTGTTGGAAGGAGGAGGCAGGTTTATCACAGGAAGGCCTGATGGCTTTGATGTATATTCAGACACTGTTTGGGGCTATGCGTCCCGAAGTGACCGTAGCATGTAAGCGAATGATAGATGCTTGGTTTAGCATGACTCCCGGCAGAATTGGAGAAGGTAATACTAATGAAGGAAGCGGCAGGATGCTTTGCAGATATGGATGTTAAGAAAGGTAAAATTTCTCATGCTTGGCAGAAGGATATTGGTTGCCAGCAATCCTACCCCGGGGGATATCAACCCACGGGGCCTCAGTGGTCGCAATCTCGGGAGTGTAGGAGACAGCGGGGCCGGTTTCAAGGCAGACGGGATGGTGGACGAGGAGTAGGGCAGGGAATATCTAGGAATCAGATTTGTTTTCATTGTAAGCAACCAGGACATTGGAAAAATGAGTGCCCTTACGCGGCAGGTAGCATCCCTGGGCTGACTCAAGGGGGGTGGGCTTTGCCCCCTCCCACGACGCCATCGGCACCACTCCCTCTCCCATCTAGTAGCCCCGCAACCCCTGTTATCCCTATTACATGGCAACAGCCCCCACAACGCCCATAGGGCTGCCCTGAGGCAACGGTTCCAATCTGGGTTCAGTTAACAGGTGGATGGAAGGAGCCCCCTTGTTGTACATTGTGCATTAATGGCCAGCAAGTCTCCTTTGTAATTGATACAGGAGCGACTTGCTCTACATTGCATGCCTCACTTTGTAGGGAACCCTTAACACCAGGTCCTGCCTCAGTTGAGATAAATGGAACCTCTACCCCCACGTGGATTACACCCCCGTTGTCTGTCTCCGAGCTTGGTAATAATACTGTTCTGTTTACACATTCATTTACGATTATTCCCTCCTGTCCAGTGAGTCTCCTGGGGCAGGACCTGTTGTGTTGCCTAGAAGCAGTAACTATTAGTAATTCGGATGGCTCTTTTGCCCTGCACTCTCCCTTGTTATTGAATATGATTTCTACAGAGGTGCATGGGTTGTCTAAGGTTCCTCCTAAACTCTGGGCCACCTCCCCAACTGACGCCGGATTGGTTCCCTGTACGTCATAGTGGCACGTTTGAAGGATCCTCAAGCTGTCATTTGTATCCAACAGTACCCTTTGTCTGGCCCTAAGGAAGCTGCTTTGCAGTCCATGATCCAGAATTTTGTCGCAGCAGGTATTGTAGTTTCTACTGTTTCTCCTTATAATACTCCCGTGAATCCCGTCCCTAAGGGGGATGGGTTCCGTTTTACCCAGGATTTATGGGCCATAAATCAGCTTGTTGTCCTGCTGGCACCGGTGATGCTCGATATCGCTGGGCTCCTTACTCTTATTCCTACGGAAGCCAAATGCTTTACGGTTATTGATTTAGCTAATGCCTTTTTTAGTGTACCCCTGGACCCCATCACACAGCCTCTTATGGCTTTCACACATGCAGAAAAACAATATACCTGGACTCACCTGCCGCAGGGATACATTGATTCTCCGGCGGCGTATTCTCTTGTTCTTAAGGCATCAATTGAAATGTGGCATCCGCCTTGTTCCTCCACCCTTCTCCAGTATATGGATGATTTGTTGTTATGTTCGAAAACAATCACAGAATGTGAAAAAGACTCTGTATCCTTGCTCTGCCATTTAGCCTCCCATGGACATAAGGCTTCTCTAAAAAAGCTCCAGTGGCGCTGCGAGCGTGTTACCTACTTGGGGTTTGTGCTGTCCCCTGGAAACCGGGCGCTCTCTCCCGCCCGAGTACAGGCAATTATAAAATTATCTCCTCCAACAACAGTGACACAAATGCTGGCTTTCCTTGGATTAATATCCTTCTGTCGCGCTTGGATCCCAGACTGTGCTTATTGGGATTCCATATTGAGAAGGGCTACTTTGCAGTTACCAGACTCTGCATCTATTGAATGGACCGAAGAAATGCTTTCTGCATTGGCCACTTTGAAAAAGCTGCTTATCTCGGCTCCTACACTTGGACTACCCGACTACGGGAAAGTGTTTTATCTATATGTAAGTGAAGAGGGAGGAACTATGGCAGCTATTTTGACTCAAGACCATGGGGGGGGGGGGGAATGCGCCCAGTCGCATATTTGTCAAAAACATTGCCCCTCCAGGTACAGGATATGCCTGCATGTTTGTGAGCCCTGGCGGCTTCGGCTATTGCCATACAGATGACTATCATGATTACTCTGTCTCATGAGACTACCCTGTTTTCTACCCATTCTGTTTTGAATGTGTTAAAGAACCTCACTACGCAACACATGGCAGCCCAGCGCCTTAGTAGATATGAGGTAATTTTAACAACTACTGAAGGGTTGTCGGTTAAACAGCAATCTGCTGCCTTTACCCCGATGCTGGCCTTACAGGCCTTAATGCGCCCAGTAGATGACTCCGAGTTGCCCCAAGAAGAACATGTCCTCCTCCCCGCTCCCGGATGCTCCACATATATTTGTGGACGGGAGCTGTGTCCATCCCGCAGACAACGCCTACATTACCTCTTATGCCATTGTAGAACTCCCAAATATTCTGCATGAAGCCCAGTTATTACCTTATGGCTCTGCACAAGCGGAAGAATTGGTAGCGCTTACTAGAGCCTGTGAATTATTTGCTGATAAACGTGTTAACATTTATACTGATTCCAGGTATGCCTTTGGGGTGGTGCATGATTTTGGCCTCTTATGGGGGCGTAGGGGTTGGAAGACGGCAGACGGTAAACCAATTTCTCATGCACAACTGGTTAATGAATTGCTGGCCGCCTTATGTAAACCCAAAGAAGTCGCCGTTATTAAATGTGCCGCCCACAGATAAGATACTTCTATTGCCTCTCAAGGCAATGCTTTAGCTGATCTTGCAGCCAAACAGTGTGCACAAGCCCAAATTGAACTTTTACGTAGTAATAATATCTCTCAGGGCATGCCAACAGTTTCTTATTATTTGTCTGATCCTCCATTGTCTGAATATTATGTTTCCCCTCTTGAGCATTCTTTTCCCCTGCACCACTTGCAGGCTCCTGCAGATCCCAAGGACATTATGTATTGGGAGCAACATAATATGAGTTTAAATTCAGCACAGATTTGGCAGGAAAAAGGGGGGTGGGGGGGTGGGGCGAAGAGGGCTACCGAAAGCGGCAACCCCTCTCTTAATTGGTCAAGTACATGGGGTAGGGCATAAAAACAGGAAGACGGTTCTTAAGGAGTTACAAGAAATATTTGTTTGCAGAGATTTGTCTCATTTAGTGGAATCACAACTGAGTCAATGCTTAGTATGTGCTAGGAATAATGTTCAGCAGGGAAAAGCAATAGGACAATTGCAACATTTACCCCCACCCCAAGGCCCGTTTCAGGCCTTACAAGTAGATTTCACATGTATGCCACGATTGATAGGGGGTTATAAGTATTTGTTGGTCATTGTTGATAGGTTTTCCAAGTGACCAGAGGCTTTTCTCATGACTAAGGAAGATGCTAGAACAGTAGCAAAAATTCTCTGTAAAAAAGTTATCCCCCGCTTTGGGTGTCCCCTTTCTATAGATTCTGATCAGGGACCAGCGTTCACCTCTAAGGTGTTACAACAGATTACTCAGATGTTTGCCATTGATTGGAAATTTCATGTCCCATATCACCCACAGTCGTCAGGGATAGTAGAACGAATGAATCGAAGAATTAAAGAAAAATTAAAAAAGGCTACACAACTCGCCCCAGGAAGGTGGCCAGTGTATTTACCGGCTGTATTGGCAGAGATTAGGCTGACCCCAGGGGCATCTGGATTCTCTCCTTTTGAAATTCTGATGGGACGACCCTTCCCCTTCCCCTGGAAATGGCCCGAGGGAACGGTGATAATGGCGGATGACTTGCTGCTAGCGCAGGAAGAATATGCCACACAGTTAGCTAAATATTTGTGCACGGTTTCTGAACAAATGTATAATGCTTTTCCTTTTCCTTCTGCAGAACCGACGCACCCGTTCCGCCCGGGAGACCATGTGCTGGTAAAGCTGTTTCATAAGAAGGGCCAGTGGGACACGCCGTTTGGAGATCCGGAGGAGATTATTGCAGTTACTCGCACAGCCGTGCTAACTGATAAGCATCCGACCTGCGTACACGCCTCACGCGTCAAGAGTGCACCGGAGGATTCCTGGAAGATGCCTGACTCGCCCCAGCCATGAGGCCCTGCAGAGCTCCACCACTTTTATGTACTCTTATACACCTGTTTCCATGGTGGCTGATGTACCTGAGCACGCCACCACCAACCTCCAGTTAAAAATGTCTGCTTAACTGTCCTTCAGAAGACTGTTCGACTGTTCTTATAGTGGACCTATGCAGGCCCAAAGGGGGGATTGGTAGGGGAAAATAAGACTTAAAGTGTGTGTACAGGAGGACTAGGAGGCCTGCAGGGGAAAATGGGAATCCTGTACATATCTATATATGGAAAGGAATGTGCTGTGCTAAGACAAATGGATTGTTCTGCAAGGAAATGACTAACATCTGTGAAGTTACTGATAAGCTGTGGTGGGCCTCAGGGGATGAGTTGATGATGTATGTATATGTTTTTGTTCATGTATAAAAGACAGACAGCCCCTCTAACCTGTGGAATAAACTTACATACTACTTACGTATATGTGAGTGTGTGTATTCGTTCCCCTGAAATTCCTGACAGAGAAGGTAGGGTGATTCCCCGGCCCAGGGGATTAGCGGGCGTCCTGAGTGTAAGTGGTATATAGTGCTAGGAAATGTGTGGGGGATGGACATGTGTGCAGGCGTCTGTGTCCCCTGGTGCCCCTGTGATGTACCCATGTGCTGGGCTGTCCAGCAGCCATGGTCACATGCATGGTGGCGTTCATATGCAGGCCGCATATCTGATGTAGCGCAATTGGAGGATGTTTAAGGGAAAGGCTAGCAGTAGGTATGAGACAGGAAGGATAGGACAGCCTGCCGTAACCATGAACAGGACAGGGTGGTAGCTTGTGAAGCTCAGACAGGTGCTTATGCTTATTTTGCTTCCTGTTTTCATCATTTGGCTCCTTTTTCCATTTCCTGAAAGATGCATTTTTGGCAGCAACAGCTTCTCTAATCTCACCTTTAAACCATGTTGGCAGTATTTTGGCCTTTCTTACACCTTTCTTAAAGCGTGGAATATATCTGTTCTGGGCTTCCAAGATATTACTTTTAAACAATGCCCTCCCTTTAAATAAATCTTTAACCTTTGCAACTGCTCCTTTTAGTCTTTTCTTAACTATCTTCCTCATTTTATCATAGTCTTTCTTTTGAAAGTTAAATGTAGTACTATGAATTTCCTTGCCATCCTTCTTTCATTCATTAAATCAAATAAGATCATGCTATGATAACTATTGCCAAGAGGCATCAACACCCTTATCTCTTGCAGCAGAACTTGCATGTCACTAAGGATTAGGTCCAAAATAGCTTCCCCTCTTGTCAATTCATGAATCAGCTGCTCCAAAAAGCAATAATTTTTTTCATCTAGAAACTTTATCTCCCTAGCATGTCCTGCTGTGACACTGCCCCAGTTGATACCAGGGTGATTGAAATCACCCATCATTATTGTGTTGTAACTTTTGTTAGCTTCCCTGATTTATTTCAACATTTCATCATCCATCTGTTCATTCTGGCCAGGCGGTCGGTAGTACACCCCCACTGCCATTGCCTTCCCCTTTTTACATGGAATTTCTATCCATAGAGATTCTATACATATTTTATTTCCTGCAAAACTTCAATCCTATGTGACTCCATGCCTTCTCTAAACTAGAGCGCAACCCCTCCACCAATTTGATCTACTCTGACATTGCAATAGTTTGTACTCAGTGTCCTATTGGTTGTCTTCCTTCCACCAGGTCTCTGAGATACCAATCATATCTAACCTCTCATTTACAGCTTGTGACACAGTAGCTCCCCAGGAACAGATGGACACGAATGAGCATCCGGTGGTAGAAGCCGGTACTGCAGGAGAAAGCAGGGATTTCTTTGCAGAAAGAAAAAACCCCAGATTCAATCAAGCAGAACAGCTCACCTCGAGGGAGGAGAGTAGGAAAGCTTTTGATTGGGCACGCCCCAAGGGGAGGCGGGCAGTGCAGGCTAGAAGCACCTGGTTAAATACTCAGAAACCAGGAAGTGAATTAAGGCAAGACAAACAGAACCGGGAGCAAGAGCAGTACCGAGAGGAGCTAAGAGGGCAGAAGCCAAGAGAGCAACGGAGGCTAAGAGAATTCCCAGAGGGGGACACAAGTGCTTCAGAAGGAAAGTCTGAAAGGAAGTATCCTTGCTGTGGTAATTCCTCTAATAGTCTGCAGCTGGCAGGTAGCGTGGTGGAAGATTCAGATGAGGAAAGAAACTGCTGGAGGCAGAACTCTTTCGGAACGCTGAGAGATCCAAGGCTACAGGAACAAGCAGAGCTATGGAATAAAGGCAGAAGGACAAAGAATTCTCCAAAGGAAAAGCTTCTGTATAAGGTACCCAGTGGGGGAGAAGTTTATGCTCTAAAGCCAGAAAGATTGTGTTCTAGTTTTAAAAGCCAAGTCAGGCAAAATGGTGGCAGCTGTTGTCAGCAGGGAGAAGCTTTGAATAACACTAATTATTCCTATAAGCTAGCTGAAACACCTAGCCAAGAAAGGGCTGATGTAAATGCTTTTAAGTACCCTCCTAGCACTGCTAAGTTTTTATGCACAGCACCCATGTGTAGAGAAAGGTGGGGAGATAACGGAAGCACAGCAAATGTTTGTTTTCCTGATACAAACAAACATGATAAGCAGCCTGAGATAGAGAAGCTCAGCCAACATTTGCTCACCGAGGGGAAGGGAAGACAGCTAAGTGAAGGGAAGTCACCAGCTGAATCACTTCTCAAAGAATTCCAAGAGTATTTAGAACGTAAGGCAAGTTTTAACTACAGTATTCCAGAACCAGTTACTGGCTGTAATGAAGAAACGCCTGTTTCTAATTCTCTGCTTTACCCTGATGAAGATATATTAATGGACTGCTCTACATGCTTAATTGACAGAGGCAATTAAGGAGAAAAGGATTTTCTGGTATATGAAGAAATATAGCAGTGGCACTTAACTTGACCTACACAAGAAAGCTTGGGGAAGGTGAATGAATTAATGTACCAGGGATTGGTAGAACCAGAGCACTACTGTTAAAGGAACTTTTCTGTTGCATCCTGTATGTTTGAACCACATGAAGTGAATGTGAAATAATACAGCATTACAAGCCTGTTTGGCAAGTTTCAGTTAATCTTGTTTTTGGTTTATACTTCTGCACCGTCTGTAGCCTTTTTGAACTGCACAAATGGCAAAGTAAGCCTCATGAAAAATAAACCTCATGAAAAATAAATTTCTCTTTGCCTGCCTTACTGCTCGAAGCACAATAACACAACTACAACTAACTGCCTCAAGGGCATCACAAGGCAACCCCTCCTTAACCCTCAAGGTTAGGGAGCGGGCGGCGTGATAAGAGTGGCGTAGTTTTGAGGATTTCGGCAGACGCAAGAAGTGACCATAGCAGGAGCTGCAACCACAAGACTTCCAGAGTAGCCCAGCAGAGGTGCTGCCGAGCCCAGCAGTGGAAGGGGATTGCAGGAAGCTGCTGAACTTCATTGCTGACACGCTTGTATAACTCCTGAGCCAGGTAAAGGGTATCCACCCAGGGTACCGAGGATACCGGGGCCAGTGGAGGTCTCCTAGTGGTGACTGGGGGAAAAAGAAAAAAAATATATATATATATTTTCAAAAGGAAAGGAAAACTTTGTTCCAGTGGTATCGCACTTTGGTCTGTATGTTTCTCTTTTATTCCAGGTTCCAAGATGGCGTTGGAGGCCAAAGAGGTCTTTGGTTGGATGGCGACGCAGTTGGAGCGCCAGAGAGACATGTCCCTAGAGGCACAGGCAAGAGCTAATGCTAGCTTCCAGGAGCAGCAAAGACCTCTGCTACAGCTGATGGAGGAGATGCTGCGTGAGAAGAAGCCAGCGCCTGTTCCAGCCTCAGTAACAGGTTCCACACTAACAGACAATGTACAACCTGTTAGCATACAAATGGGAACTTTGTTCAATTTTGGACAGCTCACAGATAAGGATGATGTAGATGATTATTTATCCAGCTTTGAGAGGGTTGCACATCTTAGCTTGTGGCCTAAAGAGCACTGGCCGCTAAGGTTGGCAGCGTCCCTTACAGGGGAGGCGCTGGCCGCTTACCGTGCCATGCCAGCTGATTTAGCAGGAAGCTATGAGGAAATTAAAAGAGCAATCAGGGAGAGATTGGGGCTCACTCTGGTAGTTTATCGCGCTCGCCTGAGGAGTGTGAAATTAAAGCCCAGTGAGACTCCAAAATCTCTATGTCATCGTATACACAGTTTACTTAACAAATGGTTAAATTCAGAAGGGAGAACTGTGGAGTCTATTTTGAATGATCTAGTATTAGAACAGTACATGGATGCACTTCCCAACAGTATCCGTACTTTTCTGATATTACAGAACTGCAAAACCCCTCAGGAGGCAGTAGCACTCTCGGAAAGGTACATTGAGGCCGAGATTACAGGCCAGAGAGGTGGCTCTACTTCCCAGGAGTCGCAGTGTTGCAGATCAGAAAAGGCACAAAGGGATGAGAGCAGTCCTGTGAAAATGTGCATGCCTTTATGGAAAGGAGGAAAAGATAGGCAAAAATGTTATAAATGTGGTCAGCAAGGGCATTTGCAAAGACAATGTCATGTAAAAACTGCATTAATAGCTGGTAATGCTATGAGAGATAGGCAAGGTTTTCTTCTGTCTATAGAAGTACAGGGAATCACTGCCCAGGCTTTGCTGGACTCCGGGGCGGAGTTGAGTATGCTCTCTAAGGAGTTGTGGCGTGAGATAGAAGCCAAGCAGGGAGGAGAAGTGATTCAGCCCGTTACTTCTGTGAAGATAAGGTGCGTACATGGTGGAACTTCCACTTACCCAGTGTACAATCTACACATAAAAGGGTTAGGCACACACAAGACTATCCCTTTAGCAGTGGTCCCAGGTCTTCCCCAAGCAGTAATCTTAGGCAAAGACTGGCCCCATTTTCACAAAGGGATAGAGCAGGGCTTGCAGGAGCGAGAGGATGCCCACACAGAAAAAGTTGCCAGCGAGGTTCAAGCTCTGGCCATGGAAAAAGTAAAATACGTTCCTACTTCCTCAGTGGCTAGAGCCAGCAAGTATGGACAGAAGAAGGAAGTTCCCAGGGGAGAAAAACCTAGGTTCGTCCTGAAATTCTGTAGGATGACGCCCAGCGCCCAGGCACCCAAAAGGGGCACGCCCAGCGCCGCGGGATTTGACCTCACCAGCACCGAAGATGTGGTAGTCCCGGCCGGTGGGAGGGCACTGGTGGACATCGCTTTGCAAATAGAGCTGCCAATTGGATGCTACGGGCGACTAGCACCCCGGTCAGGGTTAGCCCTGAAACACTTTATAGACATCGGGGCAGGGGTCATAGACCCAGACTACCGCGGTTCTGTAAAGGTCCTTCTTTTTAATTTCGGGAAGAGTAATTTCAATGTTAAGGCGGGAGATCGCATAGCACAGTTGATCTGTGAGCGAGTGGGTCTCCCCCCTTTGGAAGAAGTGCCTGTCCTGTCTGCGATGCTGCGGAGTGTGCATGGATTCGGATCCACTGGCACCAAGAGTCTACAGGGCTTGTCAGCTTCGGTGGAAATGGCGGAGGTCGAAGAAGAGGACCTTGGACCCCAGCTGACTGAGTGCAAGGAAAACCCTGAGCCCCGACTGGATGAGAATCTTTCATGGCCTCAAAGACAGGAACTCCATCAAGTACTCTCCCGTTATAAGGATGTTCTCACGCCTATACCAGGCGAAACAAGGTTAATAACGCATGACATTATAACTCCCCCAGGCCAAGTCATAAGGCAACGCCCTTATCGACTACCTGAGGTGAAGAAGAAGGAGGTAATCCGCCAGGTGGGAGAAATGCTGGCCATGGGAATCATTGAGGAGTCGCGCAGCCCATGGAATAGTCCCATCGTTATGGTGCCAAAACCGGATGGATCAATACGCTTTTGTATTGATTTTCGAAGAGTGAATTCCATTTCTCGATTTGATTCCTATCCAATGCCCCGGATCGAGGAATTACTTGATCGCCTAGGACAGGCTAAATACTTGACAACGTTGGACATGTCCAAAGGCTATTGGCAAGTGCCCCTTACCAGGGAGGCCCGGCAGAAGACAGCCTTTAGTACACCCATAGGCCTGTATCAGTTCAAACGGATGCCCTTTGGCCTGCACGGGGCCGCGGCCACTTGCCAATGACTTATGGACATGGTCCTTCGTCCACATCAGGCCTATGCAGTCGCCTACATGGACGACGTCGTCATCCATAGCGAGAATTGGACACAACACTTACAGAGGGTTGAAGCGGTTTTGTTATCCATCCGGGAGGCCGGGCTCACCTTAAACCCGGCCAAGTGTCTCTTCGGGGGACAAGAAGTGAAATATTTGGGGCATGTCGTGGGCCATGGAGTGGTAAAACCACTGATCAGTAAAATAGCAAGCGTCCAGACCTTTCCTACACCTGCTACCAAGAAACAATTGCGCAGCTTTCTAGGACTGGTCGGATATTATCGGAGATTCATTCCCCATTTCTCAGAGAAGACTGCCTTGCTAACGGACATGCTACGAAAAAATGCACCCAATAAGCTGAAGTGGAGTGAATATGCGGAGAGAATGTTTGACCTCCTGAAGAGGCAACTCTGTGGGGCACCAGTTTTGAAGGGGGTGGATTTTGCCAAGACATTTATAGTTCAGACAGACACCTCAGATACAGGCCTGGGTGCGGTCTTGTCGCAAAGGCACGATGGCATTGAACACCCGGTCTTATTCCTTAGCAGGAAGCTGGTCCCAGCGGAAAAAAATGACTCCACCATTGAACGGGAATGTTTAGCCATAAAATGGGCTATCGATGCTCTGCGTTTTTACCTGGTAGGAAGAAAGTTTATTTTAATCACCGATCACGCACCATTAAAGTGGTTGCATCAGATGCACAATCACAACTCCCGGCTGACGCGGTGGTTTATGGCCCTCCAGGCATTCGAGTTTCAGGTAGAGCACAGAGCTGGAAAACTCCATAAAAATGCAGATGCCTTGAGTCGTATCACGAGCTGTGCAGATGAAATACAGCCAGCCCGTGATATCTTAAGGGGGGGGATCTGTGACACAGTAGCTCCCCAGGAACAGATGGACACGAATGAGCATCCGGTGGTAGAAGCCAGTACTGCAGGAGAAAGCAGGGATTTCTTTGCAGAAAGAAAAAAACCCAGATTCAATCAAGCAGAACAGCTCACCTCGAGGGAGAAGAGTAGGAAAGCTTTTGATTGGGCACGCCCCAAGGGGAGGCGGGCAGTGCAGGCTAGAAGCACCTGGTTAAATACTCAGAAACCAGGAAGTGAATTAAGGCAAGACAAACAGAACCGGGAGCAAGAGCAGGACCGAGAGGAGCTAAGAGGGCAGAAGCCAAGAGAGCAACGGAGGCTAAGAGAATTCCCAGAGGGGGACACAAGTGCTTCAGAAGGAAAGTCTGAAAGGAAGTATCCTTGCTGTGGTAATTCCTCTAATAGTCTGCAGCTGGCAGGTAGTGTGGTGGAAGATTCAGATGAGGAAAGAAACTGCTGGAGGCAGAACTCTTTCAGAACGCTGAGAGATCCAAGGCTACAGGAACAAGCAGAGCTATGGAATAAAGGCAGAAGGACAAAGAATTCTCCAAAGGAAAAGCTTCTGTATAAGGTACCCAGTGGGGGAGAAGTTTATGCTCTAAAGCCAGAAAGATTGTGTTCTAGTTTTAAAAGCCAAGTCAGGCAAAATGGTGGCAGCTGTTGTCAGCAGGGAGAAGCTTTGAATAACACTAATTATTCCTATAAGCTAGCTGAAACACCTAGCCAAGAAAGGGCTGATGTAAATGCTTTTAAGTACCCTCCTAGCACTGCTAAGTTTTTATGCACAGCACCCACGTGTAGAGAAAGGTGGGGAGATAACGGAAGCACAGCAAATGTTTGTTTTCCTGATACAAACAAACATGATAAGCAGCCTGAGATAGAGAAGCTCAGCCAACATTTGCTCACCGAGGGGAAGGGAAGACAGCTAAGTGAAGGGAAGTCACCAGCTGAATCACTTCTCAAAGAATTCCAAGAGTATTTAGAACGTAAGGCAAGTTTTAACTACAGTATTCCAGAACCAGTTACTGGCTGTAATGAAGAAACGCCTGTTTCTAATTCTCTGCTTTACCCTGATGAAGATATATTAATGGACTGCTCTACATGCTTAATTGACAGAGGCAATTAAGGAGAAAAGGATTTTCTGGTATATGAAGAAATATAGCAGTGGCACTTAACTTGACCTACACAAGAAAGCTTGGGGAAGGTGAATGAATTAATGTACCAGGGATTGGTAGAACCAGAGCACTACTGTTAAAGGAACTTTTCTGTTGCATCCTGTATGTTTGAACCACATGAAGTGAATGTGAAATAATACAGCATTACAAGCCTGTTTGGCAAGTTTCAGTTAATCTTGTTTTTGGTTTATACTTCTGCACCGTCTGTAGCCTTTTTGAACTGCACAAATGGCAAAGTAAGCCTCATGAAAAATAAACCTCATGAAAAATAAATTTCTCTTTGCCTGCCTTACTGCTCGAAGCACAATAACACAACTACAACTAACTGCCTCAAGGGCATCACAAGGCAACCCCTCCTTAACCCTCAAGGTTAGGGAGCGGGCGGCGTGATAAGCTATATATTCTAACTCTCCCATCTTATTTTTTAGGGGTATGTTTACTAAACTGCGCTCAAGTGCGTGGCGCACAATAGCGTGCGCTAAGGTACCTTAGCGCATGCTAATGATGTGTTTTTGTTCCCCGCACACGTGCGCGCCGCACTAAAGTGCCCGCTCATGTGCGCGGTGCGCTGATGTGCAATAAAGGTGTGGAAAGGCTCCCGGAGGGCGGAGGAAGGCTCCCCAGGGGCGGAGAGACGGGGTCAATGGGTGGAGAGTGGGAGGGAAGAGGCTCCCCGCACACGAGCGGGGCTGAAATTCAAGCAAAAAAATACCGCGAGTGAAAACCTCGCGGTAGAGCCGATTTAAAGGGAAGAGAAACCATTTCTGTCAGCAATGGACAGCAAAACCAGAGAAACCTACAAAAAGTGAGCAGTGTGATACATGTGCACGGAACAAAAGGGCAAATAAACATTAAAAATGACCCCAACAAAATATAAAAAAATCATAAGCAAGCTGGGCAATAGTGATAGTAATGGTAAACATCAAAAAACACTCCCAAGAAAGCCCCAAAAAATAAATATGAATTTTAGAAGGGTCTACGCTCCGTCCCCATATAAGGTGAATGATCCCACAGTGAATCAGCACTGATCAGGGTTACGTCCTCCATTGGACAGGTTTCCTATGGCATGCCCATGTTCCACAGCAGCAGGGCGGGTATGTCAGAATGGGCAACTGGACAGATGCTGGGAAAGGGGATACAGAGGGCTGCAGGCGGCACATGCTGTGGTGCAGCTGGGGCACAGTGCGGACTAGGCAGATGCCTAGGTGGCACCTAGGAATGCTGAAACTGTACAGCAGCCAGACAGCAACTGATGGGGGCCCAACATGGGCATGAGCGTGTCTATCACAGTGTCACAGGGGATAGTACCCAGCAGGTACCTGCAAGGGCACAGAACAGTGGCAGGCGGTGATTGGGGGACGTGCGGACAGATATTCAGGCACCCCTACCCGAGAACACGCACCATAGGCAGCCGCCTACCTGCACACAGGCAGGGGCGGCCCAAGGGGGGTGCGGGGCCATGTTCGGAGACTCGGTGCGGGGCCTCGTTTGCATAAGGTGCCTCATTTGCATAAATATTTGCATAATGTTACCATACACTAACTTTTAATAAACATGCCTCTTAATGAGTATATGGATAAAGAAAGACTAAAAGGTTTCTACATTACTATAATCCAGTACCAACCGCCAGGCACATTAGGAACTACTACAAACACTGCCCATTTAGAACCCATAGCAAACCCGCCGTATCCTAACAGCACTACCAGGACTCACAAAGCACCATACCCTAACTATCAAAAGGCAACACTGCAAATATTAAACCAATACATTTCAGAGAACAACAATACATGACCTACTGGGGAAAGAACAAGTGGCAATGTCAAATAGGAATTATATAAACAGAATACCTCAGCTCAGTTACACATGCACAACATAGACCATCACCAAACAAGGAATCACAATTTAGAAACAGGAAGACAATAATTAAACTGGGAACCCCAAAAGCCAAACTTGGAATATACAACAACACTGTAGAAATAAAACTATAAATTAATTTCCTCTTGTACTAAACAAAGCGCAAAAATTAATGATGCACATTTCCCAGAGCTGACATATTCCAGTTAATAAATTCAAAATAAAGAGATATTTTTCTACCTTTTGTGCATTTTTTTTCAGTTGCAATTGTTCCAGCCACTTTCTTCTGGTTTCTTCGTGTCTTCTGCTAACTCTCCATCTGCTGTCCATTTGTCCTTTCTTCTGTCTTCTTGGGGTTTATTTCCATTCTCCCTCTACATCTGCTTTAACATACTAATCTTTCTCCTTTTGCTCTTTCCTCATTCCTATTTCATCTACTCAAAATTTACTCCTCCATCCTCAGTCCCCACTTACTCTCCCAATACCCGGCCAATTGTAGATTTTTTATCCCTCCCACACAAAATATTTTTCCCCTCTCCATTTTACTCTCCCAGCCCCATCCCATTCTAATCCTCCCCCAACACCAGCTCCCTTCTAGTTCCAGCCTCACCCAGCATCCATTCCTTCTAGTCCCTGCATCAGCCCATTTCCAGTCCTAGCCCCCCATCAGCCCATTTCCAGTCCTAGCAACCCCCCAACCCAATACCAGTCCTAGCCCCCCCCATCAACCCACTTCCAGTCCTAACCCGCCATCACCCCATTTTCAGTTTAAGCCCCCCCTATAACCCATTACCAGTCCTAACCCCCCCATCAGCCCACTTCCAGTCCTAACCCCCATCAGCCCACTTCCAGTCCTAACCCCCATCAACCCATTTCCAGTCAGCCCCCCATAGCCCATTGCCAGTCCTAACCCCCCTCATCAGCCCACAGTCCATTACCAGTCCTAACCCCATCAGCCCACCTCAAGTCCTAACCCTGCCCCATCAGCCCATTTCCTGTCCTAGGCCCCCCCCCCATAGTCCATTATCAGTCCTAACCCCCCATAGCCCATTACCAGACAGCCCCCATCAGCCAACAGCCCATTACCAGTCTTAACCCCCCCATAGCCCATTGCCAGTCCTAACCCCCCCTCATCAGCCCATAGTCCATTACCAGTACTAACACCATCAGCCCACCTCTAGTCCTAACCCCGCCACATCAGATGATTTCCTGTCCCAGCCCCCCCATAGCCCATTTTCAGTCCTAACACCCCCCATAGCCCATTACCAGTCCTAACCCCATCAGACCACCTCCAGTGTTAACCCCCCATCAGCCCATTTCCAGTCCTAACCCCACCCAACAGCCCACCTCAAGTCGTTACCCCTCCCCATCAGCGGATTTCCTTTCGTAGCCCCTCATAGCACATTACCAGTCCTAACCCCATCAGCCCACCTCCAGTCTTAATCCCCCCGCCCATTTCCAGTCCTAGCAACCCCCCCAACCCATTACCAGTCCTAGCCCCCCATAGCCCACTCCCAGTCCTAATCCCACCAGCCCATTTCCAGTCCTAATCCCCCATCACCCAATTTTTAGTTTAAGCCCCCCCCCATAGCCCACTTCCAGTCCTAAGCCCCCATCAACCCACTTCCAGTCCTAATCCCATCAGCCCATATAGACTTAGCTCCCCCATAGCCCATAGCCCCCCATAGCTCGCCCATAGCCCCCATAGCCCATCACCACTCCTAACCTCCCCCAGCCCATCACCACTCCTAACCCCCCCATCAGCCCATTTCCTGTCCTAGCCCCCCATAGCCCATTACCAGTCCTAACCCCCCCAACAGCCCACAGCCATTACCACTCCTAACCCCCCCCAGCCCATCACCAGTCCTAACCCCCCCAACAGCCCACAGCCATTACCACTCCTAACCCCCCCCAGCCCATCACCATTCCTAACCCCCCAACAGCCCACAGCCATTACCCCTCCTAAGCCCCCCAGCCCAACACCACTCCAAACCCCCCCACCCCCCCACCGCCATTACCACCCCTACCCCCCCCAGCCCATCACCACTCCTAACCCCCCCCAGCGAAATTTTTTTTACAAAAAAAGCTGTCGCTGCCTCTGCCGGGGCCGGGGCCGCCGCGGCAGAATCGAGTGTGCCGCGGGGCCCCCCCTGCCCAGCAGAGCCTGCCCTCCCCGGTATCACCTCTCTCAGCTGCCTCCAGTCACACGCGCCGGCTTTCAGAGCGCGAGGGAATAGTTTGCCGCCTTGAAAGTGAATCCATGTCAAATTCAAACCAATCCAACGTTGTAAATTGAACTGACATTATGGGTAAAACTAACGTTGTAAATAAAACACGTTGCAGCGTGCTGCAAAGAAAAATGTACCAAAAACTATGGTGACCCACCGAACACTTTAAAAGAACAAACTACATACTGACCGGCGCTCAAAGTATCAGTATTTCCAGCGCTGTGAACGGGACCGTTAGGGAGGATTATAAAACGCAGAACAGCTTATTAGTTATATAAAATGCACAGAGGAGCAAGTGGCCACTGTTTAAAAATATGGGCAATTAATTTCAAAATAACACAAAGGACCAGAATGAAAACTTACAATTCAGCGAACTCATAAAATGCAAAGTCTGCTGGCGCGAAGCTTGTGCAAACATTAAAGTGAAAGTAAAAACCGCCCGAGCCTGCGCTATAAGTGTCAGAACCAAGGGGGGCGGGGCCAGAAGGGACCGGCCTGGTGAAGGGGAAAGAGGAGGAAAGGGAAAAAGAAGGAAAAAAGGGTGGGAAACCAAGAACAAACTACATACTGACCGGCGCTCAAAATATCAGTATTTCCAGCGCTGTGAACGGGACCGTTAGGGAGGATTATAAAACACCAAACAACTTATTAGTTATATAAAGTGCACAGAGTGCATTTCGGTTGCGGTAGCACTTGACCTTTCAGCGGCTTTTGACCTGGTTGACCACGCCCTTCTTCTAGCCCGTCTCCGTGAAGCTGGTATTCATGGCACTGTCTACAGGTGGTTTCACTCTTTTCTCTACGCCCGATCAGCTTCAGTCCTCTCTGCCTCTTCCTCTACACCGCCTTCTGCCCCCTTCCCTTTACCCTGTGGGGTCCCCCAGGGTTCTGTCTTGGCTCCTCTTCTCTTTAATCTCTTCTTGGTGCCCCTCACACTAGTCATTCAACAATTCGGGATTTCTGCCTTTTACTATGCGGACGACATTCTTCTCCTTTACCACACATCCCCCTCCCACCCTGATCTCACTCCCTTAAATAACTGCCTCACAGCTGTCACTCACTGGTTGACCCAAAACTGCTTTCACCTCAACCTTGCCAAGACCACTGCCATCTGGTTCCCTCACGGTCATCCTTCCCCCTCTCTAGCCCCGTCCCTTTCCAACACTCCCATATCCTTGGTCACCACCTTCCGCTATCTTGGTGTCCTCTTTGATTCAGACCTTACCTTTCGCACTCATATCTCTCACATTACCAAAACCTCTTTCTATTTCCTATGTCAAATTCGTGCTATTCGTCCCTTCCTCTCCCCTTCTGCTCTCTCCACTCTACTTCTCTCTCTAGTTATGTCCCGGGTCGACTTTTCTAATTCTATCCTAACCGGTCTGGCCTCCTCCCAACTTCACCGCCTTCAGAGAATCCAAAACACCGCAGCTCGCCTTCTCTCTCATTCATCCCCTTATCACCACATAACCCCTCTTCTCATCCATCTACACTGGTTACCTGTTCCCTTTCGTTCCCCATATAAGCTACTCACCTTGGTTCACAGGGCCCTGCACACCAGTACCCCACAATATTTAGCTGATCTTATTCACTTTCACACCCCCAGACATACCCCCCGCTTGTTCCATTTAAACCGTCTCACTCTTCCCCCCCCCTCCGCCACTCATCTTCAATCCACCCGCTCCTCAGCCTTTTTCTTCACAGGCCCCGCACTTTGGAACTCCCTTCCCACTTCTCTCCGCCTTGAACCCTGCTACGCAGCATTCAAACAACAGCTAAAAACCCACCTTTTTTCCCTAGCCTTTAACCTCCCCACTTCCCCTCCCCCCTTGTAGCTCTACTCCCCTTCCTCGACTGTTCCTTAACCCACTTTGCTCTTACAATTTGTAATTTCTTTTCCTTTTCCGGCCTTGTACCTTGCTTTTATTGTTTTTTATTTATTGTAAACCGCTTTGATTTTATTTTGAAGAGCGGTCAATCAAGTTTTAATAAACATAAACATAAACAGAGGGGCAAGTGGCCACTGTTTAAAAATATGGGCAATTAATTTCAAAATAACACAAAGGACCAGAATGAAAACTTACAATTCAGCGAACTCATAAAATGCAAAGTCTGCTGGCGCGAAGCTTGTGCAAACATTAAAGTGAAAGTAAAAACCGCCCGAGCCTGCGCTATAAGTGTCAGAACCAAGGAGGGCGGGGCCAGAAGGGACCAGCCAGGGGAAGGGGGAAAGAGGAGGAAAGGGAAAAAGAAGGAAAAAAGGGGGGGGGGAAACCAAATTTTTTGAACATGGACCTATTATGGAAGGGTGGCGGTCGCAACTCATCCCGGTCATGCCCGCCTCCCCCAAATCAAGACAAAGGTCAAAATCAATATCCCGACAGGCAACACGAATACAATCAATACAGAGGCCAAGGACGGGGACGAGGTCGGGGGAGGGGGAGAGGACAATGGATTCCAGACCACTCCCTCGAGAGGAGGTTTTAATACATAATGTTGTCAATATATCTAATTACTCCCTCACTCCTGACGAAATGTCGGTATTAAGTAAAGGGTTGTCTTTCGTCCCCATCCAAAGATATGACCCCTTTCAAGTTCAGGTTGATTTGTATAAATTTTTCAGGAAGATACGTATTCGGCATTTTTTTGAAAATCAGGAACATCCTATACAAAATGTTTCCATAGTTTTATTTATTTTATTTATTTATTTATCTATTTCTTCTATACCGCCCCTTCCAGAGATCAGGGGCGGTTTACATGGAACAATTGCATACATTTGCATAACATTACATAGAACAAGAACTTCTTAACTTTTTACATATAACAGAACAGTAAATTGTCAGAACTATTTACAGGGTGTATACTTTTGTATACTGCTGAATTTACAGGGGAATGTCAGAGAGCTGGCATGCTATTTATAGAAATTATTTACAAGAATACCTGATTCGCTATTCAGGTGTTGTGTATGTATGTGTGAGTGTGTGTGTGTATAAGTGTGCGTGTGTTTGTGTGTGTATGTGAGTGGGTTTGTGTGTGATGGAATTTATTTCCATTTTTTTCTTGGGTTGTTTGGGGTGTCTTTGGGGGCTGTTAGAAGAGGAGTTGTGTGTTCAGTTAATTGTGTTTCTGCGGGTTTTTTTGTTTGTGTGTCTGTGGACGCTGTGTGTCTGGACTTGGAGGGTAGGGGATTCCGAAGTGCTCAGAGAATAGGTATGTCTTGAGTTCTTTCCTGAATTGGGAGAGGTCCTTTATGATTCGGATGTCTATTGGGAGGTCATTCCAAAGTGTGGGAGCGGTGAATGAGAAGGCTCTGGCACTGGTGGAGTTTTTGGTCCTCGTGAATGTTTTTGGCAGCTCTAGTGAGAGGGTTGCATTTAGTCTGCGGGCTCTTAATTCATTTGGGACGTGAAGGAGTGTGGATAGATGTGAGGGGGCAATATCGTTTAGTAGTTTGAAGGTTGTTAGTAGTATTTTGTATTTGATTCGATAATTTATGGGGAGCCAGTGTAGATCTAGCAGTATAGGGGTAACATGGTCTGTTAGGTGGGCTTTAGTGACTACTTTTGCACAAATGTTCTGTGCTCTTTGTAATAAGTAGATATTCTTTTGTGGGAGGCCGGTTAGGAGACTATTACAATAGTCAAAGTGAGGGGTTATGAGGGCACTAACGACTGATCTAAAGTCATGCGTGTCAAGGAGGAGCCTTAAGTGTTGAATAGTTTTGAGTTTGTAGAATATAGTTTTTACCGTCTGTTTTATGTGAGGTAGCATGGTGAGTGTGTGATCGATTATAACGCCTAGGTATTTTACCTCTTTTTTAACAGGTATCGTTGTGTTATTGATGGAGATTGTTGTTGGGTAGGTATCTTCAGCCACAGGTGATCTTGATACAAACATTGCCTCAGTTTTTTTGAGATTGATGCTGAGGAAGTTGGTTCCCATCCAGGATGAGGTTTCCGCCATGCATTCGGATAGAGTGTTATAATTAGGGTTTTTCGTGGTTATGGGGAGGGCGAGCATGATGTCGTCGGCATAGATAAAGTGATTGATTTTGTGTTTTTTAAATATTTTTGTGATGGGTTGCAGGTACAGGTTGAAAAGGAGAGCAGAAAGGGCTGATCCTTGTGGTATTCCTTGTCCTTGGGGGAAGGTTTCCGATGCTTCCTGGTTTAATTGAACTCGTATTAGTCTGTGTGTGATGTAGGACTTGAACCAATTAAGGACAGTCCCACCTATTCCTAAGTTTTCTAATCTATTAATCAGTGTGAGGTGGTTGATGTTGTCAAAAGCAGCGGAAATGTCTATGAAAAGGAGTAGGAGGCCTTGGGTGTTATCATCTGTATGTCTTATGAGGAAGTCCATCAGAGTAATTAATAGGGTTTCTACCCCATGGAAGGGGCGGAAACCGAATTGGTGGGAGTCAAGGGAGTTGTGGTCATCTATATGTTCTTGCAATTGAAGTTGAACAGTTTTTTCTATTATTTTAGCCATAAATGGAATGCTGGCTATTGGTCTATATGAGTTTGGGTCTTTTGGGTCAAGTTTATTGTTTTTTATTATTGGGCGGATTGTTGTGAGTTTTAGGGCATCAGGCATAATGCCCTGGGAGAGGGATTGATTTACTATGTATTGAATGTTTCCAGCTAGTTCTTCCTTAGTGTTTTTGATCCATGATACGGGGCATGGATCGAGTGGGGAAGTTGTGGTGTTGATAATTGTTATAATCCTGAGGAGGTGTTTCCGATCTATCGTATGAAAGGTTGTCCAGCTGTTGTTATTAGTTTCGGTGTTTGTGTGGGTTAGTGTTGGTGTAGTATTAAGTTTGCATTTTAGTTTTTCTGCAAAGTGGGTTGCAAGGGCTTGTATACTTATTGCAGATTGTTTTGGTTCTGGATTTTTTACTTTGTCAGTGTATTTACAATTGCAAATAGTTCTCTGGGGCGATTGATAGCTGAGTTTATTACCTTGGAGTGGTAATCCTTTTTTGATTTATTAATCGCATTTTTGTATTCGTTGAGTGTGTTTAAGTATTGGGATTTATTCTCAGCAGATTTAGTTTTCCTCCATTTCTTTTCTTGTTTTCTCAGTTGTTTTTTTAGGTTCACTAGTTCTTTCGTGAACCATTTTTCTGTTTTTTTTAACTGTCTATGTGTGGGTTGTGTGGGGGCAGCTGCTTTTTGAACTGTAAGGTTCCAGTGATTTACGGTGGAGTTGATGTCTGGGAGGTTTGAGTTGAGTATGGGTAGTACTTTGTCCAGGAAAGTGTCTTTGTTGAAGTGTGCAAATCGTGATATATGAGGTGTGTGGTGCGTAGAGTTCTGCATTGCTTGTATTGGGAGGTGGAGTGTGATGAGGTGATGGTCGGACCATGGTACTTCTGTTATTGTTGGAGGGGTGTGCTGCTGGTGGTTGATAAAGGAGCTGGGGAGGAAAATGAGATCTAGGGTGTTACCTTTTGTGTGGGTGGGTGCTTGTACTATCTGTGTATATCCCATTTGGAACATAGTGTCCATAAAGTTATTTGATTGGGAATCATTTAGGGAGGGGAGGTTTAAATCACCTAGGATTATGAGCGGTTTGCTTAGTGATGTTGTGCAAGCAAGTTCAAGGATGGGAGAGAGGCTTTTTTGATCAGCTGTAGGGGGTCTATATATGAGGGTGAGTGCAAGGGTTCTATTTTCTATGTTGATTATGTCCATTCCGTCTATATTATTTAAACTTGTTAAGGTGTATTGTAGGTCTTTTTTGGTGAGTATGAGAGTACCACCACCTCTCTTTGCATCTCGATGACAGCTGAATATGTCATACTGGTGTGTGGTTAGCTGGTTTAGTAGTACAGTGTCTGTGGGAGAGAGCCATGTTTCGGTGATGCATATAATTTCAGGTTTTTCTTCTTTTATCATGTCGTTGATTATTGGTATTTTGTTTCGTATGGATCGAATGTTTATTAAGATGAGCTTTGTTTTTGCGTCTATGATAGTGGTTTTGTCAGTTATACGTCTGTATGGATTCTGCTTTATTTGTATGAGTCTTCGTTGGTATTTGTTTGAGTCATGTCGTGTATAGTGATTATTGGAATGTATTGAGCTATGTGATGGGTTTTGGTAAGGAACTTGTATGATGGGGTTAATGTTTTGTGAGCTTCTGTGGTGATTATGGATGATGGGGATGTTTTTGTAAGGGTTTTGATTGGTTTTGTATGTATAGATATGTTGTACTAGGAGTGTTATTAGGAGGAGAGTGAAGGGGATGCTTATTTGTTTTGTAGAAGGCATTGTGTGTATTTCAGAGGGGGTCTTTTAGTGTAAAGGGGGTTAGCTGATGAGTATAGGGGTAGAAGGTTACGATCAACAGTATGATGTTGTATGAAGGATGGGCAGAAGGTTTGATTTTTACTGACACTAAGAAATATGTCTGACAGTAGTTGCTTATGATCTGAGTGGTTACTGACAACAGTATAATGATTATTGATTTCTAAACTTAGTATAACAGTGTGTGAAAATGGAATTAGTTTTTACTGTCAACAGTATAGTGAGTAGTTATTACAGATAATAGTTTACGATGGATTTGTTGGTTACTGACAACAGTAATATGTTTGTTCTTTTCAGACAGTGGTTATATAACAGTATAAGCAATTAATTCAGACAGTAGATATATATCAGTAATATGATTGTTCTTTTCAGACAGTGGTTATATGACAGTATAAGCAATTATTACTGCTATATATAACACAATTACTGCTATATATAACACAATTACTGCTATATATAACAGTACAATGAGTTATTATTGAGAGATTGTGAGATAATGGAGATAGTGGAGATTACAAGATATTAGATTACAAGATATTAGTAGAATATTTTGTGAAAACAGTTATAGACAACAGTGTATAATTCTTATGACGATAGGATATGTGTGGAGAATTACTGGCAACAGTAAGGTTAATTGTGTTGAGAGTCACAAGTTAGATATATCGTTATTTCATTTGAGAATGGTTTACTTGCTGTTCTGTGAGGGAGATTTGGTTGATGATGATTAGCGAGCTCGACCTAAGGGGAGCTCCAGCTGGTAGGTTTGGTTTTTGTTTGAGATGTCGGTTGATGTCTTCAGCGGAGGTTGGAGTGTTTGCTTGAAGGAGCTGTTCCTTGGTTATCCAATCAATCTCAGACAACGGTGTGGGACCGAGAGGGACAGATGGTCTGGCTGCTGTTTGGTGAAACTTTGGAGCGGTGCGTTCTGAGTGCTCAGCTTGAGAGGACCCCTCCTAAGGGCCACGCCAAAGGGCCCTCTGGCGAGGCCCTCAGGCGCGGGCCCGCAAGGCGCGGGCGCGCTTGCCGGCGGCACGTTTTTAAATTGCCCGCTGAGACCTCCCACAACCCCGATTGGGTTGGAGTGCAGGAGCGGGAAGGCGAAGGCTGCCCTGTGCTCTACCCCGACCGGGGAGCTGCTGTGATGGTTTCCCACGATGCAGAGGGCTTTTTCCTGCCGGCGGCACGTTTTTAAATTGCCCGCTGAGACCTCCCACAACCCCGATTGGGTTGGAGTGCAGGAGCGGGAAGGCGAAGGCTGCCCTGTGCTCTACCCCGACCGGGGAGCTGCTGTGATGGTTTCCCACGATGCAGAGGGCTTTTTCCTGCCGGCGGCACGTTTTTAAATTAAGTTAGTAAGAAATCACACTGGATTCCCCCATTGCAATCTGATCCGCTCATTGAGGCCTTCGAGCGGGTAGTTATGCAACAAGTAGGAGATATTATTGAAGACGGTAAACTACCTTTTCACAATTTGTCAGTAGGCGATAAACATGCTATAGCTACATTACAGAAAAACACTAGCATCATCATTAAACCCGCAGACAAAGGGGGTGCAATAGTTGTTCTAGATAAGCATAAATATATTGAGGAAGTCAATAGACAACTTAATGATAGAGCATTTTATTGCAGACTGGATGGTGACCCCACAGATAAGCTCAAGAGCACCATCGATAATTTGATTTTAAGTGTGTACGAAATAGGCCACATTACGAAAAAGGAGAAGGAATTTTTAACAGTTGATAAACCAATCATTCCAACTATTTATATAATCCCAAAGATTCATAAATCTATGGAGAACCCACCCGGGCGTCCTATTATATCTGCTATAGGATCTCTTTTAGAACCACTTTCTCAATTTTTAGACATTTTCCTTCGTCCGTTTGTCACACAAATGTGGTCATACGTACGGGATTCCTCTCATGCCATAGAAATCCTTTCTTCCTTTCAGGATTTAGATTCAGATGTCATGCTAGTTACGTTGGATGTAGAATCGCTTTACACAAATATTCCGCAAGTTGAAGCCTTAAAAATTATTGAATATTTTCTCATGCTTAGGCAGGATCATAAGAGGATTCCTACAACATTTCTTTTATCTTTGGCCGAAATTGCATTATGCAAGAATTTCTTCTGTTTTAGAGATTTGTTTTACCAGCAAATCAAGGGGGTTGCAATGGGTTCCTCCATGGCACCCGATATTGCAAATCTTTACATGTTCTGTTTTGAAGAACATTTTCTTAAGGATCATCCATTTAAGGAGGAACTTTTTCTCTGGATTCGGTACATAGACGACATTTTTCTGCTTTGGAAGGGCTCTGTGGAGCGGCTATCTGAATTTAATGTCTGGATCAATGCGGTTGACATACATTTACGGTTTCAGCCCATTTATGACTTTATACAGATACCATATTTAGACCTTTTAGTCAAGAAAGTGGGCAACAAATTAACTACTACGTTATATAGGAAACCGAGTGATAGGAATCAACTACTGCACTACACTAGTTTCCATAATCCTGCTTTGAAAAATAATCTTCCTGTCAGCCAATTCCTTAGGGTCAAAAGAGTATGCACAACACAACGTGATTTTGAACATCATGCCAAAGACATGGTGGTTAGGTTTGAGTCACGGCAGTATCCACGCCACCACATTCACAAAGCATATACAAGAGCCTGTGACACACCCCGTGAGACTCTCTTGAAATTAAAACCGAAAAAAGAACACTCAAATTTGGTCTGCCCTCTTTTATACTCCTTGCAATCACACAAGATCATCAAAATACTCAAAAAGGAATGGCACCTTATTCAGGCTCTTCCTGGGTTTCAGGATATTCAGTTCATAGTCGCTCACAAAAGAAATGTGAATCTTAGGAATCTTCTTGTTCCTTCAGCTTTTACAGAACGCAAAACATTGTCACAATATAAAGGACAATATCAATGCGGTCATTGTTCCATCTGCTTGCACACCCTTCCAGTTAGGAATTTCTTTATTCATCCAGGGACGCAGAAAAAATTCTATATTAGAGATTTTGCGAATTGCGAAACATCAAATGTAATCTATGTAGTCCAATGCCCCTGTCAAAAACTATATGTGGGAAAAACTAACCGTAGTATACGTAAACGCATTGTTGAACACAGAAGTTGTATTAATAGGAAATTGGAAGACAAACCCCTTGTCGCACATTGGCTACAAATGGGACACAAAGTAGCAGATATCAAGTTTTTTGTCATCAAGAAGGTACATCGCAATTGGAGGGGAGGTGACCTAGAAAAAACCATTCTACGTTTGGAACAGAAGTATATATTTTTACTTAATTTCTTGGTCCCCCATGGTCTCAATCTCGATAAAGATCTGTCTGTCTTTCTTTAAATACCCTTTGTTCAGGCAAGAGTGTCTGGTTGCGTTCACGTTTTCCTATTTTTATATGATCATTTTTCTTGTAAGGTTTTACTCTTTTTAATGTGTCCACCACGGGGCATTTTTAAAGTTGCTGGTTTCCCCCCCCCCCCCCCCCGCCTTTTTCCTTCTTTTTCCCTTTCCTCCTCTTTCCCCCTTCCCCTGGTCGGTCCCTTCTTGCCCCGCCTCCCTTGGTTCTGACACTTATAGCACAGGCTCGGGCAGTTTTTACTTTCACTTTAATGTTTGCACAAGCTTCGCGCCAGCAGACTTTGCATTTTATGAGTTCGCTGAATTGTAAGTTTTCATTCTGGTCCTTTGTGTTATTTTGAAATTAATTGCCCATATTTTTAAACAGTGGCCACTTGCCCCTCTGTGCACTTTATATAACTAGTAAGCTGTTCGGCGTTTTATAATCCTCCCTAACGGTCCCGTTCACAGCGCTGGAAATACTGATATTTTGAGTGCCGGTCAGTATGTAGTTTGTTCTTTTAAAGTGTTCGGTGGGTCACCATAGTTTTTGGTACATTTTTCTTTGCAGCACGCTGCAACGTGTTTTATTTACAACGTTGGTTTTATCCATAATGTCAGTTCCATTTACAACGTTGGATTGGTTTGAATTTGACATGGATTCACATTTCAAGGCGGCATTTTATTTCAACAGGTTTTAAATTCCGGTGCTATCAAACAGCACACATTGTTCTCTTATTTTTCATGTAGCACGCACTCTTTTATCTCTGATGGTCTTCGGTAATAACAATGGATATCTTTATAATTGCTCCTCTTTTTTACGCGGCACGCAAAGGTGCCTTAGCATGTCCCTTTATATTTTATATATGAATATATTGGCGGGTCCCCCCCCCCTTTTTTTACGCGGCACGTATAGGTGCCTAGCATGTTCCTGTCCCTTTAAATTAAATTTTATGTATGAATATATTGGCGTTTCCTTTTTTGGATAAAATAATGGTATAGTTTTTATAGTTCCTCTTTCTATTTTGGTCTTGTTTTTATCTAGTTTCCGTATGAGTATTTATTTATTTATTACTTTCATTGGATGAGGTTTTTCACTTTTATGTTTTACTTTTTATCCCTTAAGGTATATGATCCCCCTGGGATTCCATTGGAAAAAGGGTGTTGTTTAGTCCACAATCCATGCAGTGGTAGGTGTATTCTCATACATCGGTTTCTACTTTGTCCTCCTGCTCCTTTTCTAATACAGTTTTTTCCTCCTGTTTCTCCACAATACAGATGTTTTTTAGGCATACTATAGGTTTATTTTAAAGGTATTATTTTAGTTACTAGTATTCTTTGGGTATCATGCCTTTTATGTTTTTGTAATTTATAGTTTTTACATTGTTTCATTATTGTTCCTCTCCTTTCTCCTGCTTTGTTTATTGATATTTATTTATTTATTGCTTTTAATTGTGCTATTTACCATTTCATTTGGATGTTTATAGAGCCATATACTTTCATGTATTAATTTATGGAATGTGTTTTCTCTCTCCATTTTACATGTATACATATATGCATTCTTTTGTAGGTGCTGTCCCATTTTTTATCTCATTTGTTTAGTATCATTGGTTGTATACTATGTATGTATAGTTTTACTGTTTTATTTTACAGCAGAGCACATAGTGCTTCCTTCCGTTTTTTCCTTTCCTTTCCGTCCCTTTCCCCTCCCCCCTTTTCCCTCCTCCTTCCCTGTTTTTTGGGTTTTAGCTGTTCCTAGGTTTTATGTATTGGTTTTTATTATATTAATGTCTTATTGCATTTCATTGTTGAGTTTTTTAAATCATTTATGGATGTTTTTATTATTACTTTTATTTTCATTTATATGTAGTTGAGCCATATACTCCTGAAGAAGTTTCTTACGAAACACGGCCAGTGTTGGGTTTGGCACCACTCACCCCTTGGATTAATAAAGGCTTTTCTTACCCCCTCTGCCACGTCTTTGGACTGGTTTTTTTGTTAGACATGCAAACATTACATGATCACAACACAGAACACAGTGCATGTTGGGGACATTCGGAAATGGCACCGCAGATGAGGGTGTCATATGGACATGGTCATGTCCATGCCCATGTCACACAGGTGGCTCAGAGGTCCACCTCATGTCCATCAGCGTTGGTGCAGAGAGACCCCACAGAAAAGCTCCATGAAACAAACACCAAAACACAAACATGTAAAGGTTGATGTTAGTCACAAAAGATCCAAGATACAACCTACCGTGTGTGTGTAGCAAGTGTCTGCTAGGGACTGTCTGAGGCAGGCAAAGGCCACAAGACATCATAGTAAAGGCAGAAGATGTCATTGAAATGTGTTGAATCACCATGTCCCCATGTCCAGCCATTGTTGCCACATGTCCAAAGTATGGCAACATCTGTGAAACAGAAATGCTGATGCGCAGTGGTCTGTTAGCACACAAGAGATAGGTCAGTCCACAACACAGAACACATGCGCATGATGTTCACAAGGTCAACAGCAGTAAGATAGAGATAGCACAGTCACCACCACTCCACAGGTGTACAGACACATCCCAGCACATGATAATGCAAAATGGCTGCACAGTGTATCATTACACGGACATGCCAAAAACACACACACACACAGTATGACAAGGTGAGCATGCCACCAGTAGCATATGGCCTGTCTGTGCACAATTGGAGATCAGTGGAGATAAATGTTCAGTCTATGCAATGATACACTGATGTTGGCTGATGCCACAATGTCAGGGAAGGGTGTATGTGCCGCCCACCACCAGAACACCTAGGACCTGTTGACACACACAGCTTGGTTGGATGTGTCCCAAATACAGTGTTGGAAAACATGAACTGGTCAGGAACACATGCGCATATGTGTGCCACTATTAACATATAGGGTATGGGTGTGCAGGTCAAAGAGGTATACAACATATGTGCAGTGGACAGATAACCTCAGACATGTGCTATGCTGCACTGTCCCCACAGAACAGTTACCTGTATGTCTACCTACCCCAGTCTCCTGCATGTTGAATGATGTACACACAGTTGGCACTGCACAACAGCACCAGGCAGGTCCAAAACCATATTCTGGGGAGTCAGAAACACAAGTGCAACATACATATGTCATGATGGAGGTGTGCAACAAACACGGCAGCATGTACATGTATACCCATATGCATTTCCCCACATATGCAGTACTTAAATGAGAAGAGCTCCTCAATCAGCTGTCGCCTGATTGCTGTGCCCTCACGTGCGTCACCACAGGCACGTACAGGATGGAATGTAGGATCATCTTCCAGATCCAGATTAATTTCGACTGGGATATTGTGCCTGAGAGTAATGTTGTGCAGGATGCAACAGGCCAGAATGATCTGTGCCACAGTCATAGGTCGGTATTGTAAGGCCCCGCCGGTCCTATACAGACACCTGAAGCGACTCTTAAAAATGCCAAAGGTGCGCTCGATGACTGAGAGGCTGGAGGCATGGCCCTCATTGTACCTCATCTCTGCACGTGTCCATGGTAGACGCACTGGGGTCAGCAACCAGGCACGACACACAAACTGGCATCACCTGCAGAAAGAAATGTGGAAAGGTCAATCAGGAGCTGATGTCCACACACATGCACACAAGCATGTACGTGCAAACCAACAGATAAAAGACTGACATAAACATATGACGGCACATGATGGCATACAAGAGCTATGCGCCAGCATCTGGAGGTGTGAGACGCAGAACACCGGGGAAGGGGAAGGAGGGCAATACACATCATCTGTAACCACACCAAACACATGACCAAACACCTGTATCCGAAAGGTAGTAGCGACAATTGTGAACACATCAGGCAGACACATGCCAATGCACCCTGGACAAAGGCAGAGATGCACACTTGTGCAAGCATGTGACGGCCATGATACTGACCACACACAGCAGGTACTACAGGAACATGTACCTGAGGAGGCCAGACAGGATGGCAGAGACAACAATACACTGTTGATATACATGAAGCATACATGTGTGTTGTAACATGTCAACACAAATAAGACAATGTAAAATGCCCAAAATGGTCAAAGGTGAATGTGCTCCCAACACACAGTACCGCAGGAAAAAAGATCTGCCAGCAAATCCAACTCCCCCCCACCCTTTAGCACACACACACACATGACACACACACACACAACTAGGGACATACCACAAAGATAGACATGTGCGCATACGGTTACTCAGAGGAACACCATGCGCATGTCCGAGATGAGAAATACCCACCCAGCAGGACACAGTCCTCATATCGTCTGCCCTCAAATTGTTCGAATAGTGCCAAGTGATGCAGGATATAGGAGTCATGGGTGGACCCTGCAAACCTAGAAACCACATTCAGAATACGCATATTTGCATAAATAAAACCTGCACATTCAGGGAATGGTAGTGTTTGCGGTTGTGGAACACTGCCTCCCTGTCTCTGGGCGGGACCAGGGCAACATGTGTGTAATCAATAGTTCCCATCACATGTGGTATCCCTGCAACCTATTCAAAGGCCTGGTTCAGGGTCCCCCACTGTTGCCTATTGTTAGGAATTGCAATGTAATTCCTCACCCAGCTGACCATGGCCCGCAGTACCTAGTGGAGACAGTGTGAGAAGGTAGGCCAGCTCATCCAACCCACTGCGGCCACAGATGACTTGAAACAGCCAGAGGCAAAGAAATGTAGGGCACCCAGGAGCTTGACCAAACCTGGTATGGCATGTGACCGGCCAGTCAGGGGCTCGAGGTCAGGTCTTAGATCCTCAAAGAGCTCCCTAATAGCCCCTGTGCTCAGATGGTAGAGGGAGATGACCTGGTCCTCACGCATGTCCTGAATCTGGGCCCTGGGCCAGTAGAGGCGAGGCTGGTGAGGGTGCGCCTCGGCCTGCCTCCTGCGCCGTGCCAGCACAGCCCCGGCCTGTGGAGCCCCCACAGCTGCAGGTCTCTGTTGCAGCGGGACTGCACCCATGCCCTGTGCAACAGCCCCATGGACACCATCTCCCTCTTCAGGCAACCGCAGCTCCACCTCACCCTCCAATGCCTGGATAGCACACACAGCAAAGACAAAGTTTGGCCATCATGGACAGCAGATAGAGCAGAGACAGAAGCTTAATATGGTGTGGGCTGTGGCAAACAATCGGAAGAAACACAACACACCTGTACAAAGCGTTCCGCGTACAGTGTGCATATCACGGGCAACGTATGCGTAGAGTGTGATACTGCATGTGTTGCGCATGCACGCAGTGTGTCTGTGCATGTGTTGCGCATGCACACACCACGTTTGTATGTGCCGTGCACGGAACCGCACATTGCGCATGTGCTGTGTGCAATCCTGCGCCCGGCGTGCGCATGCGTGGTTTCGCGCATTGCATGTATGAACGTGGCAAATACGGCCCTGTGCATGTTGCGCATGCCACGTTTATACGCGGCCTTTGATGCGCATGTGCAACACGCGCAGCACTGTGCTCAGAACCATAGGTAGCACATGCTCACACCTCGTGCAGGAACATGCACACAACATGAGGTTCCATGCATGGTGCATACGAATGTGGAGTGTGCATGCACAACACATGCACAGACATGCTGCATGCATGCACAACGCATGCGAAGACGCACTGCACGCAGCACCGCGTGCAAGGCCGCATCTGCGAATGCATAAATAGTCTAGCGCATGCGCCGTAGGCGAGGTAGGTGTAGGCGTATGAGAGATGTGTGACAGGCAGGGAGATGACAGTGAGAGCAGGGATATGCAGCGAGAGGAGGCAACAGGAGGGGAGGGTGTGGGAACACCTGGCCAGCAGTCCCCAGAGGCGGCAGGTATGCATGAGCCAGAGGTGGAGGTGGCAGGGCCATCAGGTGTGTCCCGGAGCAACCTGAGAGGCCAACAGGTGTGAAGTGAAGGCGGAAGCTGGTGCCCGTGGAGGAAAGGAAACAGGCCCTTAGATTCAGCCAGCAGGAGAATGACATCCTGCTGGCCAGTGTTCTCAAAAACTATGAGGTCCTGTATGGGTGGCTCAGCTCAAGAACGCCACTAAGCACACAGACCCTGGTGTGGGAGGAGGTCCAGGAGGCTATAGCCAAGACTAGCGGCCCACAAAGGGACCTGGACAGCCTCCGCAAAAGATTCAATGACACCAAGCGTGGGGTCCGTGCCCACATGACGGAGAAGAGACGGCATGTTATGGGCACTGGTTGGGGTGGACCCATTGGGCCAGGCCTGACACCCCTGGAGCAGCAGCTGTCTCAGCCCAGATGTCTTGGCCCAGGGTACCTGCATGGACTGTCCCCAGCGCTGGACACGGCCCATCTACTGGCAGGTAGGTCTGAGATATGCATTCCACGTATGGCTAACGTCCCAGCACATGCAGGGTCAGCCTCAGGGGGGTACGGGGCCATGTTCTGAGATCAAGTGTGGGCCAGCATAGCCACAGGAGGCCACGGATGCATCAACAGTTGCCCAATGGGTATGCCGTAAGGTATGGACAGGTACCTGTGGGTGGGTCCTCAACCATTCATAGTAAGGGACATAGTATAGCAATGTCTGTCCCAAGATAGGCAGTGTGGAACCTGTGTCATCTGGGGAAGCCACTAGGTACAGAGGACATAGACTGATAACTGTTAGAAACAGGTTACTGGGCCTGAAGGACGACTGTCTGGCCCAGTGAGGGATATGTGATGTTCCAATGTCTGTTCCCATGTAATGTTACCATACACCAACTGATGTCAAACATGTGACCCTTTCACCCCATGCCATCACCACCAGCATACGTGACTCCCCGGTCAGCCAGTCACAGTGTACCCTGCCATCCGCAGACCATCCCAAAACAGCCAATACCTGGCCCACTGTAGAAATACCCACTCACACACACAGTGGACCTCACCCCCCAGCACCATGTCAAATCCCCATCACCATCCCAGATGAACCCACCCCCAAATGCAGGTACCCCAATGCCAACACCACCCAGGGTCAGCTCCCATACAGCCACCGCAGTGGCACATACCCAGTCCCAGGACCCCATCCCACACTGCAACCCCCCAAACTCCCCCAGACGAGGGCTGCGGCTAGACAACAGGGAGCTGGTGAGGGCCCTGCTCCCCCATCAGCTGCCACAGGGGCAGGTGAAGATGCCCCCCACCGCTGCAGCTGTTCGAGGGAGCTGGGTTATCTTCGGACCCCTGTGAGTCCGACCGCCCTGCGTATAAGCAGATAAGGACGTTGTCTCTGCATGGACACATGAAACGCAGTGCCCTGTGCAGAGAAACATAGAAATATGACAACAGAAAAAGATCACATGGCCTATCTATTCTGTCCTTCCATATCAACAACTACAACAGTCCCCTTTTTTCCTTTAGAGATCCTCTGTGTTTGTCCCATGCTTTTTTGAATTCAGATACTGTCCTTATCTCTACCACCTCCACTGGGGGACTAGTCCACGGATCCACCACTCTTTCCGTAAAGAAATATTTCCGCATATCACTCCTGAATCTATCCCCCTTCACCCTCATCCCATGTCCCCTCATAGCAGAACCAAGGTCTTTCTCCTGATCCGTGCACACCAACCTATCGCCCCCTATCGCATACATTTCCCTTGGATTTCTGCTACCCAAGTGCATGACATTGCATTTCTTTGCATTAAATCTTAATTGCCCATTTTGGCAAAGTTAGTCTTCCTAAAGTCTAAGACCCTCACCTAACAGCCCTAGTCCTAATGCTGAACTACACCATCTGGTGATCACTGGATGCAAAATGATCTCCCACTATAACATCGGAAACACTTTCACCATTAGTAAGCACCAAGTCCAGTATGGCCCCTTCACGTGTGGGGTCTGTTACCAATTGCCTGAATAGTTCTCCCTGTAGAGAATCCAGGATCACTTTACTTCTAGATGATACTGCAGCAGGAATGTACCAATCAACATCTGGCATATTGAAATCCCCTATCAGTAGCACTTCCCCTTTCCTAGCAATGCTGCGTATGTCTTCAATTAACTCTCTGTCCACCTCTTCCTCTTAGAAACATAGAAACATAGAAACATGATGACAGAAAAAGACCACAAGGCCCATCGAGTCTGTCCTTCCATAACAACTACAACAGTCCACTTTTTACCTTTAGAGATCCTCTGTGTTGGTCCCATGCTTTTTTGAATTCAGTTACTGTCCTCATCTCTACCACCTCCACTGGGAGACTATTCCACGGATCCACTACTCTTTCCGTAAAGAAATATTTCCGCATATCACTCCTGAATCTATCTCCCTTCACCCTCATCCCATGTCCCCTCGTTGCAGAACTTGCTTTCAATTGAAAGAGGCTCTCTCCCTGAACATTTATGCCACGGAGGTATTTAAACATCTCAATCATATCACCTCTATCCCGCCTTTCCTCTAAGGTGTACATATTAAGATCCTTAAGTCTGTCCTCATATGCTTTATAATGAAGACTACTAATCATCTTAGTAGCAACCCTCTGCACCGACTCCATCCTGTTCACATCCTTTTGAAGGTGCGGTCTCCAGAATTGCACACCATACTCCAAATGAGGTCGCACCAAAGACTTATACAGAGGCATTATCACCTCCTTTTTTCTGCTAGCCATTCCTCTCCGTATGCACCCAAGCATCCTTCTAGCTTTTGCCGTCGCCTTTTCTACCTGTTTAGCTACTTTAAGATCATCGGACACAACTACGCCTAGGTCCCGCTCTTCTTTAGTGGACAAAAGTACTTCACCTCCTATGCTGTATTGCTCCCTTGGATTGCTGCAGCCCAAATGCATGACCTTACATTTTTTAACATTAAATCCCAGCTGCCAAATTCTAGACCATTCTTCAAGCTTAGCTAGATAGACCATTCTTCAAGCTTAGCTAGATTGTGAGGGAGGTCTGTATATCACGCCAATGCAAATAGATTTCTCTTTCCCTCTTTCTAGTTTAACCCCAATGCCTCCTCTCTCCCTTTTAAGCTCTGTAATTCCAAAGCTTTAATAGTATTTTTTACATGTAGTCCTGCCAGATGGATGTAACGGCCCAGAACACATAGATATGCTGGGACCACCAATAAGGGATGCATGGCGACTACACCTCCACACACGTATCTGCAGACACATGACAGTGCGCAGAGTACTGCCAAACAGACACCCGTGTCACACTGCACACATACCTGGTGTGATGGCCCCCAGTAACATAGTTAGTAATGTTATTAATATTTCGAAATATACTCTTACTCCTGATGAAGAGTCACTTTTAAATAAAGGCTTATCCTTTGTGCCTGTAAAAAATGATGATCCCTTTGAAGCCCAGATAGATCTTTTTAAATTTTTCCAAAAAATTCAGATAAAACAATTTTTTAACAATCAAGAATCTCTGGGTAATGATCAATCTATAATAAAAGGAAAATCATGTTGGATTCCACCACCCAACACTGACCCCTTAATTGAAGCCTTTGAAAAGATTGTTTTAAAGGAAGTTCAATAAATTAAATAATAAAGTCCGTTCTCCTTAAAGAAAAGGAAGCGATAAAATCTTTACAGAGTAATAACGAGATCATCATAAAGCCGGCAGATAAAGGGGGAGCTATAGTTATTTTAGATAAAGTTTATTATATTGATGAGATTCAAAGACAACTCAGAGATATTTTTTATTCTCGGTTAAATGGGGACCGCACTCTTGCCCTGAAAAAATCTATTAATAACTGGTTTTGAATGCATTTGATTTTGGATATCTTACGAGAAGGACTTTCTTATAGTGGAATTTCCAATTATTCCCACGAACTACATCATTCCCAAGATCCACAAATCTTTAGAAAACCCTCCAGGCAGACCAATTGTATCTGCCATTGGTTCCCTTTTAGAACCTATCTCTCAATTTTTGGACATTTTACTATGCCCTTTTGTTGAAAAAATGTGGTCCTATATTCGGGACTCTTCACATGTTATTAATATCCTGGCATCAATAGAAGATTTGAATTCAGAAATAATTTTGGTTACACTGGATGTGGAATCCTTATATACAAATATCCCCCAGATGGAGGCTTTACAGATCATTGAACAATATTTATATAAAAGAGATGTTTATAAGCGGATCCCCACAGTATTTCTAATAGCCTGTTCCTGTTAATCATATATACCATCTCAAGTTATGTTCTATGTATACAGTTGTAATTCAGTTGTAATTCACTGTCTGTTGCGTTATATGGAAACCATCTTGAATTGTAGAAAGACAGTATATAAAAACTGTTAAATAAATAAATAAAATAAATAAATAAATAAATAGCCCTAGCATGGTTTGCCTTATGTGAAAATTATTTTTGTTTTCGTGATCTCTTTTACAAACAACGAAGGGAGTAGCAATGGGTTCCTCTATGGCCCCGGATATCGATGATCTTTACATGTTTGACTTTGAAGAAAATTTCATGCCTTTTAAGGCCAATATAAAGTTATGGATAAGATACATTGACAACATTTTGGTTTTATGGGAGGGCTCGCTGGATCTTTTGACAGAATTTAATATATGGATTAATGGCTGTGACATCAACTTACGGTTTCAGTTAACTTACGATTTCTATCAGATTCCATTTCTAGATTTACTTATTAAAAAAACAAATGAAGGATTGCACACCACTTTATAAAGATCTAGTGCAAGAGATAAGGGTGTTGGGGCCACTTGGCAATAGTGATCATAGCATGATCGCCTTTGATTTAATTAGTGGAGGAGGGATAGTAAGGAAATCCACAGTATTACCTTTTAACTTTCGAAAGGGAGACTATGATAAAATGAGGAAAACAGTTAAGAAAAAACTAAAAGGAGCAGTTGCAAAAGTTAAAGACTTACTCTTTAACTCTTTAACCTTCTCTCCGCCACCAACACTCAAAGTCAGAGACGCGGAACTTCCAATCAAATCCAACATACGATATCTCGGGGTAATTCTTGATCAACAACTCAACTTCAAGGAACATATCAAACGCACTGTCAAGACCATCTATTTCAAGATAAAAACCCTACGGCATCTTAGGCCCATGATGGAATCCGCGGATTTCCGCACCATCTTCCAGGCACTAGTCACACCGCACTTCGACTATGCCAACATAGTTCTACATGGCCTTCCAAAGAGCTCCCTCAAACCATTACAGCTAGCCATGAATGCGGCAGCCCGTGTGCTCTACGGAACCTCAAGGGTCGACCACATCTTCCCCACTCTAAAGGAACTACACTGGCTTCCCATAAGCAGTAGAATCCTGTACAAAACCCTCCTCATTACCTTCAAGGCCTTCAACATGATAGCTCCCCCATCCATTTCCGACCTCATAACGCGTTCTCCAGACAACAGATCCAGGAGATCCCAGGCTGCCAACATGCTACTTATACCAATTGAATCCGCAAAACTCAACCAGATCACCACCAATAGGGCTTTCAGGAACTATGCCCCCGTATGCTGGAACAAACTCCCCCCACACATTAGAGCTATTAGAGACCTTATTCAATTTAGAAAAGCCCTCAAACACCACCTTTTTCTCTTACATTATACCCATCCCGATACCCCATTACCTCCCACACACCCCCACTATATCATACAGCCGCTACATGATGTAAAACACTGTAATCATACCTAATATGTAATACAACCGATTTGTACATAGTTTCCTAAGTTTGCTATAAACTTGAATGTAAATAGTTCCCCAAGTTCTCCTCCATGTTAACTCCCCGTTTTATGTAAACGACGGCCAATGTATCTGGTCAAGTGTTCTATTGTTTTGATGTAAACCGCGCTGATGACAAATAGCGCGGTATATAAGAAATGTTAAATAAATAAATAAATAAAATCAGGCTTGGGTGTTGTTGAAAAATACTATCTTGGAAGCCCAGACCAGCTCTATTCCACGCTTTAAGAAAAGTGGAAGGAAGTCCAAAAAACTGCCAGCATGGTTTAAAGGTGAGGTCAGAGAGGCTGTTGTTGCCAAAAAAGCATCTTTCAGGAAATGGAAAAAAGAGCCAAACGACGAAACCTGGAAACAGCACAAGCACTGGCAAGTCAAATGCAAGGCATTGATAAGGCAGGCAAAGAGAGAATTTGAGAAGAAGCTTGCTGCGGAAGCAAAAACGTGAAATAAAGACCTTTTCAAGTACATTCATAGCAAAAAACCTGTGAGAGAGTCAGTTGGTCCATTAGATGATAAAGGGGTTAAAGGAGCACTAAGAGGCGACAAGGCAATAGCGGAGAGACTGAATGAATTCTTTGCTTTGGTCTTTACTGAGGAAGATGTAGGGATGTTACCCATGACTGAAGTGGTATTTAAAGGTGCGGAAGAATTGAAGGAAATATCGATACATCGGGAAGATGTCTTACAACTATTAGATAAACTGAAGAGTAGCAAATCACCTGGGCCGGATGGTATACATCCAAGGATGTTGAAAGAACTGAAATATGAGATTGCAGACCTGCTATCAGTAATCTGTGAACTATCATTAAAATCATCTCTAATACCTGAAGATTGGAGGATCGCCAATTTAACACCAATTTTTAAAAAGGGTTCCAGGGGTGATCCGGGAAGCTACAGACGAGCCTGATGTCAGTACCAGGAAAAATGGTAGAAACCATCATAAAGAATAAAATTACTCAGCATGTAGATAGTCACAACCTAATGGGAGACAGCCAACATGGCTTTAGACAAGGAAGATCTTGTCTTACTAATCTGTTATGTTTTTTTGAAGGAGTGAATAATCAGGTGGACAAAGGTGAGTCGGTTGATATTGTGTATCTGGACTTTCAGAAAGTCTTTGACAAGGTCCCTCATCAGAGACTTTTGGCAAAACTAAAGAGTCATGGGATAGGAGGCAGTGTACTATTGTGGATCAGGAACTGGTTAAAAGATAGAAAGCAGAGGGTAAGGCTAAATGGCCAATTTTCCCAATGGAGAAAGGTGAATAGTGGTGTACCCCAGGGATCTGTGCTGGGTCCGCTGCTTTTTGACATATTCATAAATGACCTGGAAAGTGGAATAACGAGTGAGGTTATCAAATTTGCAGATGACACAAAACTATTTAAAGTTGTTAAAACCCAAGAGGATTGTGAAAAATTGCAAGAGGATCTTGATAAATTGGAAGACTGGGCATCAAAATGGCAGATGAAATTTAATGTGGACAAGTGCAAGGTTATGCACCTAGGGAAGAACAACCCAAACTATGGTTACACGATGCAAGGTTCCACATTAGGAACCACCACCCAGGAAAAAGATTTAGGCGTCATTGTGGATACCATGTTAAAACCCTCGGCCCAGTGTTCAGCGGCGGCCAAGAGAGCAAATAGAATGCTAGGTATGATAAGGAAAGGAATGGAAAATAAAACAAAAGATATTATAATGCCTCTATATCGTTCCATGGTGAGACCGCACCTTGAATATTGTGTGCAATTCTGGTCGCCGTATCTTAAAAAGGATATAGCGATTTTAGAAAAGGTTCAGAGAAGAGCCACCAAAATGGTAAAGGGGATGGAAGGATACTCCTATGAAGAAAGGCTAAAAAGGTTAGGGATCTTTAACCTGGAAAAGAGACGGCTGAGGGGAGATATGATAGAAGTCTATAAATTAATGAACGGAGTGGAACGGGTAAACGTAGATTGATTGTTTACGTTATCAGAATATAGAAAGACTAGGGGACATGCAATGAAGCTACAGGGTAAACTATTTAAGACTAATAAAAGAAAATATTTTTTCACTCAACGTGTAATCAAACTCTGGAATTTGTTACCCGAGGATGTAGTAAAGGATGTTAGTGTAGCTGGGTTTAAAAAAGGTTTGGACAAGTTCCTGGAGGAAAGGTCCATAAACCATTATTAAGAAGTGACCGAAGATATCAATGCTTGACCCAGTACAAGCATTGTGGAACTTGTGTCTCTTGGGGAAACTGCTAGGTACATATGACCTAGATTGGCCACTGTTGGAAACAGAATACTGGGCTTGATGGACCTTGGTCTGACCCAGTATGGCATATCTTATGTTCTTATGTTCTTATGTTCTTATGAAAACCCACTGATAGAAATCAGTTGTTACAATTCACAAGTTTTCATAATTCTGCACTTAGGAATAATCTTCCAGTGGATCAATTTCTAAGGATAAGGAGAGTATGTACATCTATTCAAGACTTTGAACAGCATGCCTCCATTATGAAAAATAGCTTTACAGCAAGGGAATACCCTCGACATCAGATAAACAAGGCGTATATTAGGGCCCATGAGCCCTCTCGTGAAGAGTTACTACAACCACGAAAAAAACAGTCTAATGAAGGGGTTGTGCCTACCCTTCTTTATTCTCATCAATCCCACAATATTAGTAGCCTTTAAGAAAATATTGGCATCTCATACAAGCCCTCCCAGGGTTTCATGAGGCATCCCTAATGGTGGCCTATAAGCAAAATGTGAATCTTCGCAATTTACTAGTCCCATCGGCCTTTACTGAGCGGAAATTTCTCTCAAAATACAAGGGACACTTTCAATGTGGATATTGTTCTGTATGTATTTATGAATTATCAGTTAGAAATTATTTCAGACATCCAATTAGTAATCGTAAATTTTATTTAGATGATTTTTCCAATTGTGCCACTAGTCATGTAATTTATGTCATCTTATGTTCCTGTAAAAAATTATATGTAGGCAAGACTACACGTCCCATACGCAATAGAATAATTGAACACAAAAGTTGCATTAAAAGAGGTGTGGTGGAAAAACCTTTAGTCATTCATTGGCAGGAAAAGAATCACAAGGTGTCAGATTTGACGTTTTTTGTAATTATAAAGGTTAAGCTAAATTGGCGCAGTGGGAACATTGATAAAATGATTTTACATCTTGAACAACGATACATTTTTAATCTTAATAGTTTATATCCTGATGGATTGAACATGGAAAGTGACCTTTCTGTTTTTCTTTAATATATGGTTTTGGTTTTCAAGAGGTGTATTTTAGTTGTTAGGTGGTAATGGGTTTTGATGTAAGGGAAATTTATTTAATTATTTATGCCTATAGGTGTGTTACCCCTCCTCTTCGTTTTTACAAAATATGTATTTCTGAGGAGGGCACATTTTTTTAAAACAATTACATCTTTTAAGAAAAACACTATAGCTTCCAAAAGCTCTCCTTTAGTTCAGTTTGCTGTTTTTTATTATGTTAGAAATGGCTTTGTTAAGCCCTTTATATATGCTTGCATTTTATACTCCTATTTTTATTCTGGTGACAAAGGAAAAAGATTTAGGCGTCATTGTGGATACCATGTTAAAACCCTCGGCCCAGTGTGCAGCAGCGGCCAAGAGAGCAAATAGAATGCTAGGTATGATAAGGAAAGGAATGGAAAATAAAACAAAAGATATTATAATGCCTCTATATCGTTCCATGGTGAAACCGCACCTTGAATATTGTGTGCAATTCTGGTCGCCGTATCTTAAAAAGGATATAGCGATTTTAGAAAAGGTTCAGAGAAGAGCCACCAAAATGGTAAAGGGGGTGGAAGGATACTCCTATGAAGAAAGGCTAAAAAGGTTAGGGCTCTTTAACCTGGAAAAGAGACGGCTGAGGGGAGATATGATAGAAGTCTATAAATTAATGAACGGAGTGGAACGGGTAAACGTAGATCGATTGTTTACCTTATCCGAATATAGAAAGACTAGGGGACATGCAATGAAGCTACAGGGTAAACTATTTAAGACTAATAAAAGTAAATATGTTTTCACTCAACGTGTAATCAAACTCTGGAATTTGTTACCAGAGGATGTAGTAAAGGCTGTTAGTGTAGCTGGGTTTAAAAAAGGTTTGGACAAGTTCCTGGAGGAAAGGTCCATAAACCATTATCAAGAAGGGACCCAGGATATCAATGCTTGAACCAATACAAGCATTGTGGAACCTGTGTCCCTTGGGGAAACTGCTAGGTACATATGACCTAGATTGGCCACTGTTGGAAACAGAATACTGGGCTTGATGGACCTTGGTCTGACCCAGTATGGCATATCTTATGTTCTTATGTTCTTATGTAACCTATGGAATTGAGAATAGGTTTTCAGTGTGCACCTATTTAAGATGACGTTATAAGGGTACAAAGCAATTTTATGGTCTTGCTACACTTATTTATACTGAGAAGGGTTTTATTTTGGTCCCTTCACAATTCCGTCCCTTGATATATTTACATATTGCAAGATGTCCTTACTAATATTCATAGATATATCAGCTGCGTTCGACACAGTACACCATCAAATTCTATTGCGCAGACTAGAATCTATAGGGATAACAGGTACTCCCTTAAAATGGTTCGGGTCATACCTCACAAATAGAATGCAACAGGTTCGCTTCAATAACGAGCAAGCAAAGCCATTCCCCCAAACCCAAGGGATACCACAGAGCTCAGCCATCTCCTCCCTGTTGTTTAACATCTATATCCAGCCAGTATGTACAATATTCCAGAAGCATAGTATCAGCTACCACCTATATGCTGATGACATCATGCTGTACACACAACTCGATACAAACAACCCCAATCTCAAGCAACTAGAAGAATGCCTACACGACCTGCAGAACTGGCTCCAATGCAGCAACATGTCTATAAATCACAAGAAAACTGAAGTGATGTTCATATCAGGAAAACAAGAATTCAAACCTCCTGCATCTATCACCCTGAACGGAAACACCTATCTCGCTAAAAATGAGATCAAATACTTAGGGGTTCTAATCGATGCAAACCTAAAAATGGACAAACATCTCCGGATAACTAACAGAGCCATTTTTCACAAACGGAGAGTTCTACAACCCATACGCTCCATCATTGACCACTCGGACTTTAGAACAGTTGCACAGGCTCTCGTCATTCCGCACCTTGATTACTGTAACGCAATTTTGCAAGGTCTACCGAAAAAAACATTAAGCATCTTACAAATGGCGCAAAATGTTTCAGCCAGAATTATCATGAATAAGAGATTGTCTGACCACATCACCCCAGTTCTCATAAAACTCCACTGGCTCCCCATACCTGCAAGGATAATCTACAAAATGCTGATAACTACATTTAAAATAATCAACAATTTATCTCCCTCCTTTCTTGATAACCTCATCACCATTCAGCCAGCCAACAGATGCCGACGCACTGCTAACCTGAACACTCTCTGCGTGCCCAGCAGCATTAGGCTAGTCAAAGAACGGACCAGCAACCGGGCATTCTCCTACTCTGCACCCATGCTCTGGAACCAACTGCCACACGAGCTACGTCTGATCAGGGATCTACAGGTCTTCAGAAAAGAGCTCAAAACACACCTATTCCAAATACACTACGGCATCACTTAGCCAGCTCCAACTCTCCCCTCCCATGCTGCCTACCTACCTCAAAAGACTAACTTTCATATAAACCTAATGCTCATTTGATGTCCACTTCCATAATGATCAAATTTGTTGATATGTATATTTCTTCTCCTTTCATGACCCTATTTATTGCATCTCTGTTGTATATTATACAAGTATATATATATTATATAAACTCACCGGGTGCTTCAAACGATAATTCTGTGATTTACACTGGTATTAAATCTGTAATGTATGTGCTAATAATATGTATATCTGTAAACGTGCCGTTGTCAAGCTCACCCTTGTCTTGTCCCCTCTCCTATGTCTTGTACAACAATTTGTAACTTATACTGATGTTCAAACAGTAATGTATGTGCCAATTAATTGTAAAACTGTAATCTTTTCGTTGTTTATCCCTTCCTTGTTCTGCCCCCCCTCCCCGGGCTTGTACAACGATGGACCGCTTCTGATCGCTGGAAGGAGCGGTGTATAAATGTATGCCAAATAAATAAATAAATAAATAAATTGCGGCACTGACGCCGGTGCCGTCTCTCTCGAAAAAAATTTTTAGAGCACAGAAGTCAGCTGTTTTGAAATCCGAGTTTGGCGAGCTGTTGCGGCGCAAAACCCTTTCACATTGCGGCATGCAAGGTTTGTTTTTTTGATTGAATATAGATAAATCCTATTTGTCAATAGTTTCTAGGCTAAGGGATATGTTTACTAAAGGGTGCTATTTGCGCTGCTGTGACACTATTGGGCGATAAGGTACCTTATCGTGCGATAATGGCGCTTTACCAGGCACAAAGGTACCTTATCACGCGATAACGCACGCAGCGGCGCAAACGAGCACTGAAGGCAGAGAAAGGCTCCTGGAGGGCGGAGGAAGGCTCCCCAGGGGCGGAGAGAGAGGGTCAATGGGTGGAGAGTGGGAGGGGAGAGGCTCTCTGCACACTAACGCTGTGGATTACGGGGCTGAAAACTAATGCCAGTGAAACCCTGGCGTTAGAGCAGATTTAAAGGGAAGAGAAACCATTTACGTCAGCAATATACAGCAAAGCCAGGGAAACCTACAAAAAGTGATAAGTGTGATACATGTGAACAGAACAAAAGGGCAAATAAGCATTTAAAATGCCTTCAACAAAATGGAAAAAAAACATAACCCAGCTGCCCAATAGTGATATTAATGGGAAACAGCAAAAAACACTACCGAGAATGCTCCAAAAAAAAAATATTAATTTTGGAAGGGTCTATGCTCTGTTCCCATACAAGGTGAATGATCCCACAGTGAAATAGCTCTGATCAGGGTTTTCCCTTGCACATGTTCTACAACAGCAGGGCGGGCATGTCGGAATGGGCAACTGGACAGATTCTGGAAAAGGGGATACAGAGGGCTTCAGGCGGCACATGCTGTGGTGCAGCTGGGCCACAGTGCGTACTAGGGTGATGCTTAGGTGGCCCATAGGAATGCTGGCACAGTAGAGCAGCCAGACAACAACTGATGAGGGCCCAACATGGGCACGAGTGTGTTTCCCACAGTGTCACAGGGGATAGTACCCAGCAGATACACCCAAGGGCACAGAACATTGGCAGGCGGTGCTGGGGGGAAGCGTGGACAGCTATGCAGGCACCCCTATCCCAGAACCCGCACCATAGGCAGCCGCCTACTGGCACACTGGATGGCCTGAGACTGCGCACCACCAACAGAAGGTCATGTCAGCATGGTGGCAAAGGGGTACTGGTGGTGGAGGGGGTAGTGGCAGATGCCCACAGAAGACCATAACCTAGCCCTGTGTAGGTGGGTGCCATGCACTGCAACAGGCAGGCCCTGTCTAACGAACAGTCATGCTACCCCCAGGAAATGCCCTGTCTCTGTGGCAACATGGTGGTGCAGCACACACAGCCAGTGTGTTCAGGAGCAAAAGGTCACAAGTTCAAGTCCCAGCTGTGGTTCCTGCCAGCCCAGTCCCCTTATTTTACCCACTACTAAAATGTGCTAATACAGACAGAACCTTTATTGCAGATAACGTAAACATGCTCAAAATGCCTACATTTTACCCTACAGAGCACAGACACCATAAACATGCGCATTACCTAGAGCAGAGTCTCCCAAATGCAGTCCTGGAGGGCCAAACACTATTCAGGTTCCATGCTGTCTCTAATAAATATGGCTGTGCTGCATTTCTATGCACCGCCCCATGGTATGCAGATGTATCTCATGCATATTCATGAGGGACAGTATGAAAACCCGAACAGTGTCTGGCCCACCAGGACTGGAGTCGGGAACCTCTGCCCTAAAGCAGCGGCCAACAGGGGCAGACACAACCGCACCCACAGGCTCCATTATCCAATGCCTCCTGGAGAGGCAGGATGTTGGGCCCTGCGTGCATCTCCCAATACTAGCACTTGCATACCTTAGCAATGCCACCCTAAACCTGGGAATACGGTACACAGCTATCAAAAGGTTGCTATGATTACTAGCAGATAGCAATTCCGAGGTTAAGTACAATTTTCTGAGTGAGCTGCAGCATAGCAACCTTTCTGATGTCTGTGGATTGTGTCTCAGGTCTGGTGTCTGAGAGAGTGACCCCAACAGTATTGCGTACCATAGCCATGCCTGCACTGTGCCCAGGACTGGTGTGGTGGCCATGGCTGCCAAACACCTCTATAGTTGCACAATGCTGGCATAGGTGTGGGGAGTGTGTGTCTGTCTATCCAGTGTGTGGTGGCTGCTAACACCTTCCTCAGCCCACACTGCTAGCACTGTTGCCAGTATTGGCCTGCCAATGTGCATAATGAGGAGCAAGGTACTGTGGGTATAGCCTGGACAGGGTGGCCTGGCCTGGATGCATCAGCACAGGGCATAGGGGCAATGGCTCGGACATTGTAGTGCCCAGCCACAACCTGCACCGACAGGGTGACCACAGCATGTCCTGCTGGGAGGTCACTCTCACCCTAATTGAGCAGTGACCATGGCATGGCTAGGCTCCCCCATAGTGCTGTTTTGTATTTTTTTTTTTTTTGTGAAATATATAGGTTCTCTTCTCTGGGGCCTAATCACTGACTTATCTGCTTGGTGGGTGTGCTCACACCCCAGATTTGGGTGCACACATCTCCTCCAGGATCATGCACTGTGGACTAGCTAGCAGACTGTATGCAGTTATATATGTATGGCTGGAACACCTTGCAGGTTGCAATGGCTGGTGGCTCACTGTGCTTGCTGCTGGAGAGTGCCAGATGGTGGTGGGGGGTAGCTGAGCATTTCCAGGCCTACTGTCTCTCTGCCATTGCCTTAGGGATGTGTACAGCTCTGCATTGGCTGCGCTGTAGGGTGTCTGTTCCCCAGCATGACTGGGATTGTTGGCCCCCCTCTACTGCCACTGTTGCAGGGAGGTAGAATGTGGATTTGTTAGTGGGGAATCCTGTCTTCCACCCTGAGCCACAGAGGGTGGGTTGGGTGGTGGTACATAATCTGCCTCTGGGTCCAAACACCCCCCTTCACTTACATCATGTTACCATGGCACCAACACAGAATATGCACTATTCTGGGTGCATCATAGCCCATAAGGGCTAGACCTGACTGACAACTACAGATAGACACAAATGCATCCTAGGAGTGTCTGCAGAAACTACCTATCACACACACTAGCACTGATGGTTACCTACAACATGACCTATTTCAGGCATGGAAGGTGCTGCAGACCTGGTGCTGGCCGCCCCACCTCACATAATACCCACACAATGTGATGGTCAGAAGCAATTCTGTGCCACTAACATACACCGTCGGCACCCCCTACTAGGCTGAGGTGCTGTGGGGGTGCACTCGGTCAGTTACCCCTACCAGGCTGAGGTGTTGTGGGGTGCATACCCCATCTTGTGCTCACCTGTAGACTGATGATTTGCATGTGCTGTGCATCATGGGTATGGGTGGGTTGACCCTATCCTGGTAACCACAGCAGAATGTTTGTGTGGTGACATGCAGTCCCTCTGTAGCCAGTTAGGGGTTCATTGATAGCTGTAACTCACTGGTTACTTCACTGCCTGTGGTACCAGAGGTCATGGGTTTGATCCCACAGTGTGGTCATTTGATAGGGCTGTCCAAGGCACTGTCTATTTTTAATGTAAATTAGTGCTGCCAGCAAAAACACCCTCACAGTGCTGTAACCTTAAGGTGCCTCATAAGGCGCCCCATAAAGCGCCTTATAAGGCGTCCTATAGGGGACATTATAGAGTCGCATGGCGGAGAGTGCACTTTATAATGTGCCCTCTGGAGTGCCTTACAGGGCACCCTATGTGGCACCTTAGGTTATGGCACTGTGAAGGTGTGTTTTTCTGGCAGCACTAATTAAAATAAAAATAAAATGCCTCACAAAGCACTGCTTAAACATAAAGGTTACTGCCCCAGCCAGCTTTATTCATTATGTGTACAGGGGGATCAAACCCATAACCCCTGTACCATCAGTCAGTGTATTAACCAATGTGCTACACCTCTGCTGCTGTACTGGGATGTCAGCGCACCTACTTAAGAGTAACGCGCATCAATGTGGCACGCCTCCCTCCATTGTGTGATAATGTGCGTCACGCAAGCTACGTTTAGACCTGAATGCCCACTCTCCTTATGGCATTCTGCACATTATTGCTGGGTGCACATTAAGATGGTTTAGTAAACATACCCGCTGGTGTAACTGTTTAGCCAGCCATTGCTGTGTAAAAAGGCATAGCACATCGGTTAATACACTGCCCAAAAAGCCAGTGGTGATGGATTTGAGACCAAAGTGTGACAACAACCAGAGAAATACATAATAAACAAATTGTGTTTTAAAATGCCAGACATCTGCAAAGTGTGTCTGCAGCATAGATCTTTATATATAGTGGCTGTGACATCATTTCCTGTGTACCAGCTGTGGCATAGGCACGGGCACATTGCTAGCGTGCCTCAATGATGCGCGCTGTGCACTTTGAGGCGTGTAGGCGCTGCACACCATGGAGTGTTGCTGCATGCGTGCATACGTGCGTCTGTGAGCAAGGCATTGGTGAAAATGGCCACCTACTCACGGAAGCCAGCCTTCACCAGAAGGGAGCTCCGGCAACTGGCAGGACTTATCTGCACCAAGCAGCAGAAGCTTTTCCCAGGGTCCTTCAAGCGGCAGGACCTGGGGAGAATCAGGAGGGCCTGGGACCGCGTGACATGGCGCTACAACCGTGTGGCTGACTACCCACGTGAGGTAAGTGTATGGGGACAGGTCAGTATATCCATATACATATCCCGTGTCGATTGTAGCCGTGCATGCTGCTGTGTGTAGGTAGTCTATCTCATTTATGTTTATTAGTTAAACCCACGTGATATACCATCTATGTATCACATCAGAGTGGTGTGCCCTATCCCCAGGAGACTAAGGACCTGCTCACAGAGTACCAGATGTCATCCTGGTGTTATGGCAGCTGCTGCTGTTGATGTGTTAAAACACACCATAACACAAGGAGCCCATAGATCTGCCTAAAGAGGTTTTGTAAACATCATGCTGATATGGTAGGTTCTGCATTTGCAGGGTCACACATCTGCCCTACCCCTAGGGGTCCTGAGATGTGCTCCAAATGGTCTCAGTCCCCCTGGTGTTATGGTTGTGTGTGCCTTTGCAGTTTAAAACATCCTCCCCACCACCAGGACCCCTGAGGGCCCATCAAAGTGGGCTGTCAGTCACCCTGGTGTTATGGTTGTGTGTGCCTTTGCAGTTTAAAACATCCTCCCCACCCCCAGGACCCCTGAGGGACCATCAAAGTGGGCTGTCAGTCACCCTGGTGTTATGGGTGTGTGTGCCTTTGCAGTTTAAAACATCCTCCCTACCCCCAGGAGTCCTGAGAGCCCATCAAAGTGGGTTCCCAGTCACCCTGGTGATATGGTTGTGTGTGCCTTTGCAGTTTAAAACATCCTCCCTAGCCCCAGGAGTCCTGAGAGCCCATCAAAGTGGATTCCCAGTCACCCTGGTGATATGGTTGTGTGTGCATTTGCAGTTTAAAACATCCTCCCCACCCCCAGGACACCTGAGGGCCCATCAAAGTGGGCTGTCAGTCACCCTGGTGTTATGGGTGTGTGTGCCTTTGCAGTTTAAAACATCCTCCCCACCCCCAGGACCCCTGAAGGCCCATCAAAGTGGGCTGTCAGTCATCCTGGTGTTATTGGTGTGTGTGCCTTTGCAGTTTAAAACATCCTCCCTACCCCCAGTAGTCCTGAGAGCCCATCAAAGTAGGTTCCCAGTCACCCTGGTGATATGGTTGTGTGTGCCTTTGCAGTTTAAAACATCCTCCCCACTCCCAGGACCCCTGAGGGCCCATAAAAGTGGGCTGTCAGTCACCCTGGTGTTATGGGTGTGTGTGTCTTTGCAGTTTAAAACATCCTCCCTATCCTCAGGAGTCCTGAGAGCCCATCAAAGTGGGTTCCCAGTCACCCTGATGATATGGTTGTGTGTGCCTTTGCAGTTTAAAACAACCGCCCTACCCACAGGAGTCCTGAGAGCCCATCAAAGTGGATTCCCAGTCACCCTGGTGATATGGTTATGTGTGCCTTTGCAGTTTAAAACATCCTCCCCACCCCCAGGACCCCTGAGGGCCCATCAAAGTGGGCTGTCAGTCACCCTGGTGTTAAGGGTGTGTGTGCCTTTGCAGTTTAAAACATCCTCCCTATCCCCAGGAGTCCTGAGAGCACATCAAAGTGGGCTGTCTGTCACCCTGGTGATATGGTTGTGTGTGTCTTTGCAGTTTAAAACATCCTCTCCACCCCCAGGGCCCCTGAGGGCCCATCAAAATGGGCTGTCAGTCACCCTGGTGTTATGGGTGTGTGTGCCTTTGCAGTTTAAAACATCCTCCCCACCCCCAGGACCCCTGAGGGCCCATCAAAGTGGGCTGTCAGTCACCCTGGTGATATGGTTAATGCTGCTGCTGATGTGTTATACGTCACCCTACCCCCAGGAGTCCTGAGACCTGCTGAAGGTGTCCTGTCAGTCACCCTGGTGCTATGGTGTATATTGCTGATGATGTGTGCTAGGACACCCTACCCCCAGGAGGCCTGAGACGTGATTGTAACGGTGGGTATGTCATTGAGATATTGTGGTAGGCTATGCCGGGTAGGTCTCACATCTCCCCTAGTCCATGAGGCCCACATCTCATTATACACGTCTGTGATGGATCCAGATGGTATGGTAGGTGCAGCTGTGGATGTGCTTTACAGCACCCCACCCCCATGAGCTCTGAGATCTGATTACGAAGGCCTGGAACAAAGCCATATATCACAGACCTGTACGCTGATTCAGGTCACACATCTGCCCACTCACCAGCATATCCGTACCTGATTGCAGAGGAACATTACAGATTCTGTTGTAAGGATACATGCACCTGTTGGTGTTGCACAGCACTGCCAGAAACCCAGACAGGAGCACAGATGTTAATAGGCCATTTCGGTGTGCTGGCCCCTGCCCCTGTTGTTGCCAGCCACAACTGCCCTACTGACACAAGGCCCTAGTCATGACCATAGAGGTATAGTAGAAAGCCAAATGGCATGGTAGTGGCCCCTAGCAAAGTGCACAGGGCCACCCACCCTCCTCTCAATGTATGGACACATCACCCATGCGTATTAGGATATCATGTTGCCATTGGGGTTGCGTCGGATGATGTGTGTAGGTCAGGGAAACACAAATGTGTTTGCCAGACCACACAGGGGGTTTCCCCTGGACACCAGCATGGCCAAACCACACGTGGCATGGTGCTGCCATGTCATACAAGGACAGCATAAGAACACGGTATGGTGTGTCGAGGGTGCTACGCACAGTACACATAGGTGTCACTGCACACATGCCCAGACCCACAGCCACACATGCAGGTGGCACTGGCAACAGTTAGTACATGACACACTGAGCAGCGGAGCAGCGGAGCAGGAGCAGCACGATGCTGCCCACATAGATGTTTGATTTGTGTTAGCCACCCACCAGAGATATACGGTCACTGATGCTCCCACCCATTGCTTTCACCCCCCCAGGTAGAAGACCTAAGGAAAAAGGGGCATAAGTTGCGCCTGCACCACCCCGACTACCTCGCCCGCCTCCAGAAGGGGGCGATGGGACAAAGTGGAGGTGAGGTTTGGGGCTTTTGCAGCTCAGTAAATAATGTCACAGTGGCCCACTAGCCTGTGTGGTGCCTAAATATGTACATATGTTATGTGACTCACGTGATAGTGTGCTAATGACTGTCATCCTCCACAGAGGGCGATGCCACTGGTGAGGGCCCCTCCACGTCTGGCAAGTCACTGAGGCGCCCCACAGCCCGCCGTACTACAGAGGAGGAGGAGAAGGTGGAGGAGGAAGGGGCAGAGGAGGAGGAGGAGGAGCCAGTGGAGGAGGCAGCGGAAGCAGCAGAGCCAGAGCGGGATGATGGGGACATGGAGGGGGTGGAGGGTGGGGTGGGAGGGGAGTGAGTGAGTGTGGGTGATGGTTTGGGTGGGAGGAGGAGGGGGGAGTGCAGAGGGTGTGGAGGCGGGTGGGAGGTGGCAGGGAGGGAGGTGGGGGGTGTTGTGTGGGGGAGGGTGGGAGAGAACACAGGGCAGCACAGGGCACTGTGAGTCCCTGCCAGCCACCGCGTGTGGAAACGCCATCCAGGATCACACACAGGTCACATGCACATGCCACCACACAGACACCTTCCACCATGTGCGTGCATGACCTGTATGTGGTCCTGGATGGCATGGAGCAATGCCTCCACTTACTTGATCATTCCAACTGGTGGCTGGCAGGGTCCATTCAGTGGATGGCCTCCGAGATGGAGCGTCTGTCCGGTCGGCGGCCATCCTCTGAAGGGTATCCCAGAAGCGTCTGATGGCCCCTGTGACACCCACACACATGCCCTGTGCTGTCCTGTGTTCCGTGACATGACACCACAGCTGGGTCGTTAACACCTACACTGTCCACTGTTATGGATAGGACACTGGGCGTGATGGACCCTGGTTTGACACAGTATGTACCATCATGAAATTCGCCCTGTGCAACAGGGGGGGATGGGTATACCCACAAGCTGAGGTCCTGGGGCTGTGACCTGCCACAGTCCATGACCTCTGTGCGCTGATAACTGGCAGTACAGACATCCCACCACTGAGGGGCATGGGTGAGGCACATGAGGGCAGGGAGACAACATGAGGTGCAGGCTACATGGGGGAACACAGTGCCACACATTGGAAACAAACACATAGGATATCATAGTTCAGTATGTATTTTTTTTAATTTATTTGATGTTTCTTTTATACCACGCTATTTGCAATCAGTGCTGTTAACATATAACATTTGTCCAGTGCAGGCCAGACTGCAAAGGATTTACAAATTAACAGGGAAATCAACCTGGATACCCAAGGTAACTATTTACATATATGTATGTGTTATTTGCGTTGCTCACTTCCGGCGTGGCCGTCCACATCGGCCACGCCCCAACTCACCCCTCTGTTGGTGTGCCGCTGGTGCAGCTTCCGGTGCCTGTGCTGGCTGCAGGAATCTGGCCGCTATGGCCTCCAGGGTGTTGGCAATGTGTAGTTGCGCCCTCGCCATGGTTTCTGCTGTTGTGCGCAGCTGGTGTAGCTCCGCTGTGTTTTCCAAAATATCTCAGTGTATTTGCACCAGTGCTTGACGAGTGCCTATGGGTGGAAGACACCGTGATATGTGAGATACCTCCTTCAGAGCCAACCGTCACACATGCACATGTCAACCATATTCCACAGGATCAGTCTGTCAAACACTCATGCATGTCACAAATTGCAACACATGACCATGGTCAGATCAGTGCGTCCCATAAGCCATTCTCATGCATGTTATGGGTCCTGATGATGGGTCATGAGAATCACTGATCGCACATATGCCTGTGTCACAGTCTGATCTGTCAATATGCGATCTGCACAGTGGCCATCTGACATAGGTGAGGGGACGTGAGGGGTCATGGGACACACATGCATATATCTAGGGGGCCATCCGTTCAATATTGCTGGCACACATTGCTGATCATGTAGAGACACTGATGCATATCACTACCCATGGAGTGGTGTCTATCACGTAGGGGGCCTGGGTGATCTTATATTAGTGGTTTCTGCTGTGCTCTTGCTTGGGGTATCCGTCGGTGCACAGCGTGTGTAGGTCTGAGCCCCTCACACATGCTGACCCTTGACACGCCATGCTACAGAGGGGTGGAACGCACAGGGCACCCAACATACCCCTCCCCCCCCAACATAGGTATCAATGTGCTATGTTGCCAACATGCAGTCTCCTTGTGGATCTGCGGACAACCCCCATGGGGATTCCTGTGTTTGCTCTTACCCACTTTCGGCATCACATCTTGCTGACTCACTATGGGCATGTAGCTCCTCCAGTATTGTTGCCATGCTGGTGGGAGGTGGGCCTGCTGTCCCTGGAGCCTGGCTGGGGTGGTGGGTCCCCTCCATGTCGCCACCTGATTGAGCCTGTTGGGTGCTGCAGCTGTCCCCCACTATGGCTATTGGGTCAAGGGGCATGTCAACCCCCTCCGGAAGCACACTTGACCCAGGTGTGCGATCACCCTTGCTGCTGGTGTCCCCTGACATTGTGGGCTCTGGCTCCCCCCCCGTCCTGGGGCACTGACACATCCTCCTCCCTGGGTGGCTCCATGATGGTGTAGTCACCTGGGTTGTGGGAAAGCATAAACAGCACAGCTTGGTTTAGTCAGTGCAACTATGTACACCTGTGTGGTACATGCACCCCACATGTGATATGTGCTTGGCTGTGCCCTGTACGTGTGCTGCATACTACTGCAACTACTGATAATTGGCTTTGCAGGGGCACTCCCAAGCACATGCAGCAATGCGATTGCTAGCTCACCCAGGGACAATCCGTGATCAGCGGTGATTCACATTGGGACAGACATTGCAAAAACAGGTATGTGATGTGAGAGATTAGCAGGAATACTGCCACATGGGTAGCCACGGGTTAGTAGGGGATGGTGTTGGTGACACCTGTGGGTGGGGGGCAGAATGATGCAAATGTAAAGGGCTGTGTTGGTGAAAGGGACACCCATGAGCCAGAGGATGAGGGACGGTGATGACATTTATTTTTATTTATTTTTTTATTTACATTCTCTTATATACCGCGCTATTCTGCATCAGTGCGGTTTACATTGAACAAACTGAAATTACATTGAACAGGGCATTATAACTTGGAGATAACTATGACATATGACACCAGGTCTGAGGGGGTGCTAATAAGATGCGTGCCGCATATACAGAGGGCGTTCACATTATGCTTTTGGAACAGCAAGATGTTATCTGTGTACCTACCTGCCCGGGGATGGCAGTGTCCAGTGCTTCCGGCAGGCCACACAGGTATATCGGACCCAGCTGGTCAGCTAATTCCTGCTCTAGTGGCGTGAGAGTTGGGGTAAAGGGGCATCCCCCACCCGTGCCCATGGCATGTTGCTGCTCTGCAACCATGTGGTCATGCACACCATGTTTGATGTCGTTAAACCATTTACGGAGGCTGTCGAGGTCCTGTGTTGGTCCCCCTGCCTGTGATATGGTCTCCTGCACCGTCTCCCACACCTGTATCCATGTTGCCACGGTGGTGGTGTTGCTGAGCCGCCCATAAAGTACCTCATAGTGTTCCAGAACACTTGCCAGCAGGATCTGGTTTTCCTGAGGGCTGAACCGCACAGCCCTCCTCCTTCGCATAGGCGGCACTGGTACCTGCCTTCGCTTAGCACTGGGCGATCCCTGTGTGGGCTGGGAACCACACGATGTGCCTGCAGCAACCACCACAGGCCTCACACTTTCAGGTGTCTCGCTGTCCTGCTGAACAGGTGCACCCCCCTCCTCCTCCACACCTGCCCTGTCCTGCTCCGCCATATCCCTGCACTCTGTGCCCTCTCCCTCCCTACCACTTATTCCTGCTCCTAACACCCAGAGCTCCACCTCACACCTGCTTCCGGCCCCCCCTCCTCTCCCTGCTGTCTGCTCCTCACCTCTCCTGTCTCCCTCATCTGCTCCTTGCCTCCCCTCCTCTCTCCCTCCTCTGCTTGGCCACATACCTCTCCACCTGGAAAGTGGAATAACGAGTGAGGTTATCAAATTTGCAGATGACACAAAACTATTTAAAGTTGTTAAAACCGAAGAGGATTGTGAAAAATTGCAAGAGGATCTTGATAAATTGGAAGACTGGGCATCAAAATGGCAGATGAAATTTAATGTGGACAAGTGCAAGGTTATGCACCTAGGGAAGAACAACCCAAACTATGGTTACACGATGCAAGGTTCCACATTAGGAACCACCACCCAGGAAAAAGATTTAGGCGTCATTGTGGATACCATGTTAAAACCCTCGGCCCACTGTGCAGCGGCGGCCAAGAGAGCAAATAGAATGCTAGGTATGATAAGGAAAGGAATGGAAAATAAAACAAAAGATATTATAATGCCTCTATATCGTTCCATGGTGAGACCGCACCTTGAATATTGTGTGCAATTCTGGTCGCCGTATCTTAAAAAGGATATAGCAATTTTAGAAAAGGTTCAGAGAAGAGCCACCAAAATGGTAAAGGGGATGGAAGGATACTCCTATGAAGAAAGGCTAAAAAGGTTAGGGCTCTTTAAACTGGAAAAGAGACGGCTGAGGGGAGATATGATAGAAGTCTATAAATTAATGAACGGAATGGAACGGGTAAACGTAGATCGATTGTTTACGTTATCAGAATATAGAAAGACTAGGGGACATGCAATGAAGCTACAGGGTAAACTATTTAAGACCAACAAAAGAAAATATTTTTTCACTCAACGTGTAATCAAACTCTGGAATTTGTTACCGGAGGATGTAGTAAAGGCTGTTAGTGTAGCTGGGTTTAAAAAAGGTTTGGACAAGTTCCTGGAGGAAAGGTCCATAAACCATTATTAAGAAGTGACTGAAGATATCAATGCTTGACCCAGTACAAGCATTGTGGAACTTGTGTCTCTTGGGGAAACTGCTAGGTACATATGACCTAGTTTGGCCACTGTTGGAAACAGAATACTGGGCTTGATGGACCTTGGTCTGACCCAGTATGGCATATCTTATGTTCTTATGTTCTTATGTTCACCTGCCTCTGCACTCTCCTACACCTCTCCACCTGCCTCTCACACTCTACACCTCCACTCACAGCCACCTATGCCTCACACCTTCACTAACACCACACGCCTTCTCTCTCTCTCTCTCTCCTACACAAAACCCTCAACATGACCCAGGTGTGCAGGTGTATTTATAGGGTTTTTTTACATAACGCGCGCTGCACATGCACAGACACACGAGCGCGGCAGGTGCATGCATTGTGCATGCGCCGCAGGGACGCAGAAGGTGCCTGCGCGTGACGCCATGTTACACATGCGCATGTGTAGGACGTGTCATGCGCACGCACCCTCAGCATCTGTGTAGCACATGCGCAATGCGCACACCTGCTGTGCTCATGTGTCTGCACATGCGCAGCACACGCAACTGCCGTGCTCGTATGTCTGCGCATGTGCAGCGCGTGCAAATACCACGCTCGTATGGCTGTGCATGCGCAACGCGCGCAACATAAGTATACCCTTTAAATACACCTGCACACCTGGGTCACATTGAGGGGTTTGTGTAGGAGAGTGAGAGAGGCCGTGCCGTGTTAGTGAAGCTTGAGGAGAGTCAAAGGAAGGTGTATTGTGTGTAGTGGCTGTGTTTGTGAGTGTTGTTTGGATTGTGGGTCTGGCTGTGTGTGTGTGTGTGTGTGTGTGTGTGGTGTGAACGATGTGTGGCTTGGTTAGTGAGGTGAGTGTCTGTATTTGAGTGTCATTGGGAGATTGGATGGGTTGAGTCTATGGCAGCCTTCGTGGTTGCTGCGGTTCCAGCGGGAAGTGAGCAGGGGCTGCGGTTGCCTGATGGGGGAGATGGTGTCGATGGGGCTGCAGCACAGGGCATGGGTGTAGACCTGCTGCAACACAGACCTACAGCTGTGGGGGCAGGCCAGGCAGGGGCTGTACCCGCATGGGGCAGGAGACATGCAGAGGTGCAGGCTCGCCAGCCTCGCCTCTACAGGCCCAGGGCCCAGCTCCAGGGCATGCATGAGGACCAGGTCATCTCCCTCTACCGCCTGAGCACGGGAGCTATTAGGGAGCTCTACGAGGATCTAAGACCTGACCTCGAGCCCCTGACTGGTCAGTCACATGCCATACTGGGTTTGGTCAAGCTCCTTGCTGCCTTACATTTCTTTGCCTCTGGCTGTTTCCAGTCATCTGTGGCTGCAGTGGGTGGCATGAGCCACCCCACCTTCTCACGGTGTCTCCACCAGGTACTGCGTGCCATGGTCAGCCGGGTGGAGAATTACATAGCCATTCCCCACACTAGGCTACAGTGGGGGACCCTGAACCAGGCCTTTGAGGCGTTAGCTGGGATACCACACGTGATGGGAGCTATTGATTGCACACATGTTGCCCTGGTCCCACCTTGAGACAGGGAGGTAGTGTTCCGCAACCGCAAATACTATCATTCCCTGAATGTTCAGGTTGTATATGATGCAAATATGCATATTCTGAATGTGGTACCCAGGTTTGCAGGGTCCACCCATAACTCCTATATCCTGCATCACTCGGCACTTTTCACACAATTTGAGGCAGGACAGTATGAGGACTGTCTATTGCTGGGTGTGTATTTATCATTTCGGATGTGCACATGCTGTTCATGTGACTAACCGTATGTGCAAATGTATGTCTTGGAGGTGTATCCCTTGTTGTGTGGTTATGTCATCTGTCTGTGTGTGATATAAGGTGGGGGGGGGAACTCCAACTCCACCTTGCTAGGGAGCTTGGTGCTGATAGTTGAATGGTTGCTAGCATTTGTGTCGTGGTTACAGATTATGTTGTTTCCAATCCGTACACCTAACCCTTGTCGTGTGTGTCTGACCTTTACACCCTGATGCATAGTTGTGCATCATGTGATGTAATATGTTTCTGTCAGGATGTGTTATGCATTTGTTTTGCACGTATATACCTATGTTCATTTGGGTGGACATGAGCTCCTGCTTTAATGTTGCACATTTCTTTTTTGCAGGTGATGCAGGATATGGGTGTTGCCCCTGGTTGCTGACCCCTGTGCGTCAACCACGGACACATACAGAGAGGAGGTACAATGAGGCCCATGCCACCAGCTGCTCCGTCATAGAGCGCACCTTTGGCGTATTAAAGAGTCGCTTCAGGTGTCTGGATAGGACAGGCCGGGCCTTACAATACAAACCACACACTGTGGCAGACTGTGGCAGAGATCATTATAGCCTGTTGCATCCTGCACAACATTGCTCTCAGGCACCATATTCCTGTCGATATTAATGAGGATCTGGAGGATGACCCTACGTGCCCCCCTGCACGTGCCCGTGGTGACACACGTGCGGGCACAGCAGTCAGGTGGCAGCTGATTGCGGAGCTCTTCTCATGTAAGTACTGCATATGTTCCCACCTACATTTGTTTGAATATGTGTATGCTGCTAATACTAGTTACCATTTGTATTACGATATCAGTAAGATGCAGCACTGCACTGACATGTAACTGAGACTGGCTAGCCATACCAGCTTCATAGCTACTCATGCCTGATACACATTAGATGTGGGCAGGGCACAACAGCAGGTGGAGGTGGATTATGTGTGTGGGGGGTTTTAGGCTTGTGGGAGGTGTTGGGCTGACATACCTGGTTTGTGGCTGCATGTGATAGGGGCTAATGTGCAGCCACACATTGTTAGTTTTGATACTTTGGGTGCAGCAAGGTGAAAGGCACGTGGTATGGCGTTAACAGTGGGAGAGCAGGCCATGGATGGGGCCAGTTGTCTAGATGTGTGTGTTTTTTATTGCATGTTTTGAGCTGATTGTGAGGTTGGTATGCTCTGATGTGCAGGGTCTATTGTTGGTTGTTTTTGTATGGCGCTACATGTGAATCGTAGCAATATCTACGTGATCAGTGGTATTTGGATTACTGGTATGTGATATCTGTAAGGGAAATGACTGCAACACCACAGTGTGCCTGACTGTAAAGGTCATTACGTAGCCCTCACATGGATGTGGGAAAGGATAGGGGAACCTGTGAGGTGTCCAGCCAGGTGGAGTATTATTGTCCTCATTTTGTGGGATGTAGAATAGCCATGCAGTGCCGTGTTACATATTTACATGCTGACAGAGATTATTCAGGCCAGATAAGCAAAGGTGTAGGTTACAGTAGGCAAGCTGAGGGCTACATATGGGGGTGGACTTGGGTCTTAGGGGTGTTTTCAGGGGGAACAGGGCAAATCTAGCTGATGACATCTAGACATATACCACAGCACTCACATACAAGCTGGTTAGGTGTGTAGAGGAGGAGAGTGCGGTCCAAGACAACAACTACATTGCAGACCATAAAGAGGGAGAGTTATGTCCACACACACATGGTGGCTCTGATAGGGGGGGGGGGGTAGGTAGACATATAGGCTATCCATGCTTTGCCATTATGAGTTTCACACAGTACGGTGACATGCAGCCATCATGTTACGGTCACAAACATACATCAGGGTGTGGTTTGGCAGACATACCTCAGCCGTTGAGACATATATATTTGCAACTCATCATCACACAGCTGTTAATGTAAGTAAAGGTATGAGATTTACACACCACGGAAATGTCTATGGTCACAGGATGGGGAGGTGCCCCTGCATAGTTCCGTGTGTTATAGGAATTGACAGCGGGGTAGCAGACAACATTGAGACACCAGAACACACAGTGAGGGGCATTGTGAGAGATATGGGGGACACAGGATATTACTGCAGCCTTGGAGTGATGCAGGGACACGGTAGTGATCAAACACTTCTGTTCATCATTTTGTACAGCAACACAGAGGTGTGGGAGGGGACAGACACAGTACAGACCCTTGCAGTTTTGCAAACAAACCTCAGAGATAACTCTCACACGAAAGAGATCTGTACAGTGTGATGGTGAACACTCAGTCTGTAAAGGATCTTGGGGGGTCTGGGAGCTGTGGACAGGAAGGTGCAGTGTGTGTTGCACAGCTGGAACATGACATATGTATGTTTGCCTTGTGTCTCCCAATCAACAGGACATACCTGTTGGAGCTCTTGATGCTGTGGTGCATTGGCAGTTGACTGTAGGTCATCCAACATGCAGTGGTCTGGGGTAGGTGGTCCTACAGCTACATTGTATGTGACAACAGTCAGGGGAAACACATGTCCTCAGTGATGTGTCATATTGTACATATGTTGTTGTTCACCTCTTTTCCCTGCACCACCATAACCTCTATCTTGCTGTTGGCACACATATCCCCATGTGTTCCTGTCCAGTTTTTCTTCTGCAACACTGTCTCTGTGACACGTCCAACAGAGCTGCATGTGTGTGGGGGTCCTAGGTGTTTTGGTGGTGAGCTACACGTACACCCTTCCCTGACATAGTACCATCAGCCAACACCAGTGTATCATTGTATTTCACAGGGCCTTTAGGTGTACCACTCTCCAATTATGCAGATACCAGCTGTATGCTACTGCTGACACGCTCACCTTAGCATACTGTGTGAGTGTGTTTCTTTGGGTTGGCTGTGTGATTGTACAGTGCGCAGGCATTTTACATTATCATGTGGTGTGAAGGGTCTGTACACCTGGGGGGGGGGGGGTGGTAGTGACTGTCCTATCTCTACCTTACTGGTGTTTACTGTGTGAACATTGTGGACATGTGTTGGGTGTGGTGAGCAGAACTGTGTCTTGTGTTGTGACATACGACTGTTTAACAGCATTTTTGTATCACAGATATCGCCATAATGTAGACATGCATCACCAGAGGCTTGACATGGGGACATGGTGATTCTACACATTTTGATGGCATCGTCTCCCTTCACTGTGGCGTGGTGGCCTTTGAGTGACTCACGGGATCCAAGACATGCACTTGCTGAATGCACACGGTAGGTTGCATCTATTTTTTTTTGGGAATGACATCAGCCTTTACATGTTGATGATTTACGGTTTGTGTCATAGACATTTCATGTTGGCTCTCTGTTCACAAAAACTGATGCACATGGGGTGGAGCTGTGAAACGCCTGTGTAACATGGGCATGGACATGGCCATTAACATATCCATGTGACAGCTCCATCTGCAGTTCCAATTCCAAATTTGACCAGCATGCAGTGTGTTCTGTGTTGTGATCATGTCATGTTTGCCTGTGTGACGTTTTATTATGCGCATAGTCATGTTTGACTCTCTGCAATTTGTGCTGATGTTGCACGCAGCATACCAATACATTATTTATCCTCTTCTGACACAGGGCAGTGGACAAACCAGCCACATCTACTACAGTGCATCCAGCGTCACCATCATCCACCTGTTGGGGGACACACCACCATGGAACTATCCCTGGGAAATGATGCCATAGGATGTTTGACCTCTGCGAGTGGGATACATGCCTAGGATGGACAGTATTATTGTTGGAGTGCGACTTTGGCCCTGACAGACCTGTCCTACACACTGTTGGTGCCATGCTCTGACTGGGTGTCATGTTCATCGCAGAAGACACACATGACCTTTCCAATACTCTGGCATATTGGGATGTGACACTTGACTATGCACACCCAGGGTTTCAAGGACAGTTTTGACCTGACTTGTTAGATTGCAGACACACTTTTCACTTTGGACACTGTGTACTGGTCCCCACGTGCACCACAAGGACTTACATTATTGCTGTATGTTGTACATTCCTCATATGTTGTGTTTTGGCCATGTGTGTGACATGGACCACAGGAAACGCTCATCTGTTTGGTTCACCACAAGCATACAGCCATGTGCTGGGCATAGGGGGAGCAATGGAGAGGTCCTGTTGTCTATGTCCACCTACTCTCCACTTTGACATGGTACAGTTTTTGCCACGACAACGCTTTGCTGCACACCAACAGCTTAGATTGATGTTGTCACTCACCAAGGGTGTTTCCATGCATGTGTGGTATCACTGTATCATGTTGATACATACACGGTGCACGTGCATATGACTGACTTTGTTGGGGAAACACAGCATGTGGCAATATGGCTTCTGTGTGGCTTACTGTACAATGGTTGCCGGCAATTTCCATCTCTATATACTGGTTTTTGTGTTTGCTTACTGTACAGACGTGACGCTAAACATGTATTTAAGAACCTTGCATTGCATGTCTGCACACTCCTATTTATCCCCTGGGGTAATGACACTAACATTGCACCATTATATTTGGACTGTCGCAGTGTGAGTGTCCATTGTCTTCCTTCAATTGTGCATTCCATGTGCCGATATGTGTACAGACACTGTATCCACACCAACCAGTGCAGGGGACCTTCTGCACAGTGTTATCTCTGGATGCTTCTGCAGGTTGTTTTTTTATATTAGTTTCTGGGTTCATGTGCCTCTGCTATCTGTTGGCATATCCTCATTGTGCATTTGACCATAGTTTGTGGTTACATTGTTGCAGCTTTGATTCCTACATGAGACATTATGTGGCAGCTGTAACATAAATTCCCACATGTGTTTTTAAACTTTCAACATTTTAACAACATATGCTGTTTTCATTTGTGTGTCTCCTGTGTTGCCCGATAGATATGTTTTCAGGTACAAATCATGATTGCTGTGTGTTGGGCCCTCATCATGCACCGCCTACTGTCTACATGCACTCATATGTAAGTAACACATTTGAGGCGTGCAGCAGCATGTGGTGTGTGGGGACCAAATGCATACTGCCCACCATGCACCTGATGCACATTATCTCTCCTGCCCCTCATTTGTAGACGTGCCAGTGACCTTTACGTAGGATGTGGGTTGCTGCCCTGCTAAACGTTGGTTTGGTCTTTCACCTGGGATCCACTCACCTGGGTATTATGATGGCGGTATCTACACTATCTGTGACGAATAACCAAAATAAACATATGTGTTTGACATACATTTGTCTCGGCTGCTGCTTGCTCACACTGACACTTGTATTTGATGATTTTCTGGTCATATCCATGGCCCACCTGTGCTCACATCCTTGTACGGTGCCAGCTGTCTGTCTTCCCGGCGTTTATCACATCACTGGATGTTGCAGGTTCCCATAAATACCTTGACTTTGAGGTACTATTTTGGACTTATGGTCACAATTCTTGTTTGGGATAGTGGTTACAGACATGTGTTATAGCACCACAAGTTGCAGGTTTGATCCCCACATGGGTTTCTTTTGTAAAATTACTCTGTTGTGATAACATGACCATTTGGAACCTGCAGCTTCATCACCTATGCACACACACTTCCATCTCTTCACTGTACACCAAAGTGTGCCCTCTGTTCTGCCTATCCATGACATATTTGCTGTTAATATGTCTCTTACTTTATGGGGTTCACATGGCAGTCTGCTTGGGGAATTGGCATTGCTGCAGTTCTGCTGGTCTTTGTCACACCTGTTTGCAGGTTCAATTCTCTCTTGTTCTGTTCCATATTTTCCATCATTTGTAGACAGGCCAGTGACCTTTCTGTAGGATGTGGGTTACTGTCCTGGGAAATGTTTATTCAGGCTTTCTCCTGGGATCCACTCACCTAGATATTATGATGGCGGGATCTACACTATCTGTGATTAATAACCAAATAAATAGATATGTGTTTTACATACAGATGTCTCGGATGCTGCTTGATCACACTGACACTTGTATTTAATGATTTTCTGGTCATATCCATGGCCCACCTGTGCTCACATCCTTGTACGGTGCCACTGTCTATCTGCCAGGCGTTTGCCACATCACTGGGTGTTACAGGTTCCCATACACACATTCCCTTTGAGGTACTATTTTGGCATTGAGCTCATAGTGGTTGTTTGGGATAATGGTTACAGGCATGTGTTAGAACACTGTAGGTTGTGGGTTTGATCCCCACGTGGTTTTTTTTTTAAATGTTCCTGTTGGGCTAACATAACCATTAGGCACCTGCTGCTTCATCACCTATGCACACACACTTCCATCTCTTCACTGTACACCAAAGTGTGCCCTCTGTTCTGCCTATCCATGACATATTGGCTGTTACATATGTCTCTTACTTTATGGGACTTACATGGCAGTCCACTTGGGGGATTGGCATTGCTGCAGTTCAGCTGGTCTGCAACATACCTGTTTGCAGGTTTGATTCTGTCTTGTTGTGTTCCATATTTTCCACTGCTCCACAGAGCATCCCCTCCCGCCCTTTGGCTTTAGGTTCTTTCCTCTTTTGCATGCTGTCTCCACTGCACATTTGATTGTGTGTGTGCATATAGGTATATTTGGGTGTTGTCCCAATTACAGACTGTGATCTGATCTGTACACACCATATCTGCATGTGCATTTGATCATGGTTACTGTTGGAGGCTTGCCTATCATGGCAGCCAGCAGGCTTCTAGTGTGATGTCCTGAAGTATTCTTGTATGCAGCCTTTGCTAATGAGCTCACTTTGGTGGTGTGGCCTACCAGTTTGTGCATTGCCACTTGTGCTGATGGTCATAGGTTTAATTCCTCTCTGTTCTCTTTGATTTGTTTACTTGTGCTGCACAGCTACTTTTGATTCCTGTGATAGCCATATCTGTGCAGATCTGTGTTGTTAGCACATTGTACCCTTATCACAGTTGTAAACCATCCTTCTGTCCGTCTATGTGTGTCTGCCAGCTGTATGCCATCCTACCCTGCTGTGCATGCTGCAACCCCACATCCTGCACTGGTACACATTTCTGCATTGCATATCTCCCTGGTTGCCTCTCCTATGTGTGCTGTACATGGCACTACTCTCCTCTGTCCTCCTGTCATTGCAATTCTCCTGCCAACTCTACCTCCTCTGGTGGACACGCATCCCCATCCTCTGCCACACACTGTCATTGTTGCACTGTACATTACCATCACCCTGTACATTGGTACAGCTGCCCATGATATGTTTGTCCACGTTACCTGCTGCCACATGGCCTACACGCAGATTTGGCTGGTCCATGAGCTCCGTCATCTACTTCCGTCCATCACCTGCTCATTGCCTTTCCTTGGTGCTCTGTGCAGTGTTATGGTTACATCTGTGTTTGAGCCATACATTTCATGCTTGTGACCTTGGGGCACCTTTGTGCCTCTGAGCACCATCTCCTGTATCCCACTCGCATCCCTTGGGCATCTTTCATGGCACCTTAGGTTTGGCCAGCTTATGGAGCACCTTATATGCTGCCTTGGAGGGTGCCAGCCTTTCCTGTTGCCCTGTGGGGCACAGTGTGACCTGCCATGGTGATTTATGATGTGCCTTATGGTGCGCCCTAAAAGCTGCATTAGGTTGCAGCACTGGGGTGAGGCTTTTTTGGCTGGCAGTGCAGATTGTTGGGATGTGTACGGCTCTTCCAAACAGCAAAAGGGTTCTCATCAGACAGCCTTTTTACTGGGCCCATTGGGGGCTTGAACTCATCACCTTTGTATCAACATGCAATGTATTAACCAGTGTGCTACACCTCTGCTGCTGAGACTGCAGGTCAGTGCGCCTACTTAGGATTACCGCGCGTTAACGTGCTTAGCGGCTTCTCACACGATAATGTGCGCAGCGCACGTTATCGCGCAATAATCCCATTTTGATACCTTAAGACCGAAACACCCACTCCTTTTATGGCAGCCTGCATACTATCGCCGGGCGCACGTTAAGACTGCTTAGTAAACATACCCCTAAGTGTCTCTTTATTGGTGTGAAATCTGGCTTGTGAACGTTTTATGACATAGATATACCATATAAGTAAATTTTATTTGGAACAAGCTCAGGTGACGTTTTTCTCTTATGCCGTTTCGCTTTATTGTGAAATTCATGTATCGTTTAAAATGGGTGATTCATAGTTATTGTTTAAGAAGTTTGTGATTTAGCGCAGATGGTCTTGGCTATGTTTTTTTTTAAAATTGTAATAGAGTCAGATTGAACATTTCAATGTACATACAGAATTGGAATCCATTTAGAATTATGACATGTTTTATGCATAGATAAAAAAAAATGTTTCCTCTATTTTTTCCTCTCTCACTTGGTTTGCAGCTTGTCGTGCTGTGAGGGCTTGCGTGCATCAGTGATGCTGAGAGCTAAACTATCGGTAGTTTAACTACTAGCAGGGTCTCCCAAGATGGACAGGTCTCAGCTGAGGTGCCAGACCAAGACAAACCACCCATCTGGGCAGCAGCAGAATGGGATAGTGTTGACGGTGGAGGATCACATTTTTGTGACAACGGCAACAACACCAAACTTAAACTGTGCGGAAGAAAGGCCTGGCAATCTACTTCTGTATCTTGCCATGAAAACCCAATGGATAGTTACAACAAAACAAATTGTGCTATGGTGCTGGAAGACGAGACCCCCAGGTCGGAAGGCACTCAACTAGCTACTGGGGAAGAGCTGAAGACTTTTCAGAGTAAAGCCAGCATTTATGATGTGGTTGGATCAAAGCCCTCGGGAAGTCTGACTGCTGATGTAGCTGCGCATGAAATGAGAGTCAGAAGCTGTAAAGATGTCTTACACATTGGAACATGGAACGTACGAAGCACGAACCAAGGGAAGTTGGAGGTGGTCAAGAATGAAATAGAATGTGTATAACTTGATCTGTTGGGTGTCAGCGAACTGAAATGGACTGGCATCGGGCACTTTGCATCAGATGATCACATGGTCTACTATGCTGGAAATGAAAGACAAAGAAGAAATGGTGTTGCATTTATAATAAAGAAGAAACTTGCAAGAACTGTAATGAAATACAATGCAGTCAGCGAATGCTTAATCTCTATTCGTCTACGAGGATTGCCTATCAACACAACTATAATTCAAGTATATGCCCCAACAACAGCTGCAGAAGAGAATGAAATTGAAGAGTCCTATGAACAAGTACAAGCTGAAATTGACAGAACGTGCAAACAGGATATCCTGATAGTCTGGAACGCAAATGATGGCAAATGATGGCAACAAAGAAGAAGGCAAAGTAGTTGGAAAATATTGACTTGGCAACAGAAATGAAGCTGGAGAAAGACTGATAGAATTCTGCAAGACCAATGATCTATTCATCTCAAACACCTTCTTCCAGCAACACAAGCGGCGACTGTACACATGGACTTCACCCAATGAATTGTATAAAAATCAAATTGACTACATCTGTGGAAGTCAACGATGGAAACGTTCTATAACATCAACAAAGACAAAACCTGGAGCTGACTGTGGTACAGATCATCAACTACTAGTATGCAAACTCAAGCTAAAGTTGAAAAAGAGCAAACCACTCATGAATGCAGCAAAATATGACCTTGAGAATATACCACTGGAATTTAAAGACTGCCTGCAAAATCGATTTGCTGCTTTAGATACAAATGACAGAGTTCCGGAAGAGTTATGGAATGACATCAAGAAGGTTGTGTTGGAAGAAAGCGAGAAGTCTCTACAAAAGGCGAAAAAGCAAAAACGGCCAAAATGGATGACGGAAGAAACTCTGAAAATTGCCCAGAAACGCAGAGAAGCTAAAGCCAGAGGAGAAAGAAAGACAATCGCAGAACTCAACAGAGATTTCCAACGTGCAGCAAGACAGGACAAGGAAAAGTACTACAATGACACTTGCAAGGAAATAGAAGCAGAAGCTATTAGAGGAAGAACAAGATCGGCTTTCCTAAAGCTACAAGAGTTAAAGAAAAAGTTCCAGCCTCGAACTGGAATGTTACAAGATGCTTAAGGTTCTATGTTGACTGATGATGAGAAGATCAAGAAAAGGTGGAAGGAATATACAGAGTTTTTATATGATAAAGATCAAGTGGACCAACAGCTGTTTCAACCTGTTCCTTATGATCGGGAACCATTGGTGATGAAAGAATAAGTTGAAGCAGCATTGAAAGCCTTATCAAAGAACAAAGCACCAGGCATTGATAGCATTCCTATAGAAGTATTGCAGCAACCTAATGCAGCTGTTACCATACTTACAAGGCTCTGCCAAGAAATATGGAAGAAAACATCATGGCCAACTGACTGGAAAAGATCTGTGTTTATACCAATACTAAAGAAAGGTGATCTAACTGACTGTGGAAATTATCGAACAATCGCTCTGATCCCACATGCCAGCAAAATTCTACTGAAGATTATTCAAAAGAGACTACAACCATACCTGGAACAAGAACTACCTGAAGTGCAAGCAGGGTTCAGGAAAGGGCGAGGAACGAGAGACATCATTGCGGATGTGAGATGGATCCTTGAAAAGACTAAAGAATACCAAAAGGATATCTATTTGTGCTTTATCGACTATAGCAAGGCTTTTGACTGTGTAAACCATGAGAAACTCTGGGCCACATTAAGAAGCATGGGTATACCAGAACACCTGATCGTTCTCTTGCACAATCTGTACATTGATCAAGAAGCAACAGTTCGAACGGAACAAGGAGAAACAGAATGGTTTAAAATAAGCAAAGGTGTAAGACAAGGCTGCATACTTTCCCCCTACTTGTTTAATTTATATGCAGAAGAAATCATTAGAGAAGCAGGATTGTATGAAGACAACAGAGGTGTGAAGATTGGTGGAAGACTCATCAACAACCTTCGCTATGCTGATGATACTACATTAGTGGCTGAAAGTGAAGATGATCTGAAACATTTGCTTCTCACAATCAAAGAACGTAGTCTCAAAATGGGCCTGCACCTTAATTTAAAGAAGACAAAGATCATGACAACTGGCATAATGAACAGGTTCATCGTTGAAGGAGAAGAAATTGAAATTGTGAACAACTTTAACCTACTTGGATCAACTATCAATAAAGAAGCAACAAGCAGTCAAGAAATCAAACAATGCATTGCTCTTGGCAGAATGGCTATGAAAGACCTAGATAAGATTCTCAAGAGCAGAGATGTCTCTCTCCATACAAAGATTCGACTTGTTCAAGCCATGGTATTTTCAATAACATCATATGGATGTGAAAGCTGGACAGTGAAAAAGACAGACAGGAAGAAAATTGATGCCTTTGAATTATGGTGCTGGCGGCGAATACTATGTATACCATGGACCGCCCGAAGAACAAACCAGTCGGTACTAGAGGAGATCAAACCTAAGATTTCTTTAGAAGTTCAGATGACAAGACTTCGACTTTCATACTTTGGACACATCATGCGAAGAGAGAGATCAGAGAAAGACATCATGCTTGGCAAGATAGAAGGTCAACGCAAAAGAGGAAGGCCAGCAATGAGATGGATCGATGCAATAACAGCAGCTACGGGTACCAGTCTGTCAACAATGAGCCGCCTGACTGAAGACCGAACACAATTTAGGATAGCTATCCAGAGGGTCGCCATGAGTCGACTCCGACTTGATGGCACTTAACAACAACAAAAATTTTTTCCTCTATTTGGAAATAAACTAAGATGGGTGATTGCCCTTTGGCCTTTTTGTTTTTCTGCCCTTAATATGACTTTAAGAATCTTCGGATGCTTTGTAAATCAGAAGTCTGTTTCACATTTTGCATAATGTTTACAAATAATACATACGCAATTGGTTGTTCTCCTTCAGGTTATGTATTAATATGTCATACATTTTTTCTTGATATTTTATTAATTTGGTAGTCCCTTTTTTCTCCCCCTCCCCCCCATTTTTTAGTTTTCTTTTAGTTTTTTTAGCATTCTTAATGAATTTTTGAATATGGGCCTGTATCATATGGGCATTCTTATTCCTCAAATATTTTATGAACATGTGTTGTTTTTTCTTGCATTTCTGTTTCAATCGCAGTTTAAAAGGCTTTGAAGACCAGTGTGTTGAGTGCTTTTAAACCAATAATTTGTGTTATTTATGCATAAGTTTGGAAATGGATCGAATTACACGCCGTGACAGCAGATTGTGCCACCATGCACAGGCATGTATATATATTCATTTATTTATTTATTTAAACTTCTAGTATATTATATGTTTCTTTTTTTATAACAGGATAAATGAGGTTCAATTTTAAACTTCTGATAATTAAACAATAGAGCACTTATGTTTTTTTAAAAATCATACACGCACACTATTTCTAAGGGGTATGTTTACTAAGCAGTCTTAACGTGCGCCCGGCGATAGTGTGCAGGCTGCCATAAAAGGAGTGGGCATTCCGGTCTTAGCATAGCAAAATGGGATCATCAAGCAATAACGTGAGCTACGCACATTATCGTGCGAGAAGCTGCTAAGCACGTTAACGCACGGTAATCTTAAGTAGGTGCGCTGACATCTAAATACAGAAACAGAGGTGTAGCACAATGGTTAATACACTGACTGATGGTACTGGGGTCATGAGTTTGATCTCCCAGTGTGCCTAATGAACAAGGCTGGCTGAGGCATCTTCGTTTAAGTAGTGCTGTTTGAGGCATTTTAGTTTTATTTTAATTAGTGCTGCCAGCAAACACACCCTCACAGTGGCGTAACCTAAGGTGCCACATAAGGCACTCCAGAGGGCACATTATAAGGTGCACTGTCCGCCAAGGCACCCTACAATGTCCCCTATGCCTTATGAGGCATCTTAAGGTTACAGTACTCTGAGGGTGTTTTTGCTGGCAGCACTAATGTACATTAAAAACAGACAATGCCTCAGACAGCCCTATCAAATAATCCCTCTGTGGGTTTGAACCCATGACCTCTGACTCCACAGACAGTGAAGCAACCAGTGGGCTACAGCTGCTAACAAACCTCTGGCTGGCTACAGAAGGACTGCACGTCACCACACAAACATTCTGCTGTGGTTACCAGGATAGGGGCAACCCTCCTGTACCCATGATGCACAGCACATGCAAATCAGCAGTCTACAGATGATCACAAGATGGGGTATGCACCCCACAGCACCTCAGCCTGGTAGGGGGAACTGACCGAGTGCACCCCACAGCATCTCAGCCTGGTAGGGAGTGCCGAAGGTGTGTGTTAGTGACACAGAGTAGCTACAGACTATGGGTATTGTGCTCTTCCTGAGGGTGAGGTGGGGTGGCCAGCACCACGTACGCAGCACCTTCCAGGTCTGAAATAGGCCATGTCACAGGTACCCATTAGTGTCCGTGTGTGTAGTAGGTAGTTCCTGCAAACACACCTAGGATACATTAGTGTCCATCTGAAGTTATCAGTCAGGTCTAGCCCTTAAGGGCTATGATTCACCCAGAATAGTGCATATTCTGTGTTGGTGCTATGGTAACTTGATGTAAGTGAGAGGAGGTGTTTGGACCCATAGGTGGATTATGTACCACCAACCAACCCACCCTCTGTGGCTCAGGGTGGGAGACAGGATTCCCCCACCAACAGATCCACATTCTACCTCCCTGCAACAGTGGTAGTAGAGGGGGGCCATCAACCCAAGTTATGCTGGGGAACAGACACCCTACAGGGCAGCCAATGCAGAGTTGTACACACCCCTCAGGCAATGGCAGAAAGACAGTATGCCTGGAAATGCTCAGCTGCCCCCCACCACCCTCTGACATTCTCCAGCAGCAAGCACAGTGAGTCACCAGCCACTGCACAGTGTTCCAACCATACACATATAGCTGCAGACAGTCTGCTAGCTAGTCCACAGTGCATGATCCTAGAGGAGATTTGTACACACCCACCAATCAGATAAGTCAGTGATTAGGCCCCACTGAGGAGAACCTATATATTTCACTTAAAAGAAATACAATATAGCACTATGGGGGAGCCTAGCCATGCTGTGGTCACTGCACAGTCAGGGTGAGAGTGACCTCCCAGCAGGACATGCTGTGGCCACCCTGTCAGTGCAGGTTGTGGCCAGACACTACAATATCCAAGCCATTGCCCTATGCCCTGTGCTGACCCATCCAGGCCAGGCCACCCTGTCCAGGCTTACCCACAGTACCTTGCTCCTCATTATGCACATTGGCAGGCCAATACTGGCAACAGTGCTAACAGTGTGGGCTGAGGAAGGTGTTGGCAGCCACCACACACTGGATAGACAGATTCACTCCCCACACCTATGCCAGCATTGTGCAACTATAAAGGTATTTGGCAGCCCTGCCCACCACACCAGTCCTGGGCACAGTGCAGGCATGGCTATGGTACGCAATACTGTTGGGTGGCAAACACTGTCAGACACCAGACCTGAAGCACACTCCACAGACATCATAAAGGTTGCTATCATGCAGCTCAATCAGCAAATTGTGCTTAACTTAGGAATTGCTATCTGTCAGTGATCATAGCAACCTTTTGATAGATGTGTACCGTATTCCCAGGTTTAGGGTGGCATTGCTAAGGTATACAAGTGCTAGTATTGGGAGATGCACGCAGTGCCCAACATCCTGCCTCTCCAGGAGGCTTTGGATAATGGAGCCTGTGGGTGCTGGTGTGTCTGCCCCTGTTGGCCGCTGCTCTAGGGAAGAGGTTCCCAACTCCGGTCCTGGTGGGCCAAACACTCTTTGGGTTTTCATGCTGTCCCTAATGAATATGTATGAGATACATCTGCATAACATGGGGGCGGTGCACAGAGATGCAGCACAGCCATATTTTTTAGAGGAAGCATGGAACCTGAATGGTGTTTGGCCCTCCAGGACTGCATTTGGGAGACTCAGCTCTAGGTAATGCACATGTTTTGGTGTCTGTGCTCTGTAGGGTACAATGTAGGTGTTTTGGGTATGTTTACGTTATCTGCATTAAAAGTTCTGTCTGTATTACTGTGGTAGGCTATGGCCTAGCATGGCCTGCTACTATGAAAGGCCTGTAAGTTAGGCCTGGATCCTAACTTCCATTATAGCTAGAAAAAAGAACCAAAAATCTGTGAGAAATGAGAAAACTGTTTTAAAATGCTTAATAAGAAGTTTTTATGAATTCATAAGTCTTTCAATATTCTCTTGTGTGTGAAAGAAAAGAAATGTTTCAATACATGCATTCCTGGAGCTAGGGATAACCTTGCAGTAGAGAAGTATCAAAATCAAGAACTGCACCATTGTTAGAACAATCCTAAGGGAGGGGGCTGGTTGCTAGGCCCTGGAGGGATTTCTAATTGGACAGGTGCAGGAAACGTGGAACCAATGAGAAGTTTGCATGTATCGAGCTAGAACCAATAAAAAGTTCTCATGTATCAAACTGAAAAAGAGGTATAAATGGTTATGTCTCTGTAAAAACTTTTGCTCAGTTCCTTTTGAAGCTTTGACTGACTGGGCCTGTGCACAATAAACTGGCTTGGACCTTGTCAATTGACTCCTGGATTTATTCATTGATTGCACTTTGCTACAACATATTCTTGGTGCATTGGCTGGAAAGTGCGAGTAGTAAATGATATTCAAGTGAATAATCTACGAAATTCGCCTCGAGGTTTGGTCCGGTTGGAACCATGTCTATCCGACCGCAGGGGAACCTCTCAGGCGCCGCCGATCCCTTTGTATCGGAGAGGGTTCCGCCTTGCCTCGGCAGGCCACTGGGTCCAGCTGGCTAACACCTCAGTACCCGAGGGGAGTCCAGGGTCCAACCCAAGAACTGGTTTGGTATCAGGAACTGGATCCGGTGAGTAGATATTTTCTTGTTTAAAAGTCAGTGCAGCCTGGGGAAAAAGTCCTGCATGAGTAGGCGCAAGACTGATTTGGTATATTTGGTATAGACTAATTGGGAAAAATCTCGCATGAGTGTGTGCGAGACAAGGGAGTCTGATCACCTCCTATAAGGGCGGTCCTAGTAAGTTCCGCGTAAGTGAAAGCAGAAGCCGAAGCCATCGATCCTTCTTGTTTAAAATAGTCAGTTAGTCAGAAAAACCTGGGCACTTGAAAAATGATTTCTTGTTAAAATATGATTGCTAGTGTGAGTGAGAGGTCTTGAAATACAGACCGAGCGAGAGCGGACTCCTAAGTAGCGCAGTTCCTGGCCAGGCGACTGCGCCCAGGTCGCGAAAAGGAAGAAGCATTTGGTGTTTGTCTGTCCTTATTGTGTATCTGATTTTTGTTATCTTTTGAAACCGCGAGTTTCCCTTCTGGTATAAATGTGAGATTATTCTGTTGGGTAATTTGTGGAACAGTTTACCGATTAAAAAATAGTATTAAGCAGAAAAGAAGACAGAAGGAAACAAACTCAGTTGTCACTTTTTCAGTAAAGAAGCTGTCTCATGCATTCCAGTTTTTTTTCCCTTTCGCACAGCATGAAGCTGGCTAGCGAAGAGAGAAGGGGCGTGTCTGAAGAAAGGAATGTGCAGTGTCTTTTTAACCCTGTGAAGGCTTAATCTCAACACTTTGCAGCTGGGTTAATTTGTGCTTATTTCAGGAAAATTGTACCTGTTTTATTCAATATGTTTTAATAGTGATGTTCCTTCTGCTATGGTCATGTATTATATATCATTTAATAAGAATGTTTAATCAGGATTGTGGATCCCGATAGTTTTGGGCTTAGCCTGGAAAGGGTTAAGTTCTTATTAACCCCTTTCGAGTTCCTGTACTTGTACGGACCAAGTAAGAAGAATTTTTGTAGGGCTATAGGTATAATGCATTTGTGGGCTTAGCTTTGTTTTGTGTTATTTATGTTCAAACCTTCAGTAAGCACTGTAATGGTTTAAATAGGAAATGATAGAAAAATTCAGGAAGCTGCTTTTGTTTTCCCTTTGTCCTACGAAGTATAGGTTAAGAACCCTGACAGAACTATGAAGCATCCCGAGCCAGTAGTAACAGATCACGACTTGAAAGTGATTTAAATCCTGAGTGAATAAGGAGTTCATCGTGCTTGAATTCTAGTTCCTGATATACTGCGGCAAGCACCTCAGAGAAGACATACTTATTGTTAATAAAAATAAAATAGGAAGGAAAAAAGGTGTATATGTATTCTAGATATCCACCCACTTTATGGAAAACGTATTCGGAATGTCTTTTGAATATCTGCTTCCTAAAACTGTAAGATTTAAAGTAATTCCTTTTGCAGAGACATGCTGATTACGGCTGGCAGTTAGTTTTCATGCCAAGTAATTTTATTCCAGTCATACGTAACAGATATATGGCCGTCATGTTAGGAGCTATAGTTCTTTATGTTGGGATTGTTGTTATAACATGTTGCAAAATAATAGTTTTATATTTTAAGGACTTTATCTAAATTGTACTTATTTAGAATGAGCACACATCCATTATGCTTAGTCCACAGGAAAATGCAGCCTGACTGGTGTGGGTGGGGGGGGGGGGGGGTCAGAGTCCATGCAGATTTTATTGAAATGTATGACTAGGAATTTTAGCAAGGACTTTGCTGAAGACTACAGACTTAAAATGTGTCTATCCCTATTAGAAATGCTCTGTGGAAGGGGGTGGCCAGTGTTAGCTACTTCATGGCCCCGTAGTTTCCTGTGTTTATCAGATTGTACAGAGAATGTTCCCTGATCAGTTCCCCTACATAGGATTCCTGGTTAAATGTTTGAGAAAAAAAAAAAACCTGCCCGTTTATTATCTTTATAGGCCAGTTCCCTCAGCTCTGCCACCACCCCGGGCAGAGCCTGGGGCGGGGGGGGGGGGGGAGGGATACCTCCCTGCAAATGTCACCAGCCACCTCTGCAGCAGAAGGACGTACACCCCCTCTTGACCGAAAGCCCCGGCACAGTTTAAAGTACTCAGAGTAGGCCACAGTCCACCGATGACACTACAAGCAGGGATTCATTTGCCAGTTCAGGGTCACTCACAGCCAGCGCCCAAGAACATGAAATGGAACCCAGACAGTCCCGATTGCCGTATGCCTTCAGAAGTACAACTACCAGTAAAAGGGAGGGTCACGTTATCCCATTGCACTAGGTCCAGGGCCAGCTTTGAACTAGCCAGCTGACCAGCTTTGTTTCTGCCACTGATTTACTGAACTGAAAGCTGCATTATGCCTTCTACACTGAGAAACCATAGGATTTGATTGAACTAATGAACAGTATTATGCAGACCCATCAGCCTTGATGGCCCCAAGTGGGATCCAAATAGCGCAGGCAGCCCTCACTATATACTGTGGTGATGAGCAGGTAGCTGAGCCTTTTAAAACTAGGAAAAAAGAGTTTTTTTCTCATGAGCGGGGGAAGGGCTCACTACAGCATAGCTCCCAGGCAGGGAAAGAGGCTAGAATACACACTAATAGGGATAGCTTGAAGCCACACCCAGCCTCTAGAGCTCGTGCAGACAGAGAGGGGGTGGGGCCAGGAAAGGAAACAAGCTGCAGGATATTTAACCTGCGTCACTCAGGAAGTGAAAGGAGAGAGGCATGAGGGCTGAGGAATACAAGCAGAGGCACAGCAAGAGACACGAGGAAAAAGAGAGACACAAGCAGAAAAACAGAGAGAGGATGTGCTCAAGGAAAACTGCATGCTAAAAGCCAGGAGGAGAGGCCAAGAGTCCAGAGGAACCAAGGGAAGGAAAAGCAGCATAAAGCTGTAGGGCCTGGAGGTTCAAAGGGGACCAGCCATAACTCCCAAGGCAAGTGCAAAGATTGTGGGCATGAGTGGAGCTGGGGAAATCGTCAAGAGTATATGACTGATTCTGAGAGTGACAGCTCAAGTCCTGAGTCTGTGATTAGGCAGTACAGAAAACCAGTTGGGAAGAGGGTTTCTGCCAGTAAAGCGAGTTGTGTGTGTCCTGAACAGGAGTGCCTAAGAGGAAGAAGGGCAAGAGCTTTTGACCCGGTAAAAAGGGAAAGCCAGAAGTTAAAATGGGGAAGGCTTCTTAGGCTTTTAAAGGAAGTGAAGCATAGCGTTCCAGAACGTGCCCCAAGCCCTGAGTGTTATAGTACCCCAGAAGAAATGGAAGTAGACTCATACTCAGACTCTCCAATATCCTCTGCGGAATCCATGGAGTGTGGGATTTGTATAAGCCGTGTTTAATGCTTTTATAAGAAGCTGTGAGTAACAGGTTAAGAAGATATCTGTGCTGGTGTTGTTATGTGCCAAGCTGAAAAGCAGACAAGAAGTCATATGAACCTCATTGTTTAAAGCAGCCAATTGTATCTCTGAAGAAGCCGGGCTTAACAGGGCTAGCGTTTTAAACCAGGAGGCAGCACAGGAGAGATATCCTAATCTGCAGCAGCTGAGAGTAAAGGTCAAAAACTGTCTTACAGAAGTTTTTGGAAAACTGTGCATTTAAAAAGTGTTACACTGCTTTGTAAATGAAAGAAGCTGAAAAGAGTAATCAAGAGTGAAGTAACTACTTGAAGAAATATTGCTGAGAAGTCTAAAGGGAGAAAATATCCTATATTTTCAGTTGGTGATATTGTTTGCCTTATCAAGGTCATTTGCCTCAGCAAGGTCACTTGCCAAAAGTTGGTTCCAGAAAGAAATAAATAAAAGCAATTTAAGTAACAAATTGTCCTGTGTTCCTCTTCCATTCGGATTGCTGACAAAGCAAAACCACAACTACACAAAGAAGAGTGATGTCCAGCGCTCCCCACTAGGCAACCGCCTAGTCGCAGCGGCGCGGGCGTTCTCACAATACCCCATGCGATCCAGCAGCCCAGGAGAATTTGTGTTCTTGTCAGTCAGTCCCAGAGAGATATAAAACAGAAATTGCAGAAACTGGATGGATTTGCGGGCATGAATATAGCACAGTTAATGGAAGTTGTTCAGAAAGTTTGAGAATTGTGGAAATAAATGTGATAGAGAAAGTGAATGTAAGATAAGGAAGAAAACAGATCTTCTTGCTGATACTTTAGTTGAATGATGTGGAGGAGGTTTTCCTAATCGAAGGAGCAGAGGAAGTGAAAGGGGTCGTGAAAATGATCGGCCCCCACTGGGTGCGAATCAGTGCGCCCATTGCAGAGAAGAAGGACATTAGAGAAGTGAATGCCCATATCTTGACTCTACCCCCAGGAGGGGAGGAGGGAGTACTTGATTTTAGAAAGAATAAACCGAGCACAGTGTTCCAGCAAGAGAGGGAAGCAGCTATAGAGTGAGTGGCAGCCGAAGAGGGCTACAGCATGGATGAAGACTAGGCCAGACCGGACTCCAAGTTTCCCTGGGTCCCCAGGAGCCTATGGTCAGTCTGAAAATAGGGGACCAATATATGGACTTTATGGGGGATACAGGAGCAGAATACTAAAGCCAGTAGCCCCTTTGTTTTCTCGATGCATCACCATTGTCAGAGCTACTGGGGCTAAGGCCACAAAGCCTCTCCTGCAGAACCACATGTGTGAACTAGGGGGACAGAAAATAATGCACCAGTTCTTGTATATGCCTGAATGCCTATTCCACTTCTGGGCCGAGACATGCTTGCTAAGCTCCAGGCACAAATATCCTTTGCTGAAAGGGGAGAAATGCAAATGACTGTGAACCCAAAGCCTGCTGGATTGATGGTGCTGACTGTTCCCCGAGAAGAAGAGTAGCGGTTCTATTGTGCATCTCCAATCAAGCCAGCTAGTTTCTGTATACCCACCAACCTTATAGCCCCACCTGGAGTATGGGCAGAAAATAATCCACCTGGCCTAGCGAAGAACATAGCCCCTGTCATTGTCACCCTCAAGCCAGGAGTGGAACCAGTACATGTGAAGCAGTATCCTCTCCCTCGACCAGCCATTGAAGGAATCCACTGCCATTTGATGAAACTGCTGAAGTATGGACTTCTCAAGGGATGCCAGTCACCCTGGAACACCCCCCTTCTCCCAGTTAAGAAACCTGGGACAGGGGATTACTGCCCAGTACAAGATCTGAGGCGAGTGAATGATGCAGCTGAAACTATACACTCAGTGGTACCAAATCCTTATATTCTCTTGGGACTGATCCCCGCTGAGGCTACTCATTTTACCGTCCTGGACCTGAAAGATGCCTTTTTCTGTGTACGCCTAGCCCCCACCAGTCAACTTTTGTTTGCTTTTGAATGGCAAGACCCCACAACAGGAAGGCGGGGCCAACTCACCTGGACTAGATTACTTCGAGGATTCAAGAATTCACCTACTCTCTTCAGTGCTATTTTAAATCAAGATCTTTCAAGCTACTATGTGAACCCAGGAGAAAGGGTTCTTCTCCAGTATGTAGAGAACTTGCTCATAGCCACCAACTCAGAAAGTGAATGTCTATAAGCCACCAGTGAACTCTTGCACCTTTTTAATGAGGCTGGATACAAAGTCTCAAGAGCCAAGGCATAATTATGTCAAACAAGTTAAATACCTAGGATTCCAGTTGTCCAGCAGAATTAGACGCCTGGGACCAGAACGCAAAGAAGCTGTATGCAGTATTCCTACTCCAACCACCAGGAGGCAAGTGAGAGACTTCTTGGGTGCCGCAGAGTACTGTCGTATATGGATCCCCAATTTTGCGCTGCTAGCAAAACCATTGAATCAAGCTACTAAAGGAATGGAAAAGTCTACATTGGACTTGAACAGGATACAGCCTTTTGATCTTTGAAAACCGCTCTGATGTTATCACCAGCTCTGGGTCTACCAGATGTCCAGAAAACCTTTCAGTCTCTATGTTCATGAGTCACAAGGAAATGTTCTAGGAGTGTTGACTCAATCTCATTGGATCTTGGCAACGACCAGTAGCCTATTTGTCAAAACAATCGGATGTAATTGCAAAAGGCTGGCCCCTTGTTTGAGAGCTGTTGCAGCTACAGCCCTCCTAGTGAGCAATCTTCAAGTTACTGTACCACACTCTGTTCTAACCATTATGAAACACAAAGGAAACTTCTAGCTAATTCACGAATGTTGAGGTATCAGAGTATGCTGTGTGAAAACACCCAGATACAATTGAAGGTCAGTCAAGCTCTGAATCCTGCTACGTTGTTACCAGTTGGTCTTGATCCCCCTGATCATGACTGTTTAGAAACTATGGACACTATATTCTCAAGTCACCCTGATTTGATTGATGTTCCTTTGGAGAACCCTGGATGGACTTTCTTTGTAGATGGAAGCAGTCATGTTATCATTAATGGACATTGTTGTGCCAGATATGCAGTAGTGACCCTTGATCTGGTAGTTGAGTCCTCAGCCCTGGCCCCAGGAACTTCAGCACAGAAAGCTGAACTGATAGCTCTTACTAGAGCACTGACAATAGGAAAAGGGGCTCTGTGTAAATGTGTACCCAGATTCCAAGTATGCCCTTACAACCTTGCAACACCAAAAAAGCACAAATCACGCTAAACACAAGGACACAGTCACAGGCGTGAATGACAAGGAAAGACAGAGTCTTTTATTAAACCAACGGCCGCCCGACACAGGCCGTGTTTCGTACCCTTCGTCAGGGGCTAGCCAGGCAAGAAAACTAAAAACATAAAAATATAAAGCATCAGAGATAATAAAGGACCAAGATTATGACCATATTATAAAGCACAAATGTTAAAACAATAAATATATGGTAAATTAAACTAAAACATAAACAAACTAAAACATAAAAAATGGAATAAAAAGTTAATAGCATCATATACATACATAACTGACAAATGTAAAAAGGGGGGAACGATAGTGCTCGGGACCTGATGAGAATGTGCATAAATTAAACTAAAATGCTAACCTCTGTTGTAATTCATAAACCAAGTGTCACTTCATACTGTATTGTGCAGACATTTAGGGGTATGTTTACTAAACTGCGGTAATCGTACATAACGCGCGTTATGATGCGCTAACGATCGTTAACATTACATAACGCGCGTTATGATGCGCTAATGATTGTAATGCTCTGCGGCGCGGTAAAACACCACAGAAGGTGGAGAGAGGGTGGAGAGAAGGGGTCAGTGGGCGGAGAGTGGGCGGGGAGAGGCTCCCCTCACACTAACGCGCTGATTTTCAGAGCTGAATTCCAACGCGAATGAAAACCTGCCGTTAAATGCACATTACAGGGGAGAGAAACCATTTCAGTGTCAGCAATGTACAGCCCAGGCAGGGAAACCAAAAAACAGTGATAAGTGTGATATATGTGCACAGAACAAAAGGGCACAGAAACACTGAAAATGACCCCAACAAACTGGAAAAAAACAATAACCAAGCTGGCCAATAGTGGTATCAATGAGAAACATCAACCCCTCCCCCCCCCCGAGTAAGCTCCATAGAACAGATATAAATCGTGAAAGGGTCTATACGCCGTCCCCATACAAGGTGAATGAGCCCACAGTGAAATAGCACTGCTCAGGGTTTTCCCCACCATCGGACAGGGTTCCTATGGCGTGCACATGTCCCACAACATCAGGGCGGGCATGTCGGAACAGCAACTGGACAGATGCCGGAGAAGGGGATACAGAGGGCCGCAGGCGGCACATGCTGTGGTGGAGCTGGGCCACAGTGCGGACTAGGATGATGCCTAGGTGGCCCATACGAATGCTGAAACAGCGGAGCAACCAGACAGCAACTGCTGAAGGCCCAACATGGGCACGAGTGTGTTTCCCAAAGTGTCACAGGAAATAGTACCCAACAGCTACCCCCAAGGGCACGGAACATTGGCAGGCGGGGCTGGGGGGGAGTGTGGACGTCTATGCAGGCACCCCTAACCCAGAACCCGCACCATAGGCAGCCACCAACCTGCACACTGGATGGCCTGAGACTGCGCACCACCAGCTCCACCAGCAGAAGGGCATGTCAGCATGGTGGCTGAGGGATACTGGTGGTGGAGGGGGCAGTGGCAGCTGCCCAGAGCAGACCATGGCCTAGCCCTGTGTTGGTGGGTGCCATGCACTGCAACAAACAGGCCCTGTCTGACCAACAGTCATGGTATCACCAGGGAATGCACCATCTCTGTGATATCATGGTGGTGCAGTGCACAAAACCAGTGTATTCAGAAGCAGAAGGTCACAGGTTCAAGTCCCAGCTGTGGTTTCCACCAACCCAGTCCTCATATTTTACCCACTACTATAACGTGCTAATACAGACAGAACCTTTCTTGCAGATGACGTAAACATGCCCAAAACACCTACATTTTACCCTACAGAGCACAGACACCATAAACATGCACATTACCTAGAGCAGAGCCTCCCAAATGCAGTCCTGGAGGGCCAAACACCATTCAGGTTCCATGCTGCCTCTGATAAAGATACCTGTGCTGCATTTCTATGCGCCACCCCCATGGTATGCAGATGTATCTCATGCATATTCATGAGGGACAGCATGAAAACCCGAACAGTGTTTGGCACCGCAGGACTGGAGTTGGGAACCTCTGCCGTAAAGCAGCAGCCAACAGGGGCAGACACACCCGCACCCACAGGCCCCATTATCCAAAGCCTCCTGGAGAGGCAGGACTTTGGGCTCTGCGTGCATCTCCCAATACTAGCACTTGCATACCTTAGTAATGCCACCCTAAACCTGGGAATATGGTACACATCTATCAAAAGGTTGCTATGATTACTGGCAGATAGCAATTCCTAGGTTACGTACAATTTTCGGAGTGAGCTGCATCATAGCAACCTTTCTGATGTCTGTGGAGTGTGCTACAGGTCTTGTGTCTGACAGTGTTTACCAATCTGGGGAGTGACTCCTACAGTATTGCGTACCATAGCCATGCCTGCACTGTGCCCAGGACTGGTGTGGTGGCCTGGGCTGCCCAACACCTCTATAGTTGCATAATGCTGGCATAGGTGTGGGGAGTGTGTGTCTGTCTATCCCAGTGGTTCTTAACCAGTCCTCCTTGAACCCCTAGGCCAGTCGGGTGTTCAGGATAGCCCTAATGAATATGCATGAGATATATATGCATTAGAGATATTCTGCCAGCCTGACTGGTTTGTGGCCCTCTAGGGCTGGATTTGGAGACCCCTGCCTTACACCTCTGTCATTTAAGATTGTGAGTGGGCAAGGTGCAGATGTCCTAGACATCAAAAGGGTAGATAGAATGTGTCACATGCCTCCTCAATTCTCACCACCACCAAAAAGTTGTCTAATAGACAATATTTTGGTGGTGGTGAGAAGCAAAGAGGAATGTGACAAATTCTATCTAACCTTTTTGATGTCTTGGAGATCTGCACTTTGCCCACTCACATTCTTAAATGACAGAGATGTAAGGCAGGGGTCTCTGAATCCAGCCCTAGAGGGCCACAAACCAGTCAGGTTGGCAGGATATCTCTAATGCATAGATGTCTCATGCAGATTCATTAGGGCTATCATGAACACCCGACTGGCCTAGGGGTTCAAGGAGGACTGGTTAAGAACCACTGGTCTATCCAGTGTGTGGTGGCTGCCAACACCCTCCACAGCCCACACTGCTAGCACTGTTGCCAGTATTGGCCTGCCAATGTGCATAATGAGGAGCAAGGTACCGTGGGAATAGCCTGGGTAGGGTAACCTGGCCTGGCCGCATCTGCACAGGGCATAGGGCAATGGCTCAGACATTGTAGTGCCCGGTACCACCTGCACGGACAGGGTGGCCATAGCATGTCCTGCTGGGAGGTCACTCTCACCCTGACTGAGCAGTGACCATGGCATGGCTAGGTTCCCCCATAGTGCTATATAGCATTTTTCTCAGATGATATTTATGTGTTTTCTTTTGGGGCCCAATCACTGACCTATCTGCTTGGTGTGTATGCTGATATCCCTGTTCTGGGTACATGCATCTCCTCCAGGACTATGAACTAGCTGGCGGACTGTCTGCAGCTAGTATGTGTCTTGCTGGAACACCTTGCAGGGTGCAGCGGCTGTAGGCTTGCTGCTGGAGAATGTCAGATAATGGTGGGGGCTAGCTGAGCATTTCCAAACCTGCCGTCTGTCTGCTCTTGTGTTATGGATGTGTACTGCTCTGCATTGCCTGCCCTGTAGGGTGTTTGATCCCTAGCAGGCCTGGGGTGATGGTCCCCTCTACTGTCACCATTGCAGGGGGGTAGAAAGTGGATCTGTTGGCGGGTGATTCTCTCCCCCACCCTGAGCCCCAGAGGGTGCGTTGGGTGGTGGTATGTAATCTCCCTGTGGGTCCCAACACCCCCCTTCACTTTCATCATGTGACCATGGCACCCACACAGGCTATGCACTTTTCTGGGTGCATCATAGTCCACAAGGGTTAGATATGACATACAGATGAACACAGGTATATCCTAGGGGTGTTTGCAAGCACTACCTATCACACATTGGCACTGATGGGGACCTGCAGCATAGCCTATCTCAGCACAGCCAGGTGCTGTGCGAATGATGCTGGGCACCATACCTCTCCCTCAGGATGAGCACAGGACCCGCACACTGTGACGGTCTGTAGCTACTCTGTGCCACTAACACACACCGTCGGCACCCCCTACCAGGCTGAGGTGTGCATACCCCATCTTGTGATCATCTGTAGACTGCTGATTTACATGTGCTGTGCATCCTGGATACGGATGGGTTGACCCTATCCTGATAACCACAGCAGAATGTGGGTGTGGTGCCGTGCAGCCCTCCTGTAGCCAGCCAGGTGTTTATTAGCAGCTCTAGCCCACTGGTTACTTCACTGCCCATGAAGCCAGAGGTCATGGGTTCAAAACCCACAGTGGGGTTCATCGATAGGGCTGTCGTAGGCATGGTCTAATTTTATTGTATATTAGTGCTGCCAGCAGAACCACCCTCAGGATACTGTCACCTTAGGGTGGCTCATAAGGTGCCTTATATGGTGTCCTATAGGGGACATTATAGGGTGCCTTGGCAGACAGCGCACTTTATATTGTGCCCTATGGAGTGCCTTCTAGGGTGCCTTATGTGGCACCTTAGGTTACGCCACTGTGAGGGTGTGTTTGCTGGCAGCACTATTAAAGTACAACTAAACTTCCTCACAGCCCAGTACTTAACCCTTTCCAGGCCAAGCCTAACACTTTCGGGATCCAAACTTCTGCCTTAATATTCCTATCAAATGGTATATAATACATGACCATGGCAGAGGGAACGTCACTATTGGAACATATTGAATAAGACGGGTACAATTTTCATGACATATGCAAACTTTAACCCGGCTGCAGAATGTGGATTAAAATATTATAGTAGGCCTTCAAAGGGTTACACATGATGCCTCAGCCAACCTTATTCATTAGACACACTGGGGAATCAAACCCATGACCCTTGTACCATCATTCTGTGTAGTAACCATTGTGCTACAGCTCTGTTTCTGTATTTGGGTGTCAGCGAGCCTTCTTAAGCTTAACGCGCAGTAATGCGCCCTGTAACGATCATTGCTGCGCGGTGCCTTATAACGAGCGTTATCGGTAACGATGTACCGCCCATGTCCTTTTTTGGCATTTCTTCCACTAACGCGGCTCCTAACGCGAATCACACTAACGCAGTTTAGTAAACATACCCTTTAGACTATATGTTAACGCTAAAAAACATAAGGATAATTCATAAAAACATAATAGAATAAATAAAACCATACATCAAAACATTATACATAAGAACATAAGACATGCCATACTGGGTCAGACCGAGGTCCATCAAACCCAGTATCCTGTTTCCAACAGTGGCCAATCTAGGTCATACGTACCTAGCAATATCCCCAAAAGACACAGGTTCCACAATGCTTGTACTGGGTCAAGAATTGATATCCTGGGTCCCTTTTTAATAGTGGTTTATGGACCTTTCCTCCAGGAACTTGTCCAAACCTTTTTTAAACCCATCTATACTAACAGCCCTTACTACATCGTTGAATGAAAAAATATTTTCTCTTATTTGTCTTAAATAGGTTACCCTGTAGCTTCATTACATGTCCCCTAGTCTTCCTATATTCTGATAGCATAAACAATTGATCCACGTTTATCCGTTCCACTCCATTCATTAATTTATAGACCTCTATCATATCTCCCCTCAGCCGTCTCTTTTCCAGGTTAAAGAGCCCTAACCTTTTTAGCCTCTCTTCATAGGAGTAGCCTTCCATCCCCTTCACCAATTTGGTTGCTCTTCTCTGTACTTTTTCTAATAACGCTATGTCCTTTTTAAGATACGGTGACCAGAATTGCACACAATATTCAAGGTGCGGTCGTACCATGGAGCGATACAGAGGCATTATAATATCCTTTGTTTTATTCTCCATCCCTTTCCTTATGATACCTAGCATTCTATTTGCTTTCTTGGCCGCCGCTGCACACTGGGCGGAGGGTTTTAACATGTTATCCATGATGACTCCTAAATCTTTTTCCTGGGTGGTGGTGTCTAATGTGGAGCCTTGCATCGTGTAACTATAGTGTGGGTTGTCCTAGGTGCATAACTTTGCACTTGTCCACATTAAATTTCATCTGCCATTTGGATGCCCAGTCTTCCAATTTATCCAGATCCTCCTGCAGTTTTCCACAATCCACTTGGGTTTTAACAACTTTAAACAGTTTTGTGTCATCTGCAAATTTGATAACCTCACTAGTTATTCCCTCTTCCAGGTCATTTATGAATATGTCAGAAAGTAGCGGACCCAATACAGATCCCTGGGGTACTCCACTATTCACCTTTTTCCATTGGGAATATTGGCCATTTAGCCCTACCCTCTGCTTTCTATCTTTTAACCAGTTCCCGATCCACAATAGTACACTGCCTCCTATCCCATGACTTTTTAGCTTCGCCAAAAGTCTCTGATGGGGGACCTTGTCAAAAGCTTTCTGAAAGTCCAGATACACTATATCAACCGACTCACCTTTGTCTACCTGTTTATGCACACCTTCAAAAAAACATATCAGATTAGTAAGACAAGATCTTCCTTGTCTAAAGCCATGTTGGCTGTCTCCCATTAGGCCATGACTATCTACATGCTGTGTAATTTTGTTCTTTATGATGGTTTCTACCATTTTCCCTGGCACTGACGTCAGGCTCACTGGTCTGTAATTTCCCGGGTCACCCCTGGAACCCTTTTTAAAAATTGGTGTTACGTTGGCGACCCTCCAATCTTCAGGTATTACAGATGATTTTAATGAAAGTTCACAGATTACCAATAGCAGGTCTGCAATCTCATATTTCAGTTCTTTCAACACTCTGGGATGTATACCATCCGGTCCAGGTGATTTGCTACTATTCAGTTTATCAAATAGTTGTAATATATCTTCCCAGTGTAGCGATATTTCTCTCAATTCCTCTGCAGTATCACCTTTAAATACCACTTCAGTCTTGGGTAACATCCCTACATCTTCCTCAGTAAAGACCGAAGCAAAGAATTCATTCAGTCTCTCCGCTATAGCCTTGTCTCCTCTTACTGCCCCTTTTACCCCTCTATCATCTAATGGTCCAAACACTCTCTCACAGGCCTTTTGCTACGAATGTACTTGAAAAAGTCTTTATTTCGTGTTTTTGCTTCCGTAGCAAGTTTCTTCTCAAATTCCCGCTTTGCCTGCCTTATCAATGCTTTGCATTTAACTTGCCAGTGCTTGTGCTGTTTCCAGTTTTCATCATTTGGCTCTTTTTTCCATTTCCTGAAGGTTGCTTTTTTGGCAGCAACAGCCTCTCTGACCTCACCTTTAAACCATGCTGGCAGTTTTTTGGACTTTCTTCCACTTTTCTTAATGCGTGGAATACAGCTGGTCTGGGCTTCGAGGATAGTATTTTTAAATAACACCCAAGCTTGCTGTAAGTCTTTAACCTTTGGAACCGCTCCTTTTAGTTTTTTCCTAACTATATTCCTCATTCTATCATAGTCTCCCTTTCGAAAGTTAAAAGGTAGTACTGTGGATTCCTTTACTATCTGTCCTCCACTAATTAAATCAAACATGATCATACTATGATCACTATTGCCAAGTGGTCCCAACACCCTTATTTCTTGCACCAGATCTGGCGTTCCACTAAGGGCTAGGTCCAGTATGGCTTCCCCTCTGGTCGGTTCATGAACCAGCTGCTCCAAGAAGCAGTCATTTATTTCATCTAGAAACTTTATCTCTTTAGCTTGTCCTGCTGTGACACTGACCCAGTCGATACCGGGGTAATTGAAATCACCCATTATTACTACTCTGTTGTGAGTTTTGTTAGCTTCCTTGATTTCTTTGAGCATTTCATCATCCATTTGTTCATTCTGGCCAGGCGGTCGATAGTATACTCCCACTGCCATCACCTTCCCCTTCATAAATGGAATTTCAATCCATAGAGATTCTACAGCAAATTTTGTTCCCTGCAAAACTTTAATCCTTTCTGACTCAATGCCCTCTCTAATATAGAGCGCAACCCCTCCACCAATTTGATCAGCTCTATCATTACGATATAGTTTGTATCCAGGTATCACAGTGTCCCACTGGTTATCCTCCTTCCACCATGTCTCTGAGAGTGCAATCATATCTAACCTCTCATTTAGTGCTATATATTCTAACTCTCCCATCTTATTGTTTAGACTTCTAGCATTGGCATACAAGCATTTTAGAGACTGTATTTTATTCATATTAATCTGGCTATTTGTAGGCATGGGTAATTTGGAATCTTTATGCTCTGTCTGCTCCTTACTCAAGGGCATTTGGGCTACTATACTCCCTTTTGGAACCTCACTGCTTTTGGTAGTATCCTTCAAGGATACCTTCGTCCGAACCATGCGCTCCTGGGTGACTGTCGGCCGTCCCCTATTTTCTAGTTTAAAAGCTTCTCTATCTCTTTTTTAAAGGTTAATGCCAGCAGTCTGGTCCCATCCTGATTAAGGTGAAGCCCATCCCTTCGGAAGAGCCCCCCCTTTCCCCAGAATGTTCCCCAGTTCCTAACAAATCCAAAACCCTCATCCTTGCACCATTGTCTCATCCACGCATTGAGACTCCGGAGCTCTGCCTGTCCTTTGGGTCCTGCACGTGGAACAGGAAGCATTTCGGAGAATGCTATCCTGGAAGTTCTGGATTTCAACTTCCTACCTAAAAGCTTAAATTTAGCCTCCAGAACTTCCCTACCACATTTTCCTATGTCATTGGTACCAACATGTACCAAGACAGCAGACTCCTCCCCAGCACTATCTACGATCCTATCTAGGCGGTGCGTGAGGTCCGCTACCTTCGCACCAGGCAGGCATGTTACCAGGCGATCCTCACGTCCACCAGCCACCCAGCTATCTACATTCCTAATGATTGAATCACCAACTATAACAGCTGTCCTGACCCTCCCCTCATGGGGACATGGCCCTGGAGAAATGTCCTCGGTGCGAGAGGGTTTTACATCACCTGGAGGACAGGTCCTAGTTATAGGATCATTTCCTGCCACACCAGGGTGATGCTCTCCTTTCACGTGACCTCTCTCCTCCATGGCAACAGGGATGCTGCCAGACTGGAGGTGGGACTTCAGGACTATATCCCTGTAGGTCTCGTCCATGTACTTCTCTGTCTTTCTTATGTCTTCCAGGTCTGCTACTCTAGCCTCTAGAGAACGGACTCATTTCCTGAGAGCAAAGAGCTCCTTGCACTTAGTGCAGACGTAAGACCTCTCACCAACTGGGAGAAAATCATACATGTGACACTCAATGCAAAAGACCGGAGAACCCCCATCTCGTTGCTGGACTTCTGTCTGCATCTTAGTTTAAAGCTTGTGTTTAGTCTTTTAAATTCTGTATATAATAAGGATTGGTGTAGATGCCTATACTAATAAAAGTGTATCTAATACCCCTAATACACCTTGTGTACCTGAAGCTTAATTAATTAATCTCAGGTCCTCCGTGTATGACTGATTTGGATAAAGAGCTGCACCTGAGAGCAGCCCCTTTCCTCTAAGATGTGCAAGTACCTATAAAACTACAATTACCCCAGGGGTGGGTGGGTGCTGGGGTGGGAGGGAGGAAAATAAGTCCTATTGAAGAGGGCAGTTACAAGGTACCCTGTCCTGAACCCTCAGCAGGGGGGAGAGGGGTACCACACAAAGCCCAGTTAGTTGAGAGAGTCAAGGTAAGTTGCAGCTGAGAAGGCTGAACTAGCACACCACTAAGACAAACAATAAATAATTAAATAAACAGTTAGACAAACAATAAATAATTAAATAAACAGCTAGAACTCACAGCAAGGTGTCACAGGAGGCAAATATCCACTTTTATAGCAGAGCACTGTAAAAGCACTGCACTTCTCTGATCAGAGAAAAGCAAACTAAAACAGACTATGCACACGTGGAGGAAACAGGAAGAAGGCTACACAATACCTCAGCGGGGGGGGGGGGGGGGAGGGGGAGGATTCACTCAGGCAGGCTAGGACAGGAAAAAAGTTTAACACACAGCAGGTTCTGGGGAGAGAGATTTAATTTAAAATGAACAGTTAATCTGGCTACCACACAAAGCCCAGTTAGTTGAGAGAGGCAAGGTAAGTTGCAGCTGAGAAGGCTGAACTAGCACACCACTAAGACAAACAATAAATAATTAAATAAACAGCTAGAACTCACAGCAAGGTGTCACAGGAGGCAAATATCCACTTTTCTAGCAGAGCACTGTAAAAGCACTGCTCTTCTCTGATCAGAGAAAAGCAAACTAAATCAAATCAAATCAACAAACAAGAAATGCAGAGAGAGGAGGAAAAAAGACAGGATACGCAAACAAATAAATTGCCAATGCATCTAACACAATCATGGGTTGCTATGAGAAGGGGGAATTAAAACTGAAAGCAAATAGGAATGAGTCAAGGGAGACATTAAAAAACGAGCAGGGTGAACAAACCGCTCTATGGGTTGTACAATTATAACCAGCCTTACATTTGAAGGGAGCAGCAGGTTTGTTGCAAAATAATTTTTAAAACATTTTTTCTAAAAAAGGTCTTAGCCAGCGTGTTTCAAAAGAAAAAGAAAAATGGTTGTGATGAAATTAAGTATAGCTACATGTTAAAATCAAACATAGAAGCTTATATAGTTATCTAAACATAACATTTCAGCTACTTGAAAACCCCAAATCAAACATCTAGCGCATGTGCCTTTCCGTGGATATACAGAACTGGTATATGTGCAAACAATCACCATGAAGTAAAAAAAGGGGGGGGGGACCAAAAAGGAGTGAGTTAATGGAGATATCAAAAAACACGAACGGGATAAACAAACTGCTCTATGGGTTGTGCGGTAAATGACCAGCCGTAGCATATGGCAGAAGCGGCAGGCACATTGTAAAAGAATTTTATTAAAAAATTTTATTATAAAAAAAAACACTTTAGCCAACGTGTATCAAAGGAAAAGAAAAATAGTTGTGCTAGGATCAAATATAACCACATGTCAAAACCCAATATATAGAAACTTATATAGCTATCTAGGCATAACTTTACAGATACTTAAAAACCCCAAATCAAGCAAGTGCATGTATCTTTTCGTGGATGCAAAGGACTTGTATATATGCAACCAGTCACTCCGAAGTAAAAAAAATGGGGGGGGGGGGCGGGAACGTGTATAAAGAGGAATACTGCGGTGAGATATTTTGTGAACAGAAAGTTAAATGAGAAGAGATTCAGGCCGAAAATGGTATAGCCTTCAAAATATAAACGGAACATACAAATATCAAGCTATAACCACAAGAGAAAAAAAAAAAAGCAATCATACCTTTTTACTTCGTGGTGATTGTTTGCACATATACCAGTTCTGTATATCCACGGAAAAACACATGCGCTAGATGTTTGATTTGGGGTTTTCAAGTAGATGAAATGTTATGTTTAGATAACTATATAAGCTTCTATGTTTGATTTTAACATGTAGCTATACTTAATTTCATCACAACCATTTTTATTTTTATTTTTATTTTGAAACACGTTGGCTAAGACCTTTTTTAGAAAAAATTTTTTAAAAATTATTTTGCAACGAACCTGCTGCTCCCTTCAAATGTAAGGCTGGTTATAATTGTACAACCCATAGAGCAGTTTGTTCACCCTGCTCGTTTTTTAATGTCTCCCTTGACTCACTCCTATTTGCTTTCAGTTTTAATTCCCCCTTCTCATAGCAACCCATGATTGTGTTAGATGCATTGGCAATTTATTCGTTTGCGTATCCTGTCTTTTTTCCGCCTCTCTCTGCATTCCTTGTTTGTTGATTTGATTTGATTTAGTGTATAATGTTTTGATGTATGGTTTTATTTATTCTATTATGTTTTTATGAATTATCCTTATGTTTTTTAGCGTTAACATATAGTCTAAGGGGCATGTTTACTAAAACCCCGCTAATGTGCGGGCCGCGCTAGTGTGCGGGTGCCATATAAGGAGTGGGCGTTTCTTTCTGAAAAAGAAAAACCGGGATTTAAATATGCGCTAAGGTGCGCGGCGCCCATGTGCGCCCCACACATTAGCGCATGAGAAAGCTGTGCGGGAGGCATAAGTGGCGCGCTGATGTGAAAGCAAACGAGCAGAGCCGCAGCACAATGGTTAAAACACTGACCAATGGTGCAGGGATCAGGGGTTCAATCCCCCACAGTGCCCAATGAAGACAGCTAGCTGAGGCATTACATATTATGGGGAAGATTGCTTTAGGAGGCATTTTATTTTTATTTTAATTATCACTACTAGCAAACGCACTCTCAAAGCGTGTTAACATAAGGCGCCCCATAAGGCACATTTTAAAGTGCACTGTCCACCAAGGCACCCTAGAATGTTGCTTATAGGGCGTTTTATAGGGTGCCTTATGAGGTACCGCAAGGTCAGAGTACTGTTTTTGATGGCAGCACTGGGCAGTGTAAGGAATGAAAAGCATAAGTAGGTGCGCTGACATACAAGGAGGAGCAGCAGTGGAGCACAATGGTTAAGGCACTGACTGCTGATACAGGGGTCATGAGTTTGCTCCCCAGGGTGCCTAATACGTAAGGCTGGCTGAGGCATCAGCTTTGCAATGTACATTTTGTTTCCTGCAGCACATTATTTTTATTTTATTAATTGCTGCCAGCAAACACGCCCTCACGTGCCGTAATTGAAAATGCAGTATAAGGCACCCTTTAAGGCACTCCATAGGGCACATTATAAAGTGCACTGTCTGCCACGGCACCCTAAAATGTCCCCTATAGGGCACCCTATAAGTTGCATCACAGGATAATGTATAGTGCACCTTATACGGACGGGAACCATAAGGTGCCCTATAGGGCGCCCTATAAAGCGCCCTCAGAGGCACCTTATGGGTACAGTATGCTGAGGGTGTTTTTGCTGGCAGCAAAAATGTACATTAAAAAGAGATAATGCTTTGGGCAGCCCTATCAAATAACCCCACTGTGGGTTTGAACCCATGACCTCTGGCTTCACAGGCAATGAAGTAACCATTGGGTTACAGCTCTTTAGCTGCTAGCAAGCCCCTGGCTGGCTGCAGAGAGCCTGCACGTCACCACACAGACAGTCTGCTGTGGTCACCAGGATAGGGTTAGCCCACCCGTACCCATGATGCACTGCACATGCAAATCAGCTGTCCACAGATAAACACAAGATGGGGTATGCACCCCCACAGCACCTCGGCCTGGTAGGGGGAAGTGACCATGTGCACCCCCACAGCACCTCGGCCTGGTAGGGGGTACAGACCGTGTGTTTTACTGGCACAGAGTAGCTACACACCGTCACATTGTGCGGGTACTGTGCTCACCCTGAGGGTGCGGTGAGGCGCCCAGCACCAGGTCCACAGCACCTTCCATGGCTGAAAGAGGCCATGATGCAGGTACAAAGCAGTGTTAGATGTGTGAGATAGGTAGTTTCTGCAGAAACACCTTGGATATATCTGTTTGTTTCAGTCAGGTGTTGCCCCTATTGAACCCTAGGAGGATTACCACCACCCTCCTCCCTCCAGGGGCTGAGGGTGGCAAACAGGGTCTCCCATCAACAGATCCACATTCTACCCCCCTGCAATGGTGGCAGTAGAGGTGATCAACCACCCCAGTCCTGCTGTGGGGAAAGACACCCTTCAGGGCAGTCAATGCAGCTCTGTACATAACCATAACACAATAGCAGACAGACATCAGGCCTGTATATGCTAAGCTGCACCCCACCACTATCTGATATTCTCCTGCAGCAAGCCTTCAGCCGCTGCACTCTGCAAGGCACTCCATCAAGACACATACTAGCTGCAAACAGTCTGCTAGTTAGTCAATAGTGCATGCTCCTGGTGGAAATGCATGCACCCAGAACTGGGATGGCAGCACACACAAGCAGATAAATCAGTGACTGGGCCCCAAAAGGAAACCCATAAATATCACATGAGAGAAATACTATAATAGCACTATGGGGGTGCCTAGCCATGCTGTCGTCACTGCACAGTCAGGGTGAGAGTGATCTCCCAGCAGGACATACTGAGGTCACCCTGTCTGTGTAGGTGGTGGCCAGGCACTAAAATGTCCCAGTCAGTGCCCTATGCCCTGTGCAGATGCACCCTGGCCAGGCCACCCTGTCCGGGCTATACCCATGGTACCTTGCTCCTCATTATGCACATTGGCAGGCCAATACTGGCAACAGTGCTGGCAGTGTGGGTTGTGGAAGGTGTTTGCAGCCACCACACACTGTATAGACTGACACACACTCCGACACCTATGCCAGCATTGTGCTACTATAGAGGAGTTCAGTAGCCATGCCCACCACACCAGTCCTGGGCACAGTACAGGCATGGATATGGTACACAATACTGTTGGGGGTCACTCCCCAGGGTGGTAAACACTGTCAGAGACCAGACCTGAAGCACACACCGCAGACATCAGAATGATTGTTATGATGGAGCTCAATCAGCAAACTGTGCTTAACGTAGGAATTTCTATCTGCCAGTACTCAGCAAACGTTTGAGAGCTGTGTACCGTATACCCAGGTGTAGGGTTGCATTGCTAAGGTATGGAAGTGCTAGTATTGGGAGATGCACGCAGGGCCCAATGTCCTGCCTCTCCAGGAGGCATTGGCCAATGGGGCCTGTGGGTGTGGGTGTGGGTGTGTCTGCCCCTGTTGGCTGCTGCTTTACGGCAGAGGTTCCCAACTCCAGTCCTGGTGTGCCAAACACTGTTCGGGTTTTCATGCTGTCCCTCATGAATATGCATGAGTTACATCTGCATACCATGGGGGTGGTGCATAGATATGCAGCACAGGCATCTTTATTAGAGGCAGCATGGAACCTGAATGGTGTGTGGCCCTCCAGGACTGCATTTGGGAGACTCTGCTCTAGGTAATGTGCCTGTTTATGGTGTCTGTGCTCGGTGGGGTAAAATATAGGCGTATTAACCATGCGTATGTTCTCAGCAATAAAGGTTTGTCCTTACTATCACGGTTTAGTTGTGGGAAAAATATGTGGACTGGATTGGCAGTAGCCCCAGCTGGGCTTTGAACCTGTGACCTTCTGTTCTTGTACACACTGTCTGTGTGCACTGCACCACTGTGTTGCCACAGATAGGCTGCATTCCCTGGGGAGTCCATGACTGTACATCCGACAGAGCCTGTCTGTTGCAGTGGATGGTGCCAGCCTGCACAGGGCTAGGCCACTGTCTGCTGTGGCTAGCAGCCACTGCCCCCTCCAATACCTGTACCCTTCCGCCAACATGCTGACATGTCCTTATCTTGGAAACAACATATGACCTGATTGAGTTGTGGCACTCCAGGACTGCATTTGGGGGACTCGGCTGTAGGTAATGCCCATTGTTATGGTGTGCATGCGGTGTAGGATAAAATATAGGTGTTTGAACCATGCTTATGTTCTCTGCAATAAAGGAGTGTCTTTACTATCTCTGTTTAGTGGTGGGTAAAATATGGGGACTGGGTTGGCAGGAGCCCCAGCTGGGACTTGAACCTGTGACCCTCTGGTCCTATAGGCACTGGCTGTGTCTGCGGTACCACACTGTGGCCACAGTGACAATGCAGTCCCTGGAGATAGGAAACCTGGCTGAACAGGTCAGAAACCCTGCTCTGCACAATTTTACTGTGGGCTCATTCACCTTGTATGGAGACAAAAGGGCAAATAAACCTCAAAAATGACCTCGAAAAAAGGGGCAAAAACATAACCAAGCTGGGCAACAGTGATATCAATGGGCAACATTAAAAAACACTCCCAGGAAAGCTCCAAAAAAAAGAAATGATTTTTGGAAGGGTCTACGGAGCGTAGACTCTTCCAAAAATCATTTCTTTTTTTGGAGCTTTCCTGGGAGTGTTTTTTATTGTTGCCCATTGATATCACTGTTGCCCAGCTGGATTATAATATTTTAGAATATTGTAGTGGTCATTTTCAATATTTATTTTCTATTTTGATCTTAGCACATGTATCACACTGCTCACGTTTTGTAGGTTTCCCCGGTTTTGCTGTACATTGCTGACGGAAATGGTTTCTCTTCCCTTTAAATCGGCTCTAACGCGAGGTTTTCACTCGCGGTATTTTTTAGCTTGAATTTCAGCCCCGCTCCTGTGTGGGGGGCCTCTCCCCTCCCACTCTCCACCCATTGACCCCGTCCCTCCGCCCCTCGGGAGCCTTCCTCCGCCCTCGGAATGCCTTTCCACGCCTCTATCACATTTCAGCGTGCCGCGCACTTGTGCGGGCCCGTTAGTGCAGCGCGCGCGTGTGCAGGGCACAAAAATGCACTATTAGTGTGCGCTAAGGTACCTTAGCGCACGCTCAAGTGCGCCCCGCACAATTGCGCGGTTTAGTAAACATACCCCTAAATGTCTGCACAATACAGTGTGAAGTGACACTTGGTTGATGAATTACAACAGAGGTTAGTATTTTAGTTTAATTTATGCACATTCTCATCAGGTCCCGAGCACTATCGTTCCCCCCTTTTTACATTTGTCATTTATGTACGTATATGATGCTATTTACTTTTTATCCATTTTTTATGTTTTAGTTTGTTTATGTTTTAGTTTAATTTACCATATATTTATTGTTTTAACATTTGTGCTTTGTAATATGGTCATAATCTTGGTTTGTTGTTCCTTTATTATCTCTGATGCTTTATATGTTTATGTTTTTAGTTTTCTTGCCTGGCTAGCCCCTGACGAAGGGTACGAAACACGGCCTGTGTCGGGCGGCCGTTGGTTTAATAAAAGACTCTGTCTTTCCTTGTCATTCACGCCTGTGACTGTGTCTTTACAACCTTGCATGCACATGGGGACCTGTGCAAAGAATGAGGGTGGATAACCTCAGGAAGCAAGTCCATTAAGTATGGCCCCGAGATATTGATATTATCAGATGCATACTGCCTACAGATTTCAGAATTTAGGAAAAGTAGAATGTATGAATAGAACCCTGAAATCTCAGTTGTCCAAACTTTGCCAAGAGGTTCACCTGAAGTGGCCCCAGGATCTTCCTATAGCCCTTCTTAGGATATACTTAGCCCCTGCTAAGTCTTTAGGAGTTTCCCCTTTTGAGATTCTGTATGGGCGACCCCCACCTATTGTATAGGAAATAAAGGGAGATATGGAACAGATTAGAGCTGAAATTACTAGACAAGAACTATTGGTTTTAAGTTCTGTTTTGCAGAGTCTTCATACGTGGGTACAAGACCAGCTGCTCATCCATCTAACAGAACCCCTGCATCCTCTCAAGCCTGGAGTCTCGGTGTGGATCAAAGAGTGGAGAAAGACACCGTTGACACTGCATTGGAAGGGACCTTATGTTGTCATCCTGTTAACCCCAACAGCAGTTAAAGTTGTAGTTGAATAAAGTCAGCAGCCATTGATAGCAATGTAGAAAGGAAGGCAGCTACAAAGATATTAGCTATGTGGTAATATTACCCTATACCCCAAAATGATGCTATTACACCTGTATAATGTGTTAATTGACTAATGAGTGATTTAATTCTCACCCTTTCTCACTTGCGGGTGAGAATAATCAAAGGGAGGAATGTGGTAGCATGGCCTGCTACTATGAAAGGCCTGTAAGTTAGGCCTGGATCCTAACTCCCATTATAGCTAGAAAAAGAACTAAAAATCTGTGAGAAATGAGAAAACTGTTTTAAAATGCTTAATAAGAAGCTTTTATGAATTCATAAGTCTTTCATTATTCTCTTGTGTGTCAAAGAAAAGAAATGTTTCAATACATGCATTCCTGGAGCTAGGGATAACCTTGCAGTAGAGAAGTATCAAAATCAAGAACTGCACCATTGTTAGAACAATCCTAAGGGAGGGGGCTGGTTGCTAGGCCCCGGAGGGATTTCTAATTGGACAGGTGCAGGGAACGTGGAACCAATGAGAAGTTTGCATGTATCGAGCTAGAACCAATAGAAAGTTCTCATGTATCAAACTGAAAAAGAGGTATAAATGGTTATGTCTCTGTAAAAGCTTTTGCTCAGTTCCTTTTGAAGCTTTGACTGACTGGGCCTGTGCACAATAAACTGGCTTGGACCCTGTCAATTGACTCCTGGATTTATTCATTGATTGAACTTTGCTACAACATTACCACGTTTTAGTAGTGGGTAAAATATGGGGACTGGGTTGTCAGGAACCATAGCTGGGACTTGAACCTGTGACCTTCTGCTCCTGAACACACTGACTGTGTGCACTGCACCACCGTGTTTTCACAGAGACAATGCATTCCCTGGGGATAGCATGACTGTTCGTCAGAGAGGGCCTGTCTGTTGCAGTGCATGGCACCCACCTACACAGGGCTAGGCCATGGTCTGCTGTGGGCAGCTGCCACTGCCCCCTCCACCACCAGTACACCTCTGCCACCATGCTGACATGCCCTTCTGCTGGTGGTGCGCAGTCTCAGGCCATCCATTGTGCTGGTAGGCAGCTGCCTAAGGTGCGGGTTCTGGGGTAGGGGTGCCTGCATATCTATCCACGCTTCCCCACAGCACCGCCTGCCAATGTTCTGTGCCCTTGGGGGGTACCTGCTGGGTACTATCCCCTGTGACACTGTGGGAAACACACTCGTGCCCATGTTGGGCCCTCATCAGTTGCTGTCTGGCTGCTCTACTGTTTCAGCATTCTTATGGGCTACCTAGGCATCACCCTAGTCTGCACTGTGGCCCAGCTGCACCACAGCATGTGCCGTCTGCAGCCCTCTGTGTCCCCTTTTGCAGCATCTGTCCAGTTGCCCGTTCCGATATGCCTGCCCTGCTGTTGCGGAACATGTGCGCACCATAGGAAACCTGTCCAATGGGGAGGGGAAACCCTGATCAGCGTTATTTCACTGTGGGCTCATTCACCTTGTATGGGGGCGGAGCATAGACCCTTCCAAAATTCATATCGGTTTTTTTGGAGCTTTCTCGGGAGTGTTTTTTGATGTTTCCCATTAATATCACTATTGCCCAGCTTGGTTATGTTTTTTTTTATATTTTCTTCTGGTCATTTTCAATGTTTATTTGCCCTTTTGTTCCGTACACATGTATCACACTTATCACTTTTTGTAGGTTTCCCTGGTTTTGCTGTACATTGTGACGGAAATGGTTTCTTTTCCCTTTAAATCTGCTCTAACGCCAGGGTTTCACTGGCGTTAGTTTTCAGACCCTGATTCCACAGCGTTAGTGTATAGGGAGCCTCTCCCCTCCCACTCTCCGCCCATTGACCCTCTCTCTCCGCCCCTGGGGAGCCTTCCTCTGCCCTCCGTGAGCCTATCTCCACCCGCAGCACTCATTTGCGCCGCTGTGCGCGTTATTGCGCGCTAAGGTACCTTTTCGCCCGATAAAGCGCCATTATTGCGCGATAAGGTACCTTATCGCACGATAACGTCACCAGGCGCACATTAAGACGGTTTAGTAAACATACCCCTAAGTCTTATAGTTACAATGTTGAGGGTCTCTTAGGGCCAAGGTTTTTGAAGGGAAGTTTTGAATGCACTTACAATAAGATTAGTACATATTTTGGTTTTTTTATAATAACCCCCTTGGGTCCCGGTCCCTGTCAGGCATTCACGTCCACTCATTCCACTGTTGATTTTACTCTAGTGTTCCCTTATGATCTATGTTACTTTTTATCTTATATATGGTATAGATGTATCCGGACATAGAATAATACATACAGGTACGTTCTTTTCACAGTTTTTTGTCACACCCTTAGTGAGTTAGTTTCAAACATTTTATAATAACATGACTACATTTAATTATGATTTTCATGGTTTTATGTATTTTATGTGTCTTAATGATTTTATTATTTATTTGTTCAATGTACATTTTTTATGATTATATTTATTTTCCTCTCTGATTCAAGTATTTTTGCTATATGTATAAGTTTGCACATGAATTGATTTATGATTTAGAATATGTCATTGAGGTTCGTGTCTTGGTCCTATACGTCATATTTGAGTGTTCAATTATTTATTTTTCATTGTATGTTTTTATGATTGTATTTTTTTAGCCATTTTTAGCCCCTGAGGAAGGCTCATTGAAACACGGCCTGTGTCAGGCCAATGGCTGGAGTTGATCAATGAAATAAAATATATTCTTCCTTTGCAATCCACGGTTTGTACTGGGTTAGTTTGCTGCACGTAGATCTGTGCTCTATTGTTGGACTCCAGCCATATCAGAGGGATAGGTACAGCAAACACTGGACGACCTATCTGACCCACTACCATGGCCACCAACAGTCGGTCGGCAGTGGCTGTAAAGGGAAGGATCACATCCCCATGTACCTCCTGCACACATTGCCCCCCCCCCCCATCCGCCACCACATTCCCCCACAAACGCTCACTGCCGGATAAATGTCCATTCACTCCCCACAGCAGTGGCCAATGCAGCAGTCCCCACACCCGTCAGGCTGACAGGCACACCTGCACCAACACCTACCCATGTAGTCATACACCCTCCATTGCACACATGTCGCTCACGCACACTATGCCCGGCTCCAGTCACGATGCAGGATCCCCCCCAGCCACCCTGGATGCATGTGGCTCTGTGCCCAGTCCCCAGGACCCCCTCACATATCACACCTATCACTGCTCACAGTAGGTGCATCACTCGCAACCCCGTCCCCACGAACATGCCTGACAATGTGGCGCATCCCCACCTGTGCCAACACATGGTGCTCCCCCCCCTGCCTGGTACATCCCATTGGACAGTGATGTGTTGACCGCATTGTAACCGCAATGACATCGGTTACAGGCGGTACACACATTGCTGTAGGTGATGATGTAACATAGAGCTAGACATATGTGTTCAGGACAACCACATATATACTATGTACCATGTTCCCCCCCCCCAGGTGACACCCAGCCAATGGAGGCAGAGGATACGGAGGATGGTGCAGAGACAGGGGCAGGAGATCTGGCCGAAGTGGCAGATGCCGAGGTTGCTGCCAGTGCTGATGTGGAGGCCCCAGGGGGTGGAGGGGGCAGCGGTCATCCATCCCCATTGGGGAGCAGCAGCAGCAGCATAGTGGCCGGGGAGGGGCCAGAGACGGTGGGCCGGAGTCCATACTGTCAGCACAGAGGCCATTGGGAACAGCACCCACAGCGATGGGGGAGGTACTGCAGGAGCTGCGTGGCCATACCGCCTCATCACGTGCTGATGCTAAAGATGGGTGACTGCCAGGATGGTTGCATGTGGTGGTGTGGCACCCCACACCCCCCTCGGTGCCTGCTTTGGGAGCGGCAAAGGGGGAACTCCCCTCTCGCAGCTCTGTTAAGGCTGCCGGCGCTGATGGGAAACAGGAAATGCCTGTTTCCCATCAGCGCCGGCAGGCTTAACAGAGCCGCAAGAGAGAAACACTGTCTTTGCGGCTCTGAATGCCCGCGCTGAGAGGAGTGATTCAGGGGGCTCTGCTGGGCAGGCGGGGGGCCCCGCGGGACACTGATTCTGCCGCAGCCATAGCGGCAGCAGTCGGTTTGTTTGTTTATCATTCGTTTTCCCCGGGCGGTTGGGTAGTATGTTGTTTGGGCGGGGCCCCCTGAAGTGTGGGGCCCTGTGCAAACAACATTCCTGCTCAATGGATGGGTCGGGCTGGTGTGCTACCAACATATGTGGATTCCCCACCATACGTAGCGGACCCCCTATGTAGTCCGCCAGGACACCTGTAGCATGTGTCACGGTGGGGAGTGTAACAGATGTCTCACAGGTCACACCGTGTCTCACCCACAGGCACTCGCCAGGTGCTGCTGGCCATTGAAAGTGTACTCTGCACCTCCCCTCACCGTTAACAGCACCTGGGCTCTCGGGTAACGGATTTCCACACCCAGAGCAATGAGAAGGAAGCAAGTACGGTTAATAATACAAAACATACACAATTGTATTATAAAAAAAAACCACCAAAGCTTTGGGAGAGAGAACAAAGCTTGCACCTTGTCTTCCTGACATCACAGACTTCGGCTATTTTATTTATAGGTCAAAATTCCATTACACAGCATAATTTACACCTTATTTTTCTATGTCAAGCATCGCGTATATTTATAATGTGCATCTCTATTTCTCTATGTCATAGGTCACATCTTATTAGTATAGGTCATTAAGAGGAGACATACATGTATTCCCAGACATAGCTTCTTAAACAATAATAACACAAGCAGTTTTCATATCTTTGTTTCAAGGCTGAAGAGAAAGTTTCTCCCTGCACTGTCTGTTTCATAAACAAACGTAGTTTCTCTGTTATGTGAAAGTTCAGCCTAGTTTTTCGGTAGAGTCTCTCAAGGTCGTTAGCTAAGTAATAGGCCCTGGAATGTCTGAGCTACTGAATCTGTGGTGTTAACTCTTTCTGAGGGCTTTAAGTAATATAGTATTATTAAGTACCCTCACAGTGTACACAGCCCTGTACAGACAAGCTTCCTTTCAGTCCCCCCTCTGATTCTGCAAAGAATCATTTCAAAGGTAAGGAAATTCAGACATTAATATTAAGGAAGGATTGTAAATAGACTCTAGGCCAATCTGCAACATCATCCTAGGGATCAAAGAGTCCACTGACTTCTTACAGCAAGCAGACATTACACAGAGAATCAATGCTCCTAAAATACAAATCCCCAAAAATCCAAACAGTGATGCCAACATGCCTCTCAGGGGCTTAGACAATGAATTCCAGAAAGAAGAAACAGAATCAAAGAAATCGGAAAAAGAACTTACATAACTACTACTTGGGACAAAAGTATGGTTTCTAACCTTATCTAGTAGGCCTTTCACTACCTTTCCTTCATTATCCAGCAGAGAACAACAATGATCAAGGATTAATCCACACATTCCATCTTCCTTCGCTAGGAGGTAGTCTAAAGCCATGCGATTCTGGGCTGCATAGGCAGACACCTTGTCCACTGCACCTTGTAACACACTATTTGCCTCTGTGAGATCCAGGGCTGTAAGTTCAAGAACTGCCTGTAACCGCATAATCTGGGTATCATATTCTCTTGTGGGTGCTATTGCTCCAAAGGTTGAAAGCCAGACAGTACCTGTAAATGCATTAATCTGAGATTTAGTTAAAGGACTTGTAAAGTCTAGTAGTTGCTGTGCAGTTGCTATGGCCTTATCGTGGGGGAAATATCTCTTTTTGTTCTTAAAGAATCATTCGGGGTTGATAATAAAGTAATATTTTGATACGGTAAAAATCGCCACGAGGTATCTAACTGGGCAACATAGCAAGTATCTGACCAATCTCTAGGCAGTTCTGTATATGCAAGATTATCACACACAAAATAATCTCCTTCTAAGGCCACTAACCCACTTTCCCAAATTGTCAACTTGTGGGGACAAGATATATTCTGTGTACAGTTATTCAAAGCCCACTGAGTAAAACTCATTGCTTCAATTCCAACAGATAGATTACATTCCCAGGGATGGTAATACCCTAACAAGGGGAAACTCCAGTTAGGTATGTCTAGGTCTGAACTAGAGTCATTCAAAGGGATTGGGTATCCAGAACTATTATACTGTAACAATTCATGATCATGCACTTGGTTCCCTTGAGTTGGCACTAATTGTACTACTGAAATAAAGGAACTTCTTACATGTGATTTTTTTTATACCAGGTAGAGGAATTAAGTAGCATTACTGTTTTACAAATGTTCCAAGGCGTATCCCCTATCTTTTTCCTGTATTTTGAGCCGTAAAACATTTTGGAGGGGACATTAGAGGCATAGGGCTAATCATTCTAGGGTCTGTGGTTGTATGAGACCATTGTATAGTGGTTAGATTAAAAGCTATGTCACGAAACTCTTGAAAGGCCTAGCTTGTAGCAAAAACCCATGCTGAGTGGCTGTCACAGTTGGAAGGCAAACAGCACAATCTGACAGATTAAAGTGTTTTGTGAATGGGTGTAAATGTGACTCAAAAATATTTGGGTGTTCCCATAACATTCCCAAGATTCTGAATGCAGTACTGCTTCATTAACAATAATATGCCATAACACAACTACGACCAGATAAGGAAACATTCTTAACAGACCTCTAAAACTATTAATTACTCCAAAAATAAATATTCTGAGAAAAAAAATGAAAACACAACTATCCTTCTTAGCACTACAAAGATAAGCACTATAACTATAACAACCCCCAACTCCCAATCTCTTCACGAAGTAGAGGTTAAGTGCCAAAAGATCATTGCTTATATATCAGTAAAGAACTAACTCAAACTAATTTTATCAACATAATCAGCAGTATAGATGCTGGAAAAGGTTTTTTACATAATTAGTTCATTCAAAAAGCAATTAATCATGATAAGTCTTTTCTGCAATATCACTGTTGTCCAAGTCTGAATGAGTTTCTGCGTTGCAACAACAGAAGACACTTCTCTTGATTCACAGATACAAGGAACCACCTTCTGGATCCTGTGAAGGAGCCTTTTTACACTGTGAAAAAATGTATCCAACGAGATTGTCCTTCCACTTTACAAGCTGAGTATCCCACCAGGTGCACACGTAATGGACCTAGGAACTTGGGAGCCAAAAGTGTCTTTGGATGCAAGTTCTTAATCAGGACCCAATCTCCTGGCTTCAGTTCTGAATGCGATAATTGTGAAGGAGTATCCTGCTGAGGATTCACCTGTAATAAAGGAGAAACAGACAAAACTGAGTGCAATCATGAGCAATAAGTCAAGATATCGCTGCGCAACAGTTGAAGATCTGGGATTATTGTTAATTCATGTGGAGAAGTAGCTGGACATCCAGTAACTATTTCATACGGTGTCAGGCCTCCTCGAGCACGCCGGGGGAAATTACACACTGCCATAATGGCAAAAGGAAGGTCTTCCATCCAATCTGTAGCCCAATCCTATGTCAGAGTGCGTAAATGACCATTGAGTGTCCTATTCATCCGTTCCACTTGGCCAGAGCTTTGCGGATGATAAGGAGTGTGCAGCTGTCTTTTAATCCCAAACCATTGTTCAATATCCTCCCAGACACTCGCAGTGAAGGCTGGACCCTGATCAGAAGAAAGAACAAAAGGTACATCTCAAACAGGAATAAACTGAGTGAGCAGTAATTTGAAAGAGACCCCAGCAGTCATACTGGTAGTGGGACAATCTACCCATCAAGAGAAAAGACAAGTGATCACTAACAAATACCGTTTCCCCCCCTCTGGCACAGGACGGGTCTGTAAAATCAAGCTGCAAAATCAAAAAGGGTCTGGAAGGTTTGGGAAGGGTGGCAGAAACCCTTATAATTGACCCTAATCTGACCCTACTCTGCCAGCCTTGAAACAGTGCAGACAAGCTGTGCCACAGAAAAAAAAAACTTTAGGTGATACCAGAAAACCGAAAAGGCATGATTCATAGCCACAGCTGACAGGTGAAGCTTATGATGCAGGAACAGGTCAAGTGGAAACAATAGACTGTCAGGGCAAATGAGCAGATGATCCTTTTTTCCAGTAGCCCTGTACATCACAGGTCGCACCCCACGAAGTCCACAGAGTCTGAGTTTCAAAGGAAGTATCTTGATAGTGCTGTAAGAGAGATGAAAGGGGAAACAACTTCATGTTAGATGGTTTTAAGTACAATAATGTTGGTGACACTGATGCCTGGAGGGCAGCTTGCCATGCTTCTTGAACTGCAAAATGGTTTGAAAACAATCATGAGACCCATCATCCTCCACAAGAGCTGTCAATGGAGCTAGAAGTGTTGAAGGGTTGCATATTGATGTAGTATATGCTGTAACATGAGGCTGAGAAATCGTTAATTCCTGAGTTAACAAATGTGTGGAGAACAAAGGCTGAGTCTTAGGGGTATGTTTACTAAACTGCGGTAACGTTACATAACGCGCGTTATGTAACATTAACGATCGTAGACGTTCCGCGGCGCGGTAAACACCACAGAAGGTGGAGAGAGGGCGGAGAGAAGGGGTCAATGGGTGGAGTGTGGTCGGGGAGAGGCTCCATTCACACTAACGCGCTGATCTGAAGAGCTGAATCCTAACACGATTGAAAACCTGCCGTTAGTATGCAGGAGAGAGAAACCATTTACATGTCAGCAATGTACAGCCCAGGCAGGGAGCCCAAAAACTGTGATAGTAGTGCTCCATGTACAGCAATTCCATAGTGCCAAAGTATGAATGGCCACTATGGCGATGGTGCAAATGGGGCATAGGGGGCCGCAGGCGGGACATGTAGCATGGGCAGCTGGGGCACAGGGTGGACCAGGCGGGCACCTAGGTGGCACATAGGAACATAGACACCGGAGATCAGCAAGACAGCAGTTAACCAAGGCCAAACACAATCCACCAATATCTACCTGGTCCACCCTAGCCAATAGTCGCTAGGGCACAGACCTGACATCCCCCCAGCCATCCCGCCCCCATGTGGAGGGGACATAATAGTGGTAGGCAGTGATGGTGGGATGTGAGGATGTCCATGTATGCCCCCCCACCCCGGAACCCGCTCCCTAGGCGGGCGCCTACCTACACAGTGGATGGCCTGGGACTGCGCACTACCAGCACCGACAGCAAATGGCCACGTCAGCTTGGCAGGGGGGCGTGTGCCCGTACTGGAGGGGGCAGTGCCACCTCCCTGCAATGGACCTACGCCATGCTCTGCATCAGTACGTGGTGTGCAGTGCAACATAAAAGGTCTGGTTGAGGAAAAGTGCAGGTAGACCCAGGGACTACCATGCATCTGTGGCAACAGTGTGGTGCAGTACACCCAGCCAGTGTGTCCAGGAGCAGAGGGTCACAGGTGCAAGTCCCAGCAGTGGTTCCTGCAGAGCATGTCCCTATATTTTACCCTACAATGCAGATACAACAGCAACATGTGAAAAGCCCAAAGCAGCGTCGAACAGGGGTGCAAACACCCACTCACACAGGCTCCACAATCCAATGATGCATGGAGCGGCAGGCTGTTGGCCCCAGCATTGGGATGATGTTATCACCAGAGCACTACTACTACCCCCTGCACAGTTTAGCAATGTCAGCACTGTGATCAGGACTAGTGTGGCGGGCAGGGCTGCCAACCACCCCTATCTTTGTATAATGCTGCAAAAGGAGTGAGCGTGTTTGTATGTCTATCCATTGTTCTGTGGCTGCCCACACTTCACTGGGCCCAAAATGTCCCACTGTTACCAGCGTTAATGAGGAGCAAGGTATTCTGGGTATGGCCCGGACAGGGCAGATTGACCAGGATGCATCTTCACAGGGTGTAGGGCAATGGCTAGGACACTGTAGTGCCTGACCACCACCTGCATGGACAGGGTGGCCACAGCATGGCATGCTGGGAGGGCACGCACTCTGAACGAGCAGTGACCATGGCAGGTCTAGGTTCCCACATAGCGCTCTACACTATTTGTCTCTAGTGATATATTTGTGTTCCCCAGTGCTGGGGTCCCAATCATTGAGATGCCTGCTTGCTGCACATAGTTCCTGGTGGACTGTCTGCAGTTAGACTGTGCATGGTCGGAACACCTTTAAGGTACAGTCTGACTGTGCTGTCTGCTGGTGACTGGCAGACAGTGGTGGGAGGCACTTGGGGTTTCCAGACCTAACCCCAGCATTGCTGCTTGTCTGCCACTGTCCCAGTCATAGGTATGGCTCTGGCCCACCAACCCTGGAGTGCTGTCTTGTACAAACAGGATGGAGGTTGCTTCCCTGGGGCGGGGGCACTTTTCTTTACCTACAAAAGGGTGATGTGGGCCCTTTGGGGTATGTAGTGTATACCACTGTGACCTATACAGCCACTGCTACACATACCTCATGCAATTCTAGGAACCCCTCTGCCCTGATAACAGCTGCCCATGTCAGCCAGACCCTCACATGGGGTACACACTAATCTGGCTGGTGTCTGGTCCCACAGGGCCACATGTGACTGCAAGATACAGATGGACACCAAATTACCTTCGGCTGCACTGCACAGAACACCTGTCACACACTGGTAGCGATGGGGATGTACAGCAGGACCTATCTCTAGCACCACATGTACTGCGGACCTAGTGCTGGGCACCAATCCTATCCCTCAGAGTGACCACAGAACCTGCACAGTGTCAGTTCGTCTTTCCCAGCTGAGGTACCGGAGAGGTGCAGACCCCATTTGGTGATCAGCTGTAGACAGCTATTCAGCATGTGCATTGCATCATGGGTACTGCTGTGACATACACCATGGAGGTATAGCCTACTGGTTAATACATTGCCATTCTTGGCAGTGTTCATTGGTTCAATTCCTCATTGTTCTCTCCTCTCATGCCTGTCCTACTCAAATAGTGTGCATGCCTGTAGAGGTCATATTTTTGCAGATCTGCGCTTCCAGCCCATAATACCCTCGCCACAATTGCCAACATTCCCTCGGTCCATCTATCTGCGTCTGTCAGCTGTGTAGAGTCCTGTCTGCCTGTGCAGGCTGCCAGCCCATGTCCTGTACTGCTACCATTTCCTGCATTGCGCCTCATCGTGCTTGCCTCGCCTGTGCCTGATCTGCTTGGCACCACCACTCCTCTGTCCACCCATCATTGTAACTATCCTGCCACCTCCACCTCCACTGGGGACACGTATTCCCATCGTCTGCCACCAAATGTTTTTCCGGTACTTTACATTGCCAACACCCTGTGCTGTGGTAGAGCTGCCCCAACATGTTTGTCATCAGTACTGGCAGGCACATGGGATGCCCGCAGATATGGCAGGTCCAGCGGCTCCCACTTCTCCCTCCTTCACTCACCTGTTGATTGCCTTTCCTGAGTGCTCTATCTAGTGTTAGGGCTACATCTGTCTCTGTTCTGCACAGGTCATGCATGTCATCCTGAGGCACCTTGCAGTCCCTAGGGCACACTAACCTAGGACTCCATAACCTTGTTAGACCTCCTTAACCTATGGTTCCATAGCCCAGGGTGCCTTCTGCGGTGACTTGTCCAAGGGTGCCTAATATGGCGCTTAGCCTAGGAGGCCCTATAGGGCGCCTTCTGAGGCACTTTACAGGGCACCTTACTAGGCACCTTATAAGGCACCTTACAAGGCACCTTACATGGCACCTTATAAGGCACCTTACTAGGCACCTTATATGGCACCTTACAGGGCACCTTACTAGGCACCTTACATGGCACCTTATAAGGCACCTTACAAGGCACCTTATAAGGCACCTTACATGGCACCTTATAAGGCACCTTACAAGGCACCTTACATGGCACATTATAAGGCACCTTACAGGGCACCTTACTAGGCACCTTACAGGGCACCTTACTAGGCACCTTACAAGGCACCTTACAAGGCACCTTATAAGGCACCTTACAAGGCGCCTTGCAAGGCGCTTTACAAGGCGCCTTGTAATGCTCATTATTCTAAGGCGCCTTGTAACGCGAATTCTCTGTCAGCTTGCTGTAACGATGCACCGCCCATGCCTTTATATGGGCATCTCTACCTTTACCGCGGAACCTACCGCGAATGACATTACCGCAGTTTAGTAAACATACCCCTTAGTCAAGTGAAGCAACCTAGAAACTGAATGTGATACATACACTTCAAGAGGGTGCTGTAAAACTAGAAAATCAGTAATTTCAATTGCAAATGGCACTGCTACCAAACTACATAGACATGGTGGGAGTCCCAAAGTTATTGAGTCAAATTGCTTTGAGAAATAGCCTACTGGCTTGCGACCAGTTGGGAAAGCTTGTAAAAGCACACAGGTAGCAGAGGAAACAGAAATAGCCACATACAGTTTGAATGGCAGAGAATAGTCTAGCAAAGATAAACTAGATGCATTTTCCAGGGCAGACTTTATATTCAAAAAGGCTTTCCACTGTAGCAGTGTAGGTACAATGAGAACTTCAGGTCCTTCTTTCCCAATGAGAGCATAAAGCGGAGCAGTAAGGTCTGAGAAATTTGCTAGCCATTGTTTACAAAAGATTAACAGACCCAGGAATCTGCGCAGTAATACTGGTGTTGCTGGGAAAGGCAATGAAAGAATAGGTTTCAATCTAGCAGAGGTAATTGCACGACCAGATGGTGTTAGGGCAATACCCAGGAAAGAAACATTTTGAGATACAAATTGTAGTTTTGACAAATTGATTTTCAATCCTAATTCAGCAATATGAGACAAAAAAAGACAAGGAATCTGACAAACAAGTCTCATAACTTGGTGAACATAAAAGCAAATCATCAACATACTGAACTAAAGAGGAATGGTCGAGCCTTACATCAAGCAGTGCAGTTCTTAGGGCCTGTGCAAAATACTATCGGCGTACCCTTGGCACAAAGTATATTGTTTATTGTCAAATTGGAAAGCAAATAAAAATTGATTTTCTTCGCTAATTCTCACTGAAAAGTAAGCAGAACTCAAATCGACAACAGTGAACCAGGTAGTCCCTGTAGGTATCTGTGTCCAGATATCATGTGGATTAGGTACCAAGGGAAAAATTGGCAAAATCACATTATTTATTGCTCGCAGGTCTTGCACAAATCTGTAAGTCTTACCGTCAGCCTTTAGCACAGGAAGAATTGGAGTACTACATGGTGAAGTTGTAGGATAGATGACACCTTGGGGAATGTTTACTAACCGTCTTAACGTGCACCCGGCGATAGTGTGCAGGATGCCATAAAAGGAGTGGGCGTTTCGGTCTTAACGTAGCAGAACGTGATTATCGCGCGATAACGTGCACTGCGCACATTATCGGGCGAAACACTGCTAAGCACGTTAACGCGTGATAATCTTAAGTAGGCGCGCAGACATGCAAACATAGAAGCAGACGTTTAGCACAATGGTTAATACACTGACTGATGGTATGGGGTCATGAGTTTGATCCCCCAGTGTGCCTAGTCCATAAGGCTGGCTGAGGCACCACCCTTTACGTTTAAGTAGTGCTTTTTGAGGCATTTTACTTTTATTTTAATTAGTGCTGCCAGCAAACACACCCTCACGGTGGCGTAACCTAAGGTGCCGCATATGGCACCCCATAACGCACTCCATAGGGCACATTATAAAGTGCACTGTCCGCCAAGGCATCCTATAATGTCCCCTATAGGTGCCTTATGGGGCACCTTATGAGGCACCTCAAGGTTACAGTACTCTGAGGGTGTTTTTGCTGGCAGCCCTAATGTACATTAAAAATATACAATGCCTCAGACAGCCCTATCAAATAACCCCACCATGGGTTTGAACCCATGACCTCTGGTTTCACAGGCAGTGAAGTAACCAGTGGGCTATAGCTGCTAACAAACTTCTAGCTGGTTGGAGAAGGACTGCACGTCACCACACAAACTGTCTGCTGTGGTTACCAGGATAGGGTTAACCCACCCATACCCAAGATGCACTGCACATGCAAATCAGCAGTCGACAGATGGGCACAAGATGGGGTATGTACCCCCACAACACCTCGGCCTGGTAGGGGGAACTGACCATGTGTGGTACTGGCACAGAGTAGCCACAGACCATCACATTGTGTGGGTACTGTGCTCACCCTGAGGGTGAGGTGGGGCGCCCAGCACCAGGTCCACAGCACCTTTCATGGCTGAAATACACCATGCTGCAGGTCCCCATCAGTGCTAATGTGTGTGATAGGTAGTTCCTGCAGACACACCTAGGTTACATCTGTGTCCTTCTGTATTTCACAGTCATGTCCAGCCCTTATGGGTAATGATGCACCAAGAATAGGGCATATCCTGTGTTGGTGCCATGGTTACATGATGTAGGTGAAGGGGGGGGGGTGGGGGGGGGGGTGTGTTTGGACCCATAGGCAGATTATGTACCACCACACAACCCACCCTCTGGGACTCAGGTGGGAAACAGGATCACCCACCAATAGATCCACATTCTACATCCCTGCAATGGTGGCAGTAGAGGGGACCATCAACCCCAGTCCTGCTGAGGGAACAGACACCCTAGAGGGCAGGCAATGCAGAACTGTACACATCTAAAAAGCAATAGCAGACAGAATGCCTGGAAATGCTCAGCTGCCCCCCACCACTACCTGACATTCTCCAGCAGCAAGCCTCCAGCTGCTGCACTCTGCAAGGTGTTCCAGCAAGACACATACTAGCTGCAGAACTGGGATGTCAGCATATACACCAAGCAGATAAGTCAGTGACTGAGCCCCAAAAGAGAACCCATAAACATCACATGAGAAAAATGCTACACAACATTATGGGGGAACCTAGCCATGTCGTGGTCACTGATCCATCAGGGTGAGAGTGACCTCCCAGCAGGACATGCTGTGGCCACCCTGTCCGTGCAGGTGGTGGCCGGGTACTACAATGTCCGAGCCATTGCCGTATCCCCTGTACAGATGAATCCAGGCCAGGCCACCCTATCCAGGCTATTCCCACAGTACCTTGCTCCTCATTATGCACATTGGCAGGCCTATACTGGCAACAGTGCTAGCAGTGTGGGCTGAGAAAGGAGTTAGCAGCCACCACACACTGGATAGACAGACACACACTCCCCACACCTATGCCAGCATTGTGCAACTATAGAGGTGTTTGGCAGCCCTGCCCACCACACCAGTCCTGGGCACAGTGCAGGCATGGCTATGGTACCCAATACTGTTGGGGTCACCCCCCAGGGTGGTAAACACTGTCAGAAACAAGACCTGTAGCACACTCCACAGACATCAGAAAGGTTGCTATGCTGCAGCTCACTCAGAAAATTGTACTTAACCTCAGAATTGCTATCTGCCAGTAATCATAGCAACCTTTTGATAGCTGTGTACCGTATTCCCAGGTTTAGGGTGGCATTGCTAAGGTATGCAAGTGCTAGTATTGGGAGATGCATGCAGGGCCCAACATCCTGCCTCTCCAGGAGGCATTGGATAATGGAGCCTGTGGGTGCGGGTGTGTCTGCCCCTGTTGGCCGCTGCTTTAGGGCAGAGGTTCCCGACTCCAGTCCTGGTGGGCCAGATACTGTTCAGGTTTTCATGCTGTCCCTCATGAATATGCATGAGATACATCTGCATACCATGGGGGCGGCGCATAGAAATGCAGCACAGGCATCTTTATTAGAGACAGCATGGACCTGAATGGTGTTTGGCCCTCCAGGACTGCATTTGGGAGACTCTGCTCTAGGTAATGCACATGTTTATGGTGTCTGTAGGGTAAAATGTAGGTGTTTTGGGCATGTTTACGTCATCTGCAATAAAGGTACTGTCTGTATTAGCACGTTTTTGTAGTGGGTAAAATATGGGGACTGGGTTGGCAGGAACCACAACTGGGACTTGAATCTGTGACCTTCAGCTTCTGAACACACTGGCTGTGTGCACTGCACCACCGTGTTGCCACAGAGACAGTGCATTCCCTGGTGATACCATGACTGTTCGTAAGACAGGGCCTGTCTGTTGCAGTGCATGGCACCCACCTACACAGGGCTAGGCCACGGTCTGTTCTGGGCAGCTGCCACTGCCCCCTCCACCACCAGTATCCCTCTGCCACCATGATGACATGCCCTTCTGCTGGTGGTGCTGGTGGAGCGCAGTCTCAGGCCATCCAGTGTGCGGGTAGGTGGCTGCCTATGGTGCGGGTTCTGGGGTAGGGATGCCTGCATAACTGTCCACGCTTCCTCACAGCACCGCATGCCAATGTTCCGTGCCTTTGGTGGTACATGCTGGGTACTATCCCCTGTGACACTGTGGGAAGCACACTCGTGCCCATGTTGGGCCCTCAGCAGTTGCTGTCTGGCTGCTCTACTGTTTCAGCATTCCTATGGGCCAGCTAGGCATCACCCTAGTCCGCACTGTGGGCCAGCTGCACCGCAGCATGTGCCGCCTGCAGCCCTCTGTGTCCCCTTTTCCAGCATCTGTCCAGTTGCCCATTCCGACATGCCCGCCCTACTGTTGTGGAACATGTGCACGCCATAGGAAACCTAGCCAATGGAGTCGGAAACCCTGCTCAGCGCAATTACACTGTGGGCTCATTCACCTTGTATGGGGACGGAGCATAGACCCTTCCAAAATTCATATCTTTTTTTTGGAGCTTTCTTAGGAGTGTTTTTTGATGTTTCCCATTGATATCACTATTGGCCAGCTTGGATATTTTATTTTTACATTTTCTTCTGTACATGTTCAAGGTTTATTTGCCCTTTTGTTCCGTGCACATGTATCACACTTATCACTTTTTGTAGGTTTCCCTGGTTTTGCTGTACATTGCTGACGGAAATGGTTTCTTTTCCCTTTAAATCAGCTCTAACGCTCAGCTCCCTCCTCCCCCTCACCCCCTCCCCCTCCTCCTCAACCCCTCCCCCTCCGCCCCTCCCCCTCCCCGCCTCCCACTCCCCCCCTCCCCGCCTTCCCCTCCCCCCTCCCACTCCACCCCTTCCTCCCACCCTCCCCCCTCCCACTTCACCCCTTCCTCCCCCCCTCCCACTTCACCCCTTCCTCCCCCCCTCCCCTCCCCTCCCTCCCCTTCCTGCTCCTTCCCTCCCCTTCCTGCTCCTCCCCCCCCCATGTAACCATGGCACCAACACAGGATATGCACTATTCTGGGTGCATCATAGCCCATAAGAGCTAGACATGACTGAGAAATACAGAAGGACACAGATGTAACCTAGGTGGGTCTACAGGAACTTCCTATTACACACAGTAGCACTGATCGGGACCTGCAGCATGGTGTATTTCAGTCATGAAAGGTGCTGTGGACCTGGTGCTGGGCACCCCACCTCACCCTCAGGGTGGCACAGTACCCGCACAATGTGACGGTCTCTGGCTACTCTGTGCCAGTACCACACACGGTCAGTTCCCCCTACCAGGCTGAGGTGCTGTGGGGGTGCATACCCCATCTTGTGCCCATCTGTTGACTGCTGATTTGCATGTGCAGTGCATCATGGGTATGGGTGGGTTAACCCTATCTTGGTAACCACAGCAGACAGTTTGTGTGGTGACGTGCAGTCCTTCTGCAGCCAGCCTGGGGTTTGTTAGCAGCTATAGCCCACTGGTTACTTCACTGCCTGTGAAACCAGAGGTCATGGGTTCAAACCCATGGTGGGGTTATTTGATAGGGCTGTCTGAGGCATTGTCTATTTTTAATGTACATTAGTGCTGCCAGCAAAAACACCCTCAGAGTACTGTAACCTTAAGGTGCCTCATAAGGCACCTATAAGGCCCTATCAAGCGCCTTATAAGGTGTCCTATAGGGGACATTATAGGGTGCCTTGGCGGACAGTGCACTTTATAATGTGCCCTATGGAGTGTGTTATGGAGTGCCTTATGCGGCACCTTAGGTTATGCCACCATGAGGGTGTGTTTGCTGGCAGCACTAATTAAAATAAAAGTAAAATGTCTCAAAAAGCACTACTTAAACATACAGGGTGATGCCTCAGCCAGCCTTATGCATTAGGCACACTGGAGGATCAAACTCATGACCCCTGTACTATCAGTCAGTGTATTAACCATTGTGCTACACCTCTGCTTCTATGCTTGTATGTCTGTGCGCCTACTTAAGAATATCGCGCGTTAAAGTGCTTAGCGACGTTTCACCCGATAATATGTGCAGCGCGCGTTATCGCGTGATAATCCCGTTTTGCTACGTTAAGACCGAAACACCCACTCCTTTTATGGCATCCTGCACACTATCGCCGGGCGCACGTTAAGGCGGTTTAGTAAACATACCCCTAAATTCTTTAGCAATAGTAACACTATGGGGTATGTTTACTAAACAGCACTAACGTTGCAGCGGCGACATTATTGCATGATACGTAATGTTATCGCGTGATATTATTGTGCGATAACGTTACGTTTCACACGATAACGTCTCTGGCAGCGTTAAGGCACACAGAGGGTGGAGTAAGTGTCTCCAGAGGGCGGAGAGAAGGGGTCAATGGGTGGGGAGTGGGCAGGGTGAGGCTCCAGGTACACTAACGCCGGGATTTTAAGACCAGAACATTACCATGCTTGAAAACCTGGTGTTAGAGGCACAATTGCGGGAAAGAGAAACCATTTCAGTGAGCAATGTACAGCAAAGGCAGTGAGACCAAGAAAAGTGATAGTAGTGCTACATGTGCAGCAACAGCATAGTGCCCAAGTACGAAAGGGCACTAAGGTGAGGCTGCAAATGGGGTACAGGGGGCTGCAGGCGGAACATGCAGTGGGGCAGCTGGGGCACAGGGTGGACTAGGCAGATGCCTAGGTGGCACATAGGAATGCAGAAACTGCAAATCAGCAAGCCAGCAACTGACCAAGGTTGAACATGCCCATGAGTTTGTGTCCCACAGTGTCCCAGGGGACGGTACCCAGCAGGTACCCCAAAGGGCACATAACATTGACAGCTGGTGCCGGGGGGAAGCGCAGATGTCTATGTAGGCACGTCCTACCCCAGATCCCACACCATAGGTAGCCACCTACAGGCACACTGGATGGCCTGGGACTGCGCACCTCAAGCACCACCGGCATAAGGGCATGTCAGCATGATGGGGGAGGGGTGCTGGTGGTGGAGGGGGCAGTGGCAGCTGCCCACAGCAGATCAAGGCCAAGCCCTGTTTAGGTGGGTGACATGCAGTGAAACAGACAAGGTCTGTCTGAAGAACAGTTATGGTATCCCCAAGAAATGACTTGCCTCCATGGCAACAGTTTGGTGCAGTACACACAGCCAGTGTGTTAAAGGGCAGAAGGTCATAGGTTCAAGTCCCAGCTGTGGCTTCTGCAGACCTTGTCCCTATGTTTTACCCTACAGAACACATACACCATAAACATGTGCACACCCTAGAGCAGTGGCCAAGAGGGGCACAAATGCCCACACCCACAGGCCCCACTATCCATATCCTCATGGAGAATCAGGTTTTTTGGCCCTGCGCAGAGCAGCAGCTACCACTACTACCACCTGCATACCTTAGCAATGCCGTCATAAACATGGAAACACGCTTCATATATATCAAAAGGTTGCTATGATGAATATCAGATACTACATTAAACACAAATTGTTAACAGAGATTCATCATAGCAACCTTCTGATATATGTGGAGAGTGTTTCCTTTCTGTTTGTTTTCTGACAGTTTTTACCACCCCGGAGAGTGACCATAACAGTACTGAGTACCTTAGCAATGCCTGCACTGTGCCCACGACTGGTGCCAGGGCTGCCAACCACCTCTATCTTTGCACAATGCTGAAATAGGTGAGGAAGTGTGTGTATGTCTATCCAGTGTCTTGTGGCTGCCTACACCTTACTGAGCCCACAATGCTTACACTGTTTCCAGCAATAGCCTGCCAATGTGCATATTGAGGAGCAAGGTATTATGGGTATGGCCCAGACAGGGTGGTCTGGGCAGGATTCATCTGCACAGGGCATAGGGCAATGGCTGTGATATTGTGGTGCCCAACCACCACCTGCACGGACATGGTGGCCACAGCATGTCATGCTGGGAGGTCAGTCTCACCCTGACTGACCAGTGACCATGGCATGTCTAGATTCCCACATAGTGCCATGCAGCATTTTGCTCAAGTAATATTTTTGGGGGCCTGATCACTGACATATTTGCCAGGAACCTGCACTTTGTATTAGCTAGCAGACTGTCTGTAGTTCACATGTGTATGGCTGGAACACCTTGCAGGGTGCAGTGGGTGAAAACTGAATGTGCCTTCTGCTGGTGAATGTCAGATTGTGGGGAGGTGGGGCAGCTGAGCTTATCCAGGCCTCCTGCCTGTGCCCTATGTGATTACAGATCTGCATTGACTGCCCTGGAAGGTGCCTATTCCCCAGCAGGACTGGGGTGGTGGTCCTCTCTACTGCCTCTGATGTAGAGTGTGAATCTGTTGGTGGGAGATCCTGTCCCCCACCTTGACCCAGTGAGGGTGGGTTGGGTGGTGTTACATAATCTGCTTTTGGGTTCAAACACCACCCTTCTTCTATAACAAGTGACCATGGCAACCACACAGGACATGCATTTTTCTGTGTGCATTATAGTCCACAAGGGCTAATCATGACTGGGAAATACAGATGGACACAGGGGTATCCTAGGTGTGTCTGCAAGGACTACCTGTCATATACCAGCACTGATGTGGACTTGCAGTACAACCTAACTCAGCCAAGCCAGGTGCTGCGGACCTGGTGCTGGGCACCCCACCTAACCCTCAGGGTGAGCACAGGACCCGCACAATGTCACGGTCTGTAGCTACTCTGTGCTAGTAACACACACGGTCAGTTCCCCCTACCAGGCCGCGGTGTTGTGGAGGCGCATACCCCATCTTGTGATCAGATGTAGACTGCTGATCGGCATGTGCAGTGCATCATGGGTACGGGTGTGTTTACCCTATCCTGGTAACCACAGCAGACAGGTTGTGCGGTGACCTGCAGTCTTTCTGTAGCCAGCTAGCGCTATGGTGGGAGATATAGCTCACTGGTTACTGCAAAGACTGAGGAGGCAGAGGTCATGAATTCAATCCCACAGTGGTGTTATTTAATAAGGCTGTCTGAGGGATTTCCTTTTAATTTAAATCAGTGCTGCCAGCAAAAACACCCTCACAGTGCCATAACCTAAGGTGCCTCATAGGGCACCCTATAAGGTGCCCCATAGGGCACATTATAAAGTGCCCTTTTCGCCAAGGCACCTTATAATGTGCCCTATAGGACGCCTTATGAGGCATCTTAGGTTACGGCACTGTGAGGGTGTTTTTGCAGGCAGCACTGATTTAAATTAAAAGGAAATCCCTCAGACAGCCTTATTAAATAACACCACTGCAGGATCAGTGATCAGGAGCTACATGGCCAATGTGAGGAGCTACGTGGCCAATGGGAGGAGCTATGTGGACAACGGGAAGAGAGGCAGGCCCACACACAGGCGATCCTTGGTCTCCGCCAGGACGTGCAGCGGAAGTAAGGATGTGGTTGAAAACTACAGGCCAGTTAGTTTAACTTCGGTGGTGAGTAAATTATTGGAAACGCTGCTGAAAGAGAAAATAGTGAGGTTTCTGGAGACCAGCGGATTACAGGATCCGAGGCAGCATGGATTCACCAGAGGCAGGTCTTGTCAGACAAATCTGATTGATTTCTTTGACTGGGTGACCAGGGAGTTGGACCGAGGGAGAGCTCTAGATGTGGTGTATTTAGATTTCAGTAAAGCCTTTGACACTGTTCCTCACAGGCGACTTATAAACAAACTGAGCACCCTAGGGAAGGACCCTAAAGTTACTGCTTGGGTTAGAAATTGGTTGGGTGGGAGGCGACAAAGAGTACAAGTAAATGGAGTTCACTCTGAGGAGAAGGAAGTTACCAGTGGTGTGCCCCAGGGATCTGTCCTTGATCAGATTCTTTTTAACATCTTTGTTAGTGATATAGCGGAAGGGCTGTCGGGTAAGGTTTACCTCTTTGCAGATGATACCAAAATCTGCAATAGAGTAGACACCCAGGAAGGTGTAGATAACATGAGGAGGGACCTAGCTAAGCTTGAAGAATGGTCTAGAATTTGGCAGCTGGGATTTAATGTTAAAAAATGTAAGGTCATGCATTTGGGCTGCAGCAATCCAAGGGAGCAATACAGTATAGGAGGTGAAGTACTTTTGTCCACTAAAGAAGAGCGGGACCTAGGCGTGGTTGTGTCTGATGATCTTAAAGTAGCTAAACAGGTAGAAAAGGCGACGGCAAAAGCTAGAAGGACGCTTGGGTGCATACGAAGAGGAATGGCTAGCAGAAAAAAGGAGGCGATAATGGCTCTGTATAAGTCTTTGGTGCGACCTCATTTGGAGTATAGTGTGCAATTCTGGAGACCGCACCTTCAAAAGGATGTGAACAGGATGGAGTCGGTGCAGAGGGTGGCTACTAAAATGATTAGTGGGCTTCATTATAAAGCATATGACCTAAGGATCTTAATATGTACACCTTAGAGGAAAGGCGGGATAGAGGTGATATGATTGAGATGTTTAAATACCTCCGTGGCATAAATGTTCAGTGAGAGAGCCTCTTTCAATTGAAAGCAAGTTCTGCTACGAGGGGACATGGGATGAGGGTGAAGGGAGATAGATTCAGGAGTGATATGCGGAAATATTTCTTTACGAAAAGAGTAGTAGATCCGTGGAATAGTCTCCCAGTGGAGGTGGTAGAGATGAGGACAGTAACTGAATTCAAAAAAGCATGGAACCAACACAGAGGATCTCTAAAGGTAAAAAGTGGACTGTTGTAGTTGTTGATATGGAAGGACAGACTAGATAGGCCATGTGGTCTTTTTCTGTCATCATGTTTCTATGTTTCTATGTTTCTACATGAGGAGATAGGCCGGCTGCGTGGGACAGCCGAGGCAATGGTGTTTGGGATCGGTCAGGTGGCTGATGTACTCGAGGCCATGGTTGGTCATGGGCAGCAGCGGCAGCAGCAGCAGCACCAAGGGGTGGGAGGGGCCAAGGGCGGGCACGGCCGTGGGCGGGCACGCAGGTTGTGAGTTTGGGGAACCGGGTCACCATGTCTGCCGCAATAAAGGCATCATCACTTGTTGGAACCTGTGTGCATGTGTCCAGTATTTGTGTCTGCGCTGCCATGGTTGCCCTGTCCCCCATGTGGTCATCCTGGTCACATATGCCCTGCCATGGCATGTTGCCCATTGGCATGCCGTCCCCTGTCCCCATCCCATGTCCCAGGGGGGTGGGGGGTCTGCACTTTCACCATTCAACGCAGCGAGACCAAGTAACGCAACTGCTGGCAGGTTTTAGGGACGTCCTCACTCCATTGCCAGGAGAGACAGGGCTGGTAGCACATGAAATTCACACTCCTCCTGGGGAAATAGTACGGCAAAGGCCTTATCGCCTGACGGAGGCCCGTAAGCGGGAGGTGGTAGAACAAGTACGGGATATGCGAAAAATGGGAGTCATCGAGGAGTCCAAAAGTCCCTGGTGCAGTCCGGTGGTTTTGGTACCAAAACCAGATGGGAGCCTGCGTTTTTGTATAGACTTTCGGCGAGTCAACACCATCTCCCTTTTCGATGCATACCCCATGCCGAGGATCGAGGAGTTGCTCGACAAGTTAGGGCAGGCACGCTATCTGACCACCCTTGACCTTACGAAGGGGTATTGGCAGATTCCGCTCACCCGTGCATCTCGGCCGAAAACAGCTTTTAGCACACCCCTCGGTTTATTTCAATTTAGGCGAATGCCATTTGGTTTACATGGGGCAGCGGCGACATGCCAACGCTTAGTTGACCAGGTGCTACGTCCCCACCACCAATATGCAATGGCCTATATGGACGACATTGTAATACATAGTGAAAATTGGGCACAGCATCTGCCTAGGGTAGAGGCCGTATTAAAAGCCCTACGACAGGCTGGTCTGACCCTTAATCCGGCAAAATGTTTATTCGCTGGGGCAGAGGTGAAGTATTTAGGGCACATGATCGGGAAAGGTATGGTGCGACCATTAGGCAGTAAGATAGAAAGTCTCCAGAAGTTCCCACAGCCAATAACCAAGAAGCACCTTCGTAGTTTCCTTGGTTTGGTTGGTTATTACCGCAGGTTCATACCCCGGTTTGCGGACGAAAGTGCGGTCCTAACCGACATGTTGAGAAAAAATGCCCCAAATAATTTGGTCTGGTCAGCGGAAGCAGAGAAGGCTTTCCTCCTGTTAAAAGGGAAGCTATGTCAAGCCCCAATTTTGCGAGGAGTAGACTTCCACAGGCCATTTATCTTACAGACGGACGCCTCGGAATCTGGTCTCGGGGCCGTCCTATCACAAGAGTTTGAGGGAGTAGAGCACCCCATTCTATATTTAAGTAGGAAGCTGTCCAGGGCAGAGATTAATTACGCAATGGTGGAGAAAGAATGCCTGGCGATTAAGTGGGCGGTAGAATCCCTCCGTTTTTATCTCACGGGTCGCCGATTTATACTGGTAACTGATCATGGCTGGGTACTATGCAGAATCATAATCCGCGGCTCACTCGCTGGCACTTGGCCCTGCAGGCATTTAATTTTACCGTAAAACACAGGGCGGGCAAGCTCCACCTTAACGCGGACGCATTGTCGTGTATTCCGTGCTGTATGGACACATGTCCCTCAGCCCGAAATAGCTTAAGAGGGGGGATATGTCATGAGGTAGACAGCACAGACCCTGAGATATTAAATACAGCCACACGTACAGTTGCAGCATACACAATGCAGAAAGGCAGGGAAAGGAGAAACAAACTTTCCTCATGGCCTTAGTGACGCAGTAAGAATTCAGGGTCCCAATCAGGCTCACCTGGAGCCAGAGTCACGTTCTACGTCTGATGAGGAGAGAGATAAAACCAGGTGGGAAATCACACAGAGGGAACTCAGGCCTAGGGAGCTCAGGCCCGAGAAGCTCAGGCCCGAGGAGCTCAGGCTCAGGGAGTTCAAGCAGCTGGAGGAAAAGGCTGGACTTCAGCATTCAGGGCTGCAGCCAGAGCTGGAGTTTGAAAAACAGTCCAGGAGATTGAGAGGTCAGTCTCAGAGAGAAGGTGAGACAAGAACTCCAGAGCAGTTACAGAAAGACACGTTGCCTTGGAGAATCAGGGCAGAAGAAAGGCAGGCTGAAAAACTCGAGAGAGCTAGGAAAGACAGTGGCAAAGTCTTCCCAGCCAGAGGGGTCCCAGTACCGAGGCAAGCAGCCAAGCCAACAGAGAGCAAAGGTCACGTACAGGGAAGCTCACTGAAGACAGGAAGTGAGTGCTGCTCAGCCAGGCACAGCAACCGATGCTCACAGAGAAGAGCAGGGAGCCAGTCAGAGAGAAAACCTTGGCTGGAAGAAGAAGGGCTGGAAACCATCTTCTCCCCGAAGAGAGATAAGTACCCTGTCTTTTGTAAAGGGAAAGAAGTGGGTCCTTATAAGAGAAGCAGGGCTTACAGCAAGCTAGAGAATCCCTATTGGCATAGGATGTGGGAGGAAATCCCCAGCATAGCTCCTGCTAGCTTTGACACCCTAACCTTAAACTTTCACTCTGGACACGACTACAGAGTCTTTATTCCACAACTTCAGGCTATACCCAGGTCTAGGCAACCGCCTAAGACTGGCTTAGTCTCACAGTATGCAAATGCTAGAAGTCTAAAAAATAAGATGGGAGAGTTAGAATATATAGCACTAAATGAGAGGTTAGATATGATTGGAATATCAGAGACATGGTGGAAGGAGGACAACCAGTGGGACACTGTGATACCTCGATACAAACTATATCGTAATGATAGAGCTGATCAAATTGGTGGAGGGGTTGCGCTCTATGTTATAGAGGGCATTGAGTCAGAAAGGATTAAAGTTTTGCAGGAAACAAAATTTGCTGTAGAATCTCTATGGATTGAAATTCCATGTAAAAAGGGGAAGGCAATGGCAGTGGGGGTGTACTATCGACCGCCTGGCCAGAATAAACAAATGGATGATGAAATGCTCAAAGAAATCAAGGAAGCTAACAAAGGTTACAGCACAGCAATAATAATGGTTGATTTCAATTACCCCGGTATCGACTGGGTCAGTGTCACGGCAGGACATGCTAGGGAGATAAAGATCCTAGATGACATAAATGACTGCTTCTTGGAGCAGCTGGTTCATGAACCAACCAGAGGGGAAGCCATATTAGACCTAGTCCTAAGTGGAACACCAGATTTAGTGCAAGAGATAAGGGTGTTGGGGCCACTTGGCAATAGTGATCATAGCATGATTGCCTTTGATTTAATTAGTGGAGGAAGGATAGTAAGGAAATCCACAGTACTACCTTTTAACTTTCGAAAGGGAGACTATGATAAAATTAGGAAAATAGTTTAAAAAAAACTAAAAGGAGCAGTTGCAAAGGTTAAAGACTTACATCAAGCTTGGGTGTTGTTGAAATCTACTATCTTGGAAGCCCAGACCAGCTGTATTCCATGCTTTAAGAAAAGTGGAAGGAAGTCCAAAAAACTGCCGGCATGGTTTAAAGGTGAGGTCAGAGAGGCTGTTGTTGCCAAAAAGGCATCTTTCAGGAAATAGAAAAAAGAGCCAAACGACGAAACCTGGAAACAGCACAAGCACTGGCAAGTCAAATGCAAGGCATTGATAAAGCAGGCAAAGGGAGAATTTGAGAAGAAGCTTGCTGCGGAAGCAAAAACGCAAAATAAAGATTTTTTTCAAGTACATTCGTAGCAAAAAAACTCTGAGTCAGTTGGTCCATTAGATGATAGAGGTGTTAAAGGGGCACTAAGAGGCGACAATGCGATAGCGGAGAGACTGAATGAATTCTTTGCTTCGGTCTTTACTGAGGAAGATGTAGGGATGTTACCTGTGACTGAAGTGGTATTTAAAGGTGCGGAAGAATTGAAGGAAATATTGATACATTGGGAAAATGTATTACAACTATTTGACAAACTGAAGAGTAGCGAATCACCTGGGCCAGATGGTATTCATCCAAGGGTGTTGAAAGAATTGAAATATGAGATTGCAGACCTGCTACTAGTAATCTGTGAACTATCATTAAATAATACCTGAAGATTGGAGGATCGCCAATGTAACACCAATTTTTAAAAAGGGCTCCAGGGGTGATCCGGGAAACTACAGACCGGTGAGCCTCACGTCAGTACCAGGAAAAATGGTAGATACCATCATAAAGAATAAAATTACTCAACATGTAGATAGTCATGGCCTAATGGGAGGTAGCCAACATGGCTTTAGACAAGGAAGATCTTGTCTTACTAATCTGTTATGTTTTTTTAAAAAGTGTGAACAAACAGGTGGACAAATGTGAGCCGGTTGATATAGTGTATCTGGACTTTCAGAAAGCCTTTGACAAGGTCCCTCATCAGAGATCTTTGGCAAAACTAAAGAGTCATGGGATAGGAGGCAGTGTACTACTGTGGATCAGGCACTGGTTAAAAGATAGAAAGCAGAGGGTTGGGCTAAATGGCCAATTTTCCCAATGGAGAAAGGTGAATAGTGGTGTACCCCAGGGATCTGTGCTGGGTCTGCTGCTTTTTGACATATTCATAAATGACCTGGAAAGTGGAATAACGAGTGAGGTTATTAAATTTGCAGATGACACAAAACTATTTAAAGTTGTTAAAACCCAAGAGGATTGTGGAAAATTGCAAGAGGATCTTGATAAATTAGAAGACTGGGCATCAAAATGGCAGATGAAATTTAATGTGGACAAGTGCAAAGTTATGCACCTAGGGAAGAACAACCCAAACTATGGTTACACGATGCAAGGTTCCACCACCCAGGAAGAAGATTTAGGCGTCATTGTGGATAGCATGTTAAAACCCTCGGCCCAGTGTGCAGCGGCAGCCAAGAGAGCAAAGAGAATGCTAGGTATCATAAGGAAAGGAATGGAAAATAAAACAAAAGATATTATAATGCCTCTATATCGTTCCATGGTGAGACCGCACCTTGAATATTGTGTGCAATTCTGGTCCCGTATCTTAAAAAGGATATAGCGTTATTAGAAAAGGTTCAGAGAAGAGACACCAAAATGGTAAAGGGGATGGAAGGATACTCCTATGAAGAAAGGCTAAAAAGGTTAGGGCTCTTTAACCTGGAAAAGAGATGGCTGAGGGGAGATATGATAGAAGTCTATAAGTTAATGAACGGAGTGGAAGGGGTAAACGTAGATCGATTGTTTACATTATCAGAATATAGAAAGACTAGGGGACATTTATTTTTATTTATTTATTTTATTTAACATTTCTTCTATACCGCGCTATTATAATCAGTGCGGTGTACATCGAACAAAAACATACTACAATGCATACAGGCAACATTGAGTTTACAGTGAAACAGGATATTAAACATGGAGAAAACCTGGAAAACTATTTACAAGCTAACTTTATACTATGTACACTTCTCTAACTCATCTAGTTGTTACATGTGCATTTGTGGGTGGATAGTACACGTGTGATGGTTAGCGGTGGGACTTATGTGTAGGCTAACCATTTTCTTTTTGTGTTAGGGTGTTAGGGAGGCTGGGACATGTGGGTAGGTTGCCAATTGAGTGTTTACCTCGGATTGTTTCCGGGTAGAATTCTGTGAACAGGTGGTGTTTCAAGCCTTTTCTGAATGGGGCTAGACTTTTGATGCCTCGGATTTCATGGGGAAGGGCATTCCAGTTTAAAGGAGCAAATATGGAGAAGGCCCTGTTGGAGGTTGTCTTTGTGCATTTTGTCGTCATCTTGGGGACTACTAAGGTGTTCATTGTTGTAGGTCTCCTGTTTCTATTTTCCGGGGTACTGTGGATTAGCTTGCTGATTGGCGTAGAGGGGTGGTTATTTAGGGCTTTGAATGTAAGGACTATTGACTTGTATTGGAGTCTGGCATGTAATGGTAGCCAATGCAGTTCTTTCATGATTGGCGTTATGTGGTCAGATCTTGACGATCCAGAAAGGACTCTTGCAGCTGCGTTCATAGCTAGGCGGAGCGGATTTAAGATTGATTGTGAGAGTCCATGGAGGATGATGTTAGCGAAGTCCAGATGTGGGAGGACTAATACCTGGAAGGTTGTCCGGTAGTCGGTAAAATCCAGTAGGGGGCGAAGGTGACGCAGCGTTCTGATCTTATGATATAGATTGCCTTTGTGATGTTTTTTACATGTGTTGTCATATCAAGGTGCTGATCGAGCATGATGCCTAGATAACGGATAGTGGATTTGGATTTCAACTCTGCATTGTTGGCCTGTAGTGATGGGGGAGGTATGAACTTCCGGTTCCTCGTGACGAATAGAACATCAGTTTTGTCATGGTTGATCCGTAGATTTTGTGTCAACAGCCAGTCAGCTACAGCTTCGAAGCATCTTATTATTGGGGAGGGCACTGGTTGGTCAATTGTGAATGGCATGTAAAGGGGGATGTCGTCTGCCTAAGCAAGGCATTGTACTTTGAAGGATCGGATCAAGTCACATATCGGCTGCATGTAGATATTAAACATCAGTGCCGATAAGGACGAACCTTGAGGCACCCCCTGTGTCTGCAGAAATGGTTCTGAGGATGTGTGGCCTGCCTTGACTTGTTGCCACCTATTGGATAGGTAGGATTTGCACCATTCTAGTGCCGTGCTTTGAATCCCCTTTTCTTTTAGGCGTTGTAAGAGTATCTCATGGTTCACAGAATCAAAGGCAGCAGAGATGTCCAGAAAGATGAGGACGAATCCTTGTTGGGTGTTGTTTATTCCTGTGACCAAGTCATTGAAGAGGGTTGTAAGGACGGTGTCAACTCCGTGTGCTTCCCTGAAGCCATGTTGGGAAGGATCTAGCGGTGCTTCAGTATCGATATGATGCTGGATGTGTTGTTGAGCAGCTTTTTCGATGATCTTGGCAAGCAGGGGGATGCCCGAGATTGGTCTAAACGATTCCACTTTGGATGGGTCTAGTCTGCTGTTTTTCAGTAGCGGCCTGATTGAGGTATGTTTTAGGCTCTGCGGGAACGAATCAGTTAAAAAGGACTGGTTCAGAATTTTGCTCAGGATTTGGCTTAGGTCGTGTCAAAGTTCCCTGATCCAGCTTGCTGGGCAGGGGTTGTTGGGTGCAGTGCTGGGGTTGATAGAGGCTATGATGTCCTCAACCTCTTTATTAGATACCATGGTGAAATTGCATAATGGTGTTGCTTGGAGTGCTTCAGGCGATACGAAGAGGTTGCTGACTCTTATGTTTGTGTTGGTCTTAATCATCTTTGATTGTAAATAGTTTGAGTAGTCCTGTGGTTGAGGCATTGATGGTTGATCTGACACCGGTTCCCCTGTTATAGACTTTACAATATTGAATAGGGCATGTGGTTTATTGATGGAACGTTTTAATATATCTGTGTGGTAAAGTTTCCTTCTCTGCATTATCTTCTCACGGTGCGTAATTAAGTATGAATTGTAAGCAGCATGTGTCTCGGGGGAGTGGGTTCGGCGCCACCGTCTCTCAAGTTTGCGTAGGTGGTGGAGTGATGTTCGTAGGTCATTGGAGAACATGCAATGAAGCTACAGGGTAAACTATTTAAGACTAATAAAGGAAAATATTTTTTCACTCAACGTGCAATCAAACTCTGGAATTTGTTACCGGAGGATGTAGTAAAGGCTGTTAGTGTAGCTGGGTTTAAAAAAGGTTTGGACAAGTTCCTGGAGGAAAGGTCCATAAACCATTATTAAGAAGGGACCCAGGATATCAATGCTTGACCCAGTACAAGCATTGCGGAACCTGTGTCTTTTGGGGAAACTGCTAGATATGTATGACCTAGATTGGTCACTGTTGGAAACAGAATACTGGGCTTGATGGACCTTGGTCTGACCCAGTATGGCATATCTTATGTTCTTATGACAGACCTCTGTAATGAGGCCTGCGGCCTCCTGGGGATAGGGCAGATCTGCGCACAACAACCTGCGCACTTACCGTAGCACCAGGATGAATCACAGACCTCTGTAATGAGGCCTGTGGCCTCCTGGGGATAGGGCAGACCTGTGCACAGCAACCTGCGCACCTACTATAGCACCAGGATTAAGGACAGACCTCTGTAATGAGGCCTGTGGCCTCCTTGGGATAGGGCAGACCTGCGCACAACAACCTGCGCACCTACTATAGCACCACGATTAAGGACAGGCCTCTGTAATGAGGCCTGTGGCCTCCTGGGGTTAGGGCAGATCTGCGCACAGCAACAGGTACACTTACCGTAGCATCAGAATAAGAACATAAGAACATAAGAAATGCCATACTGGGTCAGACCGAGGTCCATCAAGCCCAGTATCCTGTTTCCAACAGTGGCCAATCTAGGTCATACGTACCTAGCAGTTTCCCCAAAAGACACAGGTTCTGCAGTGCTTGTACTAGGCCAAGCATTGATATCCTGGGTCCCTTTTTAATAGTGGTTTATGGACCTTTCCTCCAGGAACTTGTCCAAACCTTTTTTAAACCCAGCTATACTAACAGCCCTTACTACATCCTCCGGTAACAGATTCCAGAGTTTGATTACACGTTGAGAGAAGAAATATTTTCTCCTATTTGTCTTAAATAGTTTACCCTGTAGCTTCATTACATGCCCCCTAGTCCTTCTATATTCTGATAGCGTAAACAATTTATCCACGTTTATCCGTTCCACTCCATTCATTAATTTATACACCTCTATCATATCTCCCCTCAGCCGCCTCTTTTCTAGGTTAAAGAGCCCTAACCTTTTTAGCCTCTCTTCATAGGAGTAGCCTTCCATCCCCTTCACCAATTTGGTGGCTCTTCTCTGTACTTTTTCTAATAACTCTATGTCCTTTTTAAGATACGGTGACCAGAATTGCACACAATATTCAAGGTGCGGTCGTACCATGGAGCGATACAGAGGCATTATAATATCCTTTGTTTTATTCTCCATCCCTTTCCTTATGATACCTAGCATTCTATTTGCTTTCTTGGCCGCCGCTGCACACTGGGCGGAGGGTTTTAACATGTTATCCACGATGACTCCTAAATCTTTTTCCTGGGTGGTGGTTTCTAATGTGGAGCCTTGCATCTTGTAACTATAGTGTGGGTTGTTCTTTCCTAGGTGCATAACTTTGCACTTGTCCACATTAAATTTCATCTGCCATTTGGATGCCCAGTCTTCCAATTTATCCAGATCCTCCTGCAGTTTTCCACAATCCTCTTGGGTTTTAACAACTTTAAACAGTTTTGTGTCATCTGCAAATTTGATTACCTCACTAGTTATTCCCTTTTCCAGGTCATTTATGAATATGTCAAAAAGTAGCGGACCCAGTACAGATGAATCACAGACCTCTGTAATGAGGCCTGTGGCCTCCTGGGGTTAGAGCAGACCTGCGCACAGCAACAGGCATACTTACCGTAGCACCAGGATGAATCACAGACCTCTGTAATGAGGCCTGTGGCCTCCTGGGGATAGGACAGACCTGCGCACAAGAACCTGCGCACCTACCATAGCACCAGGATGAATCACAGACCTCTGTAATGAGGCCTGTGGCCTCCTGGGGATAGGGCAGACCTGCGCACAACAACCTGCGCACCTACTGTAGCACCAGGATAAAGGACAGACCTCTTTAATGAGGCCTGTGGCCTCCTGCGGATAGGGCAGACCTGCATACAACAACCTACGCACCTACTGTAGCACCAGGATAAAGGACAGACCTCTGTAATGAGGCCTGTGGCCTCCTGCGGTTAGGGCAGACATGCGCACAGCAACAGGCGCACTTACCGTAGCACCAGGATGAATCACAGACCTCTGTAATGAGGCCTGTGGCCTCCTAGCGTTAGGGCAGATCTGCGCACAACAACAATTGCACCTATATTGATCACAGGTTGACCCACAGACCGGTCCTTCTCCCTTGCTGTGCTTGTATGATGTGTGTTGATTGCTGGCTATTGTGGTGCACTCCTTGCTTTGTGTGACTGTCCTCATGCACTTACTTCACATGGGTAGTCAGCAGCTCTGTTGAAGCACCTGGTGAGGTGCACCCATGTTCGCCTCACCTTGGTGAGGTCCTGGCGCCTTACAGACCCAGGGAATAGGCACCTCTCGCGGGTGTAGATCATTTCTGCGAGCAGGTGCAGGTCGCTGTGGCTGAACACCAGCTTCCTGGACCTGGATTCCATGTTGTCTGCTGTGCAGGGCTTGATGATGCAGTTACATGGCATATGCGCAGTGAGGTGCAGTAACGCATGGTACTATGCATGGCAGTAGTGCACACGGTCCACTGCGTCCTACCCGTAGCACACGCAGTCCCGCATGTTAGCCTGTTTCTGGATTTATTCTCTTTTACAACAGGTATATTGCAGCATTTTGGAGTCACGCAATACCTGCTGCTGATAGGCTGCTGTCTAGAATTGATACAGATCTGTACATGTCCCTGGGGCACTGGCAGACAAGCTGTAGGCCCAGATAACCTCAGCTGCCTCCCACAAAGATTTGACATTCAACAGCAGAGGGCACAGTCTGTCTGCACTCTGCAAGGTGTTCCAGCCATGCACACCTTAGCTGCAGACAGTCTGCTAGCCAATCCATAATGCATGTGCACAGAGAAACTAAGTGCACACAAAATTGGGACGCATGCACAGAAAGGTAATATAGTGCTTGGTCCCCAGAACAGAAAACACACAGATATCACTGGGGACAAATATAGTATAGCACTATGTGGGAACATAGACATGCCAAGGTCACTGTTTGGTCAGAGTGAGACTGTCCTCCCTGCATGAGATGCTGTGGCCACCCTGTCCATGCAGGTGATGGCTGGCCACCTTTGTCCCAGCCATTGCCCTACACCCTATGCAGATGCATTCTGCCCAATCTGCACTGTCCGGCACATACCCATGATACCTTGCTCCTCAGTATGCAGATTAGCAGGGTAACGCTGGTTACAGGGTAAGCATTGTAGGCCCCATGGGGGATAGGAAGCCACAAAACAATGGATAGACATACATACACTCCCACACCTATTTCAGCATTGTTCAGAGATAGGAGTGGTAGGCAGCCCTGCCCGCCACACTAGTCCAGAGCACAGTGCAGGAATTGCTACAGTATGCAGGTGCTAGTAGTAGTGCTTTGGTGGTAACTGCTGCTCTGTGCCAGGGCCCACAGCCTGACTCTCCATGAAGCTTTGGATAGTGGAGCCTGTGTGTGTGGGTGTTTATACCACTGTTGAGCCATGCTTTGGGGAGTGCACATGTTTATGTTGTATGTGCAATGTGGGGTAAAATGTAGGGACATTTAAAATGCAGGAGCCACAGCTGGGACCTGAACCTGTGACCCTCTGTTCCATGACACACTGTCTGTGTGTACTGCACCACACTGTTGCCACAGATACACAGTAGTTTCTGGGGCTACCTTTGCCTTTCATCAGACAGATCTTGTCTGTTGCACTGTGTACCACGCACTGGAACAGGGCACGGCCTTGTTCTGCTGAGGGAGGGGTCACTGCCCCCTCCACCACCACCACCCCCTCCCCCACCCCCTCCCCCACCATGCTGACATGCCCATATGCTGTTGGTGCTGGTGGTGCACTGTCCCAGGCCATCTTAGGTGCCTAGGGTGTGGGGTCTGGGGTGGGGGGGGGGGGCATACATGGACATCCACACATCACCCCCATCACCGCCTGCCACTGCTTTGTCCCATCCACATGGGGGGGAGCTGGCTGGGGGTGTCAGGTCGGTGATCTCGCGACTATTGGCTAGAGTGGACCTGGTAGATGAATTGTGTTATGCCATCAGACTGTGGACAGGCTAGGGCATGCAATGCGGGTACAGTGTACCCAGTTTGGATTCATGGGTTTATATTTGTTGCAGACATTGTGTGGTCACACCCTGCACTGCCTGTACAGGGGGTGTATGTTGGGCAGGGTTTCCGACACTTTGGGATGTCTCCTGGGAAGGTACGTAGGCCCTTGTTAGAGTGGTCCCCAGGTGTGCACTGCATGCCCCATTAAGGCATAGTGATACCTATGTGACGTTTGGGGTACCTGCTGGGTACATATCCCCTGGCTGGGACACTGTGGACCACAGACTACTGGGTATGTTTGGCTTTGTTCAGATGTTGTCTTGCGGATCTCCATTTTCTGTATTCCTATATGCCACGTAGTCAACTGCCTGGTCTGCCCTGTTCCCACCTGCCCACACCACATGTCCCACCTGCAGCCCCCTATGGCCCATTTGCAGCATCACCATAGTGCCCTTTCATACATGGGCACTATGCTGTTGCTGCACATGTAGCATTACGATCACTTTTTTTGAGCACCCTGCCTATGCTGTACATTGCTGACACTGAGATGGTTTCTCTTTCCTGCAAATGTGCATCTAAAGACAGGTTTTCACTCACGGTAATGTTCGGCCCTTCAGTTCCCCGCGTTAGTGTAGCAGGAGTCTCTCCCCGCCCACTCCCCACCCATTGACCCCCTTCTCTCTACCCTCTGCGGGTCTTACCACGGCCGGAGACGTTAGCGCGCGTTAACGTTGCATCAGGTAACGTTAGCACGCGTTAACGTAGACGCTGCTACGTTACTGCGGTTTAGTAAACATACCCCTTAGTTTCAAATTCTATGACACCCCCAAGCAAGGCATCCATTTTGTGACCTGCCATGACAGCCATTTCATGATCCTAGTCAAAGCATTTACACTGCTTCAGTATCATCTAGAAGTACGGAGATCCTGGACTCTCTACAGGGAGAACTATTCAGGCAACTAGTAACAAAACCCACACATGAAGGGGCCATACTGGACTTGGTGCTTACCAATGGTGAAAATGTTTCTTATGTTATAGTGGGAGATCATTTTGCATCCAGTGATCACCAGATGGTGTGGTTCAGTATTAGGACTAGGGCTGTTAAAATCCATTCAAAAGCAAGGGACTTTAGGGAAACCAACTTTGCCAAGAAGGGCCAATACCTCAGGGAGTCGTTAGCTGGATAGGAATAGCTGAGGAATGTAGAAAAACAGTGGGCAAAACTGAAAGGGGATATTTTAAGAGCAACCAACCTTTTTGTTAAAATGGTAAATAAAGGTAAAAGGAAAAGGAGACCACTATAGTTTTTGAAAGAAGTAGCTGAAAAAGTGAAGAAAAAGAGGGAGGCCATCATAAAATACAAGAGATCAAGGAGAGAAGAAGACAGGCATCTATATTAGGAAAAACTTAGAGAGGCTACCAAAGTAGTCAGGAAAGCAAAGATTGAAAAAGAGGAGGAAATAGCCCATGTAGTTAAATGGGGGGATAAGATATTTTTCAGATATGTTAGTGAGAAGAAGAAGGGCAAAAGTGGTATTGTCAGACTCAAGGGTGAAGGGGAGGAATATGTAGAAGCTGATAAGGATAAAGTGGAATTGTTTAACAAATATTTCTGTTCTGTTCTGTGTTCACAGATGAAGAACCAGAAGCAGGACTTCAGAAAACACCCACAAACAGGAACAGAAGCGAGGGGCATCTTGAACAATTTTCAGAAGACTGTGTTCGTGAGAAACTAGCTAAACTTAAAGTAGACAAAGCAATGGGACCCGATGGGATACACCCTACTGAGGGAATTTGGGGATGTTCTAGCAGTTCTACTGATTGACCTTTTCAATCCCTCATTGGAGTCGGGTGCCAAAGGACTGGAGAGAGCCACATGTGGTCCCTTTACACAAAAGCGCAAGTAAGGATGTGGTTGAAAACTACAGGCCGGTTAGTTTAACTTCGGTGGTGAGTAAATGATTGGAAGCGCTGCTGAAAGAGAAAATAGTGAGGTTTCTGGAGTCCAATGGATTACAGGATCAGAGGCAGCATGGATTCACCAGAGGCAGGTATTGTCAGAAAAATCTGATTGATTTCTTTGACTGGGTGACCAGTGAGTTGGACCAAGGAAGAGCCATAGATATGGTGTATTTAAATTTCAGTAAAGCCTTTGACACCGTTCCTCACAGGCGACTTATAAACAAACTGAGCACCCTAGGGATGGACCCTATAGTTACTGCTTATGTTAGAAATTGGTTTAGTGGGAGGTGACAAAGGGTACAGGTAAATGGAGCTCACTCTGAGGAGAAGGAGGTTACCAGTTGTGTGCCCCAGGGATCTGTCTTTGGTCCAATTCTTTTTAACATCTTTGTTAGTGATATAGCAGAAGGGCTGTCAGGTAAGGTTTGCCTCTTTGCAGATGATACCAAAATCTGCAATAGATTAGACACCCAGGAAGGTGTAGATAACATGAGGAGGGATCTAGCTAAGCTTGAAGAATGTTCTAGAATTTGGCAGCTGAGATTTAGGGGCATGTTTACTAAACTACGGTAACGTTACAGACTGCGCGTTAGGTAACGTTACCGCACATTAGGTAATGTTACCACGCAGCGCGTAACATTCCCACGCAGTAATGTTACAACCCGCGCAGAAGCATTCCACGGTGTGGTACACACCGCAGAGGGAGGAGAGAGGGCGGAGAGCAGGGGTCAATGGGCGGGGAGTTGGCAGGGAGAGGCTCCCTGTACACTAACGCACTGAACTGAAGGTCTGAATCCTACAGCGAATTAAAACCTGCTGTTAGATGCACATTTGCAGGGAAGAGAAACCATCTAGGTGTCAGCAATGTACAGCATTGGAAGGGAGCCCAAGAAAAGTGATAGTAGTGCTCCATTTGCAGCAACAGCATAGTGCCCAAGTATGAAAGGCCACTATGGTGATGGTGCAAATGGGGCATAGGGGGCTGCAGGCGGGACATGTAGTGGGGGTAGCTGGGGCGCAGGGTGGACTAGGCAGTTGCCTAGATGGCACATAGGAACATAGAAACCGGACATCAGCAAGACAGCAGTTGACAAAGGCCAAACACAATCCACCTACATCTACCTGGTCCACCCTAGGTAACAGTTTCCAGGGCACTGACCTGACATCCCCCCAGCCAACCCTCCCCCAAGCGGAAGGGACATAATATTGGCAGGTGGTGATGGGGCGGATGTGAGGATGCCTATGCCTCCCCACCCCAGACCCCGCTCCCTAGGCAACCGCCTACCCACACAGTAGATGGCCTGGGACTGCGCACTACCAGCACTGACAGCATATGGTCATGTCAGTATGGCAGGGGGGTGTGCCCGTGCTGGAGGGGGCAGTGGCACCTGCCTGCAGTGGACCTAGGCCATGCCCTGTACCAGTACGTAGTGTGCAGTGCAACATAAAAGTTCTGGCTGAGGAAAAGTACAGGTAGCTCCAGAGACTACTGCACATCTGTGGTAACAGTGTGGTGCAGTATACACAGCAGTGTGTCCAGAAGCAGAGCGTCACAGGTTCAAGTCCCAGCTGTGGATCCTGCAGAGCATGTCCCTACATTTTACCCTACAATGTAGATACAACAGCAACATGTGCAAAGCCCAAAGCAGCAGCGAAGAGGAGTACAAACACCCACTCACACAGGCTCCACAATCCAAAGCTGCATGGAGAGTCAGGCTGTTGGCCCCAGCACGGAACTGCAGTTATCATCAGAGCACTACTACTACCTCCTGCACAGTTTATCAATGTCGGCACTGTGATAAGGACCAGTGTGGCGGGCAGGGCTGCCAACCACCCTTATCTGTGCACAATGCTGCAATAGGAGTGTGTATGTCTATCCATTGTTTTGTGGCTGCCCACACCTCACTGGGCTCACAATGCCCCACTGTTACTAGAGTTAGCCTTAATATGTGCATAATGAGGAGCAAGGTAATGTGGGTATGGCCCGGATAGGGCGGATTGGCCAGGATGTATCTTCATAGGGTGTGGAGCAATGGCTGGGAAACTGTAGTGCCCGACCACCTCCTGTAGGATGGCCACAGCATGTCATGCTGGGAGGACACTCTCACTCTGACCGAGCAGTGACCATGGCATGTCTAGGTTCCCACATAGCACTCTACATTATCTGCCTCTAGTGATACCTGTGTGTTTCTAGTGCTGGGGCCCTATCACTGAGATACCTGCTTGGTGCACATAATTCTTTTGTGGTCTATGGACTGGTTAGTAGACTGTCTGCGGTTAGTCTGTGTATGGTTGGAACACCTTTTAGGGTGCTACAGGTATAGTTTGATTGTGCTATCTGCTGGTGACTGGCAGACTGTGGTGTAAGGCAGTTGAGGTTTTCCAGACTTAACCCCAACATTACTGCTGCTCTGGCCCACCAACCCTGGAGGGCTGTCTTATACCAGCAGGATAGAGGTTGCTTCACCGGGACACAGGCACCTGTCCCGTACCTAAAAAAAGGGTGATTGTGGGCTCTTTGGAGTATATAGTGTATACCACTTTGACCTGTAGGGGCACTGCTACACAATCCTCATGTAAGTCTGGAAACACCTCTGTCCTGATAAAAGGTGCCCATGTCAGCCAAACCCTAACACTGGGTGAGCACTAATCTGGATGGTGTCTGGTCCCAGAGGGCCACATGTGACTGCAGAACACAGATGGACACAGAATTACCTTCAGATGCACTATAAGGAACACCTGTCACACACAGGTAGCAATGGGGACATACAGCAAGACCTATCTCTAGCACCACATGTACTGCGAACCTAGTGCTGGGCACCCATCCTATCCCTCACGGTGAACACAGAACTTGCACAATGGCATAGTATGTAGCTACTCTGTACCAGTATCACGCACTGTCAGTTCGTCTTTCGAAGCTGAGGTACCGGAGAGGTGCAGACCCCATTTGGTGATCAGCTGTAGACAGCTATTCAGCATGTGCATTGCATCATGGGTACTGGTGGGGTTATCCTATTCTGGCACTCAGAGCAGACAGTTTGTGCGGTGACCTGCAGTCCTTCTGTACCCAGCCATTGCTGTAAGATACACCATGGAGATATAGCCTACTGGTTAGTACAATGCCGTTCTTAGCAGTGTTCATGGGTTTGATTCCTCATTGTTCCTTCCTTTCATGCCTTTCCTACTCAAATCGTTTGCATGCCTATACAGTCATATTTTTGCAGAGCTGTGCTGCCAGCCCATAATACCCTTGCAACAGTTGCCAACATTCTTTCGGTCCGTCTATCTGTGTCTGTCAGCTGTGTAGAGTCCTGTCTGCCTGTGCAGGCTGCCACCCCATGTCCTGCACTGCTACCCTTTCCTGCATTGCGCCTCTTCGTGCTTGCCTCGCCTGTGCCTGATCTGCATGGCACCACCACTCCTCTGTCCACCCATCATTGTAACTATCCTGCCACCTCCACCTCCACTGGGGGACACATATTCCCCAGTGGAGGAGTGGACTAGTGGTTGGGGCAAGGTACTTCAGGCTGAAAGGTCGGGGGTTCAAATACCAGCAACCTTGGGCTGGAAGGACTGGGGTTTCTAGTCCCACAAGTGCTCCTTGTGGTCTTGGGCAAGCCACTTAACCCTCCATAGCCCATGTTCCCTGTAAATAGTTATCTCCAAGTTATAATGCCCTGTTCAATGTAATTTCAGTTTGTTCAATGTAAACCACACTGATGCAGAATAGCACGGTATATAAGAGAATGTAAATAAATAAATTCCCATCATCTGCCACCCACTGTCTTTTCCAGTACTTTACATTGCCAACACCCTGTGCTGTGGTACATTTGCCCCCACCATGTTTGTCAACAGTACTGGCAGCCACATGGGATGCCCGCAGATATGGCAGGTCCAGCAGCTCCCAGCTCTCCCTCCTTCACTCACCTGTTCATTGCCTTTCCTTGGTGCTCTATCTAGTGTTAGGGCTACATCTGCCTCTATGCCTCACAGATCATGCATGTCATCCTGAAGCATCTTGCAGCCCTTAGGGCACACTGACCTAAGGCACAATAACCTTGTTAGGCCACCTTAACCTATGGTTCTGTAATGCAGGGTGCCTTCTAAGGTGCCTTATCCAGGGGTGCCTAATACGGCGCTTAGCCTAAGGAGCCCTATAGGGAGCCTTACAAAGCGCCTTATGAGGCACCTGACAAGGTACCTAACTAGGCACCTAACAAGGCGCCTTATAAGTAAGGTGCCTTCTAAGGTGCCTTGTTAGGTACCTTGTAAGGTGCCTCATAAGGCGCTTTGTAAGGCTCCCTATAGGGCTCCTTAGGCTATAGTATAGGGGGTGAAGTACTTTTGTCCATTAAAGAAGAGTGGGACCTAGGTGTGATTGTGTCTGATGATCTTAAAGTAACTAAACAGGTAGAAAAGGTGACGGCAAAAGCTAGAAGAATGCTTGGGTGCATAGGGAAAGGAATGGCCAGCAGAAGAAAGGAGGTGATAGTGCCTCTGTATAAGTCTTTGGTGCGACCTCATTTGGAGTATTGTGTGCAATTCTGGAGACCGCACCTTCAAAAGGATATAAACAGACTGGAGTCTGTACAGAGGGTAGCTGCTAAAATGGTTAGTGGTCTTCATTATAAAGCATATGAGGACAGACTTAAGGCGGGATAGAGGTTATATGATTGAGACATTTAAATATCTTTGTGGCATAAATGCACAGGAGGAGAGCCTCTTTCAATTGAAAGTAAGCTCTGCTATAAGGGGACATGGGATGAGGGTGAAAGGGAATAGATTCAGGAGTGATATGCAGAAATATTTCTTTACGGAAAGACTGGTGGATCCGTAGAATAGTCTTCCAGTGGACGTGGTAGAGATGAGGACAGTATCTGAATTCAAAGAAGCATGGGACAAACACAGAGGATCTCTAAAGGAAAAAGTGGAATGTTGAAGTGGTTGATATAGAAGGACAGATTAGATAGGCCATGTGGTCTTTTTCTGTTGTCATTTTTCTATGTTTCTATAGTCTTATCACGTAGTCATTTCACACTAAAAAGGTCAACCTGTCTGTGTGGGGTTTGTGGTTCTTCTTCCCTAACTGCTGCCTCTGAATTGTCAAGCACCTGGTCTCTGACCTAGTTCTAGCCCTAGCACCGAATAGGATGTGGCCATCTGAATATGAGTTAAGTGAAAAAGACTGCACGGCTTTAATGTACCTGAGGAACAGTGATACCTTATGTTTCCCTTATACACCACAGAATGTGTGCCTCATTTAAAGTCATGCTGTTGATAACACAATGATTAAATTAATTCCTATTGCATTACAAATTGTTCTAGTTCACAGTTCCCCCCTTTTGGTCATACCCCTCCCAAGTGGTATTGACCAATCAATGTAACATGAGGAATCATTGAGCTGTATGGCCTGAAGGTGAGCAATTTCTGCTGCTAACATGGGCTGTATTTCATCCAGGACAGACATAGCCCTCTCTAATTCTACCAAGCAATGGGAATAGGGGCTTTTTACATTTACTACATGAAGTTTTAAAGGTTTAGCTAAGCAACGAGATAGAGTGTGTAGCAAGGTACCTACACATTGGAATAAGCAACAACATACAACCCCTATGGCTAAAGCAATAGTAGCAGGTAAGCAATAATTCCACACCAGTACTATAATAATGGCCAAATATGGCCAATGTCAGCTCTGTTTTTGGTTGCTATCCTCAAAGTCTATATCTTAATATCTCGGGGTTCATCTTGTCTGCGTTGAATTTTCAACCGCAAGTCTCCAGTTGGTTGTGAGGACTAAGGCTCCTTGAGCTCCACCGCCTTCTTGCAGTGAGATGTGGACCCACAGGGGGTGCCCCTCAAGCTTGACTGCCAAGTATCCTATTAGCAGAACTTTATAGGGCCCTTTCCACCGGGGCTCCAGCGAGGTCTTCTATAGGTGTACCTTCAGGTAAACCCAGTCTCCTGGCTGCATCGCATCCTTTCACGGGGACCTGGAACAGCTTCTACACCTGGACTACTGTAATACGATTTATCATGGGTTACCTGCCACCCACATCAACCCCCTATGAGCAGCCTTAAACACCACAGCAAGAATCATCCAGAAAGCTAAAAAAACATGATCACATCACTCCAATCCTAAGAGAACTTCACATCCTTCCTCTTGAAGCAAGGATTAAATACAAATCTATCCTTCTCATCCACAAAGCCCTCCATCAAAAGCAGACTTCTCAACTCCGGACTCTACTACCCTAGCCTACCCTCAACAGACCAGCCCGTCAGAGTACCAGCAACACACGATCCCCCACGAACGAACTAAGTTCAATCAACAGACCTGCAACAGGGCATTCGAACTGTATGCACCCTCCCTCTGGAACTCCCTCCCGAACCCGATCCAAAGCAACAGAGACCTCTCCACATTCCGGAAACAACTAAAAATCATCCTATTTCAAGAATATCTTGGACCAGAAAATACTTTTCTCACTGACTGCACTTCCAGCCTCCCTGACCTAGCCTCTCCACCACCAACTAAGAGACTTACATTTTCTGTCAAATTTGTTACTTTCTGTTCGAATCATCAATGTTGGCCCTCTTGGTGACAGCCCCCCCTTTCTTTCTGTCAACTTGATTACTGTCCCTCCCCCCCATTTTGTTAAACCGCTTTGACACGGTGAAAAGCAGGATCTAAATGTAGCTAAATAATTAAGAGGTATGTTTACTAAAGGGCGCTATTTGCGCTACTGTCACGTTATCGCACGATAAGGGGCCTTATTGCACAATAATGGCGCTTTACTGGGCGATAAGGCGCCTTATCGCGCGTTAACGCACGCAGCGGCGCAAACAAGCGCTGAAGGCGGAGAAAGGCTCCCGGAGGGAGGAGGAAGGCTCCAGGGGCGGAAAGAGAGGGTCAATGGGTGGAGAGTGGGAGGGGAGAGGCTCCCTGCACACTAACGCTGTGGATTCCTGGGCTGAAAACTAACACGAGTGAAACCCTCACGTTAGAGCAGATTTAAAGGGAAGAGAAACCATTTACATCAGCAATGTACAGCAAAGCCAGGGAAACTTACAAAAAGTGATGTGTGATACATGTGCACGGAACAAAAGGGCAAATAAACATTGAAAATAACCTCAACAAAATGGAAAGAACACATAACCAAGCTGGGCAATGGTGATATCAATGAGAAACATCAAAAAATACTACTGGGAAAGCTTAAAAAAAAAAAGGATATAAATTTTGGAAGGGGCTATGCTCTGTCCCCATACAAGTTGAATGATCCCACAGTGAAATAGTGCTTATCAGGGGTTTCCCTTTCTGTTGGACAGGTTTCCTATGGTATGCACATGTCCCGCAACAGCAGGGTGGGCATGTCGGAACGGGCAACTGGACAGATGCTGGAAAAGGGGATACAGAGGGCTGCAGGCGGCACATGCTGTGGTGCAGCTGGGCCACAGTGCGGACTAGGGTGATGCCTAGGTGGCCCATAGGAATGCTGAAACAGTAGAGCCGCCAGACAGCAACTGATGAGGGCCCAACATGGGCACGAGTGTGTTTCCCACAGTGTCACAGGGGATAGTACCCAGCAGGTACCCCTAAGGGCACAGAACATTGGCAGGCGGTGCTGGGGGGAAGCGTGGATGTCTATGCAGGCACCCCTACCCCAGAACCCACACCATAGGCAGCCGCCTACCGGCACACTGGATGACCTGAGACTGCGCACCACCAGCACCACCAGCAGCAGGGCATGTCAGCATGGCGACAGAGGGGTACTGGTGGTGGATGGGGAAGTGGCAGCTGCCCACAGCAGACCATGGCCTAGCCCTATTTAGGTGGGTGCCATGCACTGCAACAGACAGGCCCTGTCTGACGAACAGTCATGGTATCTCCAGGGAATGAACTTTCCCTGTAGCAACAGTGTGGTGCAGTACACACAGCCATTTTGTTCAGGAGCAGAAGGTCACAGGTTCAAGTCCCAGCTGTGGCTCCCAACAACCCAGTCCCCATATTTTACCCAGTACTAAACCGTGGTAATAAAGAGGGAACCTTTATTGCAGATAACATAAACATGCCTGAAATGCCTATGTTTTACCCTACAGAGAACAGACACCATAGACATGTGCAATACTTAGAGCAGAGTTTCCCAAATGTAGTCCTGGAGGGACAAACTCCATTCAGGCGTCATGCTGTCCCTAATAAAGATGCCTGCGCTGCATTTCTATGCGCCGCCCCCATGGTATGCAGATGTATCCATGCATATTAGGGACAGCATGAAAACCCAAACAGTGTTTGGCCCACCAGGACTGGAGTTGGGAACCTCTGCCCTAGAGCAGCGGCCAACAGGGGCAGAAACACCCGCACCCACAGGCGCCATTATCCAAAGCCTCCTGGAGAGGCAGGATGTTGGGCCCTGCGTGCAGCACCATCTCCCAATACTAGCACTTGCATACCGTAGCACTGCCACCCTAAACCTGGGAATACGGTACACATATATCAAAAGGTTGCTATGCTTACTGGCAGATAGCAATCCCTAGGTTAAGCACAATCTGCTCATTGAGCTGTATCATAGCAACCTCTCTGATGTCTGTGGAGGGTGTTGCAGGTCTGGTGTCTGACAGTGTTTACAGTATTGGCCTGCCAATGTGCATAATGAGGAGCAAGGTACTGTGGGAATAGCCTGGATAGGGTGGCCTGGCCTGCATTCATCTGTACAGAGCATAGGGCAATGGCTCGGACATTGTAGTGCCCGGCCACCACCTGCACGGACAGGGTGGCCACAGCATGTCCTGCTGGGAGGTCACTCTTACCCTGACTGAGCAGTGACCACGGCATGGCTAGGTTCCCCCATAGTGCTATATAGAATTTCCATCAGTGCTAGTGCCAAGACCTATATCCACTTTTAATTCTATTTCTGAGTTAATTTGGACAACTTAATTTTGGAGAATCCCATTAACCCTCTTCACCTTGCCAGAGTTTTGAGGGTGATGGGGAATATGTAGAGCTTATTTAATTCCTGGTCCCAGCATACCTGAGCCATAATCTTCCCTGTGAAATGTGTTTGTGGTCACTCGAGAGGAACTGAGGCATTCCCCAAGTGCGAATGACATTTTGCAACAATTTCTTAGCTACCATAGCAGCATCTGCCTTCTTAAAAGGGTAAGCCTCCACCCATCCTTAAAACATGCATTCCACCAACAGACAGTGCTCAGCTCCCATTACCTTGGTTAGCTGAATAAAGTCTGTTTGCAACATTAACCCTTTCCAGGCCGAGCCCAAAACTCTCGGAATCCAAAATTCTGACTAAATATTCCTATCAAATGGTATATAATACATGACCATAGCAGAAGGAAAATCACTATTAGAACATATTGAATAAGACGGGTACAATTTTCCTGAAATATGCAAAAATTAACCCGGCTGCAGAATGTGGATTAAAAATTTAAACCTGGCCTTGAAAGGGTTAAGAAAGGCCCTTCAGGTCTGGGAAATTGCAGAGGCTTTACCTTACATGGTTTCCCCACATTGTTTACTTGACAAATGTGGCAACGTCCAACATACTCGCCTATGACCTTATCAAGGGCACTTTCTTTATTTCCCTGATGTAGATATTGAGTTCTTTGACTGGATGACCAAGGAACTAGATCAGGGGCATTCATTGCATGCTCCTGTTCTAGTTCCTTGGTCACCCAGTCAAACATAAGAACATAAGATATGCCATACTGGGTCAGACCAAGGTCCATCAAGCCCAGTATCCTGTTGCCAACAGTGGCCAATCTAGGACATAAGTACCTAGCAGTTTCCCCAAAAGACACAGGTTCCACAATGCTTGTACTGGATCAAGCATTGATATCCTGGGTCCCTTCTTAATAATGGTTTATGGACCTTTCCTCCAGGAACTTGTCCAAACCTTTTTTAAACCCAGCTACACTAACAGCAAAGAACTCAATCAGATTTGTTTGGCAAAACCATGTTGCCTTGGATCTTGCAACCTGTTGATTTTGATAAAGTTCACTATTCACTGTCGCCACTGTCGTACCTCTACACAAAAGTGGCGACAGGGAAGAAGTGTCAAACTACAGGCCCGTGAGCCTTACCTCGGTGGCGGGAAAAGTAATGGAGGTGCTTCTGAAAGAGCGAATAGTGAACTTTCTCAAAACCAACAGGTTGCAAGATCTGAGGCAACATGGTTTTACTGAAAGATGGTGTTGCCAAACAAATCTGATTGAGTTCTTTGACTGGATGACCAAGGAACTAGATCAGGGGCATGCAATGGATGTCATCTACCTGGATTTCAGTAAAGCCTTTGATACTGTTCCTCATAGGAGGCTTGTCAATAAACTCAGTAGCTTGCGGATGGGTCCCAGGATGGTAAACTAGATTAGAAATTGGTTGACTGACAGATGACAGAAGATGATGGTAAATGGAGCTCACTCGGATGAAAGGAAGGTGATTAGCGGGGTGCCCCAGGATTCGGTCCTGGGCCCAGCACTGTTCAATGTATTTGTGAGTGATATTGCTAAAGGGCTGAATGGAAAAGTCTGTCTTTTTGCAGATGACACAAAAATTTGCAACAGAGTGGACTCCCCCGAGGGAGTGGATAACATGAGGAAAGATCTTCAAAAGCTGGAAGAATGGTCTAATGCTTGGCAATTATGATTTAATGTGAAAAAGTGCAGTGTCATGAATTAGGTAGCAGAAATCCAAGGGAAATGTACGCAATAGGGGGCGAGAGGTTGGTGTGCATGGTTCAGGAGAAAGACCTTGGTGTGATTATCGCTGATGATCTCAAGGTGGCAAAACAGTGCGACAAGGCGGTGGCAAAAGCCAGGAGGATGTTGGGCTGCATACAAAGAGGGATTACCAGCAGAAAGGAAGAGGTACTTATACCACTGTACAGGTCGCTGGTGAGGCCTCACTTGGAATACTGTGTTCAGTTTTGGAGACCATATCTTGAAAAAGATATAAAAAGACTGGAAACTGTTCAGAGGAAGGCGACCAAAATGATTTGGAGCCTGCGTCATAAGCCTTATAAGAGACTCAAAGACCTAAATATGTACACTTTGGAGGAGAGGAGGGACAGGGGAGATATGATTCAGACCTTTAAATACTTAAAGAGAAACGATGAACAAACAAACCTCTTCCAAAGACGGGGAAGCTGTAAAACTAGAGGGCATAACATGAAGCTGCAAGGTGGAAAATTGAAAGGCAATGTCAGGAAATATTTTTTCACTGAAAGGGTGGTGGATGCTTGGAATGCCCTCCCGATGGAAGTGGTGGGGGCAAACATGGTGACGGAATTGAAAACGGCATGGGACAAACACAGCGGATCCCTTTACAGAAACAGGATAAAAACAAAATAAACTGAACCATCTAACTTCTGAACCATTTAACTTCTCAACAAATAGGGGTGTCCTACATGGAGTGGTGGGTTCACCCCTAAACAAAGACATGGGGAAGGGTGGCCTGCACAGAGCGACAGGTGCACCTACTCTTGCCATATTGCTGGGCAGACTGGATGGACCATGCTGGTCTTTATCTGCCGTCATTTACTATGTTACTATGTAGAGCCATGACATGCAATATAGCAGATTTCCCTACATGTGTAACCCTATGATATAATTGACACAATCAGTGTAGTAAAAATTTAGGAGCAAAGGGCCTACTAGCCTGGTCAGTCCATATCCCTCTTTTTGACACCCCGAGGATTGCCACATTTGAAGTTCCTCCAGGGTGTCAACTTGCTGAAAGTCTTGGATAAGCCTTGCGATCAGTACCTGAAAAACAAGAAAGTTAGTCACACAACAAGAGTGAATACAATGAAGGGCGGCGGCTTTGGTGGCAGCATCCGCCCTAGCATTGCCCTTGGCCAAATCAGTATTGGAGGCATCATAGTCCTTGCACTTTACAACAGCTAGTGCAGAGGGTAACAGGGAAGACTCAAAGAGCTTGAAGATTAGGTCAGCGCGATCAGCGTGGGAATGTTCTAGCTCTGCTCTGCACAGATTGCTGGGGAAGGAGCTGGGGGCGCGGTTTGGTAGATGCAGAATATGTTTGGATTTAATGCCATATGTGAGAGCATATGTGTGTTGGTGGGGCCTGAGAAGGGGACTGTGGCTGAATAGGTGCTGAATAGTTCAGCCTCATGTACCCCTACCCACTTGATATAGACGGCAGACGTTAAGCCTGCACCATTGCCCTCTCTGCGATTATTTTTTATAGGTGGGACAGGGGGTGAACATGGGCAGACCATGGCTAGTCAAAGGTGGTGGGATTTTCTCTTTCAAAAAGTTGGCAACCCTATTTTAGATATAGGCTGGACATAGATCAACTACACTACTTCCCTTTGGAAACTTATTCACTGATTTTTTAAAAAAGTCTTCTTGTGGTATACAACCCCCTCTCCCCCTCCCCCCAATTATGGAAACTTATCCTCTCCTTGTATCAACCCTTCCTTCCTTACATAATTATCCAGTTCCTGACCATTTGTCCAATTTTTTTCTATATCTGCCTTTATACAGGTAATCTTATTTACAAAAACTTTGTTCTTCTCTCTTACATCCAGTGTCCTTAAAAAAAATTTTTTACCCACTAACTCTCTTACCACACTAAGGGGCCCTTGTACTAAAGCATGGTAAGTGCTTGCACATACTACATCTTAAATGTGCAGTAAATGGAGGAGTATGCCCAGCATGTTCCCTGTATTTACTGCACAAAGAGCACACTTACTGCATGCAGAGGCTGCATTGCCTGCCTTGACAGGTAATGCAGGAGCTCCTGCGCTACCTGCCGAGATAGACAATGCTAAATGCATTAGTTGCAACAACCAGGATATTCACAATTAATGGCGCTGAATATCCGTGGAAGCCACGGCTGAACCCTCCGATGCTAGCCAGCTAGCATCAAGGCATGCCAGGGGCAGAGCAGAGGTAGTACCTGGGAATAACCAAGCAGCAGTATTTCTGAAATGCTTTTCATTATAGAACTTCCAGTTTCCTTCCAGGTTCTGCAAAGGGGAACGTTATCTGGGTCTCTTGCTCTACCCACAGACTGTCTCACTATCTCCGGATAGTGCCAAGGCAGTCTGGGGAGGTATTCAGTGTCACTATCTAAATAGTGCCACTGAATACCACTCTCAGCACCCTTATCAAGGTAACATCCATGGTTTTCTGGCTAAGTGCACCTGTATATAAGCCCCAAGTAATATTAAAAACTATCTTGATCGTTTGCAGTGGTGGGTGGTATACCAAATACTTTAAATAAATAAATAAATACATACATACATACAATAAAGATATTACACTAGTTTTTACTGACATTTGTCTTATTTTAACATATGTTGCAGAACGCCCAAATCTTCCCCTGTTGTGACAGAGAGGAAGACTGTGGAGCTACTGTTCCTTATCTGACCTTGCCCTAAAATGTAATGGAAGGTGTGAGGTAATGGAGCTGGGCCTGCCTGCTCTTACTTGCTGTTTGATGCATTATCTTTAGAGGGAAGTATAAAAGGTCTTCTCTGTAGTAGTTAGGGATCTTCCTTTCTTCCTTTCAGTCCCTCTGCTACAGTTGGACTCCCAGAGCCCAGTGGGCTCAAGAAGCAGCCTGGGAGTAGTCTTCCCAATAGACGGGAAAAGGCTAATCCAAGGGGGAGAGGAAAACATAGAAGAGACCCATGAGGAGTCTGGAGAAAATACTCAGAGGAGCAGGTACCAAGGATTCAGCAAAAGGGTGCCAGTTAGGTCCTTCTGTCCTAGGAGCTGTTTTCCTCACTAAGGTGAGTGTTTATGTTTATTTAATATGTACCATATCCCTATATGCCACAGGATACCAGAGCAGTTTACAATTTAAAAAATATAAAATGTTGTTGTTGTTGTTAAGTGCCGTCGAGTCGGAGTCGACTCATGGCGACCCTCTGGATAGCTATCCTAAATTGTGTTCAGTCTTCAGTCAAGTGGCTCATTGTTGACAGACTGGTACCTGTAGCTGCTGTTATTGTATCGATCCATCTCATTGCTGGTCTTCCTCTTTTGCGCTGACCTTCTATCTTGCCAAGCATGATGCCTTTCTCTAATGATCTCTCTCTTCGCATGATGTGTCCAAAGTATGAAAGTCGAAGTCATCTGAGCTTCTAAAGAAAGCTTAGGTTTGATCTCCTCTAATAGTCAGACTTTGGTTTGTTCTTCGGGTAGTCCATGGTATACATAGTATTCGCTGCCAGCACCATACTTCAAAGGCATCAATTTTCTTCCTGTTTATCTTTTTCACTGTCCAGCTTTCACATCCATATGATGTTATTGAAAATACCATGGCTTGAACAAGTCGAATCTTTGTATGGAGAGAGACATCTCTGCTCTTGAGAATCTTATCTAGGTCTTTGTGGTATCATCAGCATAGCAAAGGTTGTTGATGAGTCTTCCACCAATCTTCACACCTCTGTTGTCTTCATACAATCCTGATTCTCTGATGATTTGTTCTGCATATAAATTAAGCAGGTAGGGGGAAAGTATGCAGCCTTGTCTTTCACCTTTGCTTATTTTAAACCATTCTGTTTCTCCGTGTTCCGTTCGAACTGTTGCTTCTTGATCAATGTACAGATTGCGCAAGAGAACGATCAGGTGTTCTAGTATACCCATGCTTCTTAATGTGGCCCAGAGTTTCTCATGGTTTACACAGTCAAAAGCCTTGCTATAGTCGATAAAGCACAAATAGATATCCTTTTGGTATTCTTTAGTCTTTTCAAGGATCCATCTCACATCCACAATGATGTCTCTCGTTCCTCGCCCTTTCCTGAACCCTGCTTGCACTTCAGGTAGTTCTTGTTCCAGGTATGGTTGTAGTCTCTTTTGAATAATCTTCAGTAGAATCTTGCTGGCATGTGGGATCAGAGCGATTGTGCAATAATTTCCACAGTCAGTTGGATCACCTTTCTTTAGTATTGGTATAAACACAGATCTTTTCCAGTCAGTTTGCCATGATGTTGTCTTCCATATTTCTTGGCAGAGCCTTGTAAGTACGGTAACAGCTGCATCAGATTGCCGTAATACTTCTATGGGAATGCTATCAATGCCTGGTGCTTTGTTCTTTGCTAAGGCTTTCAATGCTGCTTCAACTTCTTCTTTCATGACCAATGGTTCCCTATCATAAGGTACAGGTTGAAACGGCTGTTGGTCCACTTGATCTTTATCATATAAAAACTCTGTATATTCCTTCCACCTTTTCTTGATCTTCTCAGCATCAGTCAACATAGAACCTTAAGCATCTTGTAACATTCCAATTCGAGGCTGGAACTTTTTCTTTAACTCTTGTAGCTTTAGGAAAGCTGATCTTCCTCTAATCGTTTCTGCTTCTATTTCCTTGCATGTGTCATTATAGTACTTTTCCTTGTCCTGTCTTGCTGCACGTTGGAAATCTCTGTTGAGTTCTGCGATTGTCTTTCTTTCTCCTCTGGCTTTAGCTTCTCTGCATTTCTGGGCAATTTTCAGAGTTTCTGACATCATCCATTTTGGCCGTTTTTGCTTTTTCACCTTTTCTAGAGACTTCTTGCTTTCTTCCAACACAACCATAATGGGTACAAGCATTGCTGAACACATTACCCCCATATTAATCGAGCTGCATTGGCTTCCAATTGCGGCCAGGATACAATACAAGATGCTGGTAACCACGTTCAAACTTATCAATAACATAGCCCCCTCATTCCTTTCCTCACTTATCAACACGCAACCTACAAATAGGGACAGGAGAATCACCAATTCGGGCACCCTGCAAGTCCCCACCAACATCAGAACTGTAAAAACAAGTACGAGTCGCAGAGCCTTCTCATTCTCTGCGCCAACTATCTGGAATCAACTCCCATTTGAGCTGCGTCTAATCAAGGACATTACCAATTTCAGGAAGGACCTAAAAACTCACCTATTCAAAAGTCACTACAATAAACTATGACTCTCAAGTTTCGTTAGAGTCGTAGCAAAGCAATCAGATAATTATACGCATTCTGAAACCGCTATTTGTATAAATATGTAAATATGTATGTATAAATGTAAAAATGTGTAGGCCATTCCCCAATACACTAACCCTGTGTGCTGTGACATACCCTCAGATCTAATGTATATACTATCCCCCCCTCCCAGTCTTGATTTGACAACCCCCAAAGATTTAATCGAACCGCTACTGATCGCTGGAAGTAGCGGTATATAAGTGTGTATTAAAATAAAATAAATAAATAAATAAACCTTCTTGATGTCATTCCATAACTCTTCTGGAGCTCTGTCATTTGTATCTAAAGCAGCAAATTGATTTTGCAGGCAGTCTTTAAATTCCAGTGGTATATTCTCAAGGTAATATTTTGCTGCATTCATGAGTGGTTTGCCCTTTTTCAACTTTAGCTTGAGTTTGCATACTAGTAGTTGATGATCTATACCACAGTCAGCTCCAGGTTTTGTCTTTGTTGATGTTACAGAGCTTTTCCATCGTTGACTTCCACAGATGTAGTCAATTTGATTTTTATACAATCCATTGGGTGAAGTCCATGTGTACAGTCGCTGCTTGTGTTGCTGGAAGAAGGTGTTTGAGATGAATAGATCGTTGGTCTTGCAGAATTCTATCAGTCTTTCTCCAGCTTCATTTCTGTTGCCAAGTCCATATTTTCCAACTACTTTGCCTTCTTCTTTGTTGCCAACGTTTGTGTTCCAGTCATCCATGACTATCATAGAACTCTTCAATTTCATTCTCTTCTGCAGCTGTTGTTGGGGCATATACTTGAATTATAGTTGTGTTGATAGGCATTCTTCGTAGACGGATAGAGATTAAGGGGTATGTTTACTAAAACCCCGTTAGGGTGCGCGCCGGGCTAGTGTGCGGATGCCATATAAGGAGTGGGCGTTTCAGTCAGAAAAAAGCAAAATCGGGATTAATCATGCGCTAATGTGCGCTGCGCTCATGTGCGCCCCGCACATTAGCGCATGAGAAAGTTGCGCGGCAAGCATAAGTGGCGCGCTGATGTGCAAGTACAGGAACAGAGCCACAGTACAATGGTTAAGACACTGACAGGTGGTGCAGGGAGCATGGGTTCAATCCCCCATTGTGCCCAATGAGCAAGGCTGGCTGTGGCACTACCTGTTATGTGTAGTATTGCAGACTGAGGCATATTAATTTTATTTTAATTACTGCTACTAGCAAACGCACTCTCAAAGCACTGTAACATAAGGCGCCCCATAAGGTACCCCAGAGGGCACATTTTAAAGTGCACTGTCCGCCACGGCACCCCACAATGTTGCTTATAGGGCGCTTTATAGGGTGCCGTATGAGGCCCCGCAAGGTCACAGCACTGTTAATGATGGCAGCACTGTGCAGTTTAAGAAATGGAAATCTTAAGTAGGTGCGCTGACATGCAAAGAGGAGCAGCAGTGTAGCACAATGGTCAAGACACTGACCAATAATGCAGGAGTCATGGCTTCAATCCCCCACTGTGCCTAATGAACAAAGCTGGCTGAGGCATTACCTGCTATGAGTAATATTGCTTTAGGAGGCATTTTAATATTGGGCGGCATAAGGCGGCACGCTGATGTGCAAGCATGTTAACAGAACCACAGCACAATGGTTAAGACACTGACCAATGGTGTAGAGATCAGGGGTTCAATCCCCCACAGTGCCCAATGAACAAGGTTGGCTGAGGCATTACCTGGTAGGGGTAATGTTGCTTTAGGAGGCATTTTAATATTGGGCGGCATAAGGCGGCGCGCTGATATACAAGCACAGAAACAGAACCACAGCACAATGGTTAAAACACTGACCAATAGTGCAGGGATCAGGGGTTCAATCCCCCACAGTGCCCAATGAACAAGGCTGGCTGAGGCATTACCTGTTAGGGGTAATATTGCATTCTGAATCCATTTATTTTTATTTTAATTACTACTGCTAGCAAATGCACTCTCAAAGCACTGTAACATAAGGCGCCCCATAAGGTACCCTAGAGGGCACACTTTAAAATGCAGTGTCCGCCACGGCACCCTACAATGTTGCTGAAAGGGTGGCCGATAGGGCGCCATATAGGGTGCCCTATGAGGCAGGGCAAGGTCAGAGCACTTTCTGATGGCAGCACTGTGCATTGTAACGCATGGAAATCTTAAGTAGGTGTGCTGATATGCAAGGAGGAACATCAGTGTAGCACAATGGTTAAGACACTGACTGATGGTGCAGGGGTCATGGGTTCAAATCCCCAGTGAATAAGGTTGGCTGAGGTGCATCCTTTTTCTGCTTGCAACTGTACAGCAATCTGTGCTGCCATCTAAAAAGAACCCCACCCTAGTGCTTTTAGGGTGCACCAGAAGGCACATCCTAAACAACCACGTCAGCAAAGGCGAGTTATAATGTTCCCCAGAGGCCATGTTGAAAGGTTGTCAACTCCCAAGGCACCATAGTAGGCACCCCATAAGCTTCCTGAATCGAAGGTGTGCCATAAGATGCCCCAAGGATGTATAGGTGAACTCAAAAATGTTTGCCAAGAGCAGTAAGATCCCCCAATTTGAATGGCAAGAGAGGTATGTGCCAAACACACACGTAACCCAAACACTGCACAGAGCAGAAAGGAAAGACAATGCATAAGTAAAAGAAGGATGTAGATCACAGCTGATGGACCACACAAATCAGCTCCAGCCCATGTGGCAGCTAGAAAAATGGACAAACATATTGGGGCGAGCTGTAGCTATGCACAGAGTGATGGTAATGTACCATGCTATAATGACAGTGTGTGACAGAGGATGGGAAGATGTGTGCAGCAGAGGAGGCTGAAATGGCAGGATAGGTGAAATATCAGGATGACAGTGGAGTAGCAGTGCTATGCAGAGCACACACAGGAGAGGCAACCAGGGAGAGCTGCAATGCAGGAATGTGTAGGAGTGCAGGACGTGGGGTAGCAGCATGCACATCAGTGTAGGATGGCACACAGCTGGCAGACAGAAGATGGACGGAAGGATGGTTCACAACTCTGATGAGGGTACAATGTGCTCACAGCACAGATCTGCACAGATATGACTGTCATACGAATGAAAACCACTTCTGCAGGACAAGCATACAAATCAAAGAGAACAGAGAGGAATCACACCTACGACCACTACCACAAATGGCAATGCACAAACCGGTAGGCCACACCACCAACGTGAGCTCATTAGCAAAGGCTGCATACAAAAATAGTGCAGGGCATCACACAAGACGCCTGCTGGCTGTCAGGACAGGCAAACCCCCAACAGTAATCATGACCAAATGCACATGCAGATCTGCTGTGTACAGATCAGATCCCAGTCTGTAATTGGGACCAGGGACACATGCACACACACAATGAAATGTTATGCAGTGGATACAGCATGCAAAAGGGGAAAGAAACTAAACCCCAAGGGCAGCAGAGGATGCTCTGTGGAGCTGGGTAACAATCTGGAACAGGACAGGAGAGAACTCAACATGCAAACAGGTGTACCACTCACCAGCTGAACCACAGCAATACCAAACCCCCAGGTGCACTGCCATGTAAACACCATAAAGAAAGAGACCTATGTAACAGATAATATCTGATGGCTAGGCAGCACAGAGGGCACACCTTGGTGTACAGTGAAGAGAGGGAAGGGTGTGTGTAGAGGTGATGAAACTGCTGGTACCTAATGGTCCAGTTAGCACAACAGAAAAGAAAAAGATAAACCACATGTGGGGATCAAACCTGCAAACTACTAAGTTACAACACATGCCTCTAACCACTCCCACAAACAGCACACTGAGCACAATGCAAAACAAATACCCCAAAGGGAGGGTGTGTATGGGAACCTGTAATACCCAGTGATGTGGCAAATGGCTGGCAGATACACAGCTGCCACCGTACAAGGATGTGAGCACAGGTGGGCCACGTACATGACCAGCAAATCAGTAGATACAAGTGTCAATGTGCTCAAAGAGTGGAGGAGTAACCTGGAGGAGTTAGAAAACTGGCTTGGACACCAAGCAACCAGGGCTCAATTCACACTAGCACTCCATGTGGCCTTGGGCAAGTCACGTAACACTCCATTACCTTGGAAGAAAGACCTGACAATCTACATCCAGTGACATTGACAAGAAAACCCTGGAGTCTCTGGGTCACAAGGAGTCAGGACTGATTCAAAGGCACGCATTGCATTGCATGTTTGTCACCATGATCAAGCAGCAAAAGAGACAAATGTCTGTCAAATACATATCTTTATTTGGGTTATTCATCACAGATAGTGTAGACACTGCCATCATAATATCAAGGTGAGTGCATCCCTGGTGAAAGACGGAAACACATTTAGCAGGGCAGCAACCCACATCCTACAGAAAGGTCACTGGCTTGACCACAAATGAAGGGCACGTGATATAATGTGCATCAGGTGCATGCTATGCACTGGGCAGTAGGCCCCCCCCCACCTGCTGCTGCATGCCTCAAATGTGTTACGCACATTTGAGTGCATGTAGACAGTAGGCGCTGCATGATGAGGACCCAACACACATCACCTGTCCCTCCAAAGATATCCATCTGGCAACACAGGAGGCACACAAATGAAAACAGCATATGTTGTCACAATGTTTTAATGTTAAAAACACATTCTGAAAGTAATGTTTCAGCTCTCACCTAATGCCTGATCTAGGAATCAAAGCTGCAACAATGTAGACCCAAACAATCATCAAAAGCACAATGAGCATATGCTAACAGGTAGCAGAGGCACATGAACACAGAGAGAATACAAACTAAACTACCTGCAGAAACCTGCAGAGATAACACCATGCAGGAGGTCCCCCCTGCACTGTTTGTTGGGTAGACAGTGTTTGGGCACATATAGCACGGTACATGGAATGCACGATTGAAGGAGGACAACGGACACCCACACTGCCACACTCCAAATATAATGGGGCAATGTGAGTGTCGTTACCGCAGGACCATGCAGACGTGCAATGCAAGGTGTGTACATACATGCAGACTGTCACATCTGTACAGTAAACAAACACAAGAACCATCATGTGAAGATGGAAATGATGGGCAAACATCTTACAGTGAACCACACAGAAGCCATAGGTCCACATGCTGTGGTTCACAAACATAGTCAGTCATATGCACAAGCACCATCCACATACCAACATGATACAGTGATGCCACACATGCACGTAAACACCCTTGGCCATTGCAAACATCAATCCAGGATGGTGGTGTGCATGAAAGCGTTGTTGTGGCAAGACCTGTATCATGTCCAGGTGGAGAGCAGGTGGACATAGACAATAGGACCGCTCCATCGTTGCCCCTATGCCACAAACATGGCTGTATGCTTGTGTTGAAACAAACAGATGAGCGTATCCTGTGTGCCATGTCACACACAAGACCAAAACACAACAACACCACAACTGGGGAGGAGTGTAAAACATACAGTGACAATGTCAGTCCTTGCTGCACACGTGGGGATCAATACACAGCGTCCAAAGTGCAAAGTGTAGCTGCAATCCAACAGGTCAGGTTAAAACTGTCCTTGCAACCCTGGGCATGCATAGTCAAGTGTCAAATTCCAATATGCCACAGTCCTTGAAAGTTCATGTGTGTCCCCTGCAATGAGCAGGACTCCCAGCCAGAGCATGGCAGCAACAGTGTGTTGGACAGGTCTGTCATGGGCAAAGCATCAGTCCAAGAGTAATACTGTCCATCCCAGGCATGTGTCCCACTCTCAGAGGTCAAACATCCAATGGCACAATTCTCCACAAAAAGTTCCATGGTGTTGTGTCCCCCAACAGGTGGGTGATGGCGATGCCAGATGCACTGTAAGAGATGCGTCCGGTATGTCCTCTGCCCTGTGTCAGGAGAGGATAAGTATTGTATTGTTAGACACCTTGCAAAAACAGCACAAATTGCAGAGAGTCACACCTTAGGAAATATCGAAGAAAGGGATGCAATGGCAAACATGACATGATATCAACACAAAACACACCGCATATTGGTGACATCATGAATTGTAAACGCAGACACGGGTGTCACATGGATATGGTCATGTCCATGCTCATGTCACACAGGTGTCTCACAGCTACACCCTATATGCATCTCTTTCTGTGAACAGAGAGGCAACATGACATGTACATGAGACAAACAGTAAATCATCAACAGGTAAAGGCAGATGTAATCCCCCAAATAACAAATGTGCAACATACCCTGTGTGTGCATCAGGTGTACGTCATCGATCCCTTGAGCGACTCAACAGCCATATCAGGTCACAGTGAAGGGAGACAATGTCAGCAAAATGTGTAGAATTACCATGTCAAGCCACTGTTGATGCATGTCCACATTATGCCGATATCTGAGATTAAAAAAAGCTGCTCAACAGTGTTCCCTCAAAACACAAGACACAGTTCTGCTCACAGCACACAACACATGTCGAGAATGTTCACAAGGTAAACAGCACTACGGTAGAGGTAGCACCGTCACCACCACCCCCAAGGTGCACAGACCCCTCACAGCACATGATAATGTACTATGCCTCAACACAGCATCATCACACAGCCAACCCATAAACACGCACCCACACAGTATGCTAAGGTCAGCGTGCCAGCTGTAACACATGGCCTGTATGTGCATAAGTGGAGATTTGTAGACATAAAGGCCCAGTGACATGCAGTGATACCCTGGTGTTGGCTGATGGTACAATGTTGGGGTAGGGAGCAAGTGTAGGCCACCACCAAAGAAAAAACAACCTCCACACACATGCAGCTCTGTTGTACATGTCCCAGAGACAGTGTTGCAGGGGACATACTGGGCATAAACACATGGGGATATATGTGACAACAGCAAGATATGGGTTAGGGAGGCGTAAGGAAAAAAAGTGAACCACAACATCTGCCCATTATGACACATCACTAAGGACATGTTTTCCCCCTGACTGCAGGCACAGACAATGTAGCTGTAGATCCACCTACCCCGGACCACAGCATTTTGGCTGATGTACAGTCACGTGCCATTGCACCACAGCAACAGCATCCTCACGAAGTATGTCCTGTGCAGTGGGAAACACAAAAGAAACAAACATATGTCATGTTCTAGCTGTGCAACACACACTACACCTTCCTGTCCCCAGCTGTCAGACCCCACAACATCACATACTGACTGACTGTTCACTATCACACTGTACAGATCTCGCACATGTGAGAGGCAGCACGGAGGTGTCAGAGGCTAAATACAGGTGTCCGTAATCTCTCTGTCCCCTCCCTTACCTCTCTGTTGTTGTACACACTGGTCAATAGAGGTGTCTGCTCACACCATGTTTCTGCCTCACCCCAAGGTCGCAATATTAGCCCAGGTCCCCCATATTGCCACCAATGCCCCCTCTCCGTGTGTACTGGTGTCCCAATGTTGTCTGTTACCCCACTGTCAATTGCTGTAACACATGGAAATATGCAGGCACACCTCCTGTATCCACTGGCCAAATACATATCCTGGTGTGTACATCTCATACCTTGAATAATATTGACAGCTGTGTGCTGATGATGTGCACAAATAGATGACAATGTCTGCGTCACGTCAGCAAAACCACACCCCCATGTCTGTTTGTGACCTGACCATGATGGCTGCATGTCATCCCACTGTGTGACAGTGAGAATGTCAAAGCATGGATAGCCTATATGTGCACCCTAAAAGAAACCCTCTCACCTAAGTCTCTGTGTGTATGCTGACATAACCTCCCTCGCTAGGGTCCGCAAGGTAGTTGTTGATGTGGACTGTACTCTCCTGCCCTACACACATACACAGCCTGTAGCTGTGGCATGTGGCATATGTTGAGATAGCATCAGCTAGATATGCCATGTCCCCCCTGAAAAACCTCGTAAAACACAATCCACCCACACATTCAGCGCCCAACTTGCCCACTGTAACCCACACCTTGCTGATCTGGGCCAGATCACCTCTGTTTGTGTATACATATGCAACACTGCACTGCAGGGCTATTCTCCAAAAACAAAATGTAGCAATGATACTCCCCCTGGCTGGACACTGCACAGGTCCCCAACCTTCACCACATCCATGTCAGGGCTACGCGATGACCTATACATTCAGGCACACTGTGGGGTTGCATGAACACCCCTCAAGGATAGTTAAAACCATCATGAAAAACTAGTACTGAGCATGTGTATTGTGCTATGTCTGACATGTGGCGCCACACATAAGAAACAGACACACATATCCAGCTGACAGGAGCATAACACCCACACAAGCAGCTCGAAATTGTACAAGATAACCACAGCCCGCTGGACAACTGTCCCCAAACATGGTCTGCTATTCCACTGTGAATACCGCACCATATGCCTGCCACCGTGCTGCACCCATAGCATCAAACCGACTAACTGTGGTTGCACAGCAGCTGCTATCACAACCAGCCACCAACTGGGAATGTGACCCCCAAAACCTCCCACAGGCGTATCAACATCCACCCACATAATCCACCACCACCTGGTGATGTGCCCTGCCCACATTGTTTGTCTCACACTCATGCCTATATGTGACGTTGGGATTGTCTGTTAAATGTCAAGGCAGTGTGGCATCCGAATGATATATTTACAGAAACATCAACTTCTATAACCATCACACACATATAACAACACATGTAGGTGGGAATATATGCAATACGTACATGAGAAGATCTCTGTGATCAACCTCCGCCTGACCGCTGTGCTCTCCCGTGTGTCACCACTGGCACATACAGGGGGGCACGGTGGATCATCCTCCAGATCCTCATTAATCTCTGCAGGGATATTGTGCCTGAGAGCAATGTTGTGCAGGATGCACAGGCTATGATTATCTCTGCCACAGTCATTGGCTTATATTGTAAGGTCCCGCCTGTCCTATCCAGACACCTGAAGTGACTCTTCAACACGCCAAAGGTGTGCTCTATAACAGAGCGGCTGGAGGCATGGGCCTCATTGTACCTCTGCTCTGCACGTGTCCGTGGCTGACGCACAGGGGTCAGCAGCCAGGGGCGACACCCATATCCTGCATCACCTGCAGAAAGAAATGTTGCATGTGAATGCAGGAGCACATGGTCACCCAAATTCACACATGTACAGACGTGAGAAACAAATGCAGAACACATCCGGACAGAAACATATGACAGCACAACTATGGAGTTGAGAAAAATAGACATATGATGACAGAAAAGGACTACATGGCCTATGGAGTCTGTACATCTATGGCAAATACCACAACAGTCCCATTTATACCTTTAGAGATCCTCTGTGTGTGGCAGATGCGTATTGTAATGCATTTACTGTCCTCAACTCTACCCCCTCCACTGTGAGACTATACCACCGATCCACTGATCACAGGTGCAAAGTATATGTCACCATAGTACCCACGACAAAACGTGCTGTCATTTGAAGGAGGCTCACACCCAGAACATGTATGCCATGGAGGTCTGGCAAAGTCTAAAACCATATCACCTCTATTCCCCCTGTCCACTAAGGTCTTCATATAAAGATTGAGCAGTCTGTCTCCATATGCTGCATACTGCTGACCACAAATCCTTTCAGTAGCCGTCCTCTGAACTGTCTCCATCCTGTTCACAGGCTCTTGAAGCTGCGGGCTACAGAATTGCACACTGTACCCCACACGAGTTAGCACCAATGACATATACAGAGGCAGAGTACCTTCCTGTGTAGCTGCTACCAATACCTCTCTGTATGCACCCAAGTAGCCCCCAGCCTTTGCCGTCACCTTTCCATAATGGTCAGCTACATGAGGATCCGCAGACACAATGGCGCCTAGGTCCTGCTCATCTTTAATGGCCCAAGGTACTGCACCCCCTATACCAGTGATGGCTAACCTTTTTGAGCCCGAGTGCCCAAACTGCCGCACAAAACCAAAGAATTTCCTCAAAGTGCCAGCACGTCATTTGCATAAGTGGTCTTATTTGCATAAATATTTGCATAATGTTACCATACACTAACTTTTAGTAAACATGTCTCTTAATGAGTGTATGGATAAAGAAAGACTAAAAGATTTCTACATTACTATAATCCAGTGCCAACCGCCAGGCACATTAGGAACTACTACAAACGCTGCCCATTTAGAACCCATAGCAAACCCGCCGTATCCTGACAGCATTACCAGGACTCACAAAGCACCATACCCTACCTATCAAAAGGCAACACTGCAAATATTAAACCAATACATTTCAGTGAATACTGGGGAAAGAGAACAAGTGGCAACGTCAAATAGGAATTTCCTCTTGTACCAAACAAAGCGCAGATGTTAATGATGCACATTTCCCAGAGCTGACATATTCCAGTTAATAAATTCAAAATAAAGAGATATCGTTCTACCTTTTGTGCATTTTTTTTTCAGTTGCAATTGGTCCAGCCATTTTCTTCTGGTTTCTTCATGTTTTCTGCTAACTCTCCATCGTCTGCTGTCCATTTGTCCTTTCTTCTCTCTTCTAGTTTTTTTTTTTCCATTCTCTCTCTCTACATCTGCTTTAACATACTAATCTTTCTCCTTTTGCTCTTTCCTCATTCCTATTTCATCCACACAAATTTTACCCCTCCATCCTCAATCCCCAATTACTCTCCCAATACCTGGCCAATTGTAGATTTTTCATCCCTCCTACACAAAATATTTTTCCCCTCTCCATTTTACTCTCCCAGCCCCATCCCATTCTAATCCTCCCCCAACATCAGCTCCCTTCTAGTTCCAGTCTCACCCAGCATCCATTCCCTTCTTCAAGCCCCCCACTTCCCCTCAGCCCATTTCCATTCCAAGCCCCGGCCCCCTCAGCTATTTGCAGTTCAAGCCCCCCACTTCCCCTCCGCCCATTTCCATTCCACGCCCCATCCCCAACAGCTATTTGCAGTTCAAGCCCCCGTCCACTCAGCCCATTTCCAGTCCTAGCAACCCCCCCAACCCATTACCAGTCCTAGCCCCCCATAGCCCACTCCCAGTCCTAATCCCACCAGCCCATTTCCAGTCCTAACCTCCCCATCAGCCCACTCCCAGTCCTAATCCCCCATCACTCAATTTTTAGTTTAAGCCCCCCCAGCGCCTATCACCACTCCTTAACGTCCCCAGCCCCCATCCCCACTCCTACCCCCCCCAGCCCAGCGCCCATCACCACTCCTACCCCCCCCAGCCAGCCCAGTTCCCATCACCACTCCTAACACCGCCCAGCCATCCCAGGGTCCATCACCACTCCTAACCCCCCAGCCCAGTGCCCATCACCACTCCTAACCCCCCACCCCAGCCCATCACACTACTCCTAACACCCCCCAGCCCAGCCCAGCCCATCACTACTCCTAACCCCCCCCAGCCCAGCCCAGCCAATCACCACTCCTAACCCCCCCCAGCCCAGCCCAGCCCAGCCCATCACCACTCCTAAGCCCCCCAGCCCAGCCCAGCCCAGCCCATCACCACTCCTAACCCCCACCCCCCACCCCCAGCCCAGCCCAGCCCAGCCCAGGGAAAATTAAAAAAAAAAAGAAAACCGGTCTGCTGCCGCTGTCGGGGCCGCCGCGGCAGAATCGAGCGTGCCGCGGGGCCCCCCTGTACCCGGCACAGCCTCTCCTCCCTGTAGCAGCTCTCTCGTTGGAGCTGAAGTCAGACGCGCCGGCTTGCAGAGCGCGAGGGAAGAGTTTTTCCCTCGCTGCTCTGTTAAGCCCGCGGGGGCTGATGGGAAGTTCCCATCAGCCCCCGCGGGCTTAACAGAGTCGCGAAAGGGAAACTCTTCCCTTCGCGCTCTGCAAGCCGGCGAGTCTGACTGCAGCTCCAACGAGAGAGCTGCTACAGGGAGGAGAGGCTGTGCCGGGTACAGGGGGGCCCCGCGGCACGCTCGATTCTGCCGCGGCGGCCCCGACAACGGCAGCAGACAGGGTTGTTGTTTTTTTTTCGATGGCGGACCTTCCCGCGTGCCAGCTGCAAGGCCTTCGCGTGCCACAGCTGGCACGCGTGCCATAGGTTCGCCATCGCTGCCCTATACTGTGTTGCTCCCCTGGTCTGACGCAGCCGAAATGCGTGACCATACATATACAAACATGTACTCCCAGCTGGAAAGGTCAACAACATCCATCAGATTTAGCTAGACCCGTCCTCATGTTATCTAGTGCTTCCTGGGTGACTACTCCAGTACTGAGTGAGTGTGTGGACCTAACACACACATGACAAGGGTTGGTTGTATGGATTGGCAATACATAAATGTTACATAACATACAAAAGTTAGCAGACAAATAACCGGCATCACAGGTGGATGTGCAGGGCACAAACCCCCCCATCACATGTGGCCAGTTGTCATACACACACACTAGGAGGGATCCACCACCAGGACAGACATATGCACACGTGCGTAGCCATATGAACACTATGTGCAGGTTATGATCATATAATGTTATAATCCTGATGGTCCTATTTCAATAACTTTCTCTGTTACTCTACGTTTATAGTCCTGTAACAATGTAAACTCAGAACAGTCCTCTGTCTGCCTAACGTTTGTTATCTGTAAACCGATAATAAACAGGGCGCTATATAAGAGATGTAACATAAATATATAAATACCTAAATAAATAACTAATCTCGAAATACTCACCCAGCAATATACAGTCCGCATACCGGCCTGCCTCAAATTGTCTGAATACTGCCGAGTGATGCAGGATATAGGAGTCATGGGTGGACCCTGCAAACCTAGAGACCACATTCAGAATATGCAGATTAGCATCACATACAACCTGAACATTCAGGGAATGGTAGTGTTTGCGGTTGCGGAACACTACCTCCCTGTCTCTAGGCGGGACCAGGGCAACATGTGTGCAATCAATAGCTCCTATCACATGTGGTATCCCGGCTAACGCCTCAAAGGCCTGGTTCAGGGTCCACCACTGTTGCCTAGTGTGGGGAATGGCAATATAATTCTGCACCCGGCTGACCATGGCACGCAGTACTTGGTGTAGACAGCGTGAGAAGGTGGGGCGGCTCATGCCACCCACTGCGGCCACAGATGACTGGAAACAGCCAGAGGCAAAGAAATGTAAGGCAGCAAGGAGCTTGACTAAACCTGGTATGGCATGGGACCGGTCAGTATGGGGCTCGAGGTCAGGTCTTAGATCCTCATAGAGCTCCCTAATAGCCCTTGTGCTCAGTCGGTACAGGGAGATGACCTGGTCCTCACGCATGCCCTGGAGCTGGGCCGTGGGCCTGTAGAGGCGAGGCTGCCGAGCCTGCACCTCAGCACGCCTTCTGCGCCGTGCACGCACAGCACCTGCCTGGACCGCCCCCACAGCTGCAGGTCTGATTTGCTGCGGGACTACACCCATGCCCTGTGCCTCAGCCCCATGGACACCATCTCCCCTGTCCAGCAACCGCAGCATCTGCCCACGGCTAAGGGTACATGCAGCAACATAAATACCCGCCATCAACTCCTCTCAACACAAACACACTCAAACACACACACACGAACCTCCCTAAACAGTGTTCACCTTACAAACCACACAAGACAATACACACACAATACAGCCAACACATACAATACAACCAACACCAATACAATCCACACCAACACAAACCAAAACAATACACACACAATACAGACAACACACACAACACAGCTAAGACACACACTACAATACAACACCAATACAATACACACCACACCTTGCTCTCTCCGTTCCTCTCTGCAAACACACACCTCACCTATGAAACAACCCTCAACGTGGACCAGGTTTGCAGGCTGAAATATAGTTTTGTTTTATGTACCGGACATTGCGCATGCGCAGTTGTGCGAGCGCACTGCTTGTGCACGGCACGCATGTGCAACTGCACATGGGTGTCTGTGCGCGGCACGCATTTGCAACCGCGCATGGGCATCTGTCTGTGCGCGGTTGCGCATGGGCATCTTTCTGTGCAATGCCTCGCACATGCGGGTGGCACACAGACAGCCGCCCATGCTCAACGAGCTGCACATGCGTGCCACGCACAGACAGACGCCCATGCGCAATGAGTTGCACATGCACGCGCACGGCGCACACACAGATGCCCATGCGCAGTTGCACATGCGCGCCGCACACAAGCAGTGCGCTCGCAAACTGTGCATGCGCAACGTCCGGTGCGTAAAAAAGCCCTATAAATCAGCCTGCACACCTGGTCCATGTTGAGGGTTGTTTGAGGAGTTCTAGGTAGCGTATTGTGTCAGAGGCTGTGGTGGAGTTAGTGTGGAGGTTGGAGGTAGTGTGGAGGTATCGGAGGTAGTGTGGAGGTAGTGTGGAGGTTGAGGAGGTAGTGGAGGTTGTGACGTCTGTTTTGTGGTGTGTAGTGTGTCCTGTATTGTGGTGTGTAGTATAGTCCTCATTGTGTTTTGTAGTGTGGTCTGTGTTGTGTGGTCTGTGCTGTGGTTTGTGTAGGTGAGGGGAGCAGGTGAGGGAGAAAGGGTGAGGTGAGGTGTGTTGAGAGGGGAGGGTGATGGAGAGGGAGATGGAGAGGGAGGTGGAGAGGGAGAGGGAGGGTGAGGGGGTGGAGGAGGTGGGCCCACCTGTTGCTGGGGAGACAGAAAGGGCAGGGACTTCAGGGCCTATGGAGGCTGAGCCAGGCCCATCGGGTAGGCCACAGGCTGCCCAGTGCAGTCACACCAGCAAGCGGAAACGAATACCGGTGCCTGCACCACTGAGGAGGAGGGCCACACGGTTCAGTGAGAGGGAGAACCACATTCTGCTGTCAATGGTCCTTGAACACTACGAGGTACTATTCGGGCGGCTCAGTAGCCGCACAACTGTGGCCACTAGGAATGCAGTGTGGGAGGAGGTACGTGGTTCAGTGGCCAACGCAGGGGCCCCCCCCCCCCGAGATATTGAAAGCCTCAAAAAGTGTTTCTCTGACATTAAGAGAGGGGTGAGGCAGCACATGGCCGATGAGCGCCAACATGCTCAGGGCACAGGTGGCAGTGGCCCCTTCATCCCAGCGCTCACGCCCCTGGAACAGGAGCTGGCGGCTCGTTTGGGGCCGATCTACATCAGTAGTCTGCCTGAGGCCCTGGACACTGTGCATCCGCAGGCAGGTATGTATGCTACATACACTTTTCAGCTCTCAGGCCATGCCTGACATCCCCATTTTGTAGACATGAGCCATCTGCAAACACCCTCCCATACCTGTCTCCCAAGTCCCACCATGTACCTATCCTGGTGGCACATGTGTGTGCTGTACCCCTGCCCACCCTGTTGTGTTGCCATGTTTCCGGGCCACATTCAACATGTGTCCCTCATCCCATCCCTCTCCCCACCTGTCACAAAAATGTCCACGCACACCAGCAACTACCCAACCCCCACAACAGTGATTGACATCCCCTGTATGATTGTGAGGGCCTTTGATCAGGGCATGTTTGTGTGACATACTGTCCGCACAGTGCTTGGCAGTGGCCCAGAGGTGATGAATAGTCGTTGTCCGCTGCATAGTGGGTCACTGCCAAGCACATGTAGCACTGTGAAGATAGTATGTCCAAACAAAATATGCCCTGATCAAAGGCCTGCACAGTCATACAGGGGATGGCAATAACAGGTATAAGGGTAGGGTATTAGCAGGCGTGCGTGGACATGTTTGGGGCAGATGGGGGGGAGGGATGGGAGGGGGACTACATGTGGAATGGGACCAAGAACAGGAACATGGCAACCAAACAAGGCGTGCAGGGGTACAGCACACACATGTGGCCCCAGTATAGCTACATGGTGGGGACAGACAGGTATGGGAGGGTGCAGTGGATCCTGTATGCAGCACACATGCAGGGCCCCCCCATCATGTCAGTGGTGTCTGCAGCACACACGTATACATAGGTAGAGTGTTTAAACATATGTGTGCTGTCTCTGATTGTTCACAATGCAGGTGACTACAGTTCCATGGGGGTCCATGAGGAGGAGGAAGAGGAGGTGGAGGAGGAGGAGGAGGAGAAGGAGGTGGAAGTGTCCGTTCCTCACAGCATCGACGAGCCCGAGGCTGCGGTGTCTGGAGGCAGCACCAGTGGGGCCGAGGAGACCCTGGAGCCACCATCACCAGCAGCCCAACAGTAGGGGCTGAAGCCAGACGCACACAGGACGGTGTGAGGCCAGCAAGGAGGCCAATCCAACACCCCAGGCAGGCACCAGGTGATGATCAACAAGACATGGCTGTCATGATGGCGGAGCTCAGGACGCACAGTGAATCAGCACAGCGCGATGCCGAAGGTGGGTGACAACAGACTGTCACAACCACAACGCACAAACTACTAGTCTCTGGTTGGGGTGTGTGTGGTGGATGTGGCAACATACCTTCCACAGCTGTTACATGTATGGCTCACGTAGACGGGATGTAGTGGAGAAAACCAAAGGGTATGGTGTATGATAGATGATGTTAATGTGACACACACCAGAACAGCCTAGGGTCAGTATACACCTATAGATGCAGACATAAGAGGAATGTTGTTTAAGGTCCAGCACGTTGTCAGCCAATGAATAAATACAAGCATTGCCCTTGCAACAGTCTGCCTCATCGCAGACGCCCAGCCGTCTCGCAGAGAACAGGATGCCACCTGTCCCATAGTCCTCGGACAATCAGAGCACACATACACAAACCTAAGCATCTTATGTCATGTAACATCACACAGCCCCCATTCCCTCCAGTCTGCATCTCCAGGTGTAAAACAATCATAAGATGTGAAATTAGCAGTCAAAATATCTTGACACCCATATACCAGGATTTACAGAGATGACAGGGTCAAAGATCAGATAGAGATGGTTTGGGAGAGGTACAGGTCCCTCAAGGCTGCCTGTATGTCAACAACTAAGATCGACTGCTTGACATACAGACAAGGCCATCAACATGTCCCCTTCCTGTAGCTCTGACAATGAGTCCCCCGATTGCATAGGTTGGGACTCACCCACACGATCACACAGGTCAGCTAATGACCTCTGTTGTGTTTTGAAAGACTCGACACCTCCCAGCTGCCACCCCTGCTGCCAACCTGAATCAGGGAAATACCCCCCCAGCTCTGGGGATCACCGCCCTTCCCCAGGGGGTACCACCTGCTGTGGATTCCTCAGCATAACCCTGTCCGTGCGCTCCTGGGGTCTGTCCACCTCTGCTGCACCATCTGTTGCTCCCCCTGCTCTGTCCAAACCCTCCACATGTTTACCAAGGTGTACACGTACTGGTATCCAACCCCTCCTCTTTTGCCACAAGGTGTATGTGAACCCCTCTGCCATCAGACACGTGAAGCAGCAGTGCACTTGCGCATGTAAGGGTTGTTATCCTGGTGCTACCACTCCATCTCTCTGAGTCAATAGCACTGCACCTGTAACCTGTCCAAGCTGCGTTTATCCCTCCAACTGTGCCCCCACTTGGGCTGGCTTTCCTCGACCTTCCTCTGATCGCCACTGCTGCTCTCCAGATGTGGTTGCTGTCCCTGGATCATGCTCCACCTCCCGTACACGATGGAAATGTGTTTGCTATCTCTCCCCAAGCCTGTTGCTACGTCTGCAGTACGTGGGTGTGTCAGCGCAGCCTGTGGATCTTTGTGTTTGCCTTCCACATCACACTACTGGACCGTGTCCTGTGCGTGGCTGTGACTTATACTACTGTGACAATGATGTCTCTTACCCCTATCCATGTGTCTACTAGAGTCTGCCCTCTCACAATAACAATCTTGTGGGATATGTGTGACATGTTTGTGTGTGACGGTTGATTACTGGAGAGGTATCTCACAGACCACCCTGTATCCCACCCACAGGCAATCGTCAGGCGCTTGAACATATCCGCAGTGCGTTGGAGGAAAACATAAGGGAGCTGAGGCAGGTCTGGGGGGAGCTGCGGCAATTCCGGGAGGAGGTCAGAGCCATGCCCTTCTCCCGGATGTGTGAGGCCCTGGAGGGCATGCTGGCCGTGATGTGGCAGGCAGCACCGGCACCACCACCACCACCGGAAGAGGGTGTAGCACCGCGGGGGGGGTTTGCCATGTGGCCGGCGTGGGCGGCCACGCCGTCGGTAATGATAGTGACAATAAAGAGCTGTGCAAATGCAGTAGTGTAGTGTGCAGTTGTGTAGTGTGCAAATGCATGTTGTGTCCCTGACCATATGACCTGCACCCAGGCCCCTCGCTGGTGGGGTGTTTGCACTGCCAGGTATTACTGCACAGATGCCAGCACATGCCATGTGTGACCTGCACAGTGTGTGTTCACTGCCCCTGGGCTGCAGCGGGGCGGTTTACACAGACACTAGTGTTGCGACAGGGGGAATGTGCTGAGGTTGCATGTTCAGTGTTCTGATCCATCACCGTGTCCACCCCCTCATACCCCCAACATTGGGTGCATATGTGTGACTATTGCCCCTGCCTGCAACACTGATTACATGCCTGCCCCCCCCAGGCATGCATGTGGCACATGCAGACATGGGTGCCATGCATATGTCGGCTGCTGATTTCTGCAAACACATTTGTTTACCCTACGCCCATCCCTGTGACATGGATGTCCCCGGGACGCCCGCTACATTGCAACATCTCATGCACCACCCTGGGATCACACCCCTACACCCATGTTTAGCCCCCAAAACTGCATGTGGTGCCAGTCAACATATGATACCCATGTCTTCCTGTACTGCACATCCCTGTCCACACACATATCCCATGCTTGCATCCATAGTGAGTCTGTAAGGGAAACACGTGATCATTGTGTCTACCAACAACATTTTAATTTGAAAAACAAAACACATGGCAACATGCCACCCATCCCCCCTGCATGTCCATTGGTGGAACACAGGACAGCACAGGGCACATGTGCAGACATCACAGGTGCCTTCACTGACTCCTGTGACCCCCTTCAGCGGATGGCTGATGACAGGGCATCTGCTCCACCTCGTTGGCCACCCGCTAAACGGCTGCCGTCAGCCACTGGCAGGCGTGCAACAGGAGATGGACGTCGCGCTGCATGCCATCCAGTGCCACAGACACATCATGCATGCACATGCCACCACACACACACATAGTGGCTGTGGTCTGTGTGCTGGCATGTGCATGTGACATGTCTGTGGCCCTGGATGGTGGCTCGACAAGCCGCCACACATCCCCTGCCAATGCCTGCAGTGGCTGACGGGAGCCGGCAGTGCCCTGTGCTGGGCTGTGTTCCCCCAAACCCTCCACCCACCCTGCTCCCATCCCCACCCCCCTTTCCACCACCCTCCCGCCCTCAACAGCAACCCCCACCCCCACATGACCCACATTCCCCCCCAACCCTGCCCCTCCTCCCCCACATCCCCCATCGCCACATCTTCATCCTCCTCGGGGAGAATCGCAGCTCCTCCTCCTCCACCTCCTCCTCCGACACCTCGACCACCACCACCTCCGCCTCCCTTGCATGGTGGGTGGTGGGGCGCCTCAGGGAGTAGCCGGAGGTGTGTGGCTCCTCACCGTCATCATCACCCTCTGTGGAAGATGACAGACATTAGGACACTATCATGTGTGACACAGAACACATGTACATATGCAGTCAACACACAGGCTGATGGGCCAATGTGACATTTGTATCTGGGCAGCATGCCTGGCAATACTCACCATCACGATGTGGCTCCGCCCCTCTCCCATAACGGGCCAGGAATGCATTCCAATAGGACAGCAGCTAGCAGCATCGCACAGTGCCTGCATGCTGCCCTCCCCCATATCACCAATGTCTCTCTACACATGAGTGAAATGGTGGGACGAAAAGAGACAGACAGAGAGAGAGAGACAGGGAGAGTGAGAGAGACAGGGAGGGTGAGAGAGGGAGACGCATCCCCTAGGGGAGATGGTGTGTTTGTGAGGACCTATCCCTGCTGTTCCATGACATCAACTGGTACAGGTGGCAAGTATGCAATCCCCAGAAACAAGCAGGACATATTCCTCACTGGTGGGGACCCCCTAGTCGTAGATGCCAGGGAAGGGTCCCCGGAGTGTTGGGGTCCTGTGGAGGGGTTCCACTACCTACCATGGATCTCTGCCACCCCCTATGGGGGGCCTTTTTGAGTTGGGTATGTATGGGAGAGGTGTTGTACAGCGGCCTGAACAAACATAGCATCCCTGTGGGAGCCTCTACCTGTGCAGTAGTGGGCCGTGAAGGTGTGAACCAAGGACCAGGTAACTGCTCGTCAGATGTCAATCACACAGGCGGGATGGCGGTGGGCCCTAGAGGCTGCCATGGCTCTCACATTGTGAGCGGTGACATGGGCATGCAGTGCAAGTGGTTTGCCATGATAGATGTATGTGAGACAGTTAGAAAACCAGTAGTATAGAGCACCCTGATAAACTGCTGTACTCACATGGGAAGGATCAGAGTGTATGGATAGCTGAGGGGACCTTATGTGTTGCTGGGACCCCTGCAGATAGACAGCCAGGGCTCTTACACATTTCACAGTATAATGATTCTTCCCTGCATCTGGGGCATGGGGCTATGGGAAGGATACAGATAGCTGAAGCTGTTTGTTCAAATGAATGTACGCAAACACCGTATGCATTACATGTGTCTGTGTCCGTAGGTGGACCTTATCATGCTGAGACCCTGTGTATGGTGGATCAGCCACTACAGCTTGCACTTCACTGATGCACCTTGCTGATGTGATTGCAATAATGAGTATTACCGTCATGGACACAAACATTATGGATGTAATGCCTAGGGGCTCTGAAAGCGGCTGCATAAGCTGGCCCACAACCAGATTGCAACCCCATGCCACTTGGGGTGGATCCAGGGGAGGTGGCAGTAGAGGCAGGCCCTCCACAACGCATGGTTTGAGCGGATGGGAAGAACTGGTTTGTCCATCGATGGGTGGAGATGGTGCAGCAATGGCATTTCAATGGTCTCTGACTGACGTCAGTTGTAGACCATTGTTTGATAGGTTACGGTGGTTACCCGCCAATGCTTCTTGAGGGATCGCATGGGGTTTTACGCCCATTTGTGGACACCAGCTGGAGACTCTCTTCCACCTGAACGCATGGGGACGCCTTGTGGATGTTTTCCTGGGAGCATGAAGGACATTTCTCACATCCTGGGTGAGGGGGGGGGGCATAACCCTTTTAGCCATCCGTAAGCAGGCTCTGGGGTTTACAGACTGGGGGTTTGGATGCCATAGTGCCCCCTCCCCCTGCGACAGTAGGTCTGTGGCAGACCAAATGTCCAGGTGTGGAACCTGTGACAGAAGTGGTTGCTGAGGGTACCACACCTAGTGTTGCCAGCATGGGGCTATGTAGATCATGTTGCCTCTGTCCCCCTGGAGCTTGCATAGTGTCTTGGCAATCCAGGGAATGTCAGAAGGGGCATATAGGGAGTCATGCCCCCAGGTGTGGCAAAGGCATCCCTCGCCAGGCAGCCATGAGCCAGAATGGGTGAACAGAACTGTGAACATGTGGCATTTGGCAAACCTGCAAAACGGTCTATATCTGAGGTACCCTAGAGTTGAGATATTCTGGAGAGGTGGTCCATGTGTATGGACCATATGTGCTGAGGCAGAGCACTACTGATTCTGTCTAGACAATATTTGAGATTGCCAGGGAGATAGACCGCCAGGAGATGGGTCTGATGCTCTCTGTCAAATGCCCACAGTGACGAGCTTTGTTGCACAATGACAGAGAGGCTGTTTCCCCTACTTTGTCCACCTAGGACATGGCTACCTGATTGTCTGCGTGAACTACTCGTGTGTTGCCCTGTCAAGGGGGATGGAATACCTGGGGGGACAGGCGCATTTCTCCAAGCTTCACGATATTTTTGCTGGAATGACTCCCCTGGACCTCCAGGTGGCTGGGGGCGGGGTGTTCAGTAGATGACCACCCCACCCCACTTTGACAGCATCTGTTGTTAGGGTGATCAGAGGTGTGGTTTGCAGGACAGGTGGCACCTCCAAACATTCTTGTGCTGAATGCCACCAGTCCATGGACTGGGTGGGGGATCTGAGAACACTCTCCAATCTGAGTGACAGCCTGTTGCATGCGTCCACTGGGTGGGGCAGGGCCATTGGGCTACTCTCCTGTGCAGACGTGCGTCGGGGACCACATGCACCGTAGCTGCCATGTGCCCCAGCTGCTGGAGCATCTCTCGTTCTGAGAGGTGAGTTCTTTGTAGTGTTCAGGATAACAGTTGCACAATGCACTGACAGCGAGGCTGCAGCAGATAGGTCGTAGCCAGTCTGCTATCTTGCCTTGCTCGTTTGAACTCCAGCGATTCCGTGGGATTCTCGAAGGATTCCCTGAGATTTCTGAGACAGCATACATATTGGCGTACACACAGTGTGTGAGAGGGAGAGAGGCCTGATCCTCTGTCTGTGACTCTGTCCGGATGGGCCACACGTCCAGGTGTTGTTAGACACATATTCCCCTGGTATGGAGAAGAGCAGCTCCCACAGCCATGCACTTTGTGCAAACTCTGGGTGCTGAGGCTAGGCCGAGGGGAAGACCTTTGTAGTGATGGTGCCCTCCCTGATAGCGGAACCCAGGGAACGTACGGGGTGATTGGTGGATGTGAACATGGGTGTAGGCATCCTTGTGATCTGGGGAAGGAGGCCAGTCTGGTCTGTGGGGGTACGGTAGTACATTTCCTATTTACTTACGTTTGTATTTCTCTATCAAACATAACCTGTCCAGTTCTCAGGGATCTCAGATGTGTCTGTGACCTCCTGTTGTCTCTGTTATGTTGAAATAGGGTGTGTATAACACAGAACCGTGTTGAGGATGTGTTCCCACTTGTATTCCTCATGAAGTAGGTTACGCTTTACCTCTGGAGCCAGGTGGGGTGCGTTTGTGAGAACTGACCTTCCTTAATGTTGTGGGGAGATGCAGGCTTTGGGAATGTGGCCTGTACCACCTTCTATGATGGACAGAGTCCAGGGTTCTTATGTTCTGTCCCTCCATCCGTGGATGCGGTGACATAAACGTCCTGGGATTGCCGACATATGTTTTACGTGGATGGACAGGGGGGGCATGTACTCTAACAGGGACTCAAAGGCCCTGTGGGGGCTGACGCTGCTGGGTCTGCTGCGGCTGGGTGGCTCTCAGATGTCTTGGCTTCGTAGATTGTTGACCCTTTCTATCAGCTTAGCCTGAAGGTGGTCCATGCTGGGCATATGACTGCTAGTATCCATTCGTTCTGGACAGGGACGGCTCTTTGACAGCTTTCCTCTTTGCAGGATCACAGATCTCGACAGCCTAGTCAGGTTGGACTTGTCAGCATCCAATTCTTTGGATGTTTGCTGCCACCTTGTCCCTGACAGGTTTCAAAGAGTACAGGGGAGTTTGCACAGTTTATCCTGTAACCAGTGTTCCAGGTTGGCGGCTGACAGCCAGGCACGTATCCTTGACATAATGGCAATGGCGGAGACTCTGCCTATGCCCTCACAACAGTCCAATGCTACCCTGTTGACAAGTTTTGACTTCTTCTGGGCATGCTTGACAGGTGCTACATATACCTGTCCTCTGTCATCTGGGAGAGGTGGACTTAGCAGTTATAGATCTACTGCGAACTCCATCCAAACCATTCCCATGTACAGGATATTGGGAAATATCCTGGCTGACAGCATGGATGCATGGCAGACACGGCAACCCAAAGCATCTACGTTCTGACGTCCCTACCAGAAGGGTTGACAGCATGTTGTCTGTAACATTATATTCTCATCATAGCAGACTCCACCACAATGGAGTGCTGAGGGAGCTATGTTGTTTGACAGGCAGGGGACGGAGGGCACAGGGTACATAGTATCCAGCTAGTGGGAATATGGCGAGGTGGTGAGAGGTGTGTCCCATCCTTTTCAGGAGAGGATCCTGTACGTTCTGATGTATTGGCAGGGTGGCTGCCTCCTTTGGCGTTTGGGGATATTGGTGAGTGTCTGGCTACTGTGGCCTGTGCTCAGATTCAGTTGCCACTGGAACAGAGCGGACGACTACATGTCTGAGCAAATCCTGGTGGGACATGCCCTCAGGCGTGGACAACCTCCTCTTGGGATATGCAGGCCCCTCCTGGAGAGGTACATTTGTACCCTCTGAGCTGTCACAGTCACCAGAACCCTCATAGGATTGGACGTATATTCTCACTGGGCGCTGAGGTTTAGTGCGGTTTTGGTACCGATGAGCGTGGGGGCAGGAGTTACCTGGTACCGGTGTGTCTGAGATGGCACCCATCAGCACTGATGGTCCAGTTGCCCATGCTGGGACCCCAATCTGTTTGGGTACCGGTGACGCAATGTGTGTGGTCTGGGGTGGCAACGAGGACCTTGCTGCCACAAGGATAGCCGCCAGACTGCGTTTGCTGGCCAGCATCCTCTGGTCCAGTGACACTGGCTATGCCTGTGTATCGGTAACAGACAACGCCAGTACCCCCGAAGCATGGCCCAAGGGGTCAGAGGAGTTTGCGGCCTCCAGAACTTGCTGTAGCCACAAAGTGGCTTGTGGAGGCTGGGGAATCACACCAGGGCTGTTTGGCCAGAGTGTGTTCCTCAGGGCCAACGCCGGGGCATCCCGATGTTTGGAGGGGGATGGATCCTTTCAGGAACGGCCAGCTTTCTGTTTGATTACATGGGATCCACAGGAGGGAGGGAACTCCCCTGGGGACATGGATGCCACCACAGCCACATCGGTGGGGTGTTGGGTACTGAGCTTGGCTGCTCTCTTTGGCCGACCCCTCTTGGATACCATCCCACTGGCCAAACAATCAGACATGGAGTGAGTGGGCCCTAGGCATTCGGGACAGCAAGCATGGTTGTCAGTGACAGAGGAGCTTCCGGCACATTCTGAGCATGTCGTCAGACACAAGGAGTGCTTTTCCATGATGGCGGTGGAATTAGGGCCTATACACAAACCGAGGGCAGATGTGCAAAGGACGTTTTCACTCTTCCTCTGGTATTTTGTTTGTGTGAGGTCAACACAACTTATAGAGATGGGAGTTGCAATACACCAGTGTTACCGGTAAGGCAGACATCGGCAGGAACTGACACACGAGTGGAAATAGCATAGAGGTGTTTTGCACTGACAGGAACTATGACCTGCTGTCTCTGTGGAACATGTTGAACTGGGGAGCAGCATTTGGGAGTGGCATCAGGGCAGCACACAGGCACTGTGGGATGCTCCCATATGCTTTCCTATTGGACACTGGGGAGCGGTCACATGCAGGCTGCGACAGGGCAGACAATACCAACATGTGACAACTAATTCCTGCTTCTTACTGGAGATTAACTGTTCCCAGTGCCACCTGCATGCATAGCTGTGGGTCTGGGCATGTGTGCTATGTGCACCATGCTTGGCACCCTGAACACACCATTCCAGTCCCCTGTGGCCCCCTTGAATGACATGGCACGGCCATACCATGTTTGGGTTGTCATGATGTTGTCCAGGCTACACCCCCTAACCCTGTATGTGGTATGTTTCACACATTTGTGTTGACATTATCTACACATGTCATCCGAACCACACCCACTGACAACATGATATCCAAGCACACATGGGTGATGTGTCCATACATGGGACATTGGGTGGGTGGCTCTATGCACCTTACCAGGGGCCACGTCCATGACATGTGGCTTTCTACAGGGCCATGGATAGCAACGTTTGACACACTAAAAGTGTTGTGTAACTTGTCTGTCTTTGGGATACTGGTAGGTACGTCTGATCTAGTTTGGGCACTGTTGCAAGGAGCATACTGGTCTTGGTGGACTTGCATCTGTCCCATTCTGGCCTATCTGATGTTGTCATGTTCCTCTGACCTGGGCCTTGGATAGTTATGGCAGGTGTGCCTGCCAACACTAGGGGCAGGGGCCATTGCACGGGTATGGGCTATTGCCACCTGTGCTCATGTCTGGGTTTTCAGGGTGTGGTGTGCAACCTCAACAGGTGCATGTATCCTTCAACAGCATCTGTGATGTTCATCTGCCAACAGGTGTGTGATTGCTGGCGGCTGGGCTGATGTGTGACCTGACTCAGCATGCATATCTGGGGACATGTCTCTGTTACAGACCTTCGAAATAGGATCTCATAGCTAATGTGGGTGAGGTTGTTTTACACACATCCACATCTGCGCCTGCCATATCATCTGGATACAGCAACGGTGTGTGTGATGAGCTGTGGAACTCATGGAGAGATGTGGCAACCTACCCACCATACCCTGAGAAAATATCTGACAGACATACCCTCCGTTGCAATCAGCTCTCGGGCCCCCTGGGGTTTGGGTGTCCTAGGACAAATCATCAGCAACATACAGCATAGCACCACGGTGACTTCCAAAGACACCATACGCAGGTATCAGGACTCCTGGAGATGGGGAGAATGGATTCAAAAGCATAGGCACACTGCACCATATCAACAGGGTGACTGACAGCCCACTCTGATGGCCTGTCAGGACTCCTGTGGATAGGGGGCATGGATTAAAAAGCATAGGCACACTGCACCATATCAACAGGGTGACTGACAGTCCACTCTGATGGCTTGTCAGGGCTCCTGGGGATATGGAGCATGGATTAACAAGAATAGGCACACTGCACCATATCAACAGGGTGACTGACAGCCCACTCTGATGGCCTCTCAGGGCTCCTGGGGATAGGGGGCATGGATTAACAAGCATAGGCACACTGCACCATATCAACAGGGTGACTGACAGCCCACTCTGATGGCCTGTCAGGACTCCTGGGGATAGGGGGCATGGATTCAAAAGCATAGGCACACTGCACCATATCAACAGGGTGACTGACAGCCCACTCTGATGGCCTGTCAGGACTCCTGGGGATAGGGGGCAAGTAATCAAAAGCATAGGCACACTGCAACATATCAACAGGGTGACTGACAGCCCACTCTGATGGCCTGTCAGGACTCCTGGGGATAGGGGGCATGGATTCAAAAGCATAGGCACACTGCACCATATCAACAGGGTGAGTGACAGCCCACTCTGATGGCCTGTCAGGACTCCTGGGGATAGGGTGCATGGATTCAAAGGCATAGGCATACTGCACCATATCAACAGGGTGACTGACAGCCCACTCTGTAGCCTGTCAGGACTCCTGGGGATAGGGGGCATGGATTAACAAGCATAGGCACACTGCACCATATCAACAGGGTGACTGACAGCCCACTCTGATGGCCTGTCAGGACTCCTGGGGATAGGGGGCATGGATTAACAAGCATAGGCACACTGCACCATATCAACAGGATTACTGACAGCCCACTCTGATGGCCTGTCAGGACTCCTGGGGATAGGGGGCATGGATTCAAAAGCATAGGCACACTGCACCATATCAACAGGGTGACTGACAGCCCACTCTGATGGCCTGTCAGGACTCCTGGGGATAGGGGGCATGTATTAACAAGCATAGGCACACTGCACCATATCAACAGGGTGACTGACAGCCCACTCTGATGGCCTGTCAGGACTCCTGGGGATAGGGGGCATGGATTCAAAGGCATAGGCATACTGCACCATATCAACAGGGTGACTGACAGCCCACTCTGTAGGCCTGTCAGGACTCCTGGGGATAGGGGGCATGGATTAACAAGCATAGGCACACTGCACCATATCAACAGGGTGACTGACAGCCCACTCTGATGGCCTGTCAGGACTCCTGGGGATAGGGGGCATGGATTAACAAGCATAGGCACACTGCACCATATCAACAGGATAACTGACAGCCCACTCTGATGGCCTGTCAGGACTCCTGGGGATAGGGGGCATGGATTCAAAAGCATAGGCACACTGCACCATATCAACAGGGTGACTGACAGCCCCACTCTGATGGCCTGTCAGGACTCCTGGGGATAGGGGCATGTATTAACAAGCATAGGCACACTGCACCATATCAACAGGTGACTGACAGCTCACTCTGATGGCCTGTCAGGGCTCCTGGGGATACGGATCATGGATTAACAAGCATAGGCACACTGCACCATATCAACAGGGTGACTGACAGCCCACTCTGATGGCCTGTCAGGGCTCCTGGGGATACGGAGCATGGATTAACAAGCATAGGCACACTGCACCATATCAACAGGGTGACTGACAGCCCACTCTGATGGCCTGTCAGGACTCCTGGGGATAGGGGGCATAGATTCAAAAGCATAGGCACACTGCACCATATCAACAGGGTGACTGACAGCCCACTCTGATGCCCTGTCAGGACTCCTGGCGATAGGGGGCATGGATTTACAAGCATTGGCAACCTGCCCCATATCAACAGTGTGACTGTCAGCCCACTCTGATGGCCTGTCAGGGCTCCTGGGGATACGGAGCCTGGATTAACAAGCATAGGCACACTGCACCATATAAACAGGGTGACTGACAGCCTACTCTGATGGCCTGTCAGGACTCCTGGGGATAGGGGCATGGATTAAAAGCATAGGACACTGCACCATATCACCAGGGTGACTGACAGCCCACTCTGATGTCCTGTGATGACTACTGGGGTGAGGGGGCATGGATTCAAAAGCATAGGCACACTGCACCATATTAACAGGGTGACTGACAGCCCACTCTGATGGCCTGTCAGGACTCCTGGGGATAGGGGGCATGGATTAACAAGCATAGGCACACTGCACCATATCAACAGGGTGACTGACAGCCCACTCTGATGGCCTGTCAGGACTCCTGTGGATAGGGGACATGGATTCAAAAGCATAGGCACACTGCACCATATCAACAGGGTGACTGACATCACACTCTGATGGCCTTCAGGACTCCTGGGGATAGGGGGCATGGATTCAAAAGCATAGGCACACTGCACCATATCAACAGGGTGACTGACAGCCCACTCTGATGGCCTGTCAGGACTCCTGGGGATAGGGTGCATGGAATCAAAAGCATAGGCACACTGCACCATATCAACAGGGTGACTGACAGCTCACTCTGATGGCCTGTCAGGACTCCTGGGGATAGGGGGCATGGATTAAAAAGCATAGGCACACTGCACCATATCAACAGGGTGACTAACATACCATTTGTTGCACGTTTCACTACCCCTGATGGTGGGCCATATGTGTTACCCTGAAAATGCAGATCCCACCATAAGCACATGATGTTTTGTGAGCTCCTTATGCAGATCTATGGGCTAGCTGTGTTACAGTGTGCTGTAGCACATCAGCAGCAGCAGCAGCTGCCATGACTCCAGGATGGCATAGGGGCCTCTGTGATCACATCCGTCACCACCTGGGTAGAGGGCAAACCACTCAGATGTGATACATAAACAATATGGCATGTGCTTTGCACCTACTAAACATTACTGATGTAGACTACCTACACACAGCAACATGGACATCTGAAATCATCCCTGTCTGTGTAGATGGTATAATGACCTGTGCCCATCCACTTACCTCCCATGGGTTTTCTGCCACATGATTGAATCTTCTCTTTAAACGTTCCCAGGCCCTGACTATCCTCGACCTGTCCTGTCGCCTGGAGGCCCCAGGGAACAGCTTCTCCTGCCTTGGCCCAATCAGAGCAGCCAGGTGGAGTAGCTCGCGTGGGGTGAAGCTGGCTTCCTTGTCCTGGTCGCCATTTTGATGTATGCTCAGATGAACCCACGCACGCACACCAGCAACTCGCAACTCTCACGCATGCGCACAGCAAAAGCGCGCACTTGCACGCCGCAAATGGCACGTCGCGCACGTGCGCACCGCAGCAACTCGCGCACATGCGCGAAACAAATTGCAAATGCGCGCATCTTTCTGCCGCACAGGTTATGGTGTCACCGACAGTATTTCTAACGGATATCTGCACACACACATAGCACCGATGTGTCTCACATGTACAAAACAACAATTAGATTATTTTGGATTATTCTTGTTTACACAGTTTGGTCTCGCACCTATAGACACGTCTCCACTGGTTCCTAGTGCATTGTATGATGCAGTGTGCTATGTCTTTCACATAGTAGTGACTGCCAAGAAACTTACAAGAAGGGGTCCTGACAGCCCATCAGCATCGGCTATCAGTCACCCTGGTGATATGGGGTTGTGTGTGCCAATGCAGTATGTTCAGTAGTCCATCTCGATGTGAGCCCAGCAATGATGTGGAGGTTGGCATAAAGGGGGTAGGGGGGGGCCTTAAAATCCGAGCATAGGACATGCACAATAGGTTGCGTGGTGCACATTATGAGGCAATGGAGGTCGGCATGCCACCTTAATGCATGTTAACCATGAGTATGTGTGCTGACATACAGCCCTAGTGGCAGAGGTGTAGCACAATGGTTGATACATGGACTGCTGAACTAGGGATCATGAGTTCAATCCTCCATGGTGTTAATGATTACCTGTCTCAGGCATCACACATTATTAGACAGCAGTGCCGAATGAGGCCTAGTGCTTTTTAATGTACATCAGTGCTGTGTGAGGCATATGTCTTGTTATGTTACAACAGTGTTACCTGAGGCAGTCTCCTTTCCTACATTACAGCAGTGCTGCCAGGAGAAACACCCTCACAGTGCTATAAACGTCATGTGCAGTGCAGCATGGTTTAGTACTAGTCAACCCTACCCTGATAACCGCTGCACACAGTTTGCAGGATTCCCTCTGTAGATAGCCAGGCATCTTTTCTCAGCTATAGAGCTGTGGCCCACAGGTTCTACTTCACTGCCTGTAGAGCCAGAGGTTGTGTGTTTGAATCCACAGTGGTGTTTATTTATGAGTGCAGCCGATGGCATGTTTTTTAATTTAAATTAGTAGTGGCAGCTAAAACACCCCCACAGTGCTGTAATCTTCCGGTGCCCCATAAGGCACCTTATAGGGCACCTTAAGGTTACAGCACTGTGAGAGTGTTTCTGCTGGCAGAACTACTTGAAATTACACACAAACTGCCCCAGACAGCCCCCCATGTACCTTGTAAAATAGTTACTCCATGTTACCATGACTTTTCAATGTATGGTTACAGTTTGTGCAATGTAAACCGGCAATGGAATGCAGATTAGTGCAGTATATTGGGGAATGTAAATAAATAAAGTAAATTAAATAAATAACCCCACTGTGTAATTGAACCAACAACTTGGTTGCTTCCCAGGCATTGCAGTCACCCAGGTGGGCTACAGCTGTACATAGATGTCTTGGCTGTCTA